>JAGIQG010000030.1:30711130-31311130 GCA_024679065.1 Sphyrna mokarran
ACATCTTTGGAGTGTGGAAGGAATCCAGAGCATCCATAGGAAAATCTCAGACATGGGGAGAAAGTGCAAACTCCACACAGACAGTGATTGAGGCCAGAACAGAACCTGGGTCCCTGGCGTTACAAGGCTGCAGTGCTAACCAATGTGCCACCATACCATACTTATGCTTCATACTTCATGCAAAAAAAATTAAGAGGGAAACCTTTTATTGAAAACTTTATCTCTTGCATAAATCTTCTGATGCTTTCAGCAAAATGTTGTGCACTGTGAATCAGCTTGGTAATTGTTTCAATCTTGTGAAAATATACAGGATGAAATTTAGATGTTAACTGATACGAGATTTTATTTTAGGATACATTAGAATGGGTCATGCACTTACCTGTAATCATACTGATTTAATATGCAGAGAAGAATGCTAATTACAGCACCGGCAGCTCCTTTTTATTAATCTACTTCCATTTGTATCTATAAGGAACATCTAAAATTACTGCTGAAGTGCATGTTTACACGCATTCTTCAGCACGTCATTGCATATTTATTTTACTGCCCATGAAAATTATTCCTGGCTGGTTGCTATCCTGATTTTGTATCCAGCATCCTTTGGGGCATCAATTGACAAGAAGATTAAGATCGTTCCCCTGTTTTTAAAAAGTAAATCAGCATTAACTCTGTTTGAGGGGCTGTTGAGCTGTGCCTCAAGGTAGATGTGAGCCAACCTTCTGTTCTGGAACTTCGTTGACAACTTAAATATGCACTGATATTAAATGGTGCTTGAGAGTGATTATATTTCAAGTGGTGGGGGCAGTTACCCAGGCCTCAAATGCAGGCCTATATTGGATGTTTATCTGTTGACCCATAAGCCTCGGAAAGGAGGCAGCCAGACACATCAGTTTAATGACAAGATTAGATCTCTGGCACAAGTATGCCCAGAAAAGACAAATTATCTGAGACAAATTTAAAGCAAACTTTTTCTGGAGGTCATTGGTAGCTAGGAGGCTGTGGTCTATGCATTCAAAGGCCAATTTTTAAAAGAATATGGCAGTGCATCTTCTGAATACAGAGGAACCAATTAGATTATATTCCAGTGTCACAAAGGGCCAAAATGGAGGTCATAGAATCCCTACAGTGCAGGAGGAGATCTATTGAGCCTGCACCGACAACTATCCCACCCATGCGTTTACGCTAGCTAGTCTCTCTTGCACTAAGGCCAATTCACCTAACCCACACATCTTTGGAGTATGGGAGGAAACCGGAACACCCAGAGGAAACCGATGCAGACATGGGGAGAATATGCAAACAACACAGACAGTCACCCAAGCCAGGGATCGAACCCAAGTCCCTGGCACTATGAGGTAGCAGTGCTGATCCCTGGATGGGATTGCTGCACTGACAACAATCCCACCCAGGCCCTATCCTCATAACCCCATATATTTACACCAGCGAGTCTCTCTTCCACTGAGGGATAATTTAGCGTGGCCAATCCACCTAACCCGCACATCTTTGGAGTGTGGGAGGAAACCAGAGCACTCAGGGGAAACCAATGCAGACACAGGAAGAACATGCAAACTCCACACAGATTGTCACCCAAGGAATTAAACCCAGTCCCTGACGCTGTGAAGCAGCAGTGCTAACCACTGTGCCAGCGTTCCACCCGAAATAGAAGGTGGGCTGGTTGTACCTACACCACAGGGATTGCAGCAGTTCAAGAAAGTAGCTCACCATCATCTCAGGGTAACTAAAAATGGGCAATCAATGTTAATCTAGCCAGTGATGCCCACACCTCATAAAAATGAATTTTTCAAAAAGTACTTCAATTTTAAGCGTTTCTTACTCTATATTAGAAAGAAAATCTTATGTATTTTCAGGTGCTCCAAAATGCATCATTTTTGAATTGTCTTCATTGTTGTTCTGTATTCCAATACAAAATCCCAAGAGGGTCGAAGATTAAAGGTTATTCAGGATACATAATGTGTATAATGCAATGGGACATTTTACAACAACCTGCAAAGATGGGTGCTGTGTGAACCTTACTGCAGGCGGGATTTTCTCGTCCCGTCAAAGTCAATGGACCTTTGAACAGCTTGCCACGTTTTCTGCCCACCCCCCACCCCCAGATTTGATCAATAATTAATATGCAGATCATCTTGGTTCAACTGTGGTTTAACCAAGAGTACCACAGAGGATTAACTTAGTCCCAGTCGCTCAACCAGTCCCAAACAGAAGCTGTCTACCCTTCCCACTCAGTAAAGGATGGGCAATACTGGTAGTTAGAACAAAATAGTATGGATGCTGGAACTAAAAATTCAAAATGCTTAAATACTCAGCAGGTTGGATAGCACCTATAGTAATGGAAGGTCATTGACATGAAACATTGGCCAGAATTTTACTGCCTCATCTGTCCCGTAATCAGAGCAAGTGAGGCTCACAAATGGAATTCTACATTAGCCTCGGGTGGGATTTTATGAACCTTGTCCAAACGAGATTATAAAATACCAGCCATTAACTCCATTTCTTTCTCCACAGGTGCTGGCCATGTTGTTGAATATTTCCAGAATTTTGTGTTTTCACTGCAGCTTGTTGTTAGCTCTGTGACAGGTCAGATAATTAGTAAGTACCAGCAACTTCTGCAGAGTATAGTCAGTATCACAATTCACCCAAATATGTATGACTTCAACGGCACCATCATCTAGTTAGAGACACGGATGTCATCAGCAGATCCTTGACTTGGTCTCCAAACCGTAGACGTATAGGACTAAGCAGAAACTCCTTCAAGCTCCACACCCATGAAGACGACCTCAACGAGAATCTTGAGTCCATGTCAAACTACATGTAACCCCCACCATACTGCCTGGGTTTGCAAAATCCCACTGTCCTTGCTTGAGACAATTCACACCTCTTTAACCTGCAATTATCTTCCTCTCCAGCACACCGTTTGCACTGGTAAAGACTTGATTGCCTGTAGAGAATGGCATTCCAACCAGTCTTCACATTCCAATCTGTAATTACCTTACAGTTGTGTCTTTGCCTATATATGACGTGTTTGCGAACCGACTCTGCTCGCCTGGTGAAGGAGCAGCGCTGTGAAAGCTCATGATTCCAAATAAACCCATTGGGCTTTAACCTGGTGTTGTGAGATTTCTTACTGTAGATAAGTGAGTCAACATTTTCAAACCAATCCCCATGAAATGCCTTCCAGCAACTGTAATGCTAAGCTTCATTGGGTTTCCTCATCAGCAGTGTGACAGACATCTGCCTTTGGCAAGGTGAGTCAACATAGGCTAGTCCACTAATACTTTCATTAAAGGGATAATCCTTGTGCATATGAAATTATTTTTTGAAAAGCATCATAGCTCGGTTTCGAATTGATTTGAATTTTGAGTTTGCATTTTCATGGTTTGCCCTCCTGGATAAGTTGGTTGGTTAACCAGGCAATTGCCAAGTACGATACTTGACATTAATTCCTGCAGCAGGTATTAAATAAAAGAAAGTGGCCAGAGAAGTGTTTGTTATAATTCGAAGGAATATCTTGTCCTCCCCACTCCACCCGCTGAATAATGATGATTGATGTTTTCTCATTGTGTCCCCAGGCTGCTGTAACTGAAGTTGGATTCTCGGAGACTTATACAGAAAGGCTGTGATTCAGGGGCTGAAATATTAGCCCTTTCTCAGATAGAGCGGCTTTATTTATGAAACTGCTGAGTGCTGCCTTCAACTGAGCTCTGTGGAAATGATCATATTGCGGGGCCTTCTTTTTTTTGAAAAAAAACCCGAGTGAAGTAGAGGAAAGGATGTCACCAACAGCTCAAAGTCCCAGCAATGAATAGATTTCAGTTGTGGTTTTCAGTTAAATATGTGTTTCAGATCTTTTACTGGGTTCAGTTTGGATATTGAAAGGGGAATATCTGATTCTTCAGTTACTGAGGTCTCATATCTGCTGAGCGGGTGCAGAGTAACAAGCACAGCGCTGAGCTGTTAGCAGAAGGATCACTGATACAGCAGATGCTGCTTTCAGACAAAGCTCTGCCTGTTCTGTTTGCTGCTTTCCTCTCTCTTAGGAACCAACCTTTGACCCTGGTCCTGGCCTGCCTGCCTCCTGGCTTAATTTCTGAGAGCGCTGTTAATCTCCGTTACCTTATTTTTAGTTTTGTAAATTATTAAAAGAAGATGATAATTCATGAATTTAGGCTTTGCACCAGGGCGTTCGATCTGATTGCATGTTACTGTAGGGGTAGGGAATATTTTTTTAAATTTTGTGCCCCTAGTTTCAATTGCTCTTTTTAAATTGTTTTCTGTTTCTCAACCTCCAGCCGGCTGAGGTTTGTTAAATACTCAATGTCTCATTTCAACGATAAGGAATACAATTGTAAAGGTCTGTTAGAATTATGCTGCTACTTACTTGTTATTGTTAACCATGCATTGCTTCCGAAACAGGCTGAAAATATAGCATTTTGATGATATATGAAATAAGTCACCTAAATAAAGCACAGTTAGGGCTGCTGCTGTCTGACACTGGGTTACCCATGTAAAGAACCTTTGTTTATATAGGGCAGAATTTTATCTTTCTCTGTCGATGGGTTTATTGGGGGCTGTGGGGGGACTATAGAATTCTTTGGATGGCCTTCCCACACAGCCTAGACCACCCCCCACTTCACCCTTGACCCTTAAGTAGCCAATTAATGACCACTTGAAGGTCATTTCCGATCGAGTATCAATGTTCAGGCAAGTAGGAGGGGTACAGGGGCAGGGACGAGAGGCCATCTCTATCCACAGCCACTTAGAGCCATGGAGACAAAACCCTAGTGCGGCCGCACTTGGAGTATTGTGTGCAGTTCTGGTCCCCACATTATAAGAAAGATGTGGAGGCATTGGAGAGGGTACAGAGGAGGTTTACCAGGATGTTGCCTGGTATGGAGGGCAGGTCTTATGAAGAGAGGCTGAGGGATTTGAGGTTGTTTTCGTTAGAAAGGAGGCGGCTAAGAGGGGATCTTATTGAAGCATATAAGATGATTAGAGGTTTAGATAGGGTGGACAGTGATAGCCTTTTTCCTAGGATGGAGAAAGCTAGCACTAGGGGACACAGCTTTAAATTAAGGGTGATAGTTATAGGACGGATATCAGAGGTAGGTTCTTTACTCAAAGAGTGATTAGGGAGTGGAATGCCCTGCCTGCAGCTGTTGTAGATGCGCCAAGTTTGGGGCGTTTAAGAGGTTAATTGATAAGTATATGGAAGAGAAGGGAATGGTTTAGTTTGGAGGGGCATTGCTTTTTATTTTGGTCGGCACAACATCGAAGGCCGAAGGGCCTGTTCTGTGCTGTAATGTTCTATGTTCTATGAGACATGCAGCACAGCCCTTCAGCCCAACTTGGCCATGCCTATCAGGTTTTCTGAACTGAGCTGGTCCCATTTGCCTGCATTTGGCCCATATCCCTATAAACCTTTCCCATCCAGATACCAGGCCAAATGTCTTTTAAATGTTGTAATTGTACCCGCCTCTCCCACCGTTTTTGGCAGTTCATTCCATATTCACACCTCACTGGAAAGGTTGCCCCTCAGGCCCCTTTTAAATATTTCAACTTAAACCTATGCCCTCTAGTTTTGGACTCCCCTACCCTGGGGAAAAAAAAACCTCAGCTATTCACCTTATCTATGCCCCTCATTGTTTTATAACTCTCAATATACCACTCGTTAACATCAAGCAACCACCCCCCCCCCCCCCCCCCGTTCCCCCAGCCCCCAACTCCACCAACCCACTAGATCTGACATTTACAAATGACCTCCACCAACACACCCACCCTCCCCACTCTCAGACCCCCAAAATTTACCTGGCCATGGACTCGCGGAATTTTAGACTGTGGGAAAGTCTCAAAGAACAAAGAAAATTACAGAAAAGGAACAGGCCCTTCATCCCTCCAAGCCTTCACTGACCATGCTCAACCTGACTCAACTAAAACCCTTCTGGGAGCATATCTCTCAATTCCCATCCTATTCGTGTACTTGTCAAGACACCCTTAAAAGTCACTACCGTGTCCACTTCCACTACCTCCTCCAGCAACAAGTTCCAGGCACCGACTATTCTCTATAAAAAAACTGCCTCATACATTTCCTTTAAACTTTGCCCCTCGCACCTATGCCCCTAACAATTGACTCTTCCACCTTGGAAAAAGCATCTGACTATCCACTCTGTCCATGCCTCTCACAGTCTTGTTGATTTCTATCAGGGCTCCCCTCAACCTCCGTCACTTCAGTGAGAACAAACCAAGTTTCTCCAACCTCTCCATATCAGGCCACATCCCCTGGTAAATCTTTTCTGTACCCTCTCCAAAGCCTCCACATCCTTCTGTTAGTGTGGCGACTAGAATTGAACGCTGTATTCCAAGTGCAGCCTAACTAACGTGCAACATGACTTGCCAGTTTTTAAACTCAGTACCCCACCCAATGAAGGCAAGCATGCCGTATGCCTTCTTGACTGCTTTCTCCACCTGCATTGCCACTTCCAGTGATCTGTGTACCTGTACACCCAGATCCTTCTGCCTATCAATGCTCTTAAGGGTTCTGCCATTTACTGCATATTTCCTATCTGTATTAGACCTTCCAAATGCATTACTCACATAAGTCCTGTTTGCTGCATTATCTGGGACAGATAAACTACTAGCCAATCAGATTTGCCAGCAGATGTCTGAAGCGGGACATTCTCCCGATTGAGGATTGGACATCCCGTTTGCTACCAGTTAACACTCTTTACCATGTAAAATAGCGGCAGCAATATATTGTCATTGAATCCTCCAATGGTTGGAATGGGAACTTTGCCATCCAATTTCTGCAATCTATTCTGTCCCAAAATGCTCTACAGCCGATGAGGCTTTGTTTTTGCGGTCACTGCTGTACTATAGGGAGCTACAGCGGCCAGTTTGCACAAAGGTCCCTCAGTAGGCAATGTTCTAATGACCACAGAGTCTCTTTTAAGGCGGTGTCCCAACTCAAGTCAGTGCTTATTGGCAGTTCTATTGCCCTAAAATAAAAAAGATTTTTCTTAAGAAAGTGGAATGCTATTAATGCATAAATTTTTAAAGCTTTTTTAGACATTCTACTGTTATAATTGGGTTAATTGTAATGGTTAAATAGGTGTGAAAATGCCGTGATTTAACATGGGAACAGGAGGAGCTGTGGTGCGGTGGTCGGGGGGGAGCAGTTGTGAGGATCCAGCCTGACCTTGCAATTGTGCATGAGGGATGATAGGGTTCGGTGGATGCATGGGGCAGTATGGGTGGAGTCTGAATGTCTGGGGGTGAGGGATGAGGGCTGGGTGTCCTTTCTGTCTTCATTATAACTGGGCTGAAGTCCCAGAGCACTGAGGGTGAGCCTTTTAAACTACCCACTGTGGCTGCCTCTGAAGTTTTTCCAAGGTCGGCTGAAGCAACTGCGGTCCATCGTCCCAACGAAAATCCTTTGTGGATATTTTCTCCTGAGGCAGAGTTGGGAATTCTCTCGCTAACCACCTCCAAGAAAGAAACCCAAGCCTAAATCTCTGCCACTCCTTATCTGTCTCTTTCTTGGACGTTTTCCTTAGTTGGTGAAGTGGTGGAGTAGTGGTGTAATGGTAATGAAACTGGACTTGTGATTCAGAGGCCTAGGCTAATGCTCTGGGGATACGGGTTCAAATCTCACCATGGTAGCTGATGGAATTTAAATTCCATTAATGGAACCTAAAACGTAAAGCTAGTCTTGATAACAGCAACCATGAAACCTTTGTTAATTGGTGTAAAAAACCCATCTGGTTAACTGATGTCCTGTAGAAAAGGAAACATGCCACACTTACCAAATCTGACCCACATGTGAGTTCAGGCACACACACACATACACAGCAATGTGATTGACTTTTCAATGTCCTAGCAAACAACTTAGTTGTCAAACAGCTACAAAGTAGCTCCTTCCTCACAGCACTTTGGGTGTACCTTCACCACATAGAGTGCAGTAGCCTCAGAGACAATGGGTAATAAATGCTGGTCTAGCAAGCGATACCCACATCCCAGAAAAGATTTTTTTTAAAAAAAAAGGCAATGAGAGGTCAAACATCTACAATGAAGAGAAAGATAAAAATTCGTTAGAAGTTAGAAAAAATGCCTTCAGAACGAATTCCACAAACTTTCAAGGATGTAAATATTATAGGGATATGAAGTGACTTGGAATAAAAGATTACCATGCAAAGTTCCCTCACCCAGTCTTGGATAAAGTCAAGAATGAAACTGAAAAGAGGTAACAGCAAGGGATCATTTCATTGGTCAACAAAGTAGTGTTCAAGAATGGTTTCAGCTCAAAATCAAATTGCTGTCTAAGAGTGTAAATGGGGGGATTTAACTCAACTAAACAAATCAGTGGAAGAGGAGAAGCAGGTTCAGTGGATGGGAGCTTTGCCAAACTAGTCAAGAGAACTAACTCTCTTCACCAAGTTGGACATGAACAGTGGATTTTAGACATTGTCCTTGGATGAAGAATCCAGTTTGCTGCCACATTTATAACCCTATTTACTCATTATTATTTTGATAGATTGTGCTTTGGAGTAGCGTCTGCTCCAGAAATTTTCCATGGAACAATATTTCTCAGTCTGGAAGGCCTGGAAGAGATTAAATGCCATGTGCACACATACTCAGATCCACTAGAGAAGAGCAGGATCACAGGGTCAGAGGAACTCCGAGAGCCTTACAGGACACTGGCCTAATATTGATGAAAAATCTGAATTCATCAAAGCTAATCATTAGGTTTCTAGGTCACATCATACAAACCAATGGACTCACAGTTGATCCACAAAACTAATCAAAGAATTTCCACAACCCAGGAATACCACTGAGCTTCAAAGATTCCACCAGATGGTCAACCAAGTGGGCAAGTTCGAATTAAATTTAGCAGAAGTCAATGAGCCCTTGGAACAGCTGCCAAGACAGAATGAACAGTGATGCTGGAATGGGGAGCAGCAAAATAATTTCAAAAGGATTAAACAACTTTTAATCTCTTCTAAAATCTTGGCATATCATGACCAAGAATTGATGACGTAGCAACAGCAAGTACATAGCCAGCAGGTCTGGGGGCAGTTTTATTTCAACTGCAAGCATAGACCAGTCTGCTGTACTTCTAGGTCAACAACAAAAACAGAATGATGACACACCATAAAAGACAAAGAAGCTCTAGCAGCATATGGCAAACACCAAACCTTTCCATCCAGAATGATATTGTCAGACAAGCTATAAGGAGAGATGAATATAAGATAACTAGAAAGGAGGATGGAAATTTTATTCTTGGTTATTAAACTGGGAGATAAGAATTGTAGAAGGTCAGGGCAACACAGTGGTTAGCACTGCTGGGGGGCCCGGGTTCAATTCTGACATCGTGTGACTCCTTGGGAGGAATTTTACCGACACGTCCACCCGAGGTTTGTACAATCCCACCGGAGGCCAAGGGAGAATGCGATTCTCGGAGCCCTGGAATCGGGGCAGGCATGCTGGTAAAATTCCAGCCTGTTTACACATTTCCCCGGGTGCTCCAGTTTCCTCCCAAACTCTAAAGATGTGTCGTTAGGTTGATTGGCCACGCTAAATTGCCCCTTAGTGTCAGGGAGATCAGCAGGATAAATACGTGTGGTTATGGGGATAGGGTGGGGTTGTTATTGGTGCAGCCTCGATGGTCTGAATGGCCTCCTTCTACACTGTAAGGATTCTATGATAAATATGGAACACTTATTGTCTACATTTACCTTCAATAACACAAAGAGGAAGCCTATAAATTTATAAAACAATTATATAGTTTCTCCTAATGAGTATTGTGGAAACGATATTACACTCTGGGCCCTGGTTTTGTTATATAACAGGGGGTTAAATTTATAAGAACAAACCTTGAATGAAAAGATTCCTTACAAAAGTCATTGCTTAAAGAAAAAGATTTTTATTCAATAACATTTTGGTTTGTATCCTTTTTTTAATTGATAACTTAAGCTTTGCAGCTTCCAGGTACACCTCGTATATCACCGTTCCTTCACTGCCATAGGGCCAAAATCCTGGAACTCACTTCTTAACAGCACTGTGGGTACCTTCACCACATGGACTGCAGCCGTTCAAGAAAGTGACTCACCACTCAAGGACAACAAGGGATGGACAATAAATGTTGCCCCACATCTCATGAATGAATAAAACAAAATAGTATGTATTGTTTCCACACGTTACTTGTATTTAGAAAATATTCATAAAAAATACAGAGGAAATGTTACTTTAGCTGCATGCACAATAACTTGGCTGCAAATTGGCTCACATATTGTGTAAATAATTATCCAGCACACTGCTGTTATTTGGGCGCTGTGCTGAATAAATTATTGTTGGATAGCCAGCTAACTTTAACACTTGAATACAGATAAGTAATATTTTGGTTAGGCTTTTAAAATATAACAGGGAATAATAGTGTCTTGACACTTATTGTCCTGGTTGGATGGTTATATTACAAGAGGCTTTTATCTTGAAGTCAGAGTGAACATACTCAGCCAATCTCTGTGCTATGTAGAGGCTGATCTTTGAACACAAATAGCCTTTGTAACTCTTAATGTGTGGTAATGAACTACTTTGCTGTATTAACCCAAACCTCATTAAATAGCATGGAAATCGTCATTCTGTGTGAGGATAAATAATCATTAAATTCAAAGTATTCTCTTTTATTCATAGCTCATGATCCTACTATTCCCACATAAAATATATTTTAAGCATTTCTTTTTAATTGCCAGATTAATTGTACATTGGCAAATGCACATGTGGCCAGTTATCCCATTATGCTATCAGTGATGTGATAATTGAAGATCAGCCTTAACTTTCTTTCATTCCTGTCAAACTTACAAGTCGTCATGATGTTCCTCACCCATACAAGATGTCATTTAATTTTATCCAACTGCAGAGTGAGTGAGACTCCTTTGTCGCTGCGTTTTCGAATACTGGGAGATAAATCAGCGTGGTGCAGCCACAGAATTACTTTCATTTCCTGATTCTAAATAATTGCAGGTTTTGTCCAGGATTCGTCATGTGGCAGACTGACAGGGCATTTCTCTTTCAGTTCCTGCTCCGAACCAGTCCATGTGTTCGAACCTTTCTTTTCCCTAATACTTTGTGCTAACCTGCAAAGTTGTCGACGTTAATGAGCTTGATTGTGTTTTCCAGTTACTCTGTTTAGAACTCCGGTGCATTCCATAGCGAGGGGCAGGGGGTTACCTTTGACCTTCTTTGATGTTTGTGTCCACACGAGACATTAGAGATTAAAACTCACCAGTCCTCACAAGACAGCTTAACAAAGGGACTTACTGATAATTGCCCATCTGACTCAGAGTCCTGTTTTGCTTTCCTTCAATCCTTTTAACAAAAAGATACTGTAAAAAATAGGAAAGGTTTGGTGTGCATGAGAATTCGTGCTGAAATTTAAACACAGATATTGTTGACAAGCAAGGCATAGACTATAAATCATCCTAGCTATGTCGTTTGAGAAGGGGTTAAAAGACAAACACAATAAACTCCAGAAACACAGGTGAATAATTGATAGATTACAAATATAAAAAAAGAGATGGAGCTTGTGCATTGCTGAAGAAAGACATTTTGTCGAAGCTTTTAATCTTGCACTCATCAGAGGATGGCACAGTGGTTAGCACTGCTGCCTCATAGCACAAGGGACCCGAGTTCGATTCCTGGTTTGGTTCACTGTCTATATGTATAGAGTTTGCACATTCTCCCCCTGTCTGTGTGGGTTTCCTCCGGGTCCTCCAGTTCCCTCCTACAGGTGCATTAGCCATGCTATATTCTCCCTCAGTATACCCGAATGGGCACTAGAGTGTGGCAACAGGGGAATTTTCACAGTAAATTCATGACAATGTTAATATAAATCTGCTTGTGATACTAATAAGTAAACATTAAACTTTTAGTAATCACAAAATTACCAATGTCAGGAAACTCGCCACTAATGCGATGCCGCTGTCAGCTAGAAAGATTCTCTGCCCATCACACAAATGACTAATGTGCTTTCTGAATTTCACAACCAGTGTGATGCTGGATATGTAGGAATAACATCTCAAAGACTGATGGATTGTATCAAATAGCATATACCACTTACTGTTGGCAATGGACAAGGTACAGACCGCACTTAACCAGTCTGTGCTTGCAAAACACAAAACACGGCGTCTAATATTAAATGATTAGGCAATGTTTGCTAAATATTCCTTAATGGGCTAGGAATTACGCTGACAATCAATTTAAGATTGTCAGTCTGACTCTCAGTGTGGTGCATTTGCATGTACTGGAAGCTACATATATTAATAATAGGCTCCCATTATTGGCAGACAGGAAGAACAGGTACACACATTGTGCCAGTTTCAGCTAAACAAAATAATGGACTGTCATTTACTGGCTCATTCCTCAGAGCAATGCTTTGACCAATCAGAGTCAAGCCACCTAGTTTAAATTTTCAAACAATGCTTGGCAGTTAACTGTCAGTCACCATCAAGTGGTGTATTCTCAGTGGCAATGCCTCTACCAATCAGAGTCTACTTGCCAACGAATCAACACCCTCTTCTCATACAATATAAAGTTATTGTTTCCACTGACTTTTAGCAATCCTGCAATTGTCCTGATGAATGCAAGGTGAAAAGTTTCAACAAAATGTATTTTTTCATCAATAGCCAATCTCTGTACAACAAAATGACTATAAGGAGACTGAACTTATGCCACAGCTATACAAAATCCTAGTTAGGTTACACCTTGAGAACAGCATTCAGTTCTGATCACCACATTTTTAGGGAGGTTTGGAGAGAGTGCAACATAGATTCACCACAATAGTATCAGGACTCCCAAATGTTAAATTCTGAGGAGGGATTACGCAATTGGCTTTGTAATTCCTCGAAGGTTAAAAGCTAAAAATATCATTTTTTGAGATATAAATAAGACCTGATAGTTTCTTTCAATCTGTCCTTTCTGTCACGGGGAATCTAGGACGAGCAAGCAAACTCAAAAACTAGCGACAGGCGAGGAATAATGTTGGGAAACACTTCTACACACATAAAGGGTGACCCAAGTTTGGAACTTCCTGCTGCAAATAGCAGTTGAGGTGAGGTCAAGTGTTAGTGTTAAATCTGAGATTGATAGATTTTTGTGGACCAGAGGTGTTAGGTTTTGTGGAACAAAGGCCCAGGTCAGCCATATTCTCATTGAATGATGGATCTGGCTGGAAGGGTGGAGCGACCTCTTCCTATTGACGTTTTCCACATTATCATTGCTTTATGCAGGTGAAGTATTTCACTGGGCAGAAGATTCAGTGTCAGCATCAACTACATTGTGCTAGATTCCATTCAGCGAGACAGCTTGGATTCCAATTCTGTTTAGTTTGACAGAGGTCAGTATAATTCCGTCACATTAAATTTATATAGGCTAAATCTTTGGGAAAAGGGATCATTTGTTGTTATATTTTAACTGTGGTGCACTGGGCCAAAAGACATGTTGTTAAGGTGGCATTGGCTATGCTAAATTCTCCTTCAGTGTATCCGAACAGGTGCAGGACTGTGGCAACTAGCAGATTTTCACATTAACTTCATTGCAGTGTTAATGTAAGCCGAGTTGTGACACTAATAAATAAACTTTAAAATAGTTATGTTTCTGTATTAATTTAAAACAGGTTAAGTAAATGTTTGGGGGAAGTCTTTGAAATTTCATAGACCCATAGAGCCCTACAGTGCAGAAAGAGGCCCTTTGGCCCATCGAGTCTGCACCGAACACAATCCCATCCAGGCCCTATCCCTATATCTTTACATAGTATACCCATTAATCCTTCTAACCTACGCATCCCTGGACACTCAGGGGCAATTCCTTACCATGGCCAATCAACCTAACCTGCACATCTTTGTACTGTGGCAGGAAACAGGAGAACCCGGAGGAAACCCACGCAGACATGAGGAGAATGTGCAAACTCCACATAGACAATGATCCAAGCCAGGAATCGAACCCAGGACCCAGGAGCTATGAATTTACTAAATTTTTAAATAAATATTTTTAATAACATTCCTTCACGATATATGGGCATTGTGGGTTAGGCCAGCATTTATTGACTATCCCTAATTGCCCTTGAGCTGAGTGACTTGCTCAGTCATTTCAGAGCACAGTTAAGAGTCAACCACATTGCTGTGAGTCTGGAGTCACACGTAGGCATTAGTGAAATGGATGGTACTGCGGCTATGTAAATGCAAGTCTTTCTTTTCACTATCACTGTTACCGAGATCACTGACACCAGATACTGTCCCTGCAGCATTAATGTGTGCCTCTAGATTACAAATATGGTGCTAGTTTAGGTTAGAAGGTCATTAGATTATTTCCAGTGGTTAGCGCAACATCGAGGACCAAAGGGCCTGTACTGCACTGTGATGTTCTATGGAATAGGTTACTGTCTCTCCCTATTTATGGCAGTAATATTGTGGCAAGGTCAAAATGCAAGCTAGCTCATACTAGGGAAAGGAACAGGAGTAGGCCATTCGGCCCATCGAGCCTGCTCTGTCATTTAAAATGATCATGGCTGATCAGATACTTCAATGCCTTTTACACCCACTCTCCCCACAGCCCTTTATTTTATTGTTAATTAAAAACCTGTCAATCTTTACTTTAAACACACTCAATGATTGAGCTTTCACAGTCCTCTGGGATGAAGAATTCCAATGATTCACAATCCTCTGTAAAGAAAGGCTTCTCAGTCCCAATCTCAGTCCTAAATGGTTTCTCCCTTACTTTGAAATTGTGTCCCTGGTCCTAGACTCCCCAACCAAGGGATATGTCTTACCTGCATTTACCTTGTCTATTCGTTTAAGTATTTTGTATGTTTCAATGAGATCACCTCTCATTCTTTGGAACTCAATGTCCAGTTTGCCCAATCTCTGCAAGACAGTCCTGCCATCCCTGGAATAAGTATGGTTCGCTGCACTGTCTCTCTGACAATAATATCCCTCCTGAGGTAAGGTGATCAAAACTGCATCCAGTGCTCCAAGTGTGACCAAACCAAGCTTCAAGTAAGACCACACTACTCCTGTACACAAATTCTCTTGTGATAAAAGCTAACATTCCATTAATTTTCCTGATAGCTTGCTGCACCCACCTGTTTGACTTCAGTGACTTATGGACAAGAGAACCCAGTTTCCTTTGTACATCTACACTTGCTAATTTCTTATCATTTAGAAACTGTTCTGTTTATCTATTCCTTCTACCAAAGTGGATCACTTCAGATTTTTCCACATTATATTTCATCTTTTATGTTCTTGCCTGTTTACTAAGTCTGTACAAATCTTCCTTTAGCCACTTAACATCTTCCTCACAACTCACATTCCCACCTAACTTTGTATCAACTGTGAACTTGGAAATATTACATTAGGTCCCCATATCCAAATGATGAATATATATTGTGAACAGCTGGGGCCCAAGTACTGATCCTCACAGTACCCTGCAACACAAGAATGGTCCATTTATTCCAATATTACAATCCTGAATCCATCTGCTTTTATTTTGCTGATTAACCCCCTGCGGGGGATTTTATCGAAAACCTTCTGAAAATCCAAACGTACAACGCCCATCCACTCTATCAATTTTATGAGTAACATTCTCAAAAATACCACAACCAGAGTTTCCCATTCATAAATCCACACTGACTGTGCCCAATCAGGTCATGACAGTCCAAGTATCCATTTATCAAATCCTTTATAATAGATTCCAGCATTTTCCCTACTACTAATGTAAGGTTAACAGGTCTGCAGTTCCCTGTTTTCCCCCTCATTCCCTTCTTAAATAGCAAGATGTTTTCTGCCTTCCAATCTTTAGGAACCATTTCATAATCTATAGAATTTTGGAAAATGATCACCACTGTATCCATTATCTCTATAGCAATGGCTTTCAACACCATGAGATACATAATATCAGGTCTGGGGACTTATCAACTTTCAGTCCCATTAAGTTCTCCAGTACAACCTTTTTGTAATAATTTTCTTCAACTTTACATTTTTCTGATTCCCTTGGATCTTCATGTCTGGGAGATTTCCTATATCTTCCTCAGTGAAGACACACAAAGTAATGATTTAACTTTTTTGCCATTTCTCTATTCCCTATTATAAGCTCTTCTGACTTTGTCTGTAATAGACCCATATTTGTCTTCACCAAATGCTTCCCTTTTACACACTTAAGAAGATTTTCACGTTTTATATTTTTGTCAATTTTTTTTGTTTTTATATTTTTATTTTTATATTTTTCCTGGATTGCATTCATATTCCGTTCTCCCTTTCTTTTCTTGGCCAACATTTGCTGTATTCTAAAAACCTCCCAACCACTGATTTGTGACTATTTCTGATACATTATGAGCCTTTTCTTTTATGCAATCCTTAACTAGGTGTTGATGTGCAATTTCAGGGATCTGACATACTGTGGTTACCAGTTTTAATGCTGTTGACTCTTACTTTATGGTTTAATATGTCACAGCGCTGAACATGCGGCACAGAATCAGACCATTCAGCCTCAACAGATCCATGCTAGCCTGAATACTGTATACAAGCCTCTTCCCAACCTCCTTCATCTATCCTATCAGTGTATCTGTCTATTGCATTCTCCTTATGGGCTCATCAACATTTTCCTTAACCGCACCGATACAGCCGGTGGTAAATGAGTGCCACATTCCAACCACACTCTGGGTAAAGGAGTTTCTTCTGAATTATCCTTGGTTATTTATTGGGTTGGGGTTACCAGCCCCAACACTGGCACAATTGTCACTGATGGGTTGGTGCCCCTAGTGCCAAATGTAGAAAGTCTGGATCATTGTTATTTATATTAAAGACATATACCTATTTGAGTTGTATGCCTACAAACTATATACAAAGAACAAAGAACAACACAGCATGGGAAACAGGCCCTTCGGCCCAACGAGCCCGCGCCGCCATCCTAATGTCTTAATGACATATAGAGACCAATATAGGGACAATTTGTTACCCAATCAGCCTAAGAGCACATTTTTGGGATGTGGGAGGAAACCGGAGCACCCGGAGAAAACCCACGCAACCACGGGGAGAACGCGCAAACTCCCGCAGACACAGGCCCAAATCCATGTGTCTGCACAGCAACAGCGATAGTCTCTGAGCTGTCATGTTGCCCATCTGATGGTCCAGTTTAAGCATACACTAACGACGTGAAGCACTAGGCCACTCCTGAAGTAACCTCCAGGAGCAGCCCTCGCACGACCTGCCAAATGCATGCACCTTGTTGGTCAACAAGGTGGACCGAATAGCCTGTGGAAACAATTAAAGTATTTAAACAGTCCTCCTATATCCCTCTATCTGCAGACCGCTCATGTGGCTGTCCAAGAGACCCTTAAACAACCCTAGCGTGCCTGCTCCCACCACCTTACTTGGTAGTGCATTCCACACCCCCACTACCCTTTGTGTGAAAAAATGCCCTCTAATATTAGTCTTATACATAGCCCCCCTCACCCTAAGGCCGTGACCCCTCGTTCTATCCGAATCTAATGGTGGAAAAAGCTTACCACCATTTACTCTATCTATACCTCTCATAATCTTATATACCTCTAATAGATCCCCTCTCAGCTGACGTCTTTCAAGGGCACGTTTTCATCATAGGTTTAGGTCAATTCTTTATCGTTTCAACTCCTCTGTTCTTTTATAATGGAAAGTGTCCGTATAAAACTTTTCTGCTGCTTTTACACTCCTTTTCCAGCAGTAGCACTGTGGTGCCTCAATCTTGTACTTCCCTGCTCACAAATGGACAATGGGGAAATTCCTACTTCCAGTAAATTTGTGCATTAAGGAAACAGGAAGATTGCAGATAAAAGAAAACAAGTTGTACTGAAATATTCATAAATCACCACACCAAACTTAAAATCTGTTCTGTTCTCACTCTATTTAAAGAAACACATTTGTTTATGTTGCAGTTTTCCCAAACTCAGGGAAATACAGAGGGTGGAATTTTCCAGTGTATCTGCTGCAGGGCTGGAAATTCTCACCAGCTGGTCCGTCCCCCCGTGTCAATTAGGTGGGAATGGAAAATCCTGCCCAAAGTTGTTTTACAGTCAATGAAATCTTATTTTCTTAAACTGTGGTGAGAAACATGCTCCAGAATTCTACCACCTGGCCTGTCATGGAATTGGAGCGGGTGAGGGATGGACAGTGGAAATGTCCGTTGACCTCAGGTGGAAATTTCTGGTTTTGGATCTAACAAGACCATAAAATTCCACCCATAGAATCCCTACAGTGCAGGAGGAGGCCATTCGGCCCATTGTGTCTGCACCAACAACAATCTCATCCAGGCCCTAGTCCCATAACCCCATGACTTACCCTGCTAATCCTCCTGACACTAGTGGACAACTTAACATGGCCGATCCAACCCAACCCACACATCTTTGGACTGTGGAAGGAAATTGGAGCATACAAGAAAATGTACGAAGATACAGGGAGAATGTGGAGACTCCACACAAATAGTCGTCCAAGGCTAGAATTGAATCTCGGTCTCTGGTGCTGTGAGACAGCAGTGCTAACCACGGTGATGCACTGTTAACCACTGTGCTGCTGTGCCAGCCTTACTTTCTGTGCCATAAGGTAAGGAGACACAAATCACTAAGATGCCTTTGATAACACCTTCTAAACTCATGACCATTGCTATCTAGAAAGACAAGAACAGTAGATGCCTGGGAACACCATCGCCTGGAAGTTCCCCTCCAAGCACTGTGGCACAGTGGTTAGCACTATTGCCTCACAGCGCCAGAGATCTGGGTTCGATTCCAGCTGCGGGTGACTCTCTATATGGAGATTGCACATTCTCCCTGTGTCTGTGTGGGTTTCCTCCAGATGCTCCATTTTCCTCCCACAACCCAATAGATGTGCTGGCTAGATGCATTGATACGAAAAGGCGCCAGAGTGTAGCGACTAAGGAATTTCACAGTAACTTCATTACAGCATTAATGTAAGTCTTACTTGTGACAAATAAAAAAACATTAAAAAAAAGAGCAGCAGATACCTGGGAATACCATCACCTGGAAGTTCTCCTGCAAGCCATTCACCATCTTGACTTGGAAATATGTCGCTGTTCCTTCACTGACACTGAGTCAAAGTCCTGAAATTCCCTCCCTAATATTATTGTGGGTGTACCTATTCCATATGGACTGCAACAGTTCAAAAAAGCGGCTCAGTACTACTTCTCAAGGGTAATTAGGGATGGGCTGTAATTGCTGACCCAGCTAGAGACACCCAAGGCCTATGAACAAATACAAAATACAAACAGCAATGTGATAATGAACAGATTGTTTGGAAAAATGCCTTTGTCTTTGTGCATCTTGTGTACTGCCATTGTCATGTGATCTCAGCATCATGTGACATCTGTTGTCATTCCCCATGGGTTTCATCCCGGTGCTCCAGTTCCCTCTCACAGTCCAAAGATATGCGAGTTAGGTTGATTAAGGTTAGGTTGCTCCTAACTTCACCCTAGTGTCGGGAGATTAGCCAAGTAAATATGAGATGTTATGGGAATAGGGTCTGGTTGAGATTGTGGCTGGTGCAAGGAGGTGATGGCCCAGTGGTATTATCTTTGGAATATTAATCCAGAAACTCAGCTAATGTTCCGGAGGATCCGGGCTTGAATCTCGTCATGCAGAAAGTGAAATTTAAATTAAATAAAAGATATCTGGAATTAAGAATCTATTGATGACCATGAAACTGTTGTCACTCATCAGAAGAACCCATCTGGTTCACCAATGTCCTTTAGGAAAGGGAATCTGGCCTACAGGTCACTCCAGAGCCATAGGAATGTGATTGACTCTTAACTGCCCTCCAAGGACACCTAGGCAATATATGCTGACCCAGCACATAAGGCTCGTTGGGCTGAATGGCCTCTTTCTGTACTGTTGGCGATCATTGATCTATAAAGAAGCAGTTTTCACTCTCAATGAATAATGAGTGATGAGAACAGCAGTTCTGAGCTGCTCTGATGTTAACTATGAAATCACCCTGCAGTGCGATGCCAGTCAGACAGTACTTGGAGCAACTCCCATGCAGCGAGGGCAGCCAATCATGTTTGTATTCAGAGTGTTAGTGCAATCTGGACATTATTATGTCCAAGTTGTGAAAAGGTCTCTGGCGGCACAGTGGCACAGCAGTTAGCCCTGCTATCTTACAGCACCAGGGACCCGGGTTCAATTCTGGCCTTGGGTGACTGTCGGTGTGCACATTTTCCCTATGTTTGTCCGGGTTTCCTCTGGGTGCTCCGGTTTCCTCTTACTGTCCAAAGATGTGAAAGTTAGGTGGGTTGGCCATGTTAAATTGCGTATCTGTGGGTGTGTAGGTTGGGGGATTGGCAGAGTAAATTACAAGGAGTTTGGGTAAGATGCTCCTTGGAGAGTTGATGCTGATGTGATGGGCTGAATGGCCTCCTTCTATACTGTAGGGATTCTCTGATTGCCTTGTGAGCATTTTAATCAGTATCTCTTTGGGAGAGATAAAGTGACAGGAGAGTTTAACCACGAGTCAGTTCAAAGCATCTTTGTCAGTCCACTCCAATCTGGCCCAAACCATCTGTCAATGACATTACTTCATTTGCAGAAGTGTCACTTGGAGGTGAAATAGAAGCAAGAGCAGCAGATGTACATCACCAACAGGATGGCGAGAGCCACCATCCTTTTGAAGGAGGTTGATGATGTGAATACAGAGTGTTAAAACTTCCAGATTCAATGTGAAGCGACAGCACGACACACTCTGGAAGTCATTGAGCCAATAGACACAATGAGTATGCAGGGAAACATCTTGCTCAGACCAAGCACAGTGAGGTGCAACTTTCTAGAGTTACAGGAAGTCATAATGAAAAGTTGGCCTGAAACCATCTGTTATTGGAAGAGAGCTTCGGGCAGGCAGGGTGAAGTGATCATCTAAGATAGCATCTTGTACAAATGGGCTAAAGTCATCATCCCTAAGGGGATGAGAAAAGAGATGCTGATGTACACCCAAGCAAGTCATCAAGGAATTGTGATTAGTCCGAACATGACAATGAGATATTACAATGATGGAGACAAAAACCTCAGAACTATACATAGAAAAATCAGAAATATTTTTAAAAAGACCTTAGTTTTATATGTTTTTAGAAAGGACACAGTCCAACCATTTTTTAGGAAGAGTTGCATGAGGTTTCTCTCAGGAACAATGGAATCCCTCCCTGTGTCTCTAGATAAAGTGCCTATAAAACCATCCAAACATTAATTATCAACCCTCATAAAGAGAAAGGAACATGAAAAGGACAGCATGGCGGCACAGTGGTTTAGCACTGCTGCCTCACAGTGCCAGAGACCTGGGTTTGATTCTTGGGTTGTGCAGAGTCTGTACATTCTCTCGTGTCTGCATGGGTTTCCTCCAGGTGCTCTGGTTACCTCCCACAGTCCAAAGATATGCAGGTTAGGTGAATTGGCAATGCTAAATTGCCTCTTTGTGTTCCAAGATGTGTGGGTTAGAAGGATTAAATGTATAGGGTTATGGAGATAGGGCTGGGCCTGGGTAAGATGCTCTGTCAGAGAGTCGGTGCAGACTTGATAGGCCAAACATCCTCCATTTGCACTGTAAGGGTTTTAGGATGATCTCATCTCAGGGACCCTGGATATAATTATTTAAGTCTCCCATTCGAATATAATGTGTGTGTAAGTGTGTATTACTGTGTGTGTGGGTGTATGTGTGCGTACATGTCTGTGTGTGTTACCAAACACAGCTAGATGTTGCCACACTGAAGGGAGTATAGTGACTAAACCAGGACCCTTGCAAAAGTAGCCAACATTTGCTGGAATGTCTAAAACTTTCTCTCAGACTGTGAAAGTCAATCAGCCAGCAGATGGATTGCAGCTGGAAAAGGAAAGAAAATCTTTACTGAACCATAGAGCACCTGGACAGAAAATTCAACTATTTGCCAGCTGAAGGCAACTACTGGAATCAACCCTTATCAGTCACAACCTATCATCATCCAGTGTTTACAATTCAAGGACAATTCTGTATAACTTTCTATTTATATTTACTTGCTGTTGGACTCGATTCTTACTTCTAAACCGTATGAATATGGATGGAAGTGTTTTATCATTTGTCCTTCCCCTTTTAGTAGTTAATGAACTTATTCTGTTTTAACTCAAGAAAGCCTGGCTCCTTTTAAAACATAACTATTGGGTCTGGAAAAGTTATATAAGGGGAAACCCGACAGTGCAGAAAGAGGCCCTTCGGCCCATCGAGTCTAAACCGACCACAATCCCACCCAGAACCTACCACCATATCCCTGCACATTTATCTGCTAATCCCTCTAACCTACGCACCTTAGGACACTATGGGGCAATTTTTAGTATGGCCAATCGACCTAACCCGCACAAGTTTGGACTGTGGGAGGAAACTGGAGCACGCAGGAGGAAACCCACACAGACATGAGGAGAATGTGCAAATTCAACACAGTCAGTGACCCAAGCTGGGAATCAAATGCAGGTCCCTGGAGCTGTGAAGCAGCAGTGCTAACCACTGTGCTACCATATCTTATTAGATTAAACCTTGGTGCTACCAGCAGAGAGAGTATAGGATGAAGACAGAGAGCCAAACATCCCTCCTCACGCACATCTGTAAAATTTGAGGGTGTCCATGCCCAAGCAGTGACAAACCAAGGATCTTAGTTGAAACACAACTTCTGGGGAACATGACCTGTGGCTAGTTGTAACAGAGATTAAGAACCACTTCAGCCAGTGCAGTGCTTGTATTGAACATCAAGCTAAGCAAACTAAACAGCCACTCATATTCAAGAAGACCATGGATGAAGCTTGGAGCAAATCTCTTCACTCTTTTTGGAACGGCTTAGCTCAACACTGTTAACTGGTGTTCATATTACTGGAAATTGGACAAGGTTCTATTTTTGTTTCAGATTCCAGCATCTGTAGTAATTTGTCTTTACTAAAATTAGAAGGCATAGGTTTGAGGTGATAGGGGAAAGATTTAAAAGGGACTTGAGAGTAAATTTTCACAATGAGGGTGGTGCGTATATAGAATGAGGTGGTAGAGTGGGTACAATTACAACGTTTAAAGGACATTTGGACAGGTACATGGATATGGGCCAAACACAGGCAAATGGGAGTTCAGTTTAACAAACCTGGTCAGCATAGATGAGTTGGATCGAAGGCCCTGGTTCTATGCTGTATGTCTCAATGACACTGGTGTTAATGACTGCCTGTGAGCTTGTAAAATGCCTGAAAGCAAATGCCAATCCTTATGGATTCATGACGTTGTGATGAGTGATAATGGCCCTCAGTTCATGGGTGATGAATTCAGATTTTGTTAATGATTGGGAAATACAGCATAACATGTCATCCCCACACTATACCCAGTCAAATGGAAAGGCCGAGGCAGTGGTAGAAATGCTGTTTTTTATTCATTTACGTTGCTGGTTGAGCCAGTGTTTATTGCCCATTGCCCTCCATTTCAGAGAGTATTTGAGAATCAGCCACATTGCTGTGTGGAATCATGTGTAAGCAGATTTCCTTCCCCAAAGGACATTAGTGAATTGGATTCGTTTTTTACAACAATCATTTCATGGTGATTATCAGACTTTTAATTCAAGATTTTTACTGGGATGGTAGAATTTGAACCCAGGTTCCCAAATCTTGCCTTGGTTCTCTGGATTACTAGTCCAGTGACAATGCCACTGTGCCACCATCTTCTATTGTCAAAGCATTGATCAAAATTTCAAGTAGCTGCAACGTAGATATGAATAAGATGATCTTAATGTGGAGAAACACACCTACTGATGGTATAGAAAGTAGTCCAGCCCGGTGATTAATGTCTGATCACGCTCAGGCAATGCTCCCAATAGCAAACAAAAACTACTGAAGCCAGAAGTAGGAATGGATGTGACAAAATCAAAATGGAGTGACAGAAAGCCAAATTTCACTTTGATATGGTAGGTAAATCATTGCCGGCTTCCTGCAGTGCTGTTGGCGATCCATTGAAACCTCCATTCACATCTGTGGGCCTGGAAAATCCTGGTGGATTTAAGGGCTGGAAAAACCTGATCTTTATATCCAAACAGTGAGCTCTTGGCTCATTTTCTGATTCAAAGAGATGATCTCTGACAGTACAGCACCCCTTCAGTACAGCAGTGAGGTATCACATTCTCAACCATAACAATAAACCTTAACTTTGTGAATCTACTGCTGAAAGTTGAGAGTGTGATTACTAAACCAGATTGATACATAGAACATAGAACAATACAGCACAAACAGGCTCTTTGGCCCACGAGTTGCGCCGATCACATCTACCAATCCATAGACCTATCTATAACTCCCTATCCTATTCTTTTCCATATACTCATCCAGAAGTCTCTTAAAAGACCCCAGTGAGTTTGCCTCAACAACCTCCGACGGCAGTCGGTTCCATTCACTCACCACCCTCTGAGTGAAAAAACCTACCCCTGACATCTCCTTTGTATTTGCTTCCCTGCACCTTAAATCTGTGTCCTCTCGTAGTGACCATTTCAGCTCGGGGAAATAGTCTCTGAGAGTCCACCCTATCTATTCCTCTCAACATTTTATAAACCTCTATCAGGTCGACTCTCAACCTACGTCTCTCCAGTGAGAAGAGTCCCAGCTCCCTCAACCTATCTTCATAAGGCCTGCCTCCCAATCCAGGCAGCATCCTTGTAAATCTCCTCTGAACCCTCTCAATAGCCTCTACACCCTTCCTATAATGAGGCGACCAGAACTGCGCACAATACTCCAAGTGGGGTCTGACAAGAGTCTTATAGAGCTGCATCATTACCTCCTGACTCCTGAACTCTATTCCTCGATTAATGAAGGCCAGTACACTGTACGCCTTCTTGACCACTTCCTCCACCTACGAGGCCGATTTAAGAGTCCTATTGACCCGGATCCCGAGATTCTTCTGCTCTACAACACAGCTAAGACTCCTACCCCTTATGTTGTACTCCTTCATCCCATTATTCCTGCCAAAATGGACCACTATGCATTTATCTGCATTGAAGTCCATCTGCCACTTCTCCGCCCAGTCTTGCATCCTGTCTATGTCCCGCTGCAACTTTTGGCATCCCTCCAGACCATCCACAACACCACCGACCTTTGTATCATCGGCAAACTTGCTAACCCATCCCTCTACTTCCTCATCCGGGTCATTTATGAAAATGACAAACAGCAGGGGTCCCAGAACAGATCCCTGGGGCACTCCACTGGTTACCGACCTCCATGCAGAACAAGACCCATCCACAACCACTCTCTGCCTTCTGCCGGTAAGCCAGTTCTGGATCCGCAAGGCCAAAGGCCCTTGGATCCCATGCCCTCTCACCTTCTCCAGAAGCCTTGCATGTGGGACCTTATCAAACGCCTTACTAAAGTCCATGTACACTACGTCCACTTCCCTTCCTTTGTCAATGTGTTCAGTCACATTTTCGAAGAACTCAACTAGGCTCGTAAGGCATGACCTGCCCTTGACAAAACCATGCTGACTATTTCTAATCAGTCCAAACTTCTCCAAATGTTCATATATCTTATCCCTCAGAAGCCTCTCCATCAGCTTACCAACCACTGAAGTCAGACTCACCAGTTGGTAATTTCCTGGACTATCCCTGTTCCCTTTCTTAAAGATAGGAACCACATCCGCAATCCTCCAATCCTCCGGAACCTCTCCCGTTTCCATGGACGACGCAAAGATCATCGCCAGGGGCTCTGCAACCACTTCCCTCACCTCCCACAATAACCTGGGGTACATCCCATCCGGTCCCGGCGACTTGTCTATCTTGATAGAATTTAACAGGTCTAACACATCCTCTTTCCTAACATCCACATACTCAATCTTTTCCGTATGCCTCAAACCTGCAGGGCAATCTCCCAGTTCACTTTCCACCGTGAATACCGAGGCAAAGTACTCGTTAAGCACCCCTGCCATTTCTTCTGGATTCACACAGACTTTTCCCCCTTCACCTTTTATAGGCCCTATCCCTTCTCTTCTCAACCTTTTACTTTTCACATATTTGTAGAAGGCCTTGGGATTCTCCTTAATCTTACCTGCCAAGGCCTTCTCATGACCCCTTCTGGCTCTCCTAATTTCCTTTTTAAGTTCCCTTCTACACACCTTATACTCCTCTAGATCCCTAACATCCCCTAGCTCTCTGAACCTTTTATATACCATTTTTTTTCTTCCTAACTAGGTTCACCACTACC
Organism: Sphyrna mokarran; assembly: GCA_024679065.1. Classification (NCBI taxonomy): domain Eukaryota; kingdom Metazoa; phylum Chordata; class Chondrichthyes; order Carcharhiniformes; family Carcharhinidae; genus Sphyrna; species Sphyrna mokarran. The sequence continues at coordinate 30,737,394 of JAGIQG010000030.1, forward strand.
TTCGTGCACCACAGTTCCCGCGTCCTACCAGAACCTCCTTGACTCCTTGGAACTTTGTCTTGCAGTGCCCCAGACAAACATTCCTTGAAAAACCGCCACTTTCCTTCTGTATTCTTCCCCAAGAACACCTCCTTCCAGTTCATGCATCCAATTACCTGCCTAATGTTTTCATATTTCCCCTTACTCCAGACATACACCTTCCTAGCCTGCCTGATCTTATCTCTTTCCATCGCTATCATGAAAGAGATAGAATTATGATCTCCATTCCCAAGATGCTCACCTACCGTGAGATCCGACACCTGCCCTGGCTCATAAGCAAGAACCAGGTCAAGTGCAGCCTCTCCTCTCATAGGCTTTTCCACGTACTGTGTCAGGAAACCTTCCTGAACACACCTAACAAACTCCACACCATCCAAACCCCTTACCCTTGGGATATTCCAGTCAATGTTTGGGAAATTGAAATCTCCCATCATGACAACCCTGTTATTTCTACATCTGTCTCGGATCTGTTTCCCTATCTGCACCTCAAGTTTCCTGTCATTGTTGGGCGGCCTATAGAATACACCCAGCAAAAGTTATTGAGCCTTTGCTGTTCCTAACTTCCACCCACAGAGACTCTGTAGACAATCCCTCCCCGTCTTCCACCTTCTCTACAGCCATGACACTGTCCCTGATCAACAGTGCCACATCGCCTCCTCTTTTTCCCCCAACCCTGTCCCTCCTGAAGCACCTGAATCCTGGCACCTGAAGTACCCAGTCCTGTCCCTGAGACAACCAAGTCTCTGTAATGGCCACCACATCACACTCCCAAGCAGCAATCCACGCCCTAAGCTCATCTACCTTATTTACTACACTCCTGGCATTAAAATAGACACACTGCAGCCCCTCAGTGAGGATATTTCCCTTTTCCACCACCTGCCTAACCCCCTCTCAGGGTGCCTACAGTCCTTCCCTACCTGGGAACTAACGTCCTTATTCACTGTCCCATCAGTATTCCCACGCCTCAACTTTTCTAGTTTAAAGACTCCCCAGTAGCCCTAGCTAGTCTACCTGCCAAGATATTAGTCCCCCTAGGGTTCAAGTGCCACCCGTCCTTACTGTACAGGTCACACCTGCCCCTAAAGAGGTCGCAATGATCTATGAACCTGAATCCCTGTCCCCTGCTCCAGTCCCTCAACCATGCATTCATCCTCCACCTCATTTGATTCCTGCTCTCATTCTCCTGAGGCGCAGGCAGCAATCCCGAAATTACTGCCTTCGCTTTTCTCTTCCTCAGCTTCCTACCCAGTTCTCTATAATCCCTTTTGATGACTGCCTCCCTCTTCCTGCCTATGTCAGCAGTACCTATATGCACCACAACTTCAGGTTCCTCACCCTCCCCTTTCAGGATGTCTGGGAAGCCAGGAAATGGAAATCCATTTCCAAAAGGCCTGGATTCAAAGGTTCAGGATCGGGAATACAGAGCTCTACCTTAGTGCAGAATAATAGAAGGGTAGTGGCAATCAAATGATGAATGCCATTCATCAGAATATTGGACTCACAATCCGGTAATTTATTACATCAATGTTCATGGGATCTTGCTGTGCACAAAATGGGTGCTTTGCTTTAGCGGTGACTGCGATTCAAATTCTGCATTTGATTGGCTGCGCAGCGCTTTGGAGCATCCTGAAGTTGTAAATGGCACCATCAAAATTCAGATCTGTAGTTTATTCCACTAACTGTGAAGTGCATTAGTCATTGGCACAGACAATTGGCTTGGGGTTGTAAAAGGCAGATTATCCTCAGATTTCATCTCTTCTCCAGCTCATCACATTCCCACTCTCCATTGTGAATGAGCTGACGCTAGCTGTGTGAAGCTTGCAATTACCTGCCAGACGATCCTGTTCCACTTTTCACACAAGCCAACTGGCCAAATGCCTTGCCATGGAAACTGGATGATTTCACATTCAGGACTGCTGTCTACAGGCCGCTGCTTCAAATGATGTTAACTCGCTGACATTTAATCCACATGTCATAGAAACATCGAAAATAGGAGCAGGAGGAGACCATTTGACCCTTCGAATCTGCTCTGCCATTCATCAATGTTATGGCTGATTTGATTTAATTTGATTTATTATTGTCGCATGGATTAGCATACAGTGAAAAGTATCGTTTCTTGCGCGCAATACAGACATAGCATATTGTTCATAGAGAAGGAAACAAGAGAGTGCAGAATACAGTATTACAGTCATAGTTAGGGTGTAGAGAAAGATCAACTTAATGCAAATAGGTCTATTCAAAAGTCTGAAGGCAGCAGGGAAGAAGCTGTTCTTGAGTCGGCTGGTATATGACCTCAGAATTTTGTATCTTTTTCCTGATGAAGGAAAGTGGGAGAGAGAATGTCCAGGATGCATGGAGTCCTTAATTATGCTGGCTGCTTTGCCGAGGCAGCGGGATGTAAAGACAGAGTCAATGAATGGGAGGCTGGTTTGCATGATGATTGGGCTACCTTCACAACCTTTTGTAGTTTCTTGTGGTCTTGGGCAGAGCAGGAGTCATACCAAGCTGTAAAACAGCCAGAAAGAATGCTTTTTATAGTGCATCTGCAAACGTTGGTGAGAGTCGTAGGTGACATGCCAAATTTCCTTACTCTTTCGATAAAGTAGGTGGGCTTTCTGAACTATATTGTTGGCGTGGGAGGACCAGGATAGGTTATTGGTGATCCGAACACCTAAAAATCTGAAACTCTCGACCCTTTGCTTGCTCCAAAAGACTAAATTCAAAATCCAATTGAATCCAAGACATGGACCCCAGCAGGAAATAAAGCTGCGTGGATGGAACTCAGTGGATTGTGACAACGTTGTGCATGGGCAAAGTCAACAATATCTCTCGTGGGCCATATTCAGAACCTAAATTTGGTCCCCAAGATGCAAGTTTCTCACCAGGCCTCTGGATCGTCCTCGGTAGGAATATCATCCCATGTTCTGCTCACACGAGACCATGTGATAATTCAACACTGGTAAGAGGATTAAGAAGCAAAATGAATGTTTTTATATTAATTTGGCTGCGTTACTGTACAGAACTCTTCCAACAGGAGACCATTCAGCCCTTGATGTCTGTGCTCTTTGTAAGAGTTTTGCAATTAATCACTCCCCTGCTCCGTCCCCAGAGCCTTGCAAGATTTGCTTTTCCTTCACAAGTATACACGCAATTATCCTTTGAAATTAAATATTGAATATAGATCAAAAGTCTGAAAAGTCAGAGAGATACAGACGATCTAACCCAACAAACTTTGCAGTTGTTAATTCTAATTTTTATTATAATGTACGTGCCTGTGTTGTTTAAGCAGTGATTACTCAGAGATTACGCCACTGTTCATCAGCCTGAGTGGCTTCTGATCTAAAAATACCAATTTGCATCCAATATTTTCTGCTTTACATTACAGTCAAAGTTTGATTTTATTTTATCTTTCTATATTGTTTTTAAAAATCGTATTGTCCCACACTCCCTACCGCCATGTTTAAGCTTTTGTGTTGGCCCTGTTCCCGTTCTATCTCCTGTGTTTACACTGGCATTACCCGTGTAAACAATTATACTGGAAAACTCACCCGACTTCACCTGTGGCTGGGATTCTCCAGTCCCGCTGCAGTGAATTGATTGCTGGCTGAGCGTCTAATTTTCTGCTCTCGCTGGCAGCAGGACGGAGAATCCCGCCCTTAGAATGAGAATTCTACCCGGAAACGAGTGGCCTGAAATACTGTAGTCACAGACTCTGATCAGCAGGGGATGGAGGCTGCTTTGTGAGTCATTGAAGGCTATCAATCTGAAACATTAAATGTGTTCCTGTCTCCACAGATGCTGCCAGACCTGCTGAGTATTTTCCAGCATTTTCTGCTCTTATTTACAATATCTGAAACCTCTCTCCAAATTAAGTAGCTTGCATGCATGTGAAAAAGATCTTAGGCTGAGCAGAGGAAAATTATCAATATCAGTTAGTATTGGGATGCTTTGATGTGGTCTCACCTTAATCATTGCCTTTTTAATCTAAGGAAAATAACCTTCTCCAATCCTCACTAATGGCTTATCCCACTGGACAGCAATCTTCTGGCTCCTTCCTGTTCTCCTCTCATAATCCATGTCCTTTTCTGATACGGTGAGAGACAGTGGATGGTATTATACGAGACCTTTTTCTAAATGTCCAGTTAGTGTGAGAACTAGAGAGTTCCTGATTCATTTTTTTGGGTGAGTTTTCACTCCCAGTCTTATGGATTTAGACATTGAAAATATGGGCTTGGCCATTTCTAGCCACTAGAGGCAGTGGGTGGGGCTTAACTCATCAGACAGCCGGCAGCTCAGATCAGAGTCCCAATCTGAGCATGTGCAGAACAAAGCTAAGAAACAGAGGTTCTCCTGACAGAAGTTCCACGGGCCAAATACAACCTCCCACTATCCCCCAACAGACATTGGGAATGCCCCAACATCTCTGACCCACTTTACCCGCCTCCTTCCTCCGGGACCCCCCCTTGCATATGGCCCTCACATCATCCCCTGGTCCCAATTGCTGAATGACATGACGCTCTCTCTCCCCTGCCCCCCTCCTCCTCCCAACAACCCCCAGAACGGCAACGCAGCCCTACCTATTCCCTTCCCCGCACACACATACACCCAGCACCCATGCAGTAGTGACCCCAGACATTGCTGCTTGACAACTCTTGAGGTTGCCATTTCAGAGAGTCTCCAGCCCATCCCCCACCACCTACATTACATGCTGCTGCCAGCACTAGGACCCAGAGTCATGCTATGACCAGGTCCATGCTGACAGTCTGAAAATGCTAGAAGGTCTCGGTTGGTACCACAATTGCCTGTGAGTTTGAGATTGTGGTTCAAATCCCAGTTAAGGGCAAGTGTTTTTCTTTTACATTTCTCTGCTTTTTTTTATGATCTCAGAGGCGCTGTCTCACTCATGCACTGTGTAAATGTCATCCTATAGCAGGTAGGTAAGGTACATGATAATAGCTTCATATAATCAACTTTCTAATATTCCCAGCCTTCACTTGGGAAAGGTTTTTGTTCCATAGAATCTCAGAATGTTTGCCATGCTGAAAGAAGCTGTTTGGCCCATTGCACTGGCACCAGTCCCTCAAATGAGCAACTCACCAAATGCCATTTCCCCCACCTTCTCCCCGTAACCCTGCCTATTCTTCCTACTATGGGTGACCATCTCATTTCTTTGTGATTGAATCTGCCTTCCACCACATTCTCAGACAGTGCATTCGGGACTTTAACTGCTCACTGTGTGAACAGAACATTTTCCTCATGCCTCTTTTTGTCCTTTTGCAAATTATTTTAAATCTCTGGCTCTCGATCCCTTTATGAGTGGGGACAGTTTCTTTCTACCCACCCTGTAAACTATCATAAACGTGCTGGAGATGCTCAGAGAGGTGGTGGAACATGCGGTAGCCTTGTGAGAGGCAGTCAATAGATGCGAGTGAAGGATGGAGATGTCTTTCCATGTTCTGTCCAATTATAGAATCCTTACACAGTACAGAAGGAGGCCATTTGGATCATTGAGCCTGTACCAACAACAATCCCACACAGGCCCTACCTCCTAACCCCACATATTTATTCTGCTAGTCCTCCTGTTTAGCATGGCCAATCAACCTAACCTGTGTGTCTTTGGAGGAAACTGGAGCAGACAGGGAGAGAACATGCAAACTCCATACAGACAGTGACCCGAGCCGGGAATTGAACCCAACTCCCTGGTGCTGTGAGGCAGCAGTACTAACCACTGTGCCGCCGTGCCATACTATGGCTTCAACACGTGAGTGCCTCGCAGTCTCCATGGGAAGGGTGATAGCTATCTTGGAGATCTTGGTACTGCAGCTACTGTTGGATTTGCGCTCCAACCCACACTCCATCAATTTAAGTATTGGTGTGATCCATTGGCAAAAGAGATCTGGGCACCATAACTTCTTTCCAGTTTCCTTTGCTCTCTGACTGAGTCAGTAACAGGGAGGGGGACCAGCAGCTGGACACCCTGCAGCTCAGCACTAAGGTGACTCCATGACTGTATGGCCAATCCCAATTCCCAATCCCTGCTGCCCATCCACCTCCAGCTCCATGAACAGAGAAGGGTGAATGCCCAAACAATCCTTGACTTCCAAAGGATACTTGCCAAAGGCATCAAAGACGAAAGGACAGAACATTCAGCAGCAACAAAAGCCAAAAATGCTGGAAAATCTCAGCAGGTCTGACAGCACCTGTGAGGAGAGAATAGAGCCAATGTTTCGAATCAGAAGGATCTTGGGATCTGGGTTCATAGGACTCTCAAATTGGCCTCACAGATACAGGATATGGTTAAGAAGGCGTATGGTGTACTAGCCTTCATCAATCAAGGGATTGAGTTGAGGAGTTAGGAGATAATGCTACAGCTTTATAAGACCTAGTCCAAGTCAGACCCCAGTTGGAGTAATGTGCTCAGTTCTGGTCACCTCATTACAGGAAGCATGTGGAAGCCGTTGAAAGAGTGCAGAAGAGATTTACAAGGATTTTACCTTGATTGGATGGCATGCCTTATGAGATAGGTTGAGAGAGCTCGATCTTTTCTCCTTAGAGAAACAAAAGATGAAAGGGGACCTGATAGAGGTGTGTAAGGTGATGAGAGGTATTGATCAGGTGGACTCTTAGAGGCTTTTCCCCAGGGCTGCCATACGAGGACATAGGTTTAAGGTGCTGGCGACTCGGTATAGAGGAGATGTCGGGGTAAGTTTTTCTTAGAGGATGGTGGGTGCGTGGAATCAGCTGCCATTGGTGGTGGTGGAGGCAAATTCGATAGGGTCTTTTAAGAGACTTCTGGATGAGTACATGGAACTTAATAGGATTGAGGGTTATAGATAAGTCTAATAGATAGAGATAAGCTCGACGCAACTTGTGGGCCGAAGGGCCTATATGTGCTGTAATTTTTCTATGATTCTTTGATTGATGAGACTTTGTCAGAGCTGAACCAGAGGCTTCAGCACATCCAGGATATGTTCAACCTTACCAAAGATTGTGTCCAATCTGGTACACCGATTATACCGAACCTGCACTTTTGGGATAATTGATGTGCGTTGATCCGGTAACCATGCCAATTGTAGAAAGTACCTGAGAGAGTGTCATTGATCATCTTGTAGATATCCAGCAGCTGTGTTTTCTTCATGGTTGGCTGCCTCTTCCATTCTCACATTTCTCTCTGTGAATGCTTCAATTGATTAACTTCCTGTAAACCCAATAACTCCTGCAGTCTCACTCTGAAGCTTCCACATGTCACTGGCTCCAATTGCACCTTATGAAGCAGCACGGTAGCACAGTGGTTAGTTCCGCTGCCTCCTAGTACCAGAGACCCGGGTTCAATTCCCGACTTGAGTCACTCTCTGTATGGAATCTGCATGTTCTCCCTGTGTTTGCGTGGGTTTCCTCCGGGTGCTCGGGTTTCCTCCCACAGCCTGAAAGGTGTGCTGGTTCGGTGCATAGGCAATGCTAAATTCTCCCTCAGTGTACCTGAACAGGTGCCAAAGTGTGGCGACTAGGGGATTTTCACTATAACTTTGTTGCAGTGTTAACGTAAGCCTACTTGTGGCACTAATAAAATTAACTTAAGACCTCCCTAAGTTCTATCAGCTCATTTCTACTTTGTTACTCTAAGCAAAATGAGGACACCCCCTTCAAGGGCCCTTTCATCCAGCTGTGAGCTCTTCCCATGCTGCCTCAGCTCCCTCCTGGGCAGATCCACTTCCAGTTTTGATTTTAAATTGTGTTCGTAGCCTTGGTGTCTCAAGATGGTGGTTCTGCAGATCTCTTTTGAGACCAGTTCAATCCCGTCCACCCCACCCTCTGTCAATATCCAGGTCTCCCAAACCTTCCTGAAACGTCTGGTGATTCTCCAGCCTCCCACCAGTTACCTTGCATCCACATTGTAGAGGACATTCCTGACCTTTCCCCCTTGAGCCTATCACTGTTGATGACCCCGTGTGGACTTCATGCCTTCACATTGGGCAGCACAGAGATACTGTAGTTAGCACTGCTGACTCACAGCACCTGGGAACCAGGTTCAATTCTGGCCTCAGATTGCTCTCTGTGTGGAGTTTGCACTTTCCCCTGTGTCTGCATGGGTTTCCTCCGGGTGCTCTGATTTCCTCTGGGTGATTCAGTTTCCTCCCACAGTCCAAAGATGTGCTGGTCAGACTGATTAGCCATTCTAAGTTGACCCTAGTGTGAATGGAATGAGCAAGATAAATGTGTGGAGTTATGGGAATAGGGTCTGGCTGGGATTGTGATCAATGCAGACTTAATGGATTGAAAGGCTTCCTTCTGTATTGTTCTCTGAATCTTCCCTCTGCCTAATATATCCTCCCTCGAAACCTCCTAGACCCCCTTCACCCCCATGTCTCTGGCATCAATGTTCCCTGCACACTGTCCTCTTCAGTTACTCTGATCTCTCTTGCCCTGACTGCGAACACAACGTGTCCTGCTGAAATAGGGCAGCAGATCGGTTCAACACTCAAGAAAGCCACGGGTGAATTGACCACATTGGCATCCTGGGCAGCCAGGGTTGAGCAACCTCTTAAACACCCGCAGCTGTGGAGGGCTAACAACTGGCATTGCTGAGGAATCGGGGCACTGCTGTCGCAGGTCAGATTTACATGATGCACTCATTGTAAAGTCACAACTCAAGTGCGGACGGACAGCTGTATACCACTGATATCCGATGTGATTTTGGCTGGTCTCATTTCCTGCTAGTGTGGCACGTGATGGGCAGGCAGAACATGATTCCATTAAATTCCATTTTTAATAATTATTTGTGACATGCTAATACAGATAAATGATATCTTCTGATAAGCCATCATTCTGCCCTGAAAGTAAAGTTTATTTAGTGTCACAAGTAGGCTTACATTAACACTGCAGTGAAATTACTGTGAAGATCGCCTCATCACCATGCTCTCTTTGGGTACACTGAGGGAGAATTTAACAATGCTAATCCACCTAACCAGTGTGTCTTTCAGACTGTGGGAGGAAACCAGAGCACTCGGAGAAAATCCACACAGATACAGGGAAAATGCGTAGACTCCACACAGACAGTGACCCAAGCTGGGAGTCGAATCTGGATCCCTGGTGTTGTGAAGCAACAGTGCTAACCAGTGTGCCACCGTGCCATCTACAATAATGAAGCAGTAAGAAGAAAAGTCCGATTCATTTTCCCACTGAGAAAGATCAGATTTTTGGCCTTAATCCAGGGTTTTTCACCGCCACCTGCCACGAAACCAGCCACTGATGGGATTGGAAAGTTCCACACAATGCTTCAGGTAGGTGACCCATCACTAGGACTGAACATGATGTTCCACTTCTCTGGTGCCGAAGAACTCATATTCAACTCGAAATGTTCACTCTTTCTCTCTCTCTGTCAGACCTACTGAGCTTATCCAGCTTTTAATTAACACACATATTACAAATGTACTGAGGTGACACAGAGGTGAAGCGGCTGGTTTTTTTTGTGGTACAGTTAGAAAATGCATACGCTGTTGTGACGCATGGGCTTACTGGAACTGTGTGTCAAAATCAGACTCATGAAAGACAGAGAAGTGTGTGTGCAGCTAACCAGAACCTTCTATGATGGAAATCATAGTTTCCTATTGATTTATTGAATTTTCACAAATTTTTGAAAATGGCCAATATGAAAGTCCTGCCCCCATTTCCAGCAGATTCCACTTTCACTGGGAAGGGAAAGAGAGGAGCAGGATGTGACGCACGCAGGCAGGAGTTATGGACCACTTAAACCCGGCACTCAAGCAGGTCTAACTTACCCTCCAGGAATGGGCTCAACCCACGCTGTCTGCTCCATAAACTTCTTCTGGATACATAAATGCTCATGAAGAGCGGGTAAGGTATAACTGTCAAGTTGTCAAGTTATTTAAATCTCCTGCCCTTTAACTTTTGGAGAAAATTGCCCGTCTATGCCTGTGAGATTAAGGATATTATTCTGAGAATTTCAATGGATGATTGTTGCCATCACTTTAAAAGTTGTCATTAAAACTATACGCTGCTTGACTGCTTCCAGAGCCTTTCATCATCATAGTGGGAGGTGGGGTGCAAGGGGGGGCATGGCTGGTGAAGAGAGTGGGCACTATGAGTTCATAGTTTGATTTACAGCATCAAGACATTATTAAATGTTTGGCTGTCTTCAATGTGGGTATTTGAATACAAATATTTGTTTTCATAATGGATTAAGTCCTTGAAGGAATTTCACTGCATTGAATAAGCTTTCTTGAATGAGAGTTTTGTTTTATTATTGAGAAGACTGTAATAGATACTTAGAACTTCATTTTAATTCAACTCAGCAATGCCCCTGAGCTCTCCCCATGGTGGATATCAGGTGCATTGTCTGTGACTCAGGAAGTCAAGTATTAACTAAATTCTATTCTCATGACAGGCTTGGCTAATGTTTGGATTAAGGGATGGTATCACTGGTATTTTTTTGGTTGACTAATCAGTGCTTACCTCAAGCTGGCATTTCACCGGAGGCCATTTCCCATATGTTAGGTCCTTTATTACAAAGAGTGTTTGCTTGCTTCTAACAGCTATCCTATTTGATGATATCTTTCTAGGATCATAAAACACTACAGTGCAGCAAGTCTGCATCGATCACAATCCCACCCAGGCCTTACCCCCATATTCCACCATATTTTATCTGCTAATCCCTTTAACCTCAGCATCCTAGAACACTAAGTGGCAATTTTAGCATGGCCAATCAACCTAACCTGCACATCTTTGGACTGTGGGGGGAAATCAGAACACCCGGAGAAAACCCATGCAGACACAAGGAGAATGTGCAAACTCCACACAGACAGTGACCCGAGCCGGGAATCGAACCCAAGTCCCTGGAGATGTGAAGCAGCAATGCTAACCACTGTGCTACTGTCCTACCTTGTTTCTGTATTTCTCCGGTGTTTAGCTGTTCACCTATTTTGTAAGTATTCAAATTACAGAGAGCTTTTTAAAGTCATGTGTTCTCTGTTCACAGTGCCTATTTCCTCAGGCACTCACCTGATGAAGGGACAGAGCTCCAAGAGCTCGTGCTATCAAATAAACCTATCGGACTTCAACCTGGTGTTGTGAGAGTACTTACTATTTCCTCAGGGACAGTGCATGGTCTGCTTCCTATAAAGTAACTATTGATATTCTCCTGGGTGTCTTTTGTACTTGTAGTTTGTTGGGGTGAGGAGAATCACAGGAGGAATTCCAGTCACAGGCTTTAGTGTAAGAGAGGATAATTACACTGCCACCTAGGTAGGCAATTATACCCGTGCATATCTGCACAATCAATGCCTACTGATATTATTAAGGAGTGGTATGGTGGCACAGGGGTTAGTATTGCTACCTCACAGTGCCAGACACCCGGGTTCGACTCCTGGCTTAGGTGACAATCTGTGCGGAATCTGCATGTTCTTCTCATGTCTATGTCGGTTTCCTCCATGTGCTCCAGTTTCTTCCCGCAGTCTGAAAGATGTGCTGGTTAGGTGAATTTGCCGTGCCGAATTCTCCCTCAGTGTACCCGAACAGGTGCTGGAGAGTGGTGACGAGGGGATTTGCACTGTAACTTTATTGCAGTATTACTTGTGACACAATAGACTTTAAAAAAAAGTTAAAAATCTCAAGACGCTATTAATGCAGATGCTCAGCTATTGTTCTGGGAACCCTGGGTTCAAATCCCACCATGGTTGATGCTGGAATCTGAATATAATTAAAAAAAATCTGGAATTAAGAATCTACTGATGACAATGAATACGTGGGTGATGGTTGGAAAAACCATTTGGTTCACTAATATCCCTTTAGGGAAGGAAACCTGCCGTCTTTACCTGGTCTGGCCTACATGTCACTCCAGAGCCTCAGCAATGTAATTGGCTTTCAGCTACCTTCTGAAATGGCCTAACAAACCTTTCAATTCAATGGTAACTAGAAATGGGCAATAAATGCTGGCTGGCCAGTGAAGTCTACACCCTACGTATGAATAAATCAAATCGCCCATGAACACTATTCATAGAAATCATAGAAATTATAGAACCCTACAGTGCAGAAAGATGTCTTTCAGCCCACTGAGTCTGCACTGTACACATTCCTACCCAGGCTCTACTCCCCCGTCTCCCTACACATTATACCCACTATGTTGGGCCCTTTATTGCAAAGACTGTTTGCTTGCTTCCAACAGCTGTTCTATTTGATGATACCTTCATAGAATCATAGAATGCTACAGTGCAGAAAAAGGACCATTCAGCCCATCGAGTCTACACCAAACCTACGTATCCCTGGGTACTAAGGGGCAATTTCTTAGCATGAACAATCAACCTAACCCGCACATCTTTGGACTGTGGGAAGAAACCGGAGCACCCGGAGGAAACCCACGGAGACACGAGGAGAATGTGCAAGCTCCACAAAGACACACACTATTGTTAGAATAGTGCTTGTTCCTCTCAGCCAGACCTGCTGTAGGTAAGGGGAGCAACTCCGACTGTCAAAGCAACTGTTAGAGGAGGTATCAGTAATATTGTCCAACTTGAAAATGCACAGTTCCTCCCTACAAGAAGAAGTTAACTTGCTGGACAGAATCAGTCCATTTATTTTAGTCCCCTGTGGAGAAAACATACAGCAACATGTTCCTGTGAAGGAACTCTGTCACTGATCAAACAGGGCAACCAGGTCTACTTAAAATTAAAACCAAGAAATTATTAGTGCTATTAACCCAGCCTGCGATCAGTGGGTATCAACATCACAGTATTTGGACCTGGTAATGTTATTCTGTCAATTTGAAATGACACATTTATCCTTCAATTACTCTCAATTTTAGATGACTTTTCTATTGTGTGATTCCGAGTTTATTTTACCCTGGCTGAGTCAGCTGGCTGCAGCTGGTATCAGAGTTAAGTGGGGGACTGGGTGATTTATTGTGGGTTTCTTTGGAGTTTTGGTGAATTTTTAAGTGCAACTTGTAGTTGGTTGCACACTGGTGTGACCGTGGTCGAAGGAATGAATGTTTGTGGATGAGGTATCAATCAACTGGGCTGCTTTGACCTGGATAGTGCTGAGCTTCCTGAGTGTTGTTGGAGCTGGAATGTCTTGGAACTCATCCAAACAAGTGGAGAGTATTCCGTCACATTGCTGACATGTGCCTTCTAGATGGTGGACAGGCTTTGGGAGTCAGGAGATGAGTTACTCACCGCCTAATTCCTTGCCTCTGACCTTGTAGGCTGGTTCAGTTTCTGATCAGTGGTAACCCCCAGCATGTTGACAGTGATGGCAATGCCATTGAATGTCACTGGGAGATGGTTAGATTCTCTCTTGTTGAAAATGGTCATTGTTTGATACTTGTGTGACACAAATGTTATTTGCCACTTATTGCCAAGTCTGAATGCTGTCCCACCCTTTCTGCATTTGAGTGTCAGCTGTTTCAATATGTGAGGAATTGCGGATGGCACTGAATATTATACAATCATCAACAAACTTCTGACCTTAGAGTGGAAGAAAGGTCATTGATGAATGCAGTCGGAAATGGTTGAATTTTTCTGCAAAATAGATCTCATGGGTCTATTCAAAGGGAAATAGAGAGCTCAACCAACATTCCTCATTTATTGGTTCTTCACTCAACCAATACCTCCTTCACATATCATTCATTTATTTATAGAGCTTAATGTTTTTTTCTTACTCATTCATGGGATGTAGGCATCGCTGGCTGGCCAGCATTTATTGTTCATTCCCAGTTGCCCGAGGACAACTGGGAGCCAACCATATTGCTGTGGCTCTGGAGTCACATGTAGGCCAGACTGAGTAAGAAAGGCAGATTTCCTTCCCTAAAGAACTTTAGTAAACCAGATGGATTTTTCCTGACAATGATTTCATTGTCATCATTAGATTCTTAACTCCAGATTTTTTTCAAATTGAATTCAAATTGGATCATCTGCCCTGGCGGGATTTGAACCCGGGTCCTCAGAACATTAGCTGAGTTTCTGGGTTAATAGTCTAGAGATAACACCACTAGCTTGTCACTATCCCATGTGCCCAAGTTTGCCTACATAATGACAGTGACCACACATCAATTAACACAAATAATTAATTAGTTGTAAAGCATTTTGGGATGGATGGTCCAAGGCCATTGAGAGGTTCTATATAAATGTAAATTACAAGGCATGTTCATAAAACCAGACTTCTTGCAAGTGCATAGCAGACAAAAAGATCCCTCTGAGTTGCTTAATATGGATTGTACCTTTATTCCACAAATATTCATAATATTTATAAAATTACATGACAAAATATTTCAACTTGAAAATGACAGAAAACGCAATGAAATTCAACTTGTCTCCATGAAGTCTGTTCCACTGTCAGGATACAGTTGTAATACAGGACAAGTATCCATTATCCAGAAAACTGACATAGACATGAGAAGAATGTACAGATTCCGCATAGACTGTCATCCAAGCTGGGAATCGAACCCAGGTCTTGGCGTGGTGAGGCAGCAATGCTAAGTGCTGTGCCACCATGCCGCTCCATAATACCAGTAGACATTGAGTTCTGAATCTCAGGTCATTTCGGTTTTTGGACACTGCAAATATGATTAGCCCTGCTGACAATATAATAGCCTAAGCCAGTAAATCAATAAAATGGCGCGAAAATCACTGAATAATAAAGACATGTACCAGATTTGTGTCAAACACAGATAAAGAACTAAACTTCCCCTGTTAAAAGGCAAGTATGGTCTGCAGAGGTTCATATTGACTCAAGTTATGCCTGCTTGAGTCAGACTTCCTGCACTAAAGGTCAATGAGGTTAAAATAAGGTTCGGTATTTGTTTCTCGGACTTACAAATAAAGGACACTCAATTTATAATTTTGATATTTAGAATATGCATTCCATGTCAGATGTACAACCTGCAGACAAAACATTTCAAATTGAAAAATTACAGGAAGTGCAACAGAGCTCACCTTTCCTCCAAATGACGTGTTTCTCTCTGCGTTGTCTCAACTCAATTTCAATGTTCTTGATATTTATAATAAGGCACAAATCAGGAGTGTGATTTTTCACTTGCCTGCATGGATGCAGTTCCAAGAACGCTGAAGACGTTTGACGCCATCCAGGACAAAATAACCCTCTTGATTGGCACCCCATCCACAAACATTCAATCCTTCCACCCGAGACACTCAACATCAACAATGTGTACTATCTACAAGATGCACCACAACAATTCACCAAAGATCCTAAGACAGCAGCTTCCAAACCCATGACCACTTCCATCTAGAAGAAAAGGGCTGCAGATATATAGGAACATCCAAAGATTGTCAGTTATATCATTAGCTGCACATTTCGGAAACTTTATTTAATTCAGGTTGAGGGAGTGATTTTAAAATTCCGGCTTTAACAGCTGATGGGAGGACAGGAATTATTAGAATCAACTGGATGGAACAGGATAAACTGCTTCTGACACACCCCACATCCTGTATTCCTTGGTTTATTTATATTTACAAATAGAACAGTTTGTCAAAAGTGAAATCTGACAGTGAATTATGTATAATAAGTGCAAGAACACTGGTCTATTTTTGGAATTATTCTGAGACGTTACTCTGGTCTCTGGGTTTGTTTTTATTTCTCTCTTGGTTGCTGAGTTGTAACAGTTCTTTCCCCTGATTGTAGCTCTCTATTTCTGTGAGTTGGAATCTCTGCTGTCGGATTACGGCCTCCTTCCCATTTCCCAGTGGAGGATGGAAGTCAGCTTACACCATGCAGGTGCATGCAAATGAGATGGTAATGACGTGACGACGTCATGTTTTACGTAATTCCTGCTTCATTGAAACTCATTGGTGATGGCTGTTGCTAAGCACTTCAGAAGAAGGTGGAGATGAATTTAAAGAGCCAAAGTCGTTACATTCCCAGGGCAGGATTTGGGAGTTACCCATCACGCTGACAACACCTGCTTTCTCCTTTGTCATAATGAGGTGTCCAAAATTATGAGGGACATAGATAGGAAGAAACTTTTTCCCTTTGTACAGGGGTCAGTAACCAAGGGGCATTGATCTATGATGAAGGGTAGAGTAGGAATTTGAGGAAAATCCTTTTCATTCTGTTCCCAGCATCCTGTTCCGAGGTTGCTGGGAACAGGAACTCTCTGCCTGAAAGGCTGGTAAAGGTGGGAACCCTCATAATATTTAAGTAGCATTTAGATGAACACTTGAAATGCCACAGCAAAGAAGGCTGTGGACTAAGTGCTAGAAAATGGGAGTAGGCAGATACTTGATAGTTGTTGCAGACATGATGGGTCGAATGACCTCTTTCTGTCTGCAAAGCTCTGTATCTCTTACCAAGAACTTCTTCGATTTGATTTATTATTGTCACATGCATTGGCATACAGTGAAAAGTATTGTTCCATGTGCACTTTACAAACAAAGCATACCATACACAGGGAAGGAAAAGAGAGGGTACAGGATGTAATGTTACAGTCATAGCTAGCGCGCAGAGAAAGGGCAAATTAACAAATGGCAAGTCCATTCAAAAGTTTGATGGCAGCAGGGAAGAAGCTGCTTCTGAGTTGGTTCTCAGACTTTTGTATCTTTTTCCAAACAGGAGAAGGTGGAAGAGAGACTGTCCGGAGTGCATGGGGTCCTTGATTATGCTGGCTGCTTTTCCAAGGCAGCGGGAAGTGTAGAAGATGACAATGAATGGGAGGCTGGTTTGTGTATTATTCTGGGCTTCGTTCATGACTCTTTGTAGTTCCTTGCAGTCTTGGGCAGAGCAGGAGCCATACCAAGCTGTGACATAATCAGAAAAAATTCTTTCAATGGTGAGAGTTGTGGCTGACATGCCAAGTTTTCATAGTCTCCTGAGAAAGTAGAGGCGAAGATGGGTTTTCTTAACTATAGCTGATATACTGTAGCTAAATCTTAAACTATATCTGCTGATGCCCCTCCAAGCCTGCCCCCACAACTTGCACGCACACACACACACATACACACACACACACACACGCACATGCACACACACACAGACACGCAATACATGTATGCGCACACACACATACCCACAAAACACACACATGCATACATACACACACACACACACACACATACACACACACGGGCACCCCTCCCAATTCATAGAATCCCACAAAGGACTTTCCAGTAGCAACTCCCCTGTGTGGAGAGAATGATGAAACAAAGGAGGATTTATGGGCCAGGTTGGTCAGGTTGGAGATATTGTACATCCAACCACCATAACCCCCCACAGTACAATACACTGACTCAAGTCTTTCAACCTTCAGTTCCTCAGAAACAGTATTTGAGAGCAACTTAAGTCACACATTACAACCGAGGCTATGACCCAAATCAGCTCAGATAATACCTCCTCTGATATTCTTGGAGTACAGCTCTAAATCTATTTACCTTTTGCTAGTAGTATCTAGAGACGCACCAACCTCAATAACAGACTTATCCTCTCCAAGTGCCATTGATGAGTCAGGCTGGATGGTCATTTAGCCACAAGCGTGCATGAGTAGTGTAAACTTGGCTTGCTCATGTAGCAGGTCACTGGGATGACTTTACAGTGCAGTAATCTCAGCGATACACCATCATCCATGTAGCTTACCATCTCGTGCCTCAAGGCTCACTTAACTGTCTGAACCTCTGACTCATGTGAAGGGCAATGGGCAAGAGATAGGAAATTTCATTAGCAGTTTAATCTATGGACTCGCTTCCTCAGACACATGTCTCTGGTTGTATTCTTCAGACTGCCGCATACTTAACAGAGGCTGAAAACAGTCTGAATGGCAGCCTCAGCCTCTTTCTTGGCTAGTGTCCTGTAAGCCTCAATTTCCTCTACTGCGTCAGAATGTCTTGACAAACATCTCTCCCAATCCTCAGATGCAAGTGTAACATCGGAGAGGTTTCAAGTATATTTGCAAAACGTTTCTGGATATTCTGTCCATTTCCTCTGGTCTAATGATGGTGGATTATTGGGTCATTTATTGCACAACTGTCTCAGTATTAACTGCATGGAATTTTAGAGAATGACTTTAATATTGTTACTTCTCTGTGTTTTGGCAAAAAATAGAGGAACATCGTAGACCATTCAATGAAGCTGTTCCATGTTCAAATTTCACAGGAAGACACAGAATGTGTGCCACAAAAACATGCCATTCAGCCTATCAAATCTATGCCATCCTAAAGCTCCACAGTAGCCTCCTCCTAATCCTCCATCTACATTTCCAGCTGTTTTGGAAAAGCAGCTAGCATGATCAAGGACACTCTGGATATACTCTCTTCTGCCTTCTTCCTTTGGGAAAAGGATACAAAAGATTGAAATCACGTACCAACTGACTCAAAAACAACTTCTTCCCTGCTGCTGTCAGACTTTTGAATGGACCTGCTACATACTAAGTTGATCTTTCTCTACACTCTAGCTATGACTGTAACACTACATTCTGCACCCTCTCCTTTTCTTCTCTATAACTGGTATGCTTTGTCTGTATGGCGTGCAAGAAACAATACTTTTCACTTTTACTAAAACATGTGACAATAATAAATCAAATCAAAAAATCTAACTCCATCGGCATAATTGTCAATCTGTTTCCATCCCAAGTTTCTCTCCAGCTGTTCCTTAATTAGACCATGACTGACCTGTATCAGACCTCGATTTACCAATCTCCATATCTCTTAATGTTTACCTCCAAAAGAAATGGAATGATCTCGGTTTTAAAAATTTCAATTGATAGCCCCTCTCCACAGCCTCAACAGTTCTCTGGGGAGGAGAATGTTCCAGATTTCAAATGATATCTAATGATAACTTGCAGGTTAAGACGCTCTTTTGCTTAACTGTGGGATTGAAGATAAGATCGGAATATTGCAATACCCACTTCAAAAGACTGTCCCAAAAAATGAAGATCTTTATTTCATTACGAAGTACAGCATTAGCTGATTAGTAATATTAAAATAGTTACATCTCCAAGCAGTTATGGAAAGGAAGACCTTATGTTACCTACTTATGACCATAAGTCCTTGTTGGTGGGCGTTTGCCCACACACGCACGTAACTATATTGGTAACTGATTCTATGCATACCATCAGATAAGGGCAATCTGCTTCTAGATATTTATTTGATCCTGGTTCAGTTATCCTTTTAATCATTATAACTAATTGCACTGAAATGCATGAACTAATTGAAGCAACATTGGGAAGGAATGCTGCTAATATGGTCACTGCCTTATGTCAGCTGCACATTAAAGTTCAATCAAAAACAAAGAGTTATTAATAATAGGGGTTCTGTGGGATTAGAGTCTTTTCAGTACTATAAAGTTCATGCTCATAATGACATTTGCTTATTGATGTTTATAAGATGATGTCTTTCCGAAATTGGCAGGTAGAGCCATCGTGTGGGCTCAGATGCAGCCAATCAACTTCACAATTGCTAACGAACCTCGTAAAACTTCAATTGAGCAGGAGAGGATGTCAGTTGCTAACTTTTTCCTGTGGTCACACCACAAGTGCACCTGCATCGTGTATCTGCCCTTCATTCTCTCTGTGAATCTCAGTGTAACTACTGTTGGTGCAAGGTTAACAACATTAACCTTCCTTCCATCAACTGATAAATAGGAAGATAACTTGTCAACACCACAAGTATGTAAGTTACTAACGAGCTTTTGCCTTCTTGTGTGTTATCATGGAAAAGTTACAGCATAGGAGGAGGCCGTTCAGCCATCTTGACAATAGCACCATGGGGTTAAAAGGCTAGTGATGACCACACAACCATTGTCATGAAAACCTATCTGGTTCCTTTTGGAAAGAAAATCTGTTTTGGTCTACATTTGACTTCAAGTCCATAGCAATATGATTGGCTCTTAAATACCTTCTGAAATGGTCTAGCAAGTTACTTGGTTCAGGGGCAATTAGGCATGGGCAATAAATGCTGGACAGCCAATGATGATCACATTCTCTTTGAGAGAGATGGAGCAAAGCCAATGGAGATGGGTGGCAGCCAATTTATAGTCCATCTGATTTACTTTCAAACAATGTTTTAACCACTTTGCCTTGCTACCCAACAGGAACGTCACCCATATTGTGTATCGTATGTGTCTTAGTTTTAATGGAGAATCATAACAGCAGAATTTGGTTCTGGATGAATTTGGGTCCATAGCAAGTGAAGGTCAACACCCCAACCAGAATGTCTGATAATTGGTCTCGATTGTTTAAGCTGGGGTCAACGGGGTCTGTATAGGAAGCTCACCCCAATTCCATTGATGGATGTTGCGGCCACTGACTGGCCATGGCCTAAATAAAAGTCCCAGACGCGCTCAGGAAAAGCACCAACATCAATATCAAGATTTTATTCCTGAAAATGAGAAAACTGAATTAAAAAATAGAATTACACAGTCACATTAATAGATTCAAGTTGTGTTGCAAATGACAATATTCACAGGATAAGTCCATTTACTTATACAACAAATAACATTATTTATTTGTGTCACATTACATTAACACTGCAATTAAGTTACCGAGAAAACCCCTAGTCGCCATGCTCCAGCACCTGTTCAGGTACAAAAAGAGAGAATTTAGCACGGCCAATGCAGTTAAACAGCATGTCTTTCAGACTGTGGGAGGAAACCGGAGCACCCGCAGGAAATCCATGCGCTCACGGGCAGAACATGCAAAATCCTCATAGACAATGGCCCAAGTTGAGAATTGAACCCAGGTCCCTAGCGCTGTGAGGCAACAGTGCTAACCATTGTGCCACCATGCCGCCCTACCTGTTAACATTCAAGTAAAGTTTACTTATTAGTCACAAATCAACTTACATTCACACTGCAATAAATTTACAGTGAAAATCCCCGTCGCCAGTGCCTGTTTGGGTACACTGAGAGGGAATTTATTATGCTTAATTCACCTAACCTGCACATCTTTGGACTGTGAGAAGGAACTGGAGTACCTGGAGGAAACCCATGCAGACATGGGGAGAATGTGCAAATTCCACACTGACAGTGACCTAAGCCGGGAATCGAACCTGGGTCCCTGGGCGTTGTGAGGCAGCAGTACTAATCACTGTGCTCTCCCAATTCAATCCATGAACACAGATTTATTCATGGTTTGTGATGTGAATTTGACTCCTCTTCTTGATATAGATTAGTTTATGATACTTGAGCCTCTGTCATTTCTGCTTACATTGTGAAATAATGAATTCACAAATGTCACAATTACACACCTACAAGACTTCCTCAATATCGTATATACCATCTTATTGATATCCACATTTAACATCCAACTGGTTTGTTATTTGCCTTTTATCTTCACAATTCTGAAAACTTACTGACCATTGCAAGATTTGTGAATATTATTCTTTTAGCTTGTGATAAAATTTCAACACTGCCGTCCTTATCTCTTCCTCACAAGGCACACTCATGGCATCTTTTCTCATCATCCTGCCCCAAATTAAACCTCCAGCTCCTTTCCAGTTCTTGGAGGTCATGTTTTCTCTTGGATCCCCGCCCACCTCTCACAGCTATTCCTGAGCAAATTCCTCCAAAATATTTTCCACTGCCTGTATGGTACCGAAACAGAACAAACTGGGGTCACAGATGATCCACTGTGACTGAGCTAGATTATCACCGTCTGACCTTCTGGACTTCTTTGCAACCTTTGACATACTGGATCACATGATTTCCTCACCCCCACCCCCCCATCTCCATCCCACCCCCCCACCTCTCCCACTCCCCCCATCCCTCCCCTACTCCCCCTACTCCCCCATCCCTCCCCTACTCCCCCTACTCCCCCCCCCCCCCCCCCCCCCCTCCTCTCCATCCTGGGACAGCCTTCTCCACTTTTGACTATCCAATTGTAGTCAGAACATCTCCCAAAACAAATCCATCCTTGGTTTGCTCTTCATCCTGACCTATATGATGTCCCTTGACATTTTCATCCTGCTGTGAAACTATGATTTATATCAAAAACTTTGAATTTACTGACTGGAAATCCTTAAAGGGTTTTTTTTTTTTGAAGACTAAAACTATACTCCAGTCACTTGGGATCATGTTCAAAGGTGTTGCACCTTTGGGAGAGACTAACAGGAGACACCTTTTAAGAATAAGAGGTCAACTGTTTAAGACTGAGATTCAGAGAAATCTTTTCTGTCAGAGTCGTTAGTCTGAGGGATTCACTTTCCCAGAGAGCAGTGGTGGCTGGGTCATTGAATTTATTCAAGGCAGAGATGAACAGATTTTTGATAAACACAAGGGAGCCAAAGGTTATTGGGGCAGACAGAAAAATGGATCTGAGGCCATAACCAGATCAGCTATGATTTTATTGAATGGTGGAGGAGCCTGAGGGCCGAATGGCCTATTTCTGCTCCCAAGTCCAATGTTCTTATTTGCATCCTGTACCTTCTATATTCCAAAACCGTTGAAATGGGGTGAACTTTCTCATTTCACCTGCCACAGAAATCTTAGTAGGTGAGGGGCAGACCCGTCCTTGGGTGTTATTTTCCAGTTTCAGGGCAAGTGTGGCTGGAAAATCCTGCCCAATCTGTCAGCAAGACCACAGCAGGACCATCTCGTAGCTTATTAGCAAAGTGTCCAGGCAATTGACTTACTACTCAATTTGGTGGAGTCAAACCATTTGATATAATCACTTGGGTCCCAAGCCATGATCCAATCAAGGTAACTAGAACAGACTAGTTGTAACCATATTTGAATCTCTGGGCAGTTAGAGAAAGAATTTTACCTGACAAGAAAATCTTTTGTGTGTTTAAGCACATAATATCAAAAAAAAAGTTAAAAGGTCACAGAATTGTAAGCATTTTTTTAAAACTCTGTTGCAAGCAAGAAGAGGGAATCGAAGGGAAGCATTGAACCGCCCCCCCTTCTCATCTGATCATAATCATCAGCAGTCGTGGGAAAGCTTCCACATTTATATCGATGATACCTAGTGCTCAACTTGCATCACTTTTCTAACTTACTCACTGCCAATATATCGTCAGGCTGTTTGTAAGATGTAACTTCTTATAGTTAAATGGTTGGAAAACTACAGTAATCATCTTTGGTTCCGATACTTATTCTATCCCAATCCTAGGCCTCCACTTGAAGGTGAAGCACGCAGTTGACCTCCTTTGGCGTTTTATCCGACTCACACCTCCCAACATCATACACATCACGCAAAACCTGCCAAAATCCATCTCCATGCCATCGCCTGCTTTTGTCACTGTATCACCCATTTTTGGTTCAGTTCTCGTGCTTGCCAATGGGATCTCCATATTCAATTACTCATCTCGATATTCCCATGGTTATCTCGGTAGGAACCCATCCCATGGGTCATATTTGACCATCACCATCAACATTGGTTCATTCTGTTTAATAAGGAGACAAGAGAAAATGGGAGAGAGATTATTGGCTTGTACTTTCTGGATACATCAGATTGTCCAAACTTGTACTAAACTAATCAAGGAAAAGATGTGATAGACTCCACACAGATGTCTTCCATGTTGTGTGGTTTTTAAATATGTGGTTAGCATATTCCCAGACATTACAGTCTAGAAACTGGCCTAATGTTGGTGTTTCTTGTCCACAACAAACCTTCCCTATGCCCACCCTTTCCCCATCTCCCTTTATCCCTGTTTTCTTCATCTACCTACCTAAACTAATCTCAAACGTGGACATGCTTTGGTCTGTTGGGGCATTTCACAGCCTCACAAATCTCTGTGCAATAATGTTTTTTTTTCCCTATTCTCTGCACTCGATGTCTTACATTCAATTTTTTTCCTCTCTCTCCTTGCTGAAACTGTTCAGTCAGTGGAAACTGTTTGTTTCCCTCCACACTGTCCAACCCCTTCATAATTTTCAACAGCCCTATCACATCGACTCACAATCTCCTCCTTTCCAACAAAAATAGCTCACACCTTTCTAGTCTTTCTTTGTATTTGCAGCTTGCCAGCCACAACATCCTTCCTATAGTCTGGAGCTCTACATTCTGTGTCATGATCCAACTGTGGTCTAATTGTGGTTTTATACAGCATCACTTTTATATTCTATTTTTCATGAAATCCTGTATTTATTAACTTTTTTATGGCTTAATCTATTTGAGAATCTGCATGCAGAATAGTTCAGTGTTCCTACCAGGGAAGAAATTGAATTCCTATTTGGTGGATTTATGTCGACAGAAATTGATTTTGTCCACAAAGACTTTCTGTTCACATTATGAATTGGAAGTTCCTAAAATTAACTAAAATGATATTTTGCGGACCATAATTGTGGAGGGACTGGCGAGGGCAGAGGCATAGAATGTGCAATGTTGTGAGGCACTTCAGTGTCCATCACCAAGAGTGACACGCACAGATCCAGTTCCTCTGTCATCCCTCTATTCACTGACTTCCTTGTCTCTTGGTGAAGAAACACCTTGATTTTAAAATGGCTGTTTTCAAATCCCTCCATGGCCTCTTGCCTCTCCTGACCCACAATCCTTTGAGAAACTGCAGTCCCTTTGAGTAGCTTCAATTTAATCACTCGAGCCTTAGTGGGCACACCTTCAGTTGCCAAAGCCCTAGGCTCTGGGAGACCCACCTGACACCCCACCACCTCCTTCTCCATCTTTTCTCAAAGCTGACATCTTTGACCTTTGGTCATCTAACCTAATACCTCCTGAGGTGGTTTGGTTTCATATTTTGTTCATGCTCCTGTGAAGAACCTTAAGATGCTTCATTGCATTAATGCATCTTCCAGATTGGGTGTGTGGCAGGCTGCAAGAAAAGCAACATGAGGGAAAATCTCCTTGACTTTGTCCTCACCAATCTATCTGTCGCAGATGTTAGAGAATGTATATTGTTGGGATAAAGACTAGGGGAAGATACAGAGTAAAAATTTAACATCAGGAGCACCTGATGCCTACTGGAGCAATATCATATGACAAAGAGACTGAGATCTGGTGGGAATCTGGTATCTTAAAAAGTTTATAATCTATTTTTTAGTGTCACAAAGTAAGCTTAAATTAACACTGCATTGAAGTTACTGTGAAAATTCCCTAGTTGCCACATTCTGGTGCCTGTTCAGGTACACAGAGGAAGAACTTAGCATGGCCACTGCATCTAACCAGCATGTCTTTCAGACTATGGGAGGGAACTGGAGCACTCAGAGGAAATCCATGCAGACATGGGAGAATGTGCAGACTCCACATAGACAGTGGCCCAACTCAGGAATTGAACCCAGGTCCTTGGCGCTGTGAGGCAGTTGTGTTAACCATTGTGTTGAGCACTGAGATGGGCATAGATCTGTAAATAAACAGGAATGAGTTTTACAAATAACAATCTATGGTAGCATACTTAGAGTAACAGGTAAACCTTAAAGAATTCCCTAAGCTTAAGAAGATGTATGTGTCAATAACTATATTGGTAAGATTGACCACTGCACAGCCTTTGTGGAAATGAACTCATACTCACAATGAGGACATTCTACTTCATTGAGTTTGCTACTGTCACTATGCTAAATGGAATAGGTTTAGAACAGATATTGAGCATCAAAACTGGGCAACCCTGAGCAGCAGTGGGACATCAGCAACCTCACTATATTCCACTACAATCTGTAACTTGTTTCTCATTCTTATCACCAGTAAGGGCAACCACACCTCATTCAGTGAGAAATGTAGAAGATGAGCATTGGATGTACCTTCAAATGAGGCATAGAATCATAGAATTTGGACAGAGCAGAGAGAGGCCATTCAGCCTATCAAATCTGCACCGATGCTCCAAGAGATCACCTTGCCCAGGTGGCAAAGAGGTTTCAATGCAAGTAAATGTGAGACCGTTTTGGAAAAGAACAGATCAGAGTGTTTACTAAATGGGGAAAAAACAGAAATAGTGGTGACCCAAAAAAAACTTGGGGGTCTAGGTACATAGATAATTAAACTACCATGGATAGGTACAGAAAATATTAAAAAGGCTAATGGAATGTTGCCTTTAATTTCTAGAGGATTGAAAAGCAAAAGGTAGAAATTTTGCTACGTCAAAAGTTAGACCACACCTGGAATACTATAGGCAGATCTGAGAACTATGTATTAAGAAGGATATTTGGATTTGGGAGTGGGAATGGGGTGGTGGGAATGCAGATTAATCAGAATGATACCTGGAACCCAGGGGGTTGAATTTCTTTGCCAGATTACACAAATTGGGGTTGTATTCTGTGAAAATTATGAGGCCAAAGCATGGTATGATTTAAGTTATCAGAATATTAAAGGGAAAATAGAGGACGGTGGAACATTGTTTAAAAATCAGAGTCAGACCTTCCAGGAATGAAATTAGAGTGAAACGTTCTTTCATACAAAGTGCAGCAGAAATGTGCAATTCTCTTCCACAAATGTGCTGAACCAATTATCAATTTTAAATCTGAAATTGAGAGCTTTTTCTTGCCACAGAGTTACTAAAGTTTAAAGATTAAACTATATTTATTAGTATCGCAAGAGGATAAGATTTTGATGGGTTATAGATAGAGTGAATGCAAGCAGCCTTTTCCCACTGAGCTAGAGGAAAAAAAAAACAGAGGGCAGGGGTTAAGGGTGAAAGGAGAAAAGTTTAAAAGGAATATTGGGGTGGGGGGCTTCTTCATGCAGAGAGTGGTGAAAACGTGGAATGAGCTGCTGGATAAAGTGGTCAATGCGGGATCACTTTTAACATTTAAGAAGAACTTGGATGAGTTCATGGATGAGAGGGATGTGGAGGGATATAATCCAAGTGCAAGTCAGTGTAACTAGACAAAAAAATGGTTCGGCACAGACAAAAAGGGCCAAAAGGCCCATTTCTGAGCTGTAATTTTCTATGGTTCTAAGTAGGCTTACATTAACACTGCAATGAAATTACTGTGAAAATCCCCTCGTCACCATACTCCAGTGTGTTTGAGTGCACGGGAAAAATTTAACACGGCCAATGCACCCTAACCCAGCACGTCTTTCAGACTGTGGGACAAAACCGGAACACCCAAAGTCAACCCATGCAGACACAGGGAGAATGTGCAAACTCCCCACAGGCAGTCACGCAAACCAGGGAATTGAACCTGGGCCTCTGGTGCTGTGAGGCAGCAGTGCTAACCACTGTGCCACCGTATGGGATAAGGGGTAGCATATGGAGTTAGACCGTGGATCTTCCATGATATCGTTGAATGACAGAACAGACTTTAGTGGTTAGCTTATGAATGCTGTTCTGATGTTCCAGTATCCTTCAGCCAATTTAATTCGCTGCTCGTGATGTTAAGATTTGGCTGAGTATACTGCATACATCAAAAGTTACGGCTCTTGACAACATTCTGGCTATAAGACTGAAGATTTGTGTTCCAGGACTAATGGTACTTCTGGCAAAGTGGTTGTTATTGCAGCTCTAACACCGACAGCTACCCAACAATGTGGAAAATTACCTACAACAAAAACAGAAAATGCTGGAAAATCTCAGCAGGTCTGACAGCATCTGTGGAGAGAGAACAGAGTTAAATTTCAAGTCTGGATGGTCCTTATTATTGACAATAGGATGAGAATTATTTCCTATGATTCATTGCTACCTAAGGAAAAGACATTAAATGCAAAGTGCTGGATATGGAAACAATTGTAACAGACCCACCCAATATCCTTTTGGAAATACACAAGAAATAAAGCATAACAGGTAGGCACTGCAGGGAAATTGCAAGAAAGACTTCAGCAGAAGAGACAGGCAAAAAAACTCTCTCTCTCTCCTTTGAAAAAAGTGTCTTACTCATTTCAGAAGTCAACTAGAAGTCTTCCAGTCAACTCTGAGTTCATAATAATTGCAACACCTTCTACATCTGACCACATCTGCCTTAACCAACTAATTCCAATCCACCACAATGTTTAAGATCTACGCCTCAAGGGCAATTAAATAACACTTAACAATTTGGGCAGCATGGTAACATAGTGGTTAGCACTGCTGTTTCACAGCACCAGGGGATCTGCATTCCATTCTTGGCTTGGGTCACTGCTTGTGTGGAGTTTGCATGTTCTCCCTATGTCTATGTGGGTTTCCTCCAGGTGCTCCAGTTTCCTCCCACAGTCTGAAAGATGTGCGGATGTCAAAGGGACTAACAGTATAAATGAGTGGGGTTATGGGGATAGGGCCTGAGTGGGATTGTGATCAGTGCAGACTTGATTGATTGATTGATTGATTGATGTCCTTCTGCGCTGTAGGATTCTATTCACATATTCCTTAAATTTCTTTTTATTGGACTTTAACTTTAGATGGACTTCAACGCAGATAATTGTGTAGTGGTCTATTTTGGCAGGAACGATGGGATGAAGGAGTACAATATCAAGGGTAGGAGTCTTAGCAGTATTGAGAGCAGAAGGATCTTGGGGTCCGAGTCCATAGGACTCTTAAATCTGCCCCGCAGGTGAAGGATGTGGTCAAGAAGGCAAATGGTGTACTGGCCTTCATTAATCGAGGGATTGAGTTCAGGAGTCGGGAGGTAATGCTGCACCTTTATAAGGTCAGACCCCACTTGGAGTACTGTGTGCAGTTCTGGTGGCCTCACTATAGGAAGGATGTGGAAGCTATTGAGAGGGTGCAGAGGAGATTTACAAGGATGTTGCCTGGATTGGGAGGCATGCCTTATGAAGATAGGTTGAGGGAGATGGGTCTGTTCTCCCTGGAGAGATGAAGATTGAGAGGCGACCTGATAGAGGTTTATAAAATGTTGAGAGAAATTGATAGGGTGGATTCTCGGAGGCTATTTCCCAGGGCTGAAATGGTCACTACGAGAGGACACAGGTTTAAGTTGCTGGGCAGCAAGGACAGAGGAGATGTTCGGGATAAGTTTTTCACTGAGGGTGGTGAGTGAATGGAATCGGTTGCCGTTGGTGGTGCTGGAGGCGAACTCGCTGGGGTCTTTTAAAAGACTTCTGGATGAATACATGGGATTAAATGGGATTGGGAATTACAGATAGTTCTATGGCCTAGTAGACATGGGTATGATCGGCGCAACTTGTGGGCCGAAGGGCCTGTTTGTGCTGTAATGCTCTATGTTCCTTTATTGCTGAAACCTCCATATGTTTGTGGATCTTGGTGTATGTGTCAATAGATCCCTGAAAGTAGGCAGTCAAGTGGATAAAGTTGTTAAGAAGGCATATGGAGTCTTAGCTTTTATTGGTAGGGGGATTGAATTTAGGAGCCGCAGCATCATGTTGCAACTGTACAAAACTCTAGTGCGGCCGCACTTGGAGTATTGTGTGCAGTTCTGGTCGCCACATTATAAGAAAGATGTGGAGGCATTGGAGAGGGTACAGAGGAGGTTTACCAGGATGTTGCCTGGTATGGAGGGCAGGTCCTATGAAGAGAGGTTGAAGGATTTGAGGTTGTTTTCGTTAGAAAGGAGGCGGCTAAGAGGGGATCTTATTGAAGCATATAAGATGATTAGAGGTTTAGATAGGGTGGACAGTGATAGCCTTTTTCCTAGGATGGAGAAAGCTAGCACGAGGGGACACAGCTTTAAATTAAGGGGTATGAGTTATAGGACGGATATCAGAGGTAGGTTCTTTACTCAAAGAGTGATTAGGGAGTGGAATGCCCTGCCTGCAGCTGTTGTAGATGCGCCAAGTTTGGTGGCGTTTAAGAGGTTAATTGATAAGTATATGGAAGAGAAGGGAATGGTTTAGTTTGGAGGGGCATTGCTTTTTATTTTGGTCGGCACAACATCGAAGGCCGAAGGGCCTGTTCTGTGCTGTAATGTTCTATGTTCTATGTTCAATGTTCTATTGTGTTTTTACTTTTATCTTGATTTTGATGGTTAATAGATTTGCTTTTCCTTTAACTCAAGAAAATATTGCCCATTTGGTTCCTTAGTGCACTTAGTCTCAACAATTAAATACATTTGGATTTGGAACAGGCATATCCTCATGATAAATAAACTTAAACCTTTGCTGGGGGCCACATGAGGTGGTTGAATAGAGAGGAGATAGTTCATCTCTTGCCACCTGACCATGACACTCCTTAAAGTCTGCAAGACATGAGTCAACACCATCAAGTCCAGTAACTTTACACATTTTCGTGTGAAAGTTTCAGGAGCTGTTTGTTATTTGAAATGGGCACTGACAAACAGTTAAGATGGCTGCCTAGGGAGTCATGTGATTTTTGCTTATCACCATTTCAAGTTTCCGGTCAGTTCTGAATTAAATAATCATGGATGAGGGGACGTCCCCATGGAATGGGGGCATGAAGACAAATCTTATCTGCAGGATTCACACCAAAGTTTAAGTGTAAAATTTTTAGGTTTACTTATTAGTGTCACAAAAAGGTTACGTTAACACTGCAATGAAGCTACAGCGAAAAATCACCTAGTTGCCACACTCTGACACCTATTTGGGTACACTGAGGGAGAATTTAGCACGCCCAATATATCTAACCTGCATGTCTTTCAGACTGAGGGGGGAAATTGGGCACCCAGAGGAAACCCACACAGACACAGGGAGAATGTGTAAACTCCACACAGACAGTCACCCAAGGCCATAATCGAACCTGGGTCCCTGGCGCTGTGAGTCAGCAGTGCTAACCGCTATGTTACTGCAAAACTAAGATATTGCAGTTCAAGAAGCTTGACATGATAACGACCCAATTGTATTAACCCAATCCCCCCCACTCCCGGTCCAGAAGCTCTGGGTTTGAGTCTAACGCCAGGTCTTATTGGCCACGGAAGGGGCATTTAACATGGTTCAGCAGGCTGGTAATCAGTATGATAAATCCGTCCACAACTTCCCCCCCACCCCCCATCCCAAGGGATACGGGTGAGAAGGCACGCTAACAAAAACACAAGAAACTCTCAAGAAAGGCAGCAAATACATGGGAACACCACTACCTGCAAGTTCCCCTCCAAGCCACGCACCGTTCTGATTTGAAAATATATTGCTGTTCCTTCGCAGTTGTCTGGTCAAAGCATGCAATTAATGGACCTTTAGATTCCGTTGCTCAGACCTTCCCTTCAGGGTTATAAGCCATATTTCTGAATCTGATTGGACAAAAAAAAGCACACTTATCTTCCTCTGATTTTTCTTGCTAATCATTTGATGAAGAATTCTGCAGAACTGACTCAGTGAGGCAAACTTTGGAAGGAACTTTGGAGTGAATCCGTGCAGAAGCCGGGCTCACATTTTACAGTACCAACCGCTGTCTTCATTAAATAAAGAATATAAGTGTCCAAAAAACATCTTTAAAAGGCTGCAGAGTGATGGTAAAGAGCAGGCGGGCAGCTAGGAGGAGCAGTAGGTGGGTTGGGTGGCCATTGGGTATAGTGTTAAGTAGTTGAACCGATAGGGTGACAGTATGGCAGCTGGGTGAGGTGGCAGAATAAGAGAATAAGCAATAGGGTGAGGTTTGCATGTGCGTAGCTGGGTTGGGCTTGTCAGGTTTGTCAGGTCAATATCCTGAGATTGTTTTGGAGGGTTGTGGAGAATGGGGAAAATATCCATTGGGAATCCAAACTGCCCAGGCACTTCCCACAGTCATTGCACTGGGTCTTCCTCAGAATCCTCATAACACATCTTCCAGGGTTCATCCGGTTTCTGATTATCTGGAGACCAGAGGATCTGAGCCTATGTCTTCAGGTTTACAGATGAAGAGAGGAGAGTTGATGATATCCAATTCTTATTGTATAGTCAATATCTTTTAGCTTGAAACCATTCTGTGTGGACATGGCCACTGACTATGTGACTGACAACTGCCTTCAAATATTGAGATCAGAAGAGATTTGTGGGTGGCACGGTGGTACAGTGATTAGCACTGCTGCCTCACAACACCAGCGACCCGGATTTGATTCCCAGCTTGGGTCACTGTCTGTGCGGAGTTTGCACGTTCTCCCAGTGTCTGTATAGGTTTCCTCCAGGCGCTCTGGTTTCCTCCCACAGTCCAAGGATGTCATGGTAAAATTGATTGGCCATGGTAAAATTGCCCTTAGTGTCCCGGGATGTGTAGGTTAGAGAGATTAGTGGGGTAAACATATGAGATTACAGGGATAGGGCCTGGATGGGATTATTACTGGCGCAAGCTTGATGGGCTGAATGGCTTCCATTGCACTGTAGGGATTCTATGCTCATTTATGATTTTGAAATCCACAAGAGTCCGAAGCAGACTGCAGATGAATATGGTCAAGACAGTACCTCTTGGGAAAGCTGGTCCATCTTCCCCTTTGAAGAGGCATCACTTGTCAGCCAGTCTGAGATTTAGACTCTGAAACTAGCTGCAAGGTGTCGAATAGCCAAAGTATTGAACTTGTCCCAATTTTATCTGAGAATCAACCTTTAACTGCAAGAAAACACTCAAAACTTTACAAAACTCTCACTTCAACTTTAAACCATCAAATACATTCGAGAAACCATGGGACTGCCATCTAGGAGATTGTAAATCATAGACTCAGAAACTGAATTAACTGTAATCAGTAAAAGTGCAATATCTTTATCTGTGTCCAATCTTTGTAGGTTGCTGTGCATGAGACTGTGTGTGATGTTGCCTTAATTTAAGCAAATGTGTGGAAAGAAAATAGCCTCTTTTATTTTCAACTCTCAAAATCTTGCTGCTGAATTGTCCAATTGGAATACACCTTCCAAGGGTAAGAAAAGACACACTTTTTTTCTATGCAAAACATACTGACAGTAAACAGTAAGAGAGCAAATACATTTTGTCCTTGACGGAACAATTCAATATTCTCTGCTTGCCTGGATGAGATGATGTGGAGATGCGGGCGTTGGACTGGAGTAAAAAAGAAAGAAATCCCACTACACCAGCTTAAAGTCCAAACAGGTTTATCTGCAGCAAAAGCAGAAAGTTTTCAGGTTAGCTTCATCAAGTGGCTGAGCACAGCACCAGCCATGCTCAAGAAGCTCAACACTATCTGGAACAAAGCATCCTGTTTGATTGTCACTCCAACTGCCATCTTAAACACTCCCTCTACCACACACGCAATGTGAATTCAGTACAAGGTGCATGGCAACAACTTGTCAAGTTTTCCCTAAAGGACTCCACACAACAAGATTATTAATTAACCCCTTATCACTGCATAATACCAAATCTAGGATAACATATTCCCTAGTCGGTTCTTTGTCTCACTGGTCTAAAAATACATTTTGTACATACTACAGGAGTTCATCTGCTACTGTATTCTTGCTAATTTGGTTTGTCCAATCTATGTGTAGATTGAAATCATCCATTTATTACTGTAGCAACCCTTTTACAAGTATCTCTAATTTCCTATCTAATGTCACCTTACCACTATTGTTTGGAGACTTATAGACAGCTCCCACTACTTTTTTCTGCCACTTTTTACTTCTTAGCTCCACCCAAACTGATTTTATATTTGTTTTTCTGAGCCAATATCCTCTCTCACTATTGCCCTGATTTCATCCTTAACTAATGACACCACCCCACCTCCTTTCCCTTTTTGATTGTGCTCTTTGGTATTAAGTTCCCAGCCTTGGCCAACCTGAGCCATGCTTCTGTAATTGCAATCGTATCATACCCGTTTATATCAATTTGCATTGTTAATTCAACTATCTTATGGCAAATGCTCTGTGCATTCAGATACCTTGCCTTTAAACTTAATATTTTAAACATTTTTTGTACAACAGCATCTTTCAAACCTGGGATCTCTACCAACTAGAAGGCCAAGGGTAGCAAATTCATAGGATTACCATTACTTACAACTATTGCTTCAAGTCTCCCTTGCCTCCTCCCCTACTGTTACAGTCTTAGCTAGAAACTGTATTGAGTTGATCTTTCTCTACATCCTAGTTTTGACTGTAACACTACATTCTGCACTCTCTCCTTTCCTTCCCTATGTATAGGGTGCTTTGATGTAGAGATGCTGGCGTTAGACTGGGGTAAACTCAGTAAGAGGTCTGACAACACCAATTTTAAATCCAACCGATTTATTTGATAGTAAACTTGCAAGCTTTCGGCCTTTGTAGCCTTTGTCAGGCGAATGAGGTGTTCTGGTCTGCAATAGCACACACATCAGCACAGACAGTTTACAGATTGCTGATTAGAATGCGAATCCTTACATCTAAACTGCTATTCAATCTTAACATGGTTGACAATGTGAGTGGAAGGAGCACTGAGCACAGGTTAGAGAGATGTGTATTGTCTCCAGACATGTTGTTCTGCATACATGAGAACGGTCTTAACAGGGATCTTGGCTTCATGTCACACTATCTGTAACCCCCATGACTTGCCTGGGTTAGCAAAAAAACCTCACTTACTGTGCTGTCTGGAGGCAATACACATTCCTCTAACCTGTGCTCAGTGTTCCTTCCACTCACATTGTTAGCCACTTTAAGACTTGAATAGCAGTTTAGATGTAAGGATTCGCATTCTAATCATCAATCTGTAAACTGTCTGTGCTGATATGTGTGCTATTGCAGACCAGAACACCTCATTCGCCTGACTACAAAGGCTACAAAGGCCGAAAGCTTGCAAGTTTACTATCAAATAAATCGGTTGGATTTAAAATTGGTGTTGTCAGACCTCTTACGTAGTGTGCTTTGTACAGCGTGCAAGAAACAACACTTTTCACTATATACTAATATATGTGACAATAATAAATCAAATCAGGCACCAGCTTAACTTAGAAATATATCACCATTCCTTCGGTGTTACTGGATAAAAATCTAGGAACTCCCTGTCTATGAACATTGTGGGTGCACCTGTTACCCAAAGGATTTTGATGGTTCAGAAAGGCAGCTCACTTTCACCAGCTCAAGGGCGATGAGGATGGATAATGAATGCTGGCTTAGACAGCGATGGCTGCATCCCATGAATGAATTAAAAAACGCAGGCCCCCATCTGTCAGATGGATGTAAAAAAAATCCCAGAGATCCCAGATCCCTATCAGAAAAAGAGCCGAGATATTCTCCTCACTACCCGGCCACTACAATACTGTTGTTCCTGTATGCAAATATAGGGCATTCTGTGTGTAAATTAGCTGCAAAAACTCCTTCATTACAGCAGTACATGATCTTTGAAAAGTACTCAATTGGATTTGAAGTGGTTTGCGATGTTCCAAGCTGGAGAACAATGCAATGTAATAACACGTGCTTTCATTCGCTTTGGAGTTGCAGTGGGAAAAGTTGATTGTAGGGATGCTGCGTCACATTGAGGGAAACAGTTACTTGGACAGCAGAGGTAGCCTATGTTCTGATACAAAACAGGCGGTTAACCTGCCACTGTTAAAGGAGGCCTAATTATTTATACACCCTGAGCAGGCTCCTGCATTACTCTCCACCTGACATGTCTTCAGTTTTCATTGCTAATTGTAATGCCCCGAATCCCCCTCAAACTAAATAGCTATGCTGTTCCCTTTAGCAGTGTCTGCAAGGTTACTTTGACACCTTTTAGCACAGGGAAATCGGCTCGAATGAAAATGAAGGGGAGGAGAATCCTTCTCTCTTGTCGATCGGTTGTGTGGCACAGGAATAGCATCATGTCAGTATTATTACATATTAATTTGCCAGCGAGCTGACCTCGATGCAAAGCGGACAAGACTTGCATTCAGGGTTTAGGCAGCTTATTACTGGCAGAGGCTGGAGTCAGAATGCACTTTTGGCTGTCTGCCAAGCAGCCAATCAATGCTGACTAGAGCCAAAGGAACTGAAAATCTGATCCCTCTCTTTCTATCTGGGTGAAAGTGTCTGTCCCCACTGTTCAAGGCTCTCCTTCCAAATGGTCCAATCTATGCAGTATCGTGCTATACCCTTAAGACACAGATGAAGTACATGCAAAAATAATCACCAATGCGGCTGTGCATAAGTGATTTCATTCTGGTGTCCCTATCCTAGTTAGCAAGCACTGACTAAACTAAATCACATCCAAGAGAAATTGTGAGTGGTTAATTTTAGCAATTGACCTGATTCTACTGCGCATAAAAATGAACGGCCTGGTCCGTCTCGGACCAATCAGCTTCTACTGAATATTCAGGTATTTAAAAATTAATACAAGACATTCTAGCTTCATATTTCACTAGGGTGGCATGGCACAGTGGTTCCTCACAGGGCCAGGGACCCGGGTTCCATTCCCAGCTTAGGTCACTGTCTGGGTGGAGTTTGCACATTCTCCCCATGTCTATGTGGGTTTCCTCTCGGTGCTCCAGTCCCCTCCCAAAATCTGGTTAGGTTAGGTGGATTGGCCATGCTAAATTCTCCCTCAGGTACCTGAACAGGCGCCGGAGTGTGTCGACTAGGAGATTTTTCACAGTAATTTCATCGCAGTGTTAATGTAAGCTACACTTGTGATACTAACAAATAAATTTTCAGAAAAAAACTTAGACATTTCCCTTCCAAAATTGCTGGCCTGAAATCACAAGGTAAGCAAGGCTGTGTGTTACACGGACATTGCGTAGTGTTTTAAAAACAATGCTAGTTCCAGCATATTTATTTTGAGATGTTCACATGTCAAAGTCACCGTAACCCCAGATTATGTGCCAGCAATGGTCGGCAGCAGATAAAGAAAGAACAAATGTGTGTAGCATTGGGACAGGCCCTTTAGCCCTCCAAGCCTGCATAGATCATGATGCCTGCTTAAACTAAAACAGTATGCACTTACAGAGTCCATATCCACCCAGTCCCATCCTATCCATGTATTCATCTGATTGTCCTTTAAATGTCACTATTTTACCTGCTCCCACCACGTCCCCAGGGCAGTGCATTCCAGACATTCACTATCTTGCCTCGTGTATCTCCTCTAAACTTTTCCCCACGCATCCAAACGAGCTATAGTAAGCGTGGATATTAGACTGCTTGAGAGGAAGGAGCACCTGGAGGGAGGTCAGGGTCTTGCATAGCATTACAGAGTGTCATTTTGCATCCAAAGTGTTCTGATATGCCTTTTCTTCTATGTAATTGTTTTATTGGCATCAGTTGAAGATTCTGAGCATGTGGGAGTTTTGGAGGGCTTTTCAGTCTCCAAGAGAATATTTTGCCAGCAAGACCTGTTTTACTAATCCTCTTATTTTCATAGTTATAACTGTTATTACTGCTCCGCTGAGTTACTGTTGTTGTTCAATTTGGTTATTTATTTTTATATTCTTTAAACTATGCATTCCATTACGTTATTATGATCTCAAGTCACCCCATCTTTTGGGCAATGAGGAGAAAATGATAAGAAAAGAAAACAGAGTTTTTTTTCAATGTTTGGCATGGCAACATGAGTAGTTAGTTTACATTGTGAATTTACTCAGCAGAATTTCTAATTAGAAGCACCATGGCTATATTTGGGGTGGTCGGAGAGATGATCAATAAGGGACAGCTGGGCTGAAAATGGAGAGATGTTGCAACGTTTCTTTTTAGCACATAGAAGATGAGGCGAAGCAGCTCTTGATTTTCCTGAGTGTGTGTCGGGTGAAGACTTATAAGTTGATGAGGATTCTGGCAATACCACGGAAGCTCGGGGAGAATTCATTTGCAGAGTTAATTGCTGTGGTCCAGAATCACCATAGCCTGAAGTCCTTGGTGACTGTTTAAAAATTCAAAAAGCAAGTACACAACTTCTGAGCACTGTGATTTTGGAGCAGTTTTAGAAGATATGCTCAGAGATAGGTTGGTCTGCAACATTAATGAAGACAGCATTCAGCATTGGTCGTTGAGTAAAGCTACACTTGTCTTTAAGAAGGCCATGGAAATTTTATAAGAAATGGAAATGGCTGTCAGCAGTGCTAGACATATTCAGAACGCTAATATTGGTGCCCAGGCAGAGGCACCGTACATAGTACAGACAGAAACTGCAAACAGAAAGTAGTGGAAACTTTTAGGTGCAGAAGGCCACACTCAGCCAAGCATTGTAAATTTATGGACACTGTGTGTCACTGATGCAACAAGAAGGAACATTTGATGAAGCAATGCAGGGGTGTGAAAGGCAAGGCAAAGGCAGAACAAGAAAATTTAAATTGGAGGAAGCCTCACACAGCTGCAGGGCACGTGGACCACTTGGAGCAGGCAGAGGAACACAGCTACAGCATGTTTAGCATGACTGAGGTGCAGGTGGAACCTATTTACAATATAATGGTGGTGAATGGAAAACAATCAAGATGGAGGTGAACACAGGAGCTTCCCACCTGTAAGTTGTCGTGGAACGTTAACTGAACACCAGTCCTTACTCTGGCAGAAATCAAACTTCGGCCATATGCCAGAGAACCCATGGGCAGGATTCTCCATCAGTGCTCACCCCAGAAGAATCACACTCTAGGTCAATGAATCTTTGAGTGGTCTGCCCCCACTCCCAACCTGCTATGATTCCCGTGGCAGGTGGGATGGGAGAAGCTCCCCCGCCCCCCTCACCAATATCTTTGCTCGGGATGTTAGAAAAACATATTGATTATAATAGTCAAGAAGCAAGGACAAGCCTCCTTGTGGTCATAAGGAAGGGGACAGGTTTGCTAGGGTATGGCTGGCTCAGCAAAATTCCATTGAAGTGTGGTGAGATCAAGCAGCGAGGCATATGGATCATATTGGAATAGTTTAGGTTAGAGGGTCATTAAATTGGTTCCACTAGTTGGCACCACATCGAGGGCCAGAGGGACTGTATTGTACTGTAATGTTCTATGTTCTAAATCCAAGATCAAGCTATCCTACTCGCTGCAATTCTGGTGTGTTCCATGTGCCTATCCAGTAACCACTTGAAAGTTCCTAAAGTGTCTGACTCCACTATCACAGCAGGCAGTGTATTCCACACCCCAACTATTCTCTGAGTGAAGAATCTACATCAGACATCCATCCTATAACTTCCACCATGAACCTTATAGTTATGCCCCTTAGTAACAGCTACATCCACCCAAGGAAATAGTCTCTGCACATCCACTCTATCATCTTATAAACCTCTATTAAGTCACCCCTCATCCTCCTCTGCTCCAAAGAGAAAAGCCCCAGCTCCCTCAACGTTTCATCATAAGACCTACGCTCCAAACCAGGTAGCATCCTGGTAAATCTCCTGGTAAAAAATTCTGTTTTCATACTTATTACTGCTCTGCTGAGTAACTGTGATTGATAAATGTTGTTATATATTTATATAAAGATCATTCTTTAAACTATATATTTGAGTACCTTATTTGTGCTCTTTGGTTACCACATTGCAAAAGCAGATTCCAGGTCCATGTATAGCTCCAGCAGAAGCTGGACTGGGATCTCCATGAAGCCCACCATCATTCCCGTGGAAACCTCGTTGTGCGCACATGTCGGCAGCAATTCATTAGTGAGCAGGCGGATGGATTCTGAGGGACGTCTGTCAATGTTCCCCTATCTCTTGCTACTCGTCGAGCAGGGCCCGACCCAGAGGCTTAACATAGAACATAGAACATAGAACATTACAGCACAGAACAGGCCCTTCGGCCTTCGATGTTGCGCCGACCAATATAAAAAGCAATGCCCCTCCAAACTAAACCATTCCCTTCTCTTCCATAACGTCCCTCTTCTTTTTCCCATCAGGCCATTTGACTGTTGGTGACCTTGGCTGACCCTGGCCCCTCCTGCTGTGGACAGTGCAGTGATGTGAGACCCGTCTACATCTCGCACCCACTGAGATATGTGTCTCTGTGATGGAGGATGTAGGTTATTGCTATGGTAGCTCTACACATTCACTTCCTCCCTCTTCCTCAATGTTCTCACCTCTCTGTGAGCTGGAGGAATTGCTGGACAGAGTCTCCTCTTGCTCCCTTGCTCTTTTCCTACTGGCACCTGTAAGTGAGAGAGGAAAAAGTGAATGACTTGTACGAGCTGCTTCCTCTGTGGAGGAATACATGCCTCTTGGCTTTCTATGTGACTACGTCATGGAAGATCCTTACTGTGTAGAGGACACGTGTTGACCTCTCCTGCAGTGCCGGGGTAATTCCTCCCTGGTGCAGCCAGGCTGCCTGCTCCTCGAAATCACTGAGGTTCTTGAGGTCAGACCAATCTCCTGTCTCTCGCTCTCTCTCCCTCTCGCACTGTTTCTCAACTTTCCCTGCAGAAATACAGAGGTTGGGAATAATTGGGATTGTTATCATTCTCATTATTCCAGTTTTGCAAATAGCCCACTGGATTGTGAGCCATCTGATTGATGCAAGTTGTCCACTAGGGTCTGGAATAGCCCTTCCAGAGCAGTCAGCCCCTGCTGATAGAAGGATGTAATTCACAGAGGAATGTCATTAGTTATGTTTGCGGGTTCCCTCGGTGCCTAACACCCTGCCTCCCCCTCGCCCACCTCCCAGGCAGAATCTGAGCTGTGTGTGTGTTGAAGGGACCCACAGTGGCTTCTATTTCTGCAGCATAGATGGACTGCAGTGGAGTTATGAGACATCACCTTATCACGTTGAATAGCTCTTTTATGAATGGGCTGCATGCATGGTGCACAGAGGCCGATGTCTCCTGTACCATTCAGTGAAATGTGTAGAAGCAGTCGAAGATTTCCTTATCCCTGGCTAAGTGGACGAATCCATTCCCGGCATCACAGGGCAGTCCTCTGGTGGAGGCTCTGACACTGACTACCTTGGAGACTACCCCCCAACTTGGGATAATCTGACAGCCTTGCCTAGTAAAGTGGTGGAGGCAGTTACGCTGGAGTTATTTAAGAAATACTTAGATGGGCACATGAACAGAATAGGAATGGAGGGTATAGAAAACTGATTTAAAATGGGGATCATGAGCCTTGGGAGTCCCTGGGAAGTGTGTAAATAGATGATGATATTGATGTACTTGTTTTTATCCTACAGGTGCTTTGGTCCATCTTGTTGTCTAACGAGGAGCATACACGCGATGGGTCGTGAGAGGGCTGCTCTTGGATCTTTTTCGAGAGTATCCTAGTGCTTCACGTCGTTAGTGTACGCTTGACCTGGACCATTTGATGGGCAACATGACAGCTCAGTGGCTATCACTGTGCTGCGCAGATACATGGATTTGGGCCTGTGTCTGTGGGAGTTTGCGCATTCTCCCCGTGCTTGCGTGGGTTTTCTCCAGGCGCTCCGGTTTCCTCCCACATCCCAAAGATGTGCTCTTAGGCTAATTAGCAAAACAAATTCTCCCTAAATTGTCTCAAATTTGTTTTTTTATTCCATAGATCTATAAACATGGACAAGGATCGCGGGTAGAGGTGGGAACATCGGGGTGGCGGTGCGGGCTCGTTGGGCCGAAGGGCCTGTTTCCCGTGCTGTTTTTGTTCTTTGTTCTTTGTTCTTTGTTTTTATACACTCTGGGTAGGGGACGCCATCCTGCATTGAGAAGGACCCAGGGATGCATCACCGAATCTGGGGGCTAGCGGTCACCGTAATCACCAGGCCATCTCCTCCTTTACCAGCGAGTAAAACAAAGTGCCTTTTAATCATGGTGCCTAGATATGAAGGCAGGAGGTGCCACACAAAATGTTGGAAGTGTTGGAAAATCCTCAACTGCGTAATTAACTAGGCTACAGCATTATGTGGTATGGTGAGAATTCCCACTGACCTCTACAGCAGAAAACATCCTGATTTCTACCCGTGCAACAGTACAGATGCAATGGGTCGAAGGGCCTCTGTAGTACTCTCTGACTTAATCCAGGGATGGAAAATTCCACCCAGAATTGTTCAGAAATTCTACATCCCTGAATAAAAATATATTCTTGTGTGAATTTTCCTTGGCGCTTCATTTCCTGCTTTCTGTTCTTAACGAAAAGCTGCCTTGTTCAAAATATGTAGCAATGCAACTCCTCACCATCACTGAATTCTTGCGTTAACAAGGTGATTTATTGCACCAAAATCAAATTGTTGAGCAATTCAATATTTTTAGAGCAATAAAATATTCCAGGAAGTATCTGATCCTTTCATTTCTGCTCTGGTTACAGTGATGAGTTGGAAAAGCAGATCTCTATTAACTTTGTGGTTAAGAGGGAAAGCTGGAGGTGAATGTATCCCCCATATCATGCTGCTTCTCTTAGCTGGTTCAGTAACTTTACCCAATCAGTCTTGCTGCTGCTTTTAGCACAATGAAGCCATGTACTAATTACATCATCATGTATTTCAGTCTGATTTCCCTCTTAGCGAGCTGTTCATAAACTGCAAATACCTTCACTTGAACATGCAGCTTGGTTGATAACTGACATTGCAAGAACATTATTATCTCGTTCAAGACCCCTTGCTGTCCCAGTGCGCGAGGATTGAATATGGTTCTGACTTTGAAGCAATGTTATTGGTGACATCACTCATAGAATCTTGCAGAGCAGAAGGAGGCCATTCAGCATTGATTCTGCATTGGGTCTGCATTGATTCTCTGACACAGCACCCCACCCAGGCCCTGTCCTCACAACCCCATGTATTTACCCCACAAATCCCCCCTTAACCTCCACTTTGAGACACTAAGAGGCAATTTAGCAAGGCCAATCCATCCAAACTACACATTTTTGGACTGTAGGATAAATTGGAGCACCATGGCAGTATAAGTGCAAGTTTCATAATATCATGGAATCGCTGCAGTGCAAAAGGAGTCCATTTGGTTCATTGAACCTGGACCAACAATAACCCCACCCAGACGTTTTCCTCTCACTCCCATGTTTTTAACCGGCTAATCCCCCTGACACGAAAGGGCAATTTATCATGGCCAATCCACCTAACCTGTACATCTTTAGACTGTGGGAGGAAGCTGGAGAACCCAGAGGAAACCCACACAGACATGGGGAGAATGTGAAATTCTAATAACAGTAGCAAAATTCCAATATACAATAACGGTCAATTAGACATGAATAGGATGCAAATAGAAGGATATGGATTTTGTAAATGCAGACGGTTTTAGTTTCAGCAGGCATCATGATCTGCACAGGCTTGAAGGGCTGAAGGGCCTGTTCCTGTGCTGTACTGTTCTTTGTTCTTTCTTTTTCCTTCCACACAAAAGGTCAGGTAGGTCCCTGGTACTGTGAAGCAGCAGTGCTAACCACTGTGCCAACACGTCTCCCGTCATGTGGTCCATTGTGCCAGCTCTTTGAAAGAGCTATTCGATTAGGCTCACTCATCCTGAGGGAAAGGTGGAGGTGTTACCTGCCCCTATTGCTAGAGTCATTCCCATCCAGTTCCCTGTTGAAAGTAAGCTCTAACGAATCAAAAACAAAGATCGAGAAAATGAATTGTTCCTTGTGATTAGAGCAGAGTCTTAACTAAATGTCCAAGGCTGGGGACTGCAGAAGCAATTAGCCTGTCCATTAGTATCACTCCCCTATTCAATAATCCTTCTTTATGCTGACACAGTGAATGGACTGAGTGCTGTTTCAATAAACATAAATCCATGAGCTCCAAAAGATGAGCTCAGTGATCAATAGCCGGCATTGCATTCTCGCAAATTACTGGCAAAACATTTCTGACATTTCTTAAAACAAATTTGGCAGCAACACAATCAGATAATCTT
Organism: Sphyrna mokarran; assembly: GCA_024679065.1. Lineage (NCBI taxonomy): Eukaryota > Metazoa > Chordata > Chondrichthyes > Carcharhiniformes > Carcharhinidae > Sphyrna > Sphyrna mokarran. The sequence goes on from JAGIQG010000030.1 coordinate 30,780,772, forward strand.
TCAAACACACGCATGTTTTGTTGCCATTGCTTAATTCCAGAATTATTTCATCTTTCGACCCTGACTGGGAATCAACTTTGGTATTTAAAGAGCAGCAAGGAGATGGCATAGTAATGGGGTATTTAAAGACAATTCCACACCCTTTCCTTTCAAAAAAAACCATTCCAATATCATTCTGCTCTTGTTTTTTTTTCCAAAAGATTAAAATCAAGTGAGAATTTCAACATGAAGAAAATTATAGTCCTGGAGGTAAGTAATTTTCCAAATGTGTTGTTGAATGGGATTTATTTTATGGAAAGTTGACGTTATGTCTAACCTCCTGACCCTCATAAACCCACTTACGAGACTGGGAAATCAAAAAATTGTAGACTCCCAGTTGCAGTCAAATTGTTTACAGTGCAAATGAGCCACTTGCAGCATGTGTCATGCAGAACACAGCACAAGGGGTTTCTAAAATAGCTTCAGGGTAAATGGTTACACAGGAGGAGAAGTATGCAAAGGCCTCGACGGACTGACAGATTCTTAAAACAAGATCCACTTTAAAAATAGCGTCACACACACACAAAAAAAATTGCCAATGGTTAAGTGGCTTAACTAAGATTGGCAATTTTACCATTGGTTTATGCATCTGTTCTGGGTGGATGTTGGGAGCAGAGTGGCAGGCAGCCAGTGTGTTAAATTTGTATCACAATGAGTGGAGAAAAGATGATCTGTCGGCAGCATCTGTGGCAATCAATGAGGATTACTATCAAATAAACTGGTTGGACTTAAACCTGGTGTTGTGAGACTTCTTACTGTGCAATCAACGAGGGCCAGGGGCTCAAGATTGCAGCGTTAATTTGTGCTTGAGGGAACTGGGCGGAAGCGATTCTAGCAATAGGGGCAGCTAACACCCCCACCTTTCCCTCAGGATGAGTGAGCCTAATCGAATAGCTCTTTCAAAGAGCTGGCACGGGCACATGATGGGGGGCATGGTGGCACAGTGGTTAGCAGTGCTACTTCACAGCACTGGGGACACGGGTCGACCTGGGCCTTTTTGTGTGGAACGAAAAAACAAAGAACAAAGAATTCAAAAGGAGCAGGGCACACGATTGGGAATGAAGCACAAACACCCTTAGGGATAGGGTAGACTCTATGCGCTGTCGTGCCTGCTCTGCCATTCAATATCATCATGGATGATCCTGAGCTACCACTCCACTCTCATGCCTGCTCTCCCCATCACTTAATCTGGTTAGCACTGCTGTCTCACAGCTCTGGGGGATTCGGGTTTGATTATAGCCTTGGGTCACTGTCAGTGTGGAAATATAGAAACATAGAACATTACAGCACAGTACAGGCCCTTCGGCCCTCAATGTTGTGCTGAGCTGTGTCCAACCCAAGATCAAGCTATCATTCTGGTGTACTCTGTGTGTCTATCCAATAACCGCTTGAAAATTCCTTAAGTGTCCGACCTCACTATCACAGCAGGAAGTGCATTCCACACCGCAAGCACTCTCTGAGTAAAGAATCTATCTCGAACATCCCTCCTAAATCTCCCACCATGAACCTTAAAGTTATGTCCCCTAGTAACAGCTACATCCACCTGAGGAAATAGTCTCTGCATGTCCACTCTATCTATCCTCCTCATCATCTGATAAATCTCTTTTAAGTTGCCTCTCATCCTCCTCCGCTCTAAAGAGAAAAGCCCCAGCTCCCTCAACCTTTCCTCGTAAGACCTGCCCTCCAAACCAGGCAGCATCTTGGTAAATCTCCTCTGCACTCTCTCCAATGCTTCCACATCCTTCTTATCTTTGTGGAGTTTACGTGTTCTCCCAGTGTCTGCGTGAGTTTCCTCTGTGTGCTCCGGTTTCCTCCCACAGTCCAAAGATATACTGGTTAGGTGAATTGGCCATGCTAAATTGTCCCTAGGTATCCAAAGATGTGTAGGTTGGGGATTAGCAGGCTAAATATGGGGATAGGGCCAGGGTAGGATGCTCTGTTAGAGAGTCGGTACAGACTCGATGTGCTGAATGGCCTCCTTTTGCACTATAGAGATTCTATGAATATCTATGAATTCCCTGAGAGATCAAAAATGTGTTTATCCAGCCTCAAATGTATTCAACAATGGAACATCCACAGATCTCTGGAGTAGAGAATTCCGAAGATTCACAATCCTTCAAGTGAAGATATTTCTCCTCATTTCAATGCTAAATGATCAACCCCTTAACCATGTCCCTGTGTTTTAAATCCTCAATCAGCAGAAACAATCTTTCAATCCTTAACCTATCAAGCCCTTTCAGAATTTGGCAGGTTTCAGTGAAACTACCTCGTATTCTTCTAAACCTGAGCGAAGAATGGCACGATGGTTAGCGCTGCTACCTCACAGGGAACTAGGTTTGATTCCCAGTCTGAGTCATTGTCTATGTGGAGTTTGCACGTTCTTTTCTTGTCTATGTGGGTTTCCTCTGGGTGCTCCAGCTTTCTTCCACAGTCCAAAGATGTGTGGGTTAGGTGGATTGGCCACGCTAAATTGCCCATTAGTGTCAGGTGGACTAGCTAGGGTAAATACATGGGGTTACAGCGGCGGGTGCAGGGTCAGGCCTGGGTGGGATTGTGGTCAGTGCAGACTCAATGGGCCAAATGGCCTCCTTCTGCATGGTTGGGATTCTAGGATGAATACTGGCCCAATTTAGTTGCTTTATGGGATAGCCCTTTAGCCCAGAACAACAATTTAGTGAACATTCTCTGCGTCACCTTCAATACAAGGAAATGTCAGGGGCAATTTTCCCAAAAGTGCAGAATCAGTAGGAAAAATATTCCAGATCAAGGTTATTTTGTCAGTTCAGCTTCTCACTCCAATCTCCACATTCTGTTGACTGCAGAGTCGGAATCCATGAATGTCGTTAAAAACCCAGGGGGAAGGAGCCTATTTGCGCTGGAGTTTGACAGTTTTGAAACTCTGTGCACGTGCAGTGGCTCTAATCTGTCAGACTCCACGTTTACTGACCAGCTCGATTGCTAGCCAGCCTGGGACTCCCTCCAGCACCCCCTTACTGCGCCCCCACCCCCCGCCCCCACCCCTCTCTCTCCTGATAGTCCGATCGCGACCCCCCCCCACAACATTCCTGGGCCAGCCCTGACCCCTCTGCACTAATATCCTCCCTGCACACGGCAGTGGTGATACTCCCACCCTCTCACCCCAGCAGACTCCGAACTGCTGAAACCACCCCCCTCCCAGGTCAGAGTCCCCCCCATGAAGCAGGCCCCCCCCCATCCTACCTCCACAGAGTACCCATGTCCCTCCCAGCCCGCCTCAATTGCTGGCCTCCATCCCAGACAGACTGGCAGTGAATCCCCTCTGTCCCCATCAATCACCCCCTGGACCCCACCCTACAATAGATGCCACCCTCTTGGCACTGCCCGATGCTTGCTGGGCAGTGCCAGGGTGCCCCTCAGGCATGGGCACTTTGCCACTTGGACAGTGTCGGGAGCACAGGCTGGCACTGCCAGGCTGCTCATGCCCAGGGACCACTGCTCCCCCTGCCGCCCACACCCTAGGGGGCTCCGAAAGCCCTTCCATCTTTCTGGCAGACTCTCCTGCTAGTTCCCTGAACATCAGAAACTATTCTAAATCCCACTGGAATGAAGTAGTCTGGCAGGGTGGGAGAATCAATCAAGATCAGCAAGTTCCTGATAATAATATTCAAAATATATTTAAAATACATTTTAAAAAGATCCAAATTATTTACCTGCCTTCCTGCCGGATTCCAGCATGGGGTGGTATCCGATTGTTCTCCGGCTTTGGGAGATGTGCATATGTCCCTGGTGCGTGTGCAAATCCCAGAATAAGGCCAATGACGTGCATCTCCCAACCCGACCCACCAGGAAAGTTGTAAGTCGCTATGGGAGAATTACCCCCATTATTTCTTAAACCTGAAGACCAAAACTGCACAAAGGTTTCAAAGTGTACAGTTGTGGAAAAGTTTCTTTATTCTTGCTTTCCAATCCCTTGGCAATGACCTGCGTTTCTTGAGCAGGGATGGGGAAAAAATGTGTTGTCGGTTCAACTACTGACCACTTGCAATGACAGGTTGGAGAGGAACGTGTTTTGCCATCATGCTCATTATCCAGACTCAGGCATGAAGAGTTACCACTGGTGCCGTACAAGTGAAGAAAAGGAAAATCTTCATCAGTTTCAAGTTGAGATACAGAAGAGGAATTGGATGATTGGGCTGAAGAAGACACTTGGCCACAGTGAGTGGATCCAGTGGTGATGGGAAACTAGAGGAAGCACCCTGTCAAATAACACAGGAACCCAGTGTCCAAGAACTGGAACTAAGCCCATAAAGAGATGAGATTCTGAAATGAGATTTGGCTCTAAATCAAACTCTATCATTCCTCAAGAATAAATGGTTATTCTGGGATTTCACATCCCATTTTAAAAAGACGAACTGGATAGGGTTTGAATCCCACAGAGCTAGACTCTGGTGTGGATAGGGGTGCACTGGCTAAGGGAAAATGGCTGGAGTTTCAGAGGGAAACTTCACAGCATGGCCCCTTTCTCCTTGATAGGTCCACGCCTTTGGAAATCCACCTGATTGATAGGTTCAGCCTCCAGCACAGGCTGCAGGAGTAGAATGGTCCACTGGGGTTGGCCCGTTCCTTTACCTTGAGGATAACCCTGATCCTAGTTGGCAGAGGTGGCACTGTACGATCCTGATATTTGATGGCATGATGGTTGGCATTATTGTCTCAAAGCATCAGGGACCGCGTTTGATTCTAGCTTTGGGTCACAGTCTGTGTGGCGTATGCACATTCTCCCCGTGTCTGCATGGGTTTCCTCCAGGTGCTCCAGTTTCCCCCATACCCCAAAGATGTGTGGTGATTGACCTTACTAAATTCATCCTTAGTGTTGGGGACTAGCAGGATAAATGCATGGGATTACAGACTAGAACCTGTGTGGGATTGTTGTTGGGGCAGGCTCAATGGGCCAAATGGCCTCCTTCTACACTGTAGGGCTTCTCTCTGATGAAGAGGTGGGATCATGGGGTGCCAGGAGTGGAATCACTCCAGCTCCTCCTAGTCCCAAGTAGAATGTGCTGGATTCAGGTTCTAGCAAGGAAGAGCCACAGAGTTTATTTAAAACCCAGTTTATTTACAATATTTACAGTGCATATTTAGTGACTGACAAGAACAATTCCCATTGTATCTTAGAAATGACTGCCTGATAACAGTGGCATGTCACTAGAGACCCCATAAATAAGAATATCCATTGTGTTAGCCCATTCTGCTCCCCCAGTGAGTGCTGTAAACCAGTAAAATAGAGGCTACAGTCTCAGTGAAATATTTAAGCTGCCAACCTACCTCCCAGAGCCCAGATCATAAAATCTCTACTGTGCTTAAAGACCACTCTGATAACAGTCCTACCTATGCCCGTAACTGCACTTATTTTCCATACTAATTACCCTGACACTATGGGGAAATTTAGCATGGCCAATCCACCACACATCTTTGGAGTGTGGGAAAAAACTGGGGCACACGGAGGAAACCCACGTGGACACGGAGAGAATGTGCAAACTCCGCACAGACAGTGACCCAAGCCAGGAATTGAACCTAGTTCCTGGCACCCATCTTAAAGCAGTTTTTAAGTTTATTTATTAGTATCACAAAGAGGCTTACATTAACACTGCAAGGAAGTTACTGTGAAAATCCCCTAGATGCCACACTCCGGCGTCTGTTCAGGTACACTGAGGAAGAATTTAGCATGGCCATTGCACCCTAACCAGCACGTCTTTCTGACTATGGGAGGAAACTGGAGCACCCAGAGGAAATTCACACAGACCCGGGGAGAACGTGCAGACTTTGCACAGACAGTGACCCAAGTTGAGAATTGAACCTGGATCCCTGGCACTGTGAGGCAGCAGCGCTAACCATTGTGCCACCATGCCAACTAGACCAGGAAGCAGATAGCCCAGAAATTAGCAAATTTATTTTAATTGGATTATATAATGGAAGAGCTAGTCAAATTCAGGGGCCAATAGAATAGTGTATACGGTGTGGGTACTGCGCTTTCTCCCCCTTCTATACAATGCTGCCAGGCTATTTGTAGTCCGACAGACGACAGTAATTAACACAGAAAGCACCGTCAAGCAGGGAAATGGTTGCCAGATGCAGCATCCTTCCTACCAGATGTTATGTTCACGCAGCAGGTGGATGATCAAGCCCAGAAGCATCCAGGGGACAACAGAGACCCTGCAGTGACCAGGATAGAGATCTCGCAGCAGCGGGTACCAGAGACGTGACAGCTTTTCTCATCATATTGAAGGACAGTGAACAAGGATTATGATTGCTGTGGAATTCAGCCAACAGCAGGCTATGCCATTGTACGCGGCCAGACAGGAAATTTGACAACAATGGCTGCTTGGAACTATTGCCTGGAGAGTTCCCTTGCTCAGCCTTAGACTTTCTTTCCAGAATTTGTTGAACCCTGGTTGTTGCTTTCTATCCACTGAGTCAAAGGAGACAATGGCCAAGTGGTATTAGCACTGGGGTCTTAATCCAGCTCAACTAATGTCCTGGGAACCCGGGTTCGAATCCCGCCAGGGCAGATAGTGCAATTTGAATTCATTAAAAAATACCTGGAATTTACAATCTACTGATGACCAGGAAACCATTGTTTGGGGTGGCACGGTGACACGCTGCTGCCTCTCAGGACCTGGTTCGATTCCAGCCTTGAGTCACTGTCTGTGTGGAGTTTGCACGTTCTCTCTGTGCCTGATTGGGTTTCCCCCAGGTTTTCTGGTTTCCTCCCACACTCCAGAGATGTACAGGTTAGGTGGATTGGCCATGTTAAATTGATCCTTAGTGTCAGGAGGATTAGCAGGGTAAATACATGGGGTTATGAGGATAAGGGCCTGGGTGGGATTATGGTCAGTGCAGATTCTATGGGCCGAATGGCCTCCTTCTGCACTGTAGAGAATTCTGAGTTTAAAAATTGCGATTCTCTCCGATTATTTAATAATTATCTTTTCAATTTTAGAGCAAACTCAAACACCGACTCAGGGTTCGACTTCTAACAACAGGTTTCTTTTCTGACCCTGATTTAGTTAAAGATTTCTCTGGACTTGTTGTAATCTAGAATTTAAAAGATTTAGCTCACCCCTGCTTGGTTTGCTGTCTCAGCACCCTGGGATTAGAAGCTAGATTTTCGAAGGAGATTCAGTGGAGTTTTCTCCCAATCCTCAATCCTCAATCTTCCAAGCTGGACCTTTTGATCCTGTTTCTGGTGGTTTTTTTCTTCTGCGTCTCTTCTTCCGGAATCTCTTTCCAGGTCAGGCTACTGTACAGAATTTCTTTTTCTCAGTCTTCTAGCATTTTAGCTTTCTCTCCATTTCCTGCTTGGGTTTTACCACAAGCTGCCATCATGTTGCATGGTGTTGTTTACGGGCTGGCTTGGTCTGCAGAACTCTTTGTAGTCACAGGAAGGTTTGCTGTAAGTCTTTATTAACTCTCAGAACTATTGAAAAATGCATAATAAAGGGTGCAATCTAGGAGCTGGCTCCATGCTTGCTTGCACACACTGCTCTGTCCAGTGCTAGACTGATCCTGATTGTGGATCATGTACCTTTTACATCATTGCGTGGACAATAGTGCCCTCAGTCCTAGATTAACCTTACTAGCAGGAGTACATTAATCTGCTTTGATAATGTTTATCTTGTTTAGTTTTGATTTTCACTGTCAAATCTTATAGAACATTTATCGATATTAATTTATTTAACAGAAGCCCTTCTCTTTGAAGCTCTCTACTCATTCCCCCCACCCTCCATGGTAGACTCCTTAGTTCATCTAAGGATACTTAAAGTATCTTTTAAGTATCCTGAATCCTCTCTCTACTTTGTTATTTTCCAGGATGAATAATTCTTCAGCTTCATCTCAGGCTCCTGACTGGCTGCCCTTATTCTGCATTGGCTCCATTGCAGAAGGTGTCAACGCTGCACCACAGAGACCAGAGTCAGACTTGATGCTCTGAGTGTGGCACAGGGAGAGCCTTGTGCAACCTCATCTTTAGCCATCGGGATTTCTGCTCGAGCCTTCTTAACCAATGCTATGCGCTGTTCTATCAGTTTAACTACCTCTTGAATTAGACCATCAGACCATAAGATATAGGAAAAGAATTAGGCTATTTGGCCCATTGAGTCTGGGCTGCCACTTAATCATGGCTAACATGGGGGCAGCATGGTGGCACAGTGGTTAGCACTGCAGTCTCATAGTGTCAGGGATACGGTCGACAAATAAAACAGCTATTTCTGCAATTACCTCAGCTTTCTTAATCCTCACAGGTAATCCAAATTGTAATGTATTAGCCGATTCAATCAATTTTAGTTTTAAGTTACACTTTTCAAACTTTCTAAGGTTACTGATTTACTTTCAAACAAGTCTTGGCCAGTGCAAGAGCCATTTTTGCAGTCACCCTATTTTAAATCACACGTCTCCTCATTTTGTCCATGCTTTCCTTACTCTTGTTACATTTAAAAAGTCAGACATTCCCTGTGTCTATGGGAGCTTGCACATTCTCCCCGTGCTTGCGTGGGTTTTCTCCGGGTGCTCCGGTTTCCTCCCACACCCTAAAGATTTGCCCTTAGGCTGATAGGCAAATCAAATTCCCCCTAAATGGTCTAGCAAATTTTGTTCCAGTGCACAAATCTATAAACATAGACAGGGATCATGGGTAGAAGTGGGAACATCGGGGTGGCAGCACGGGCTCGTTGGGCCGAAGGGCCTGTTTTCCATGCTATTTTGTTCTTTGTTCTTATACCCAAGAAATAATGCCTTTTAAATCCTGGCCAAGAGATCCAAAGAGCTTTAGAAGGGTAATTTGGAACACTGGTTGTAGTGTTAATCAAATTTTTGAGATGTCCTTCCAGACTAACTTGAGGTAGACTGGGGCTTCTGGGTTTTATAAATGGTGAAGAATTCCTTCACTTTTGTGAAGACAATACAAGACCTGAATATTAATGGAAAGGCCATGGCCAAGCGCTCGTTAGATATTGCTAGCCTATTCACCAATGAGGCACTGAAGGAAGCCCGAGACATTTGTGCTGTCTTACAATATCATGATAATCTAGATGGGCTGCCATTAACTGAACTTATGAACTCAGTAACCTGTGCCGTTGAATTTTTTTATTCATTTACAGCACGTGGGCATCGCTGGCTGGCCAACATTATTATCCATCCCTAGTTGCCCTTGAGAAGATGATGGTGATCTTCCATCTTGAACTGCTGCAGTCCATGTGGTGTGGGTTGACCCACAATGTTATGGGAGAGAGATTTCAATCCAGCCAAAATGAAGGAATGGTGATATATTTCCAAGTTGGGCGGGTGAATTTGTTGGAGAAGACCTTGCAGATGATGATATTCTTATCCTTTGAGATGGTAGTGATTATGGAAGATGCTGTATAAGGAGGCTTGTTAAGTTGCTGCAGTGCATTTTGTAATAAGTTGCTGCAGTGTATTTTGTAAATAGTAACACTGCAGCCACTGCGTGTTTCTGTTGGTGGGAGTAAATGTTTACGGAAGAGGTACTAATCAAATAGACTGCTTTGTCCTGGATGGCATTGAGCCACTTGAGTGTTGTTGGAACTGAAACTAATCAAGTGGAGAGCACTCCATCACATTTCTGACTTGTACCTTCTAGATGGTGAACAAACTTTGGGGAATCAGGAGGTGATTTGCTCACTGTCGGATTCCTAGCCTCTGTCCGGTCCTTCTACTGTAAGAAGTCTCACCACATTAGATTAAAGTCCAACAGTTTATTTGGTAATAAACACCACAAGCTTTCGGAACACTGTTCCTTCATCACCTGCATCATCTCCACATCATGACTACCCTTGTAGCTATAGTATTTATATGGCTAGTCCAGTTCAGTTTTTGGTCAATGGCAACTCCCAGGATCCCAGGGTGGGGGATTTAAGGTTAGATTCTCTCTTGTTGGAAATGATTAATGCCTGGCACTTGTGCAGTGTGAATATTACATGACACTTGTCGGCCCAAGCCTGGATACTGATACAGGTTTTGTTGAAGTATCTGAGGAGTGATGAACATCATTCACTCATCTCCAAAAGTCTCCACTTCCGACATTATAATTGAAGGAAGGTTAGCCAAAGATAATTGGGTCTAGGACACTCTCCTGAGGAATTCCTGCTGAGCTATCCTCAAACTAAGATAGTTAAGCTCCATCCTACAACCATCTTCCTCTGTGCCAGGCATAACTCCAAGCAATGGACATTTACCTTGACCCCAGCTTTGCTTGGTTCCTTGATGGCACCTTTGGTTAAATGCTGCCTTAATGTCAGGAGTAGTTACTTTCATCTCACCTCTGGCATTCAGCTCTTTTGTCCATGTTTGAACAATGAGGTCAGGAGCTGAGTGACCCAAGCTGAACTTGAACCTAGTGCCTCTGAGCAGATTATTGCAAAACAAATGATGCTTGGTAAACACTGCTGATGACGCTTTCTCTCACTTTACTGATGATCTAGGGTAGAAAGATGGGGCAATAATTGGCCAGGTTGGATTTCTCCTGCTTTTTTGTGTACAGGACATAACTGGGAATTTTCCACGTTTCTGTCCAGCCTTGTACTAGAGCAGCTAGGTTAGTGATGCATCAAGTTCTGGATCACAAGTCTTCAGTATTATTGCTGGAATATTGTCAGGACCCGTAACTTGTGCAGTATCCAGTGCCTTCAGCTGTTTCTCGGTAACACTTGGAAGCAAATTGAATTGGCTGAAGACTGACATCTGTGATGTTGGGGACCTCCAGAGGAAGGTGAGATGGATCTTCCACTTGGCACTTCTGGCTGAAGTTGCAAATGCTTCAATCTTCAGCTTTAATGAGATTATTTGTGTGCAATTAGTCGATTTTGTGTGCCACACAATCCCCTCTAGGCCCAGCTCTTGTCGTCAGCTGTTTCCACAAAAACTGCATTTTTGATGGAATGACCCTTAACATCTTACCACTTGCACACTTCCAAAACATAGATGATATTTTGCCACATTTGATTCTTAACCTGCGCATAAGGTTACACATCTTAATGAGTCTAGCCCATGTACAAATCTACATATGGAATGAGATAGTCTAACAAGTTCCCTATCTTTGAAGTTCAAACTGAGAAGTCTGATGATAGATAATCCGGATAAATGTGAGGTGATGCATTTTGGCAGGAATAATGTAGAGGGGAGTTATAGGATAAAAGGTAAAACTATCCGGAGTATAGAGACGCAGAGAGACCTGGGGGTGCAGGTTCACAAGTCTCTGAAAGTGTCAGTACAGGTGGAAAAAGTGATAAAGAAAGCGTATGGTATGTTAGCCTTCATAGGAAGGGGTATAGAATACAAGAGTAGGAGTTTGATGTTGCAAGTGTATCGAACGTTGGTTAGGCCTCACTTGGAGTACTGCGTCCAGTTCTGGTCGCCGTACTACCGGAAGGATGTGGAGTCCCTGGAGAGAGTGCAGAGGAGATTTACCAGGATGCTGCCTGGTATGGAAGGGCTGTCTTACGAGGAAAGGTTGAACACACTGGGGTTGTTTTCCCCTGAAAGACGTCGGCTGAGAGGGGATCTATTAGAGGTATATAAGATTATGAGGGGTATAGATAGAGTAAATGGTGGTAAGCTTTTTCCACCATTAGATTCGGATAGAATGAGGGGTCACGGCCATAGGGTGAGGGGGGCTATGTATAAGACTAATATTAGAGGGCATTTTTTCACACAAAGGGTAGTGGGGGGTGTGGAATGCACTGCCGAGTAAGGTGGTGGGAGCAGGCACGCTAGGGTTGTTTAAGGGTCTCTTGGACAGCCACATGAGCGGTCTGCAGATAGAGGGATATAGGAAGACTGTTTAAATACTTTAATTGTTTCCACAGGCTGTTCGGTCCACCTTGTTGACCAACAAGGTGCATGCATTCAGCAGGTCGTGCGAGGGCTGCTCTTGGATGTTACTTCAGGAGTGGCCTAGTACTTCATGTCGTTACTGTATACTTAAACTGGACCATCAGATGGGCAACATGACAGCTCAGAGACTATCGCTGTTGCTGTGCAGACACATGGATTTGGGCCTGTGTCTGCGGGAGTTTGCGCGTTCTCCCCATGGTTGCGGGGGTTTTCTCCGGGTGCTCCGGTTTCCTCCCACATCCCAAAAATGTGGTCTTAGGCTGATTGGGTAACAAATTGTCCCTATATTGGTCTCTATATGTCATTAAGACGTTAGGATGGCGGCGCGGGCTCGTTGGGCCAAAGGGCCTGTTTCCCGTGCTGTGTTGTTCTTTGTTCTTTGTTCACTCCAATGTTCACTAAAAGGCCAGCTGATGGGTCAATATCTGCTTTGAACTCCTACACAATAATTGTGGCCTTAATGGCAGCCTTGTAAAAGTGTCTGGGTTTACTAAGCTTGATTTGAAATAGGTTGTATCAGTGTTATTCTGTGAAATAATAGCTGCACTGATAAGTTCATTGCTGACCGTATCTCATGCAAACTCGGAAATGGGCCTCAAGCTTAATTTGTAGACCTGAACAGTGCCTTTGACAGGGGTGCCTCTCCAGTTTGTGACTGAGACTCCGTTACCACCACAAGATTCTGCCCTTGCATCCCAACCATCAAATTTTGAGTGCAGTAAGTAGTCTCACAACACCAGGTTAAAGTCCAAAAGGTTTATTTGGAATCACAAGCTTACAGAGCACTGCTCCTTCATCAGGCAAGTGGAGAGATGGCTTTAACAAACATAGCACATTTAAGTGAAGACAAAATTGCCTGATAAATACTGTGTTTGTGAAACCCACCTCTCCACTCACCTAATGAAGGAGCAGTGCTCCCAAACTTTGTGATTCCAAATAAACCTGTTGGAATTTAACCTGGTGTTGTGAGACTACTTACTGCACTCAAAATTTTATGGTTGGGAGAAACTGGCAGAATCTTGTGGTAGTGATGGGGTCTCAGTCACAGACTAGCGAGGCACCCCCCCCCCCCCACCCCCCCCCCCCCCCGTCCAGATCTCTCTATTTCGAAGGCACTGTTCAAATCTACAAAATAAGCCTAAGGTCATTTAACATGGTGTTGTGAGGCTTCTTACTGTGCCTCACCCCAGTCCAATGACGGCATCTCCACATCATAAAATGTTGATAACTCATCCTGCATTCAACAGTGTTTATTTGCACGAATTTGATCTGATCTATCTTTCAAAGCAACCACTCGACATCGAATAGCGATCTGATGAAATTGCTGGCCTGAAATGAAATCACACATCATTCAAACCACATCAATTGTGGGCATCTGTTTGCCTTAAAAGTGGTTAAAATCATTCAACTGGAATCATTAATGATTAACCGCCATGGAATAAGGCTGAGACAATATCATCTAGCATCAAAATACTCATTACAATGTATTCAGCCGATGCCTAAAATGATCAAGTACTTGATTGAAATCTCTCTGAATTTTAATTGAGCTGTTTAACCTTCTCTGTCCAATGAGGACAATCCCAGCTTCTCCCATTTCCTCATGTAAATTGAGGCCCTTCATCCCTGGTACCATTCAGGGAAACATGCTCTGCAACTTCTCCAAGAACTTGCTATCATTCTTATAATGTGCTGCCCAGGATGGAACATGGTCCTCCAGCTGAGGCCTAACCAAGTGATTCATAGACATTTAGCATAACTCTCTTGCTTTTGTAAGCCAAGATACTAATAGCGACGTGTTTGCTCCTGATGAGGCCCTGCACACTAGAACAGCCTGCCAGCAGCTGGTAAACGTGCTCGCACTTTCATGCTGTTGCCTCCTCTCCTGGGGCAAAATAGAAAGAAAAGTGACAGACAAACTTCCTGCAACCTTCTGGATTCATCAGTGGAATGAAGCCTGACTAATGTGGCAAATGTCACCAGGGGAATCCTTGGAAGGATGCGGCTGTGTAAGAGTTGTAGAGCTGTAATGACTTTCACAGCAATAGGCAGAGGTGTCCCGGAGTTCAATCTTGTGCGTGCTCCCAAATCCAGCAGATGGCACAACTCTGTCACATCTTCCATTGGTCAACAGAGAGATGACAAATATGATTTGATTTGATCTATTATTGTCACATGAGCTATCATTCAGTGAAAAGTATTGTTTCTTGCATGCTAAACAGACAAAACACACCAGACATACAGGAAGAAAGGAGAGAGCGTAGAATGTAGATAGGAGGCTGGTTTGAGTGATGGACTGGACTTTGTTCATGACCCTTTGTTTCTTGCGGTCTTGGGCAGAGTAGGAGCCATACCAAGCTGTGATACAACCAGAACAAATGCTTTCTATGGTGAGATTCTTGTGGTCATGCCAAATTTCCTTAGTCTTCTGATAAAGTAGCGGCGTTGGTGGGCTTTCTTAACTATAATGTCAGTGTTTAGGGATGAGGATAGGTTGTTGGTGATCTGAACACCTAAAAACTTGAAGCTCTTAGCCATACCTACTTCTTCCCACTGATGTGGACAGGACCATGCCCCTGGTTTCCTCAAACATGGTCAGATTTTGTGTGACATCAGGGTCTGAAATCAAGATCAAGATTTCAGGGCTGATCCTGAACAGGCAATACATGCCTGATTAAAAATACATTGCACTCCTGCTTACTCTCCTGGCCCTCTTCCAAAGTCAGGAAGTCTATCAGGAAGTCGCAGGTCAGTTCAGCAACTGAAGGCAACAGCAGTTTGCAGTCTTCCTGAATTGTAAAAATCAGCAGTAAACTGCAGACAAAAATTAATACAACAGCAATAATGGTGCTCTGGTTTCCTCCCACAGTCTGAAAGACATGCTGGTTAAGGTGCATTGGCCATGCTAAATCCTCCCTCAGTGTCCCCGAACAGGCGCCGGAGTGTGGCGACTGGTGGATTTTCAGAGTAATTTCAGTAACTGCAATGTTAATGTGAGTTTATTTGTGACACTAATAAATCATTTTAAACTTGAACACACCCAAACACACACACACACACACTTACAGACATAGCCACACTTACACACACACACACACACACACACACACACACGTAATAGACACACATAGACACACACACACAGAGATACACACACACACACATAGACACATACACATAGACACATATACACACACATAGACACACACAAACATAGACATACATACACAAACACACATAGACACACACACACACACATAGACACATACACATACACATAGACTCACACACGTACACATACACAGACATATACACATGTACACACATTCCAGAAATGGTTATTGCAAGTGGTCAGAAGTGGGTCTGATGTCTAACATGCATTTTTCCTATCCGTGCTCAAGAAACACAGGTCATTGCAAGGGGATTGGAGTACAAAAATAAAGGAGTCTTTCTTTAACAGTACAGGTTTCTGGTGAGATCACACTCAGAAATCTTTGTGCAGTTTTGATCTTCATGTTTAAGAAATAATATTTCCTTGCATTGGAGGCGATACAGAGAATGTTCGCTAAATTATTGCCTGGGATGACGGGACTGAGGCATGAGGCAAGTAATTTGGACTGATTTCTCTCAGGTTTAGAAGAAAATGAGGTAGCCTCACTGAATAAATTTTAACTTTAACATGGGAAGAGGCAAACCTGAGAAATGAAGACTGTGAAGACTTCCACATGCCATGACTTTCACAACTTCAAAATGCTTCACAACAACGCAATAATTTGAAAGTATAGCACTATTGAAATGTAGAAATATGAAAGCCAATTTTTGCACAGCAAGCTCTCAAAAATAGCAATGAAATATCCAGATAGTTTTTGAACAATTTTGGTTGAGGAATAGATATGCAGGGGTATTGGGTCCTCTGGCAGCAGGAGGCGATGTTGGTGGACAGGACCGAGCAGACCCCCTGAAACTCTCCCTGCAGGGAGCTGTGCCTTTGACAAGTTGAAGGGTGGGGCTAGAAGCCTTGGGGTGAAACAGAAAGCGGCAAGGATGAACCAAAGGTCTTGTGACTGATATTGGGGCAAGAGCTAATGGCTGTTCAAGACTTTAGAGATTGGCTAAGGAGCCAGGAAGGCAGTTGGAAATCCAGCCAAACTGACTGGTAGCACCACTGAGTTTGAGGTGTTTCATGAGAAAAGGAGAATGAGAGGACAGCACTGCAGCCAGGAGCTGGGCAGTGGAACAAGCCTGAAGAGTGATGGCATTGAGGGACTGAAGCCTTGAACTGAACAGAGATAGAATCCATACAGTGCAGAAGGAGGCCATTCGATACAGCGAGTCTGAATTGACTGAGCATCGTTGGACTTTAAGCTGATGTTGTGAGAATTCTTTCTGTTTCACCTCAGTCCAATACCAGCATCTCCACATCAGATCATCTTACCCAGGCCTTACCCCATCCTATCCCCATAACATTTACCATGGCTAATCCATCTACTTACACGTCATGGGACACTTAGGAGGCAATTTAGCATGGCCAACCCACTTAACTCGCACATTTTTGGAAGAATGATGTGGAAATGCCAGTGTTGGACTAGGTAAGCACAGTAAGATGTCTCACAATACTGGTTTAAAGTCCAACAGATTTATTTGGTAGCATAAACCACAAGCTTCCAGAGCGTTGCTCCTTCATCAGGTGAGTGGGAATTCTGTTCACAGACAGGGCATATAAAAACACAAACTCAATTTACAAAATAATGGTTGGAATGCGAGTCTTTGCAGGTAATCAAGTCTTAAAAGGACACACAATGTGAGTGGAGAAAGGGTTAAGCACAGGTTAAAGAGATGTATATTGTCTCCAGTCAGTACAGTTAGTGAGATTTTACAAGTCCAGGCAAGTTGAAGAGGTTATAGATAGTGTGACATGAACCCAAGATCCCAGTTGAGGCCGTCCTCATGCATGCATAGAACATAGAACATTACAGCGCAGAACAGGCCCTTCGGCCTTTGATGTTGCGCTGACCAATTAAGAAAAAGCAATGACCCTCTAACCTAAACCATTCCCTTTTCATCCATAAACTTATCTACTAACCTTTTAAATGCCCCCAAACTTGGCGCATCTACAACTGCAGCAGGCAGGGCATTCCATACCCTTACCACCCTCTGGAAGCTTGTGGTTTGTGCAGAACTTGGCTATCAGTTTTTGCTCAGCGATTCAGTATTCTGTGTCACGAAGACCACCTTGGAGAACATTTACCAAAGATTAGAGGCTGAATGCCTGTAACTGCTGAAGCGTTCCTCAACAGGAAGAGAACATCTTGCCTGATGACTGTCGAACGTTGTTCATTCATCTGTTATCATAGCGTCTGATGTTCTTCCCAGAGTACCATGTCTCAGGACATCCTTTCCTGCAATGTATCAGGTAGACAATGTTGGGCCAAGTTGCAAGAGTATGTACGGTACATTGTGCCACCATGCCGTTCCCCTCTGGAGCATTAGAAGTGAATATTCACTGTAAATAGTTCATTTCTCAGAGTTACATTTTCCCCTGAGCCTTGATATTGCTTTGATGAATAAACAGAAGTCTACTCAATCTCTTCTCATAAGCCAACTTTCTCAACTCTGGAATCAACCTAGTGAATCTGCTCTGCAGCCCCTTCAATGCCACTATATCCTTTCTCAAGTAAGGAGATCAAAACTGTACACAGTACTCTAGGTGTGATCTCACCAGTGCCTTATACATAAAATTGTTTTTAAACTCCATCCCTTTAGCAATGAAGGACAAAATGCCATTTGTCTTAATCACCAGCTATACCTGCAACCAACTTTTGTGATTCATGCGCAAAGATACCCAGGTCCCTCTGCACAACAGCATGCTGCAATTTTTTACCACTTAGTCCGTTATTCCTACCAAAATGGATGACCTCACATTTACTAACTTTGTACTCCATCTGCTAGACCCTTGCCCACTCACTTAAACTATCTATATCCCTTTGCAGCTGTTCAGTGTCTTCTGCACACTTTGCCCTACCACTCATTTTAGTGCCATCTGCGAACTTTGATGCGCTAAATTTGGTCCCCAACTCCAAATCATTTATGTAAATTGTAAACAATTGCAGTCCCAACACCGATCCCTGAGGCAAACCACTAGAGACTGATTGCCAACCAGAAAAACATCCATTTACTCCTCTCTTTGCTTTCTGTTGGTTAACCAATCCTTTATTCGTGCTAATACTTTACCCCTTCAGAGACAGTATTGGACTAAGCTAGACTCCTAGGCTAGCCACACAGATCCCCACGATTATGACAAGGTCTGCAAAACTTAACAGGCTACAAGATGAAGGCATGTAAAAAATCACTGGCTCCAATGCACCCCTCCCCAGTGAGCTCAATGCATTCTGTGCCCATTTTGAGCAAGAGGTCAGCGAGGGTACGCCCTCCTCTGGAAGCTCTGGATGAACCTGTATCTGGGGTTACCATTGGAAATGTCAGAGTAGCTTTCTCGGAGATCAACCCACAGAAAGCGACTGGCCTGGATGGAGTACCTGGACAAGTATTCAGTATTCAGTATTCAAGTATTCAGTATTCAGTATTGTGACTTGGACAAGTTGCAGAGCTGGGCCGAGAGGTGGCAAATGGAGTTTAATGTGGAAAAGTGTGAGGTAATGCACTTTGGCAGGAACAATAAATGTGTAGAGTATAGGGCTAATGGTAGGGCTCTTAATAGTGTTGAGGAACAGAAGGATCTTGGTGTATGTGTCAATAGATCCCTGAAAGTAGGCAGTCAAGTGGATAAGTTGTTAAGAAGGCATATGGAGTCTTAGCTTTTATTGGTAGGGGGATTGAATTTAGGAGCCGCAGCATCATGTTGCAACTGTACAAAACTCTAGTGCGGCCGCACTTGGAGTATTGTGTGCAGTTCTGGTCCCCACATTATAAGAAAGATGTGGAGGCATTGGAGAGGGTACAGAGGAGGTTTACCAGGATGTTGCCTGGTATGGAGGGCAGGTCCTATGAAGAGAGGTTGAAGGATTTGAGGTTGTTTTCGTTAGAAAGGAGGCGGCTAAGAGGGGATCTTATTGAAGCATATAAGATGATTAGAGGTTTAGATAGGGTGGACAGTGATAGCCTTTTCCTAGGATGGAGAAAGCTAGCACGAGGGGACACAGCTTTAAATTAAGGGGTATGAGTTATAGGACGGATATCAGAGGTAGGTTCTTTACTCAAAGAGTGATTAGGGAGTGGAATGCCCTGCCTGCAGCTGTTGTAGATGCGCCAAGTTTGGTGGCGTTTAAGAGGTTAATTGATAAGTATATGGAAGAGAAGGGAATGGTTTAGTTTGGAGGGGCATTGCTTTTTATTTTGGTCGGCACAACATCGAAGGCCGAAGGGCCTGTTCTGTGCTGTAATGTTCTATATTCTATATTCTATATTCTATATTCTATATATCCTGCATGATCCCCACCCATCAGCTGGTGGGGATATTCGCAGACATCTTCAACCTCTCTTTACAGCAATCTGAACTTCCTAGCTGCTTCAAGAAGTTGACAATCATCCCAGTACCTAAGAAAAACCAAGCAGCATGCCTTGATGACTATTGTCTGGTGGCTCTAACATCCATCATTATGAAGTGCTTTGAAATGCTAGTCATGGCATGAAACAATTCTAGCCTCCTGGACCAGCTGGATCAAATATACTTTGCCTATCGCCACAGCAGGTCCACAACAGACACCATCTTCCTAGCCCTGCACTCAACCTTGGAACACCTAGATAACAAGGACACCTATGTCAAACTCATATTTATTGACTGCAGCTCAGCCTTCAACACCATTACTCCCATGAAACTCATTTCCAAACACCGTGTTCTGGGTCTCGGCTCCTCCCAGTGCAACTGGATCCTGAATTTCCTAACTCAGACTACAATCAGTAAGGATAAGCAACAGCACCTCCTCCATGATCATTCTCAACACAGATGCCCCACAAAGTTGCGTTCTCAGTCCCCTGCTATACTCTTGATATACCTATGACTGTGAGGCCAAATTCCCCTCCAATTCGATTTTTGAATTTGCTAACAACACCACCGTAGAGGGTTGGATCTCAAACAATGATGATACGGAGTACAGGAATGAGATAGCAAATCTGGTCAACTGCTGTGACAAAAATAATCTCTCCCTCAATGTCAACGAGATAAAGAAGATTGTCATTGACTTCAGGAAGCTTAAAGGAGAACATGCCCCTGTCTATATCAACGGGGGATGAAGTAGAAAGGGTCGAGAGCTTAAAGTTTTTAGGTGTCCAGATCACCAACAACCTGCCCTTGTCCCCCCATGTCAACACAATAATTAAGAAAGCCCACCAACGTCTGTACTTTCTCAGACGACTAAGGAAATTTGGCATGTCAGCTATGACTTTCACTAACTTTTATAGATGCACCATAGAAAGCGTTCTTTCTGGTTGTATCACAGTTTGGTATGGCCCCTGCTCTGCCCAAGACCGCAAGGAACTACAAAAGGTCATGAATGTACCCCAATCCATCACGCAAACCAATCTTCCATCTATTGACTCTGTCTACACTTCCTGCTGTCTCAGCAAAGCAGCCAGCATAATTAAGGACCCCACACACCCCGGACATTCTTTCTTCTATCTTCTTCCATCGGGAAAAAAGTACAAAAGTCTGAGGTCAGACTTGAGTCCAAGTCAAGAACAGTTTCTTCCATTATGAATGGACTTATCTGGCATTTAAGTTGATCTTTCTCCACAACCTATCAATGACTGCGACACGAGATTCTGCACCCTCTCATTTCCTTCTCTATGAATGGTATGCTTTGTCTATGTAGTGTACAAGAAAGAAACAATACTTTTCACTATGTTAATACACAATGATAAATCAAATCAAAGTAACATCATGCACCTTTATCTTATGCAGCAGCCTTTTGTACAGCACTTGGTCGAATGTCTTTTGGGAATCCAGATACACCACATCCACCGTTCCCCATTGTCTGTCGTGTTTGTAATGTCTTGAAGAATTCCACTAAATTAATTAAACATAACCTGTCTTTCATGAACCCACGCTGCGAGTTCCAATGGGATAATTTCTATTGCGATGTCTTGCTATTTCTTCCTTAATGATAGATTTAAGCATTTTCCCCGCTACAGAAGTTAAGCTAACCTGCCTTTTGTCTATCTCCTTTTTATAAATGGTGGCATCACATTTGCTGTTTTCCAATTTGCGGGAACTGCCCCAGAATCTAGTGAATTTTGGTAAATTAGCATGAGTGCATTTGCTATATATATGCACTTCCGAACTCACAACTTTCTTGCTCATCAAATCAACATGCGCCACCACTGGCTCAGTGACAACGTTCTTGTCTCTGACTCTCAACAGTGCGGATTCAACCTCTCCTCCAGAACAGTACAGAATCCAGACTATGCCAAATGGTGGGGCTCTTGCAACAATGGCACTGATGTCTTTTAAATGAGATGTTAAGGCTCCTGTTTACCCTTTCAAGAGGTGCAAGAATAAAATTTTTCCTGCTGTCATGTACAACACCTATCCCTCAACCAACGTCACTTAAGGAATAGATTTCTGCATGCAAAATGGCTGCCATGTTTCCCATGTTAAGTTCATTTTTTTATTAGTGTCACAAGTAGGCTTACACTAACATTACAATGAAGTTTTTGTGAAAATCCCCTCATCGCCATGCTCAGGCGCCCATTCGGGTACACTGAGGAAGAATTTAGCATGGCCAATGCCCCTAACCAGTACGTCTTTTGTACTGTGGGAGAAAACTAGAGCACCCAGAGGAAGTCCACACAGACACAGGGAGAATGTGCTGACTCTGCACAGACAGTGACCCAAGCTAGGAATCGAGCCCAGATTCTTGGCGCTGTGAGGCAGCAGTGCTAAGCACTGTGCCACCTTGCTGCCTCAGTTATTAGAATAGTGGCCATGCTACAAGAGTACTTTACTGATTGTAAGATGCTTGGGTGCATTTTACATGATACGTTAGGGACCCTGTTTTCCCTCCTTCTTTCTCCTTTGTTCACTTGTTTTTGGAGGCCTCTCATTGTTAAATTCCTGTTTTTCTTCCTATTGTTTGATTCCAACTCAGCTGGGAAAAAAATCCTTTTTCGATTTACTCAAGCTGGGGTCGCTTTCCTTTTGTGTTTTTATGCTCGATTGCAACTCTTTCATAACTGTAAGAGGTTGTGAAAGGCAATACATCAATACAAGTTACTTTCTTTCCACACCTGTATCTGTACCGGTTGCCATTAATATCCTGTCGTAACCTCTCAAGATGGTCTGGTATTTGGAAACTGGGAACTTTGCTTTTCTGTTTTATCATTGGGGAGAACGGTGTCAACAATGGAGACAGACAAGAGCTTATTGAGCCTTTTACAACTCCAACTAATGCGAATGTCACTGCAGATTGATAACGTCAGAAAGTACAGAATGGCTTACACGATCACTTGGCAAATTGTCTACTGAGCCAAACTCTCCTCAGGCACAGCCTTTCAAAAATGATGCAGGTAATTAGCACCTCATCTGTAAATCCTGTGACAGGATGTCTTGTCTTCCTGATCCTCTGCTACGTGAAGCAGCTGTTGATTCAAATGAATTAATATTCAAAGTGTTAATCTCAACCCCAACGCTGCGCCAAGAGGCAGTGCTGTGGTATGATCAGGCCAAAGGGTGCATCGGAGTGCATTTGTAACTTGATCTGGAGGTTACTAGTTTTTAACCTTGGCACAATTATCAAAGAAACATGGCTGGGCACTTTCTCCACTGTTATAATCCTTAATTACTGGTTTAATTAGGTCTTAATGATTGTAGAAGTAATACTTTCCCGGTTCTTAAAATGGGATGGGAATTTGAAGGAATGGAACTTTTTTGTAGGTGAACCTGTTATTGGAAAGACATCTCCCAGGCCAACATTGAACCCATTCAGATTCCATTCTGAGAGTAGAAAAGACATTCTTGCCCACTGTGTTCCCATCACAAAGAGGAAGGAAAAACACTGGATGTAATTCAAAACACTAACAGACTACGCTTTAATTTTATTGCGTGGTTTTTGCAAAATTGTCAGATATGTTATATTTCCCATTGGATTATAACTTCAGGTATCTCAGACCTTACTTTATATAAAGAATGATGTGGAGCATGTTTTAATGGGGGAACACTTGGGGAATAGTGATCATAATATCATTAGGCTTAGAATTGTTATGAAAAAGTTACAATCGAGCATAAAAAGACTTAAATGGAAAGTGACTCCAGCTTCAATACGTTGAAATGGGATTTTTTTTTTTAGCTGAATTGTAATCAAACATTAGGAGGAAAATTGGGGATTTAACAATGAGAGGCAACCAAAAACAAATGTTTTGGCTGCAAAGTGGACCAATCCCCACAAAGGTGAGACAAGGGCATCCAATAAGCAATCTCTGGGGGAGAGGTGAATAATAAAAGATTAACTGTGCTGAAAAAGAAAGCTTACATCAATTGGAATTCAGCTGAGAGATAAGATGAATATTGAAATTTAACAAAGCAAATGACAAAAAAGAGATTGAGAGAAGCAAAGAGAGAATATGAGATTAGCGGCCAGCTCAAGAAGAAACCTAAGTCTTTATTTTAATTCATTCATGGTTTGTGGGCTTCACTGGCTAGACCAGCATTTTTGATTTGTTATTGTCACATATTAGAATACAGCGAAAGTATTGTTTCTTGTGCACTATACAGACAAAAACACACCGTTTACTGAGTACATAGGAAAGGAGAGGGTGCAGAATATAATGTTGCAGCCATAGCAATGGTGCAGAAAAAGGTCAACTTAATATAAGGTAGATCCATTCAAAAGTCTGACAGCGGCAGGGAAGAAGCTGTTCCTGATCTGGTCGGTATGTGTCGTCAGACTTTGTATCTTCTTCCCAATGGAAGAAGGTGGAAGCAAGAATATCCAGGATGGGGCCCTGGCTGCTTTTCTGAGGCAGGGGGAAGTGTAGACAGTGTCAATGGATGGGAGGCTGGTTTGTACGATGGATTAGACTTCGTTCATAATCCTTTGTCGATTCTTGTGGTCTTTGGCAGAGCAGGAGCCATGTAAAGCTGTGATACAACCAGAAAGACTGCTCTCTATGATGCATCTGTAAAAGTTTGTGGAAGTTGTAGCAGACATATGGAATTTCCTTAACCTCTTTAGAAAGTAAAGGTGTTGTTGGATTTTCTTAACTGTAGCATCAGTGTGGAGGACCAGGATAGGTTGTTGGAGATCTGGACATCTAGAAACTTGAAGTTCTCGATCATTTCCACTTTGCCCTCCATTGATTTATTGCCTCTCCCTCATTCTCTTTGAAATTGTGGTGGTGAGCTGTTGAAAACACAGAACATTTGCTTTCATATTTTATTACTGGGAGAACAGCGTCAACAATGGGAATAGATAAGAGCTCTTATCTGCCTGACCCTTTTACAGCTTCAACTAACGAGAGAGTAGACTGATGGGGCGATAACTGGCCATGTGTATTTGTCCTGTTTCTTGTGTACAGTAAGAAGTTTCACGATAACAGGTTTATTTGGTAGCATAAGCTTTTGGAGTGCCGCTCCTCCTTCAGGTGAGTGAAAAGTTGTCTTCACAGGACATACCTGGACCATTTTCCACATTGCTGGGTAGATGCCAGTGTTGTAGCTGTGCTGGAACAACTTGGATAGGGGCGCAGTAAATTCTTGAGCACAAGACTTCAGTACAATTGCTGGAATATTGACCGGGTTCGTAGCCTTTCCAGTATCCAGTGCCCTCAGCCATTTGTTGATATCATATGAAATGAATTGAATTGGTTGAAGATTGACGTCTGTGATGCTGGGGACCTCCAGATGAGGCTGAGATGGATCATCCACTCGGAATTTCTGGCTGAAGATTGCTCTGAATGCTTCAGCCTTATCTTTTGATGTGCTGGGCTCCTCCATCATTGAGGATGGGGATGTTTTGAAGAGCTTCCTCCACCATTCATGACTGGGTGTGGCAGGACTACAGAGCTTAGACCTGATCCGTTGGTTATGGAATCGTTTATCTCTGCCTATACTTGCTGATTATGCTGTTTGGCACACAAGTAGGTCTGTGTTGTAGCTTCACCAGGTTGATGCCTCATTTCTAGGTATGTTTGGTGTTGCTTCTGGCATGCCCTCCTGCACTCTGCATTGAACCAGGGTTGATCCCCTGGCTTGGTGGTTTTGGGGGGATGGGGGATACGCTGGGCCATGAAGTTACAGTTTGTGATTGAATGCACTTGGTTGTCCACTGTGTCTCATGGTAGCCCAGTCTTGAGTTGCGAGATCTATTTGAAATCTATCCCATTTAGCATGATGGTCGTTCTGCACAACATGATGGACTGTATCCTCAATGTGGATCGACAGTTCATACTGTCATGGAGGTAACTTGGTGAGGACATTGTACCCACCTCTGTTACTACCACCTCTGGCAGCTTTTTCCAGACACTCACCACCCTCTGTGTGCAAAAATTGCCCCTCTTTTGTACCCCTCCTCTCTCACTTTAAACTTATGCCCTCTAGTTTTAGACTACCTTACCTTTGGGAAAAGATACTGACTATCTAGCTGATCTTTGCCCCTCATTATTTTATAGACCTTTATAAGATCACTCCTCAGCCTCCTACTCTCCAGAGAAAAAAGTCCCAATCTATTCAGCCTCTTCTTATAACTCAATCCATCAAGTCCTGCTAGCATCCTAGTAAATCTTTTCTGCACTCTTTCTAGTTTAATAATATCCTTTCTATAATAGGGTGACCAGAAATGCACACAGTATTCCAAGTGTGGGCTTACCGATGTCTTGTATAACTTCGACAAGACATTCCAACTCCTGTATTCAATGTTCTGACTGAAACCAAGCATGCTGAATCCTTCTTCACCACTCTGTCCACCTGTGACTCCACTTTCAAGGAGCTACGAACATGTATCCCTAGCTCTCTCTGTTCTGTAACTCTCCCCAACATCCTACCATTAACTGAGTGAGTCCTGCCCTGGTTCAATCTACCAAAATGCGTCACCTCGCATTTGTCTAAATTAAACTCCATCTGCCATTCATCAGCCCATGGGCCCAATTGATCAAGATCCTGCTACAATTGGAGATGACCTTTCTCACTGTCCACCATGCCACCAATCTTAGTGTCACCTGCAAACTTACTATGTCCCCTATATTCTCATCCAAATCATTAATATAAATGACAAATCACAGTGGGCCCAGCACTGATCCCTGAGGCACACTGCTGGTCACAGGCCTCCAGTTTCAAAAACAACTTTGTACCTCCATCCTCTGGCTTCTGTCAAGAAGCCAATTTTGTATCCGTTTAGGTACGTCACCCTGGATCCCAACAGATTTAACTTTATGCAACAACCTACCATGTGATACCTCGTCAAAGGCCTTGCTAAAGTCCATGTAGACAACATCAACTGCACTGTCCTCATCTACCTTCTTAGTTACTCCATCAAAAACTCAAATTTGAGTCCAGTGACTTACCACTATGCCATCACCTTCTCAACGTCAATACTGCCTTCAGATGCTCTGGTTTCCTATCACAATCCAAAGGCCTGCCAGTTAGATGGATTGGTTGTACTAAATTGCTACTTCAAGTTCAAAGATGTCTGTGTACCTACACTACATTGAGCTGCCTCTTGAACTGCAGCAGTAATTAAAGGCAATTAGGAGTTGGCGATGTTTGGCTTGGAGGGCAACTTGCAGGTGGTGGTGTTCCTACGCATCTGCTGTTTTTGTCCTTCCAGGCAGTAAAGGTTGTGGATTTGGAAGGTGGTGTCGGAGGAACCTTGCTGAGTTGCAGCAGTGCATCTTGTAAATAGTCCACACTGGTGTCACTGTGTATCAGGGATGGGGACAGTGAATATTGGAAGTGGTGATGGGTTGTCAATCAAACACATAGTTTTGTCCTGGATGTTGTTAAGCTTCTTGAGCATTGTTGGAGCTGCACCCATCCATGGGAGTATTTCATCACACTCCTGACTTGTGCCTTATAGATGGTGGGACAGGTTTAGGAAAATCAGATGATAAGCTTCTCTCCTGCAGAGATAGTCACAGTATTTGTATGATTCATTCAGTTTATTACTGGTCAATGGTAATGGTCATGATGTTGGTAGTAGGAGATTCAGTGATTGTCTATTGAAAGTCATGGGGAAATGCTTGGATTGTCTCTGGTTGGAGATTGTTATTACCTGGCACTTGTGTGGCACGAATGTTACTTTATTCTTGTCAGCCCAAGTCTTTTTTTTAATTCATTCATGAGAAATGGGTGCCACTGACTGGCCAGTATTTATTGCCCATCTCTAGTTGCCCCTGAGAAGGTGGTGATAAGCTGCCTTCTTGAAACATTGCAGTCCAGGTACTGTGGGTTGACTCTCAATGTCATTAGGGAGGGACAACTGAGTGGCTTGCTAGCTAATCTCAGAGGGCAGTTGAGAGTCAACCACATACCTCCTGTGGTATGTACGAGGTGAGGGACACCAGTAGAGTTCCTGCTGATTATACCTGCAGGAAGTGTGCCCATTTGCAGCTCCTTGAGGATCGTGTTAAGGAGCTGGAGCTGGAATTAGAGGAACTCTGGATAATTCGGGAGGTTGAGGCGGATATTGACAGGAGTTACAAAGAGATAGTCACTCCTAAAAGAGATTCTTGGGTAACTATTAGGAAGAGGGGTAAGAAGCAATCGGGGAGACAATCCCCCGGGGCTATTCCTCTCCAAAATAAGTTTTCTGTCCTGGAGGCTACAGTTGAGGAAGAATCAACTGGAGATAGCCAAAGGGAGCAGGTCTCTGGGGGTGAGCCTGCTGTGAATGCTCAGGTGGGTAGGGGAAATAAGAGATTGGACCTGGTAATTGGAGACTCCATAGTTAGGGGGACAGATAGGAGAGTAAATAGTAATAAACGGGACTCAGGGCTGGTGTGTTGCCTCCCAGGGGCCGGGGTCCAGGACGTCTCAGAGTGAGTTTTCAAGATTCTTAAGGGAGAGGGGAGTCAGCCCCAAGTCATAGTTCATGTAGGGACACATGATGTAGGTAGGACAAGGGAAGGGGATATTAAACAGAAATTTATTGAGTTGGGGTGGAAGCTTAGGGCCAAAACAGACAGAGTGGTTATCTCTGGACTCTTGCCTGTGCCACGGGATAGTTTAAAGAACAGAGAGAGGGAATGTTTGAACTCGTGGCTGCGGGGATGGTACAGGAGGGAGGGGTTCAGGTTCTTGAACAATTGGGGCTCATTCTGGGGTAGGTGGGACCTCTACAAGAGAGATGGTCTACACCTGAACCAGAGGGGAACCAATATCTTGGGGGGAAAATTTGCAAAGGCTATGCAGGGGGTTTTAAACTGATTCAGAGGTGGGGTGGGATCCTGAGTAGCTTGGATGTTAAGAGGGACGAGAATAGAGGGGTCAGAGATGAGAACTGTAAAGCACAGCAGCATACGGGTGGAGTAGGGCATGGTTTGAAATGCGTATACTTTAATGCAAGAAGTATTTGCAATAAGGTGGAGGAACTTGCAGCTTGGACCAGTACCTGGAACTTCGATGTTGTGGCCATTTCAGAGACATGGATAGAGCAGGGACAGGAATGGTTGTTGCAGGTTCCGGGGTTCAAATGCTTCAGTCAGAGTAGAGGAGGAGGTAGAAGGGGGGGAGGAGTGGCATTATTAGTCAAAGACTGTATCACAGTGACAGAAAGGAAGTTTGATGAGGACTTGTCTGTTGAGGTAGTATGGGCTGAGATTAGAAACAAGACAGGAGAGGTCACCCTGTTGGGAGTCTTTTATAGACCTCCTAAAAGTTCTAGAGAGGTAGAGGAAAGAATTGCAAAGTCGATCCTGGACAGGAGTGAAAGTAATAGGGTAATTGTTATGGGGGACTTTAACTTTACTAATATTATTGGAATAGCTATAGCTCTAGCTCGTTAGAGGGGTCAGTTTTTATACAAAGTGTGCAGGAAGGTTTTTTGACTCAGTATGTAGATAGGCCAACTAGAGATGAGGCTACATTGCATTTGGTGCTGGGCAATTAGCCAGACCAGGTGTTAGACTTGGAAGTTGGTGAACATTTTGGTGATAGTGACCACAATTCAATTACGTTCACCTTAGTGATGGATAGGGATAGGCATGAACCTGGGGGCAGTAGTTATAGCTGGGGGAATAGTAATTATGAGGCCATAAGGAGGGAATTAGGGTGCATAGGTTGGACTAGGAAACTATAAGGACTGGGAACATCTGAAATGTGGAGCTTATTCAAGGAGCAGCTACTGCGAGTCCTTGATAAGTATGTCCCTGTCAGGCAAGGAGGAAATGGTCGAGTAAGAGAACCTTGGTGTTCTAAAAAAGTTAATTTGCTGGTTAAAAGGAAAAAGGAGGCTTATGTCAGGATGAGACTTGAAGGCTCAGTTAGTGCAATGGATAGCTATAGATTAGCCAGGAGGGAGCTAAAGAGTGAGTTGAGGAGAGCTAAAAGGGGACACGAGAAGACTTTGGCTGATAGGATCAAGGAGAATCCTAAAGCTTTCTTTAGATATGTTAAGAATAGAAGATTGGTTAGAGCAAGATTAGGGCCAGTCAGAGACAGCAGTGGGAAGTTGTGCATGGAGCCTGAAGAGATTGGAGAGGCACTGAATAAATATTTCTCTTCGGTATTCACGCAGGGAGATGTAAATGTAGTTGTGGAGAACACTGGGATACAGGGTTGCAAACTGGAAAGTATTGAAGTAGATAAGGAGGATGTGCTAGATATTCTTGAGGGTTTGAAGTTAGATAAGTCCCCTGGGCCGGACAGGATTTATCCTAGGATTCTCTGGGAGGCGAGAGAGGCGATTGCAGAGCCTCTGGCTCTGATCTTCAGGTCATCATTGGTTACAGGTATAGTGCCGGAAGACTGGAGGATAGCGAATGTGGTCCCATTGCTCAAGAAGGGGAATAGAGACTTTCCTGGGAATTATAGACCGGTGAGTCTTACTTCTGTTGTGGGCAAAGTATTGGAAAGAATTATTAGGGATAGGATTTATAGTTATTTAGAGAGAAACGAATTGATTGGGGATAGTCAGCATGGTTTTGTGAAGGGTAGGTCGTGCCTTACTAACCTTATTGAGTTTTTTGAAAAAGTGACCAAAGAGGTGGATGGGGGTAAGGCAGTTGATGTGGTATATATGGACTTTAGTAAGGCGTTCGATAAGGTGGCCCATGGAAGGCTTCTGCAGAAAATGCAGATGTATGGGATTGAGGGTGATTTAGCTAATTGGATTAGGAATTGGCTAGCTGATAGAAGACAGAGGGTGGTGGTTGATGGAAATTATTTATCATGGAGTTTGGTTACAAGTGGTGTACCTCAGGGATCTGTTTTGGGGTCCCTGCTGTTTGTAATTTTTATAAATGATCTGGATGAGGGTATTGAAGGATGGATTAGTAAATTTGCGGATGACACCAAAGTCAGAGGAGTGGTAGATAGTGAAGAGGGGTGTTATAGTTTGCAGAGAGACTTGGACAAGTTGCAGAGCTGGGCCGAGAGGTGGCAAATGGAGTTTAATGTGGAAAAGTGTGAGGTAATTCACTTTGGCAGGAATAACAAATGTGTAGAGTATAGGGCTAATGGTAGGACTCTTAATACTGTTGAAGAACAGAGGGATCTTGGTGTATATGTGCATAGATCCCTGAAAGTTGGCAATCAAGTCGATAAGGTTGTTAAGAAGGCATACGGAGTCTTAGCTTTTATTGGTAGGGGGATTGAATTTCGGAGCCGCAACGTCATGTTGCAACTGTACAAAACTCTAGTGCGGCCGCACTTGGAGTATTGTGTACAGTTCTGGTCCCCACATTATAAGAAAGATGTGGAGGCATTGGAGAGGGTACAGAGGAGGTTTACCAGGATGTTGCCTGGTATGGAGGGCAGGTCTTATGAAGAGAGGCTGAGGGATTTGAGGTTGTTTTCGTTAGAAAGAAGGCGGCTAAGAGGAGACCTTATTGAAACATATAAGATGATTAGAGGTTTAGATAGGGTGGACAGTGATAGCCTTTTTCCTAGGATGGAGAAAGCTAGCACGAGGGGACATAGCTTTAAATTAAGGGGTGCTAGTTGTAGGACGAATGTCAGAGGTAGGTTCTTTACCCAGAGGGTGGTAAGGGTATGGAATGCCCTGCCTGCTGCAGTTGTAGATGCGCCAAGTTTGGTGGCATTTAAGAGGTTAGTAGATAAGTTTATGGATGAAAAGGGAATGGTTTAGGTTAGAGGGTCTTTGCTTTTTCTTAATTGGTCGGCGCAACATCGAAGGCCGAAGGGCCTGTTCTGCACTGTAATGTTCTATGTTCTACATTGCTGTGGTTCTGGAGTCACATGTAACCCAGACCAGGTAAAAACGACAGATTTCCTTCCCTAAAGAATATTCGTAAACTAGATGGGTTTTCCCGAAAATCAACAAAAGTTTTGTGATTATCAATAGATTTTTAATTCCAAATTTTTAAAAGTTGAATTCGAATTCCACCATCTGCCATGGTGAGATTTGAACCCAGGTCCTCAGAACGTTAGCTGATTAATAGTCTCGTGATAATAGCAATCACCTCTCCCTCTCCTGGACGTTGTCCGTGTCTTACTGCATGTGGATGTGCAAGACTCGATAAGAAAGGAAAAAAGAAACTTTCAGCAGGTACAAAGGGAATAAATCAATGGGAGCCTTACTAAGAGTATAGAATATACAGGGGGGATTTTAAGAAAAGAGGGGGCATGAAAAAGAAATAGTGCAAAAGATTTAGGGAGAATCCTAAGATATTCTAAGGACCAGGAGGTTTTGGAGAGATGTGAGGAAAAAGTCCCTAGGAAAAAGACCATCTAGTCTGATGGTCTGGAATGTGCTGTCTGGGAGGATGGTGGAGGTGGGTTGCCTCATGTGACATTCAGGACTATGGGCCAAATGCTGGCAGATGGGATTAGGTGGGATTCAAGTGTTTCTAATGAGTCAGTGCAGACTCGATGAGCCAAAGAACCTCTTCTGTGCTGTATGATTCTGGGAGATAACCAGGAAAATAGTAGAGCCCATTAGGGACCAAGAGAGTAATCAATGCACGGAGCCAAAGGACATTGGTAACGTGTTCACAGCTATCTCCCTTTAGGAGAAGGAAGATGTAGATACAGAATTCAGGGAAAGGTACTGTGAGGTTCTTAAATAGTTTGATATAGAGAGTAAGAAGGTATTGGGCTTAAAAGTGGACAAATTCCCAGGTCTGGATGACTTGTATCTCAGGCTGCTGTGGAGGCAAAGGAGGAAATTTCAGGGATTCTGACCCAAATGCTTAATTCCACTCTGGCCACAGGAAAGGTGCAAGAGGATCAGATGCCAGCTAATGTGGTTTCACTTTTCAAGCAGGGTAGTAGTGATAAACCAGGGAATTATAAACAAGTGAGTCTCATGTCAGAGTTAGCGAAACTAGTGAAGGAGAAAATTAATCTCCACTTGGAGAGACAAGATTTGATCAGGGATAATCAGCATGGCTTTGTCTGAGGGAGGTCATGCCTAACGAATTTGATTAAATTTTTCAGGGAGGTGATTGGGTGTGCGATGATGAGGATAAGTGTAGTTGATGTATTTTATATGAATTTCAGCAAAGCCTTTGACTAGCTTACACATGGGATACTGATAAAGAAGGTTAACATAGAACATAGAACATTACAGCACAGAACAGGCCCTTCGGCCTTCGATGTTGCGCCGACCAATATAAAAAGCAACGCCCCTCCAAACTAAACCATTCCCTTCTCTTCCATATACTTATCAACTAACCTCTTAAACGCCACCAAACTTGGCGCATCTACATCTTAAAGCACATGGATCCAGAATATATTAGCAAGATGGATCCAAAATTGGTTTATTGGTAGGACACACAATGTAGTGGTAGAAGACTGTTTGTGTGACTGGAGGCCATGGGATGAGTGGTGATGGGGGGGCGGTGGTGTGTGTGTGTGTGTGGGGGGGGGGGGGGGGGGGGGGGGGTTGGGGGTGTTGGGGGGGTGGAGGGCATGGGTGTGGGAGGGCAGCTGATTGAGGTTTAAAGTGAAGTTTATTTGTTAGTCACAAGTAAGGCTTATGTTAACACTGCAATGAAGATAAGATAATGCTAAGATAACAATAAGATTAATTATAATGAGGGATATGGGCAGGATGACTATGAAGCAATTGTTCCCCTTATTAAAGAGTCAATAGTCAATAATGAAGGGGCATAATGTTAAGGTGAAGGGGGGGCAGAAAGTTTAGAGGGGATTTCACCCAGAGGGCAGTGGGAACCCGGAATGCACTCCCTGTGAAGATAACAGAAGTAGCAAACCTCACAACCTTTAAAAAGATGAGCATGAGCAGAAAATAACATTCAAGGCTAAGTGCTGGAAAGTGGGTTCAGTGTAGATTTAGTGTTGTTTTGTCAGTGCAGACATGATGGGCCGAAGGATTTATTCTACACTGTCTGACTACGTGACTTTCTAAAGAATTCTGCCATGTTATGATCACTGTTCCCTAACCAACACTAAAAAACAGGATTATTAATTATTGAACAATGTCAAATCTAGGATAGTCTGTTCCCCAGTTGGTTCCTTGATGAGATTCTGTATCTCATACAGAATCTCATATTCTGTATGAGATAAAGAATCTCATACCATTCTTTATGAGATGGTATAAAGAAACATCTCATACACATTCCAGGAATTTATACTCCCACAGTATTACTGCTAATTCAATTTTCCCAATCTATATTTAGATTAAAGTCACCCATGATTACAATAGCAACTTTGCTACAGGCATGTCTAATTTCCTGTTTAATACCTTACCATTACTGTTTGAAGGCCAAAAGACAACTCCCACTAATGTTTCCTCCCCTAGCTGCTCCTTAGTTCCACCCAGACTGATTTACATCTAGATTTTCTGAGCCAATATCCTCTCTTAGTGTTGCACTGATTTCATCCTTAAATGACTAATTGTCATTTAAGGATGAAATGACAATTTAGACTTATATGTCTAAATATCTTATTTGTTTCCACAGGCAATTCGGTCCACCTTGTTGACCAACAAGGTGCATGCTTTCGGCAGGTCGTGCGAGGGCTGCTCTTGGATGTTGCTTCAGGAGTAGCCTAGTGCTTCAAGTCGTTAGTGTATGCTTAAACTGGACCATCAGATGGGCAACATGACAGCTCAGAGACTATCGCTGTTGCTGTGCAGACACATAGATTTGGGCCTGTGTCTGCGGGAGTTTGCGCGTTCTCCCTGTGGTTGCGTGGGTTTTCTCCGAGTGCTCCGGTTTCTTCCCACATCCCAAAAATGTGCTCTTAGGCTGATTGGGTAACAAATTGTCCCTAGATTGGTCCCTATATGGGAATCTTCCACAATAGGCATAGCCTAAAGTCATGGATATGTCATTAAGACGTTAGGACGGCGGCGCGGGCTCGTTGGGCCAAAGGGCCTGTTTCCCGTGCTGTGTTGCTCTATGACCTCACCCTACCTCTTTTCCACACTGCATGTCCTTATATAATAATGATCAAGAGGCATCTGGAAGGATACATAGGGCCTGTTTTTACCTTCGAGTTTTGGCCGTTTTCAGGCGTGAAAACTTAGTAAAGTCGGGCGTGACGCGAGTAGCACGATACTCGCTTGCCTCTGCTCTGTTCCCCCTTTACCAATGGTGGCGATCGGGACCGAGCCCAAATGGACAAGATGGCTATTTAAAAGTATTTGCATGCATTTAAATTGACTTACTGGGCTGCCAACTCACATTACTGGCACATCCCATTTTCCCACTGCATTCGCCCATCTAGAATCTCCACAAAAGTTCAACTCGGGCGATCTAGTTAGTGAGGAGATAATTACCAAATGTCCGACAGCTTTCTGCTGGAGATCGTTTGAGGGGGGAGGGAGCATTGCTGCCACTCTTTCTGAGATTGATGCTGGGGGGAAAGAGGGTCCATTGCTACTCTGCCTGAGATCAGTGAGAGGGAAGGAGGGGGGTCCACTGCCACTTTGTCTGAGATTGGTGTGGCGGAAGGGGGAGGTCTGCTGCCACTCTGCCTGTGATCAGTGAGAGGGAAAAGAGAGGGAGGGATCTGCTGCCGGTCTGCCTGAGATTGGTTCAGGGGAAGGGGTGGATAGGCCTATGGTCAGTCTGGGTGACGGAAGAGGTGGGGAGATGAGGGAGTCAGTAATGTTGAGCGTTTTGGGCAATATCTGTGAGGACATTATCTGGTTTGGGAGGGATGTAGCAGGGAAGCCACATTCTATCATTTTTTTTCTGCACATGCGCAGTTGGACATGCCAATCGGAGTTGTGCAGTATTTGATACGTTAAGTCCTGCCTTCTGCAGAGCGATTCAGACTCGCTGATATTTTTTCAGGCAGAGTGCACATGGGGGTGCCTCAGAATAGGTCTGAAAGTCGGATCTAAAACATTCCCAGTTTCAAGTCCACTCGAAACTTAGAATCAAAATGGTAAAACAAGGCTTATGAATAGACAAGGATTAGAGGGATATGGACCACATTAGAGGCAATAAAATATGAGATTAGAGAGGCATCTGTATTGGCACAGACTTGGTAGGCTGGAGGGCCTGTTCCTGTGTTATATTCTTCTTTACTCTTTAATATCACGTGCCCTTGAATATTTACTTCCCAGCTGCACCTCTGTAATCATGTCATACTCATGTACATTTATTCGCATTGTTGATTCATCTATCACCAATGCACCATTTATTGAGAGATAATGTCTTTAGACTTCCCATCCCTGGCCCACTCTAGTTTCAACCTTCCCCCAAAGTTCTAGCAAATACTCTTATGAGGGTATTGGCCCCTACCCTGCTGGACTGTAATCCATCTAGTTTGTACAGCTCCCACCTTCCCAGAATCAGTCCCAATTCTCCCTCCTCCCCCCTGCCAGCCCCATGCAGCTGAGCCACACATGATGCCACAAACTTGGATCATGCTGCATTCGTCAGAAAAACCATCTCCCCCAGAAGAATCCAAAGCAGAAAACCTATTAGAGTAGGAGATAAGCCCAGGAGTCTCTTGGATTATCTTCCTTGTGCTTCTACTCTGTCTGATGATGACTTGTTCCCTTTTTCCCTGCGCGTCCTTTACCTGCAGAGTGAGCATCTCATTATACGAGAGATGAAGATCTCATCCTTGCAGATGCTTCACAGTTGCTCCAGATCCAAATCCAGATCCAGCTCTAAAACTTGGATTTCAAGTCACTTCAGCTGTAGGCACTTCCTGCACACATGATTGCCCCGGACATTGGAAGTGTTTCCGAATTCCCATATCATACAGGAGCATTCCATATAGTTAAGCTGTTCTTTCATAAACCCCCCTTAGATTACTCCTTTTACTTTTACTTCCTCCCGTTTGCTAAATATTGACAACAACAGAAATACTCAAGTCCTACTTACCAAGGCCACTGCTCGTCTTTAAGAGGAAAAGTCGAAAATGAAAGGAGCACCTTTCATTTGATGCTCTCATCATTGAACCACCTCAGTTATCAAACTCGAGATGATGACCGAGTGGTATTATCACCAGGTTATCATTGGACTATTATTCCAGAAACTCAACTAATGTTCTCAGGATCTGGGTTCAAATTACGCTATGGCAGATTGTGGAGTTTGAATTCAATAAAAAGTATCTGGAAAGAATCTACTGATGACCGAGGAACTATCATTGATAGTTGGAAAAGCCCATCTGGTTCACTAATGGCCTCCAGGGAAGGAAATCTGTCAACTTTGCCCAGTCACCCCAGATCCATGGCAACTGTCCTTGGATGACGTGGGATGGGCAATAATAGCAGCGATGCCGGTGTCCCGGGAATGGTTAAAAAAATTCCAACGTATCCCAAAACAGCACAGTCCATCATGTCAACCAGCCTCCCATCCATTGACTCTTCCTACACTTTCTGCTGCCTCGGGAAAAGCAGTCAGCATAATCAAGGACCCCACACCCCCCAGACATACTGTCATTTATCTTGTTCTGTCAGGAAAACTATACAAAATTCTGAAGTCATGTAGCAGCCATATCAAAACAGTTTCCTCCCTGCTGACATCGGACTTTTCATAAGTTCATAAAATAATGGAGCAGAATTTGGCCTATCGTGTACTCTGCCACTTGATCATTGCTGATATGCTCCTCATCCCTATTTCCTTGCCTTCTCCCCATGACCCTGCAACATGTTACTGATTAAAAATCTGTCTAACTTCTGCTTAAATTTACTCACTATCCTGGCAACTACTACATTTTTGGGTAGCGAATTTCACAGATTCACAACCCTTTGGGAGAAATAATTTCTTCTCATCTCTGTTTTAAATTTGCTGACCCTTATCCCATTCTTATCCTAGAATGACCTGAAGAGGAATGCTCTATGTCAACATTTTCCATTCCTTTTATCATCATATATACCTCAATTTTATCTTCTCTCATTCTTCTAAATTCCAGACAGTATAGGCTAAACTTTCGAATGGTCCTACCATATATTCAGCTGATCTTTCTCTTCACCCTATCTGTAACATCAGCAGTACATTCTGTACCCTGTCCTTTCCTTCTCCCCTATGTACTCTATGAACGGTATGTTTTGTCTGTATGTAGTGCGCATGAAACAATACTTCTCACTGTATCTCAATACATGTGACAATAATAAATCAAATCACATTCCTTGCCTCGGTTCCACCTTGCCAGCTGCAAACTTGCCCTTACAAACTTACGTATCTAAAAATATTGCAGCTATGTAGACTTGTGCACAGTAGGCAGTGTTTTTCTAGGGATTTACGGTTTCTTAGTGTAAACAGTCTTTGAGATTGAGTCTGGCTCTCTTCATACCTTGACATTCAGCTGTCCGGCCTCTCACATTACTGTCGCACACTGGACCTCTAACTCCAGCTTATTTAAACAAATACTTTCGCTGCTGTTCCTCTGATACGATGTTTTAAGAAATGGTGAAGCCAAAGTTAAAGTTTGGATTTTTTTTTGCGGGGGTGCAGTGTGATTATTTTCTTTTCTTCAGTGGCCCACTCCCTGGCTACTAGGGGTAAGATTTAGCAGCTCGACTGTAAGCCAATGCCAGGCTTACTCTGCAACCAGACTCCACAAAAGTGATTCAGAGTTCAGCTTAGGATTGCTTCTGCATTTCATTAGTTCTCGCTGTCCCTTGCAATAACTGAGATCAGTAAGAAACAGGGTACGAATTCTCAAGTAGAAAGCCAAAATGCAAGAACACACCAACTCAAACCGACATCTATCTTTGTATCTATTTATGACATTTAAACGTAGAGATGAGGGATAGGTTTTTAATCATTCGAGAGACATGGCTGACCAGCATTTATGGCCCATCCTTTGTTGCTCTTGAAAAGGCGGTGGTGAGCTGCCTTCTTGAAATGCTGCTGGAGAGGAAATTCCAGAATTTTAAATCAGCGACTATGAAGGAACGGCGATATATTTCCAAGTCGGGATGGTAAGTGGCTTGGAGGGGAACTTGCAGTTGGTGATGTCCCCATGTATCTGCTGCCTTGTCCTACTAGATGGAAGTTTGGAATGTGTTGTCTAAGAATCTTTTGTGAATTGATGCACTGCATCTTGTAGATAATGTACACTGCTGACTGTCGGTGATGCAGGGAGTGGATGTTTGTGGAAGTGGTGCCAATCAAGTATCCTGGATAGTGTCAAGCTTCTCGAGTGTTGCACATATCCTGGCAAATGGGGAGTATTCCATCACACTCCCGACTTGTGCCTTGCAGATGACTTGGGGAATCAGGAGTTGAGTTATTCGCCATAGTATTCTGAGCCTCCGAGTGTTCTTGCAGCCCCTGTGTTTAGAAGGCGAGTACGAAAAGACCCCATGCAATATTTTCATTATACACCCAGTTTTTCACTGCATTAGAAATGAGCTGTTGTAAAGGTTAATGTATGACAAACAATGTTGAGAATATCAGTTGAAATTTCTGGGGTTGCATTTCACGAACAATGTAATGGACTATCCCCTTACACTCAAGAAGGATATAAGTAAGGCTGCTTTACATTATGTCATCATCAAAAATGGTTTCTCGCTATTTTTAAACTGTTATTATTGGCCGGCGACCAAAATACAGAGGCCAGTAGGTGTTCTGACAAGGAGAACTTTTGCCAAGTGTTTTCATCCCAAGATCAGCTCGGCGGAAGCAGCAGAAACGCACAGGGATGTAACCCTTTCCTTTAGTCAGAGCGTTGAGTTCAGGTTTAAAAAGCAAATTGCA
This sequence comes from Sphyrna mokarran, assembly GCA_024679065.1. Lineage (NCBI taxonomy): Eukaryota > Metazoa > Chordata > Chondrichthyes > Carcharhiniformes > Carcharhinidae > Sphyrna > Sphyrna mokarran. Next base: position 30,819,952 of record JAGIQG010000030.1, read on the forward strand.
TGTTTTAAATCTGTTGGAATGACACAGACTTAATACTTTACAGAATTGTATTTGTGTCATGGCAAAGTAAAGCTCAGTAAGAACTTAGCAACACCAATTTTAAATCCAACCAATTTATTTGATAGTAAATTTGCGAGCTTTCGACACTCTGTGTCTTTGTCAGGCAAAAGTAAAGCACCAGGAACATCACTAAAAGCAGGGAAAGCGGGAAAGGAGTGAAGTAGCAATATTAATTAAAAAAAACACAATTAGATTGTGACAGAATAGAAAGAGAAAGGATGAAACTTTACCACCACCCAGATATAAATATTTATTTATTAGTTTCACAAGTAGGCTTACGTTGACACTGCAATGAAGTTACTGTGAAAATTCCTTAACCGGCACACTCTGACGCCTGTTGGGTACACTGAGGGAGAATTTAACATGGCCAATACACCTAACCAGCGTGTCTTTTGGACAGTGGAAGAAACTGGAGCACCCGGAGGAAACCCTGCAGACGTGGGGAGAACATGCAACTCCACGCAGGCAGTGACCCCAAGCTGGGTTGCTGGAGCTGGGAGGCAGCAGCTGTGCCACAATGGCATCCATCAGCAAATTGGCCCTTAGTGTCAGCGGGCTAGCAGGGTAAATGTGTGGGGTTATGGGGATAGGGCCTGGGTGGGATTGTGGTCAGTGCAGGCTCGATGGGCTAAATGGTTTCCTCCTGCAATGCCGGGATTCCGTGATTCAAATCTCAGTCGTGCTACCTCTGACAGTGGGGTTACTGACACTGTGGAGCTGCTGGCAGTCTGGGTTGGCAGTGTGGTAAGAACCTGCCATCATTGATTGGGTGATAGGTTCATGAAGAGGTTGCAGCCAGGAAGTTTTCCACCCCAGTCTCGCTGCTTGAACACACGGTTTTAGTCTCGCGCATGGCCATGACCTCAGGAATTTTATTTTTCTTTCTTGGAAAATCCCAGCCACAGACTTAATGCCATAGAGAATCCTTGTCACATTCTTGTCCTGACGGCAGCAGAGTTAAGTGGTAGTTGCAAACCAACACTTCCAAATGCGTGCAGAGAGCAGTCAGATACTTGACTCTTAAAAATTTGCCTTTAATATTTAATGGAGTTATTTCTGTCGGAAAAATCGCCTTGTTACAATCGCAATGATATTGAAGTTTATTATCGTAACATATAACCTCAGAACACAAGTCATACATTCCTTTGTCTTTTTTTTAAACATGAGATTTAAGTGATAATTTCGACTCCACTCTATCTCTCCACTGGGGGTTTGAACAAAGATTTTGTATTCCTCGTTAGCAGGTTTCTCCCCGAACAGGTCAGAAGCTAGTTCAAGGTAAATGTGACTTTCTTTACAGAAGGATTCAGAACGGTTTTCTCTCAATTGTCCAGTTTCCTTACACTTTTTGAATTTCATCAGCATGTGAAGCTGCTTACCACTCCACCTTCTTAGATATTTTCAAGTCACCAGTTACTGTAAAATAGCACAGCGGTAACCTGACCGGGTTTGCAGGGGGTGGGGGGCTTTCCTTAAATAGATGTGTCGAGCTCAATGATGTCATTGGAATCAGCACGCAATTCTAAAGAAGATCTCATTGGAAAAGCCACCACAGCTCCATCTCCTGATCATAAGTAGGCTTACATTAACACTGTAATGAAGTTACTGTGAAGGTCAGTCAGGGACTGTCAGGAAAGGAGAAGAAATCAGAAAAGGCTTCTATTGGTGGAGAGATGGGAGGGATTGAGGGAGCAGGATTTCTACTCCAAGCTACGTTAGAAACCTAGGCCACCCCTCCCAAGAACCCCCTCACTTGCCCAATATGGCATATCCCTTGGATCCACTGATGCCACCTACCTTTAACAGGCAATTTTCTAACAGTTTCCAATCTGGGTGGGAAATTAGCAGCTGAAATTCAGTTGACGCCACAGGCAGATAAAGCAGCCTGGGCTAAATTTCTACAAGATTGACTAAATTTTGGGGTCACTTCATGTGCCTACAATGCTAACTTCACCTAATGATGGTCAATATCTTCATTAAAAGTTGGCTCACCATGAATCCTCCTATGTTTTCTTTGTTGATATATTGGAAGTTTATGCTTTTCTTCCCACACTTTTTATCATAATCACCGTTTGTGTTTGCGCATTGTCCCATCAGCCTCTCCTCCACTTGTATAATTTCGGCCTCTTTCAGAGAGAACTTTGAGAAGTTCTTTCTCAAACTTGACAGCACTTCATGCCTCAACTTTTATCATTAACTCACAATCTCATTCAACAATAATATTTAAAGTTTATTTATTAGTGTAACAAGTCAGCTTACATTAACACTGCAATGAAGTTACTGGGAAAATCTCCTAGTCGCCACACTCTGGTCCATGTTTGGGTACACTGAGGGAGAATTTACCATGGCCAATGCAAGTAACCAGCACATCTTTTGGATTGTGGGAGGAAACCGGAGCATCTGGAGGAAATCTAGGAGCATGTGCAAATTTTACACAAATACTGATCCAAGCCAGGAATCGAACCCGAGTCCCTAGTGCTGTGAGGCGGCACTGTGCCATCCTATGGAGATCTTATAGAAACATATAAGATAATGAAGGGGATGGATAAGGTAGAGGTTGAGAGACCCTTCCCACTTTGCAAAGATAGCAGGACTAGAGGGCACAGCCTCAAGATTAGGGGGGAAGGGGGGGGTTCAGATCGGAGTTGCGGTGGGGTTTCTTCACACAGAGGGTGGTGAATCCTTGGAATTCTCTACTTGATGAGGTGGTGGAGGCTTCCTCACTGAATATGTTCAAGTCAAGAGTGGATAGGTTTTTAATTGACAAGGGAATTAAGGGTTATGGGGAGAAAGCGGGAAAGTGGTACTGAACCACTATAGATCAGCCATGATCTCATTGAATGACGGGGCAGGCTCAAGGGACTGGATGGCCTACTCCTGCTCCTATTTCTTATGTTCTATATGTAACTGCTTCCAAATATTACTCCTCAAATGATTTCCTCTGCCAGATCACCATCAGTGAAGGAAGTGATGCTTGTAAAACATAAGATTCTTATATAGATTGTTGTAATTATTATGTTTACATGGGCAACTTCCATTAAAAATATGCAATCAAGAACTCAAAGCGATTAGGAGAATTTTACGGTAGCTTCATTGCAGCATTAATGTAGGCCTTACTTATGTCTAATAAATAAACCTTAAGGCGCACATAAATGTTGGATTTATTATCTATTCAACAGATAAAAATAGATGGTGTTATTAAATATTAAAATTTAATATATTGTCCAGATATCGTCTGCCCACAAGGAGCAGAACAAACCCAATCCCATCAACTAACCATCCCATATCAGTCCAATAGTGGTACGGTAGCACAGTGGTTAGCACTGCTGCTTCACAGCTCCAGGGACCTGGGTTCAATTCCTGGCTCGGTTCACTGTCGCTGCACATTTTCCTCCAGGTTTCCTCCGGGTGCTCCGGTTTCCTCCCACAGTCCAAAGATGTGCGGGTTAGGTTGATTGGCCATGCTAAAATTGCCCCTTAGTGTCCTGGGATGCTTAGGTTGGAGGGATTAGTGGGTAAAATACGTGGGGATGTGGAGGTAGGGCTGGGTGGGATTGTGGTCGTTGCAGACTTGATGGGCTGAAGGGCCCCTTTCTGCACTGTAGGGTTCTATGATCTAGGAAACCCACACAGACACGAGGAGAACGTGCAAACTCCACACAGACAGTGACCTGAGCCGTGAATTAAACCCAGGACCCTAGAGCTGTGAAGCAGCAGTGCTAACCACTGTGCTACTGTGCTGCCCAACCGCTGTGCTATAATTCATGGCATAAAAGGGACATTAGCAATGCGGATACAAAATTGGCTAAATAATAGGAAACAAAGAGTAACAGTCAATGGATATTTTTCAGGTCGGAGGAGATTTGTACTGGTGTTCCCCAGGTGTTGCTGTTGGGATCCTTTCCTTTCCTGATATATTTTAATGATCCAGATCTTGGTGTGCAGGGGACAGTTTCAAAGTTTGTGGATCATACAAAACTTGGAAGTATTATAAATTGTGAAGAGGACAGTGTAAACTTCAAATGGACACGGACAAGATCTTGGAATGGGCAGATAGGTGGCAGATCAATGTAGAAAAGCGTGGGATGATTCATTTTGGTAGAAAGCCCACGTAGAGAGACAATGTAAAATAATGGTTAAAATTCTCAAAGGGGTGTGCAGGAGCAGATGGATCTGAATGTATGTATGCATGGTATCATAGAAGGAGGCTATTCAGCCCACCAGGTCTGCACTGACTCTCTGAAGAGCATCTTATTTAGATGTCTCCAACCCCACCCATTCTCCGTCACCCTATGTGTTTACCTTCCTAATTCCCCCTATCTACTCATTTTTGGTCTCTAATGACAATTTAGCTTGGTAATTCATCAAATCATAGAGTATTAAAACTGGCAGGACAGGTGGAGAGAGCAGATAATAGAGCTTACTGGGCTTTATTAAGAAGGGCTTAGAGTACAAGAGCTTCCCTTTCTGCCAGCTCAAGTGAGCATCAATTGGCTGCAGGTAAGACCTTCGCCCATCCCTCGGGAGGAAGCCCCAACTTAGAGAGCTGCTAGCTAATCTGATTGGCTGGCAGCTGTCCAAAATCTGCAGTGACAAGGAGCTGCAGTGAATAGTGAAGGAGATGCATGAAGATAATTGCCTCAATCCATGGACTGGACGGAAAAGTAAGTTTTCAGGCATCCTGTGGGGAAGGAGGGTAGATTAGGGGAAATCTGTTGGAATGAGAAGTGCGTGATTGAGGTGTAAGGGCAGAAGCTGAAGGAAGGGGAGGGGAAGGGAGGTTTAGTGGTCACTGGTCCTTACGTGGTGGGGTGGGAGCTGCTTGGGGTGGAAGTGGTGCACCCAAAGTTAGAAGGGGACTTCTAATGGTGGTATCATTTCTGACCTGAGGCCTAATCTCGATCATTTTCAAGCTTCTCCCATGCTTAGGAAACCCTCCTGCCATGGAAGCTGGGTGGGAAATGTGCATTAAGTGGCTATAAATAGCAGTGGCAGAGTGGCACGGTGGTTAGCATTGCTGGCACACTGTGCCAGGGACCCAGGTTCGATCCCCGGCTTGGGTCACTGTCTGTATGGAGTCTGCACATTCTCCCTGTATCTGCGTTGGTTTCCTCCAGGTGCTCCAGTTTCCTGCCACAGTCCGAAACACATGCTGGTTACGTGCATTGGCTACGCTAAGTTCTCCCTCAGTCTATCTGAACCGGCACCGGAGTATAGAGACTTGGGGAATTTCACAATAACTTCAATGCTGTGTTAATGTAAGCCTACTTGTGATACTGATAAATAAGATCACATGAGGGTCTGAATTGGGATGTTCTGAGGCCTTGCCTGCCCCAGCATAAAATCAGAACAAAGTCAGGCCAGGCAAGAACCCAGTGGAGCACCCATTGCACGCTTCCCCCAACCACCCACATCCCTCTGCACTCCCCTGCCTCCCTACCTCCCCAACCCCTGAGCCCCCATCCCTGCCATCACCTAGCACCTAAACACCTAGTGGTGAAGGAACAGTAAATTCAGGTCATAATTTTATTAGTATCACAATTTCAGGTCAGTGGTCGTTGGTGTCCGTAGAAAATGTTAGGATTGTCCTCCATTATGAATCTGCTACACCGCTTGTCCCAAAACTGTAAAACCCTGCCCGATATCGATGGACATTTCCATGGTCCACCCCTCACCTGCTATGATTCTCATGGTGGGTAGGTGGTAAAAATCCAGCATCATCTCTCAGTTGGCACATTGGACCACACTGTCTGCCCTCTCGGGTAGATGTAAATGCCCTTTAAGGAAGGAAATCTGCCATCCTTATCCAGTCTGGCCAATATGATTCCAGATCCACAAAAATTTGGTTGACTCTTAAATGCTCTCTGAAATGGTTAGCAAGCCACTCAGTTCAAGGGCACTTGAGGATGGACAAAAAGTGCTGGGCCAGCCACCAACACTTACATCTCTTAAAAATATAATTTTAAAAATCCCATGGCACTATTTCAACAAAGCGAGTTCTCTCTGATATTCTGGTCAATTATTATCTCTGAACCGACATCACTTGTGGTGCAGTGGTTAATGTCCCTATCCCTGAGCAAGATATTTTGGATTCAAATCCCACTTGATGACCAGAGAAAGTGCATTCACAACACAGGTTAAACAGGTTGGGTGCCAATCTGCAAATCCTTCCAAATATGCCAATGGCTGGCATTAACAGCGGGAGAGATATGGACTGACACCCCTCAAGTTATAAGCCCCTGATGACACACTAGTGATGTATTCCAGGAGTTACTAGCTATGGAAACAGATGAAAGTCTATCTTAGTGCACCGCTAGGTGCAGGAAGAGAATTGGATTGCAATTAACATCATTACCATAGATTACCTGCGCATTTTCACATCCATGTTCTTAGGATCTTACTGCGTGACTTTGTTTCCTATGTTACAACAATAACTGCATTTCAGAGATACATAATTGATGATAAAGCACCTTGGGATCGTTGTTAATCATGAAAAGTGCTATATAAATGCAAGCTATTTCTTCTTTTGTTCTATTTACTGTAAATTGGATATTTTGAATACCTGAATGACTACTTAAAAATCTGGAAGCTGTTATTAAGGAAGTCTTAACAATGCCCTTAGAGAAGTATGGTATGATAAGAACAAGGTAATGAGGTTTTAAGAAAGGAGATACAGTTCGGCAAATGTCTTAAACTTTTTCAGCGTGCAAATATCAGGGCAGATAAAGGGAATCCAGTAGATGTCGTTTACCTGGATTTCCAAAAGTCATTTGCTGAGACTCCAGACATAAAGTTACTACACAAAATAATGGCTCATGCAGCTGGGAGTAATATATTAACATGGATAAGTTTAGTTAACAGACAAGCAGAGAGTCAGAGAAAATGAGGCATTTCCAATTTTGCAGGTTGGGACTAATGGTGTGTCTCATGGTTCAGTGCTAGATGCTCAACTTTTAACAATCTGTATTAGTGACTTAAATGAAGGAACAGAGTCATATATCTACATTTTGCTGATGATGCAAAGCTAGATAGGAATTCAAGCTCTGAGGAGGATACAAATAGGCTGTAAAGGCATAAAGTCAGGTTAATTGAGTAGGCAACAAGATGGCAAACAGAGTTTAATGGTGGGTGCGAGGTGGGAGGAGTGTGAGGTTATTTACTTTGGTCATAAGAATAGAGAATCAGAATATTTTGTAAAAAGGTGTGAAACTTTTGTGACTATTGATGAATGAAGAGAACTGGGTATATACAAGATGTTAGGATGTAGTTGCAGTATGCAGTTAAGAAAGCAAATGACATGTTGCAAGGGGCTTAGAATGCAAGCAATAAAAATTTCTTGCTACAATGTTCCAGGATATTGGTGAGAACACATCTAGAATAATGTGTGCAATTTCAGTCTCCTTATTTATGGAAGGGTGTATTTGCATTGAAGGCAGTGAATTAAGAGTTTACTAAATTGGTCCCTGGGGTGAGTGCATTGCCTAATGCTGATAAAACCATAAGATTGTAAAATATAGAAGCAGAATTCGGTCTATTGAGTCCATTCTACCATTCAATCATGATTGATTCTTTTTCTCAATCCCCATTCTCCTGCCTTTTCCCCATAACTCCTGATCCCCTTATTAATCAAGAACCTATCTACCTCCATATTAAAGACACTCAGTGACCTGGCCTCCTCAGCCTTCTGCAGGGAAGACTTCCATAAATTCACCACTCTCTGGCTGAAGAAACTCCTCCTCATCTCTGTTCTGAAGGATCACCCCTTTAGCCTGAGGTTGTGCCCTCTGGTTCTAGATTTTCCTACGAGTGGAAATATCCTCTCCACATCTGGGACTATAAATCGGGGCAATATTCTCTGAAGAAACTTTACAGGGTAGATATTGAGAGATTGTTTGTTTCCCCAGCTGGGGAAACTGGATTCAGGTTAAGAGGCCAACTTTTTGGGACTGAAATGAGGAGAAATTTCTTCAAACAGTGTGAATCTTTGGATGCCTCCACCTCAGAGGACTGTGAAGATCCCATTGCTTTAATACATTTAAGACTGGGATAGACAGATTTTTAGTCTCTTAAGGAATCAAGGGATATTGGTAGAGGGTGGGAGAGGGAAGGGGTAGTGGGGGAGCGAAGAAGTGATGGAAGGGTGGGGGGGAGGAGGGGAGGGTGGGAGGGAGATGGGGGGGGGGGGGAAGGGATTCTCCACAGACGCCCTATGGCAGATTTCTTAGTAATGGGAGGTAGCCCACTGCTGGCCAGCTGTTGCTGCTAGTGAGATTTTTATTGAATTCATACCACCTGCCTCCCCCCATCCATGCACTGCTGGGGTTCATTTTCCACGACCAGATGATCCTGCTGGCAGCAGAAGCCGAATATCACACCCAGGGAGGGCAGGCAGGAAATTAGAGCTGAGGTAGAAGATCAGCCATTATCAAATGTTGGAAGCAGGCTCGATAGTCCGTTAGCCCCTATTTCCGATATTCTTCAGCTGAATTCAATAACAGTCAGGTACTCCTGAATATTTACTGACTCAACGCTAAAAAATCCAGACAGAATATTGGAAATATTTACCACTAGCAGCTGATGAAGGGATTTAGAATTGGTTAATTGCCACTCCTTGTTGTAGGCCAGCAGTAACCATGGTAATTGATTCCGTGGTGATGTCCCTGGTAATACTCTCTGCTCCGCATTATAATGCTATTGATCCCTCCTTGAAAGCCCTGAAGCAGCTTCTCAGCTCGACAAATACATTTGGTAGCAAAAACATTTCTGTTTATTACATACCAGGTACACAATTCAGGAGGAGCCCAAAATAGTTTTTTTTTGGGAACCTGATTCTGTTGTTTGTGTTAGGAAGTGACTGTACTGTGAGAAAATGGTCGTCTCCGACCTGTGAATAGATATGTTAAATTAATTTAAAATGGAGGTGCATTTGGAGCTATATGCAAATGCATGTATAAGGAGCTCATTACCTTGTCTTCTATTACCTGTCTACATGTGTAGCATATTCTGTGCTCTAAGGACCGTGTCTTTTGGTTTAATAAGCATCTTTGGTGTGCAATCCTAGTGGAACAATAATGAATAATGGGAAGAAGTTGCATCTTTATAGTCCCTATCTTAGCACAGAAAGCATCCTTTCCAGATGTATCACAGCTTGGTATGCCTCCTTCCACGACCAAGAGCGCAAGAAACTACAAAGAATTGTGAATGTAGCCCAGTCTATCAAGCAAACCATCATCCCATCCATTGACTCAGTCAACATTTCCTGCTGCCTTGAGAAAGCAGCCAGCATTATCAAGAACCGATGTACTTGGACACACTCTCTTCCATCTTTTTCCATGAGGAAAAGATATAAAAATCTGACATCACGCACCAACAGACACAAAAACAGCTTCTTCTTGCTACCATCAGACTTTGGAATGGTCCTATCATATGATCTTTCTCTTCACCCTACCTATAATTGCAATACACTGCATCATATCCTTTTCCTATTCTTCATGAAGGGTATAAGTTTTGCCTTTATGGCACTCAAGAAACAATACTTCTCACTGCATCCCAATACATGTGACAATAAATCAAATCAATCAAAATCAATGAGATCATTTAATCTCAAGACATTCTAAAGCATGTTAAAGCCAATGAAGTATTTTTGTAGTGTAGTCGTTATTGTAATGTAGAAAACGCTGCAACAATTCATGTATAGCAATGTGATGAATGACCAGATAATTGGTTTTAATGATGTTGGCTGAGGAATATGTTTTTGCCAGGACATTGAGGAGAACTTCCCTACTGCTCTCCAATCAGGGAGCAGTGGGGACCTGAAAGGGGAGCATGAGAAACAGCGTATTTGAATCTTGTTATCCAAACACTTAATGGCTTCTTAATGGGAGTACCAACCTTATTCTTCTCCAAGAGAATGTTTCTTCAGTCTCTCTAACTGATAAATGACGTCCAAGAATGAAGAATGATTCTTTTCCTATTGTATGGCACACATATCGAGATTGCATCAACTGAAATTGTTTGAGGTCAAAACAATGATGAGTAACCAAGAGAAGTGAATGGGCCATGTGCTCTCCTTCATCTCTGTGGTCACAAGATTGAAATTGGTCTTGTTCACTAACCATAACTTCATGAATAAGACTAAACACATGCTGAATGTTTCATCATGAGTTTCATCATAAGTTTCATCATGAGTAGGGTGGCACAATGGTATAATGGTACGACTGGAATCAGATGTAATTGTCCTACAGTTAATAAAGATAACTACAAAGACATGAAGGAGGAGCTGGATAGAGTTGATTGGAAAGGAAGTCTAGCAGGGAAGACAGTGGAACAGCAATGGCAGGAGTTTTTGAAGATTATTTGGGAGGCACAACAGAAATTCATCCTAAGGAGGAAACATGCTGAGGGAAGGACAAATCTTCCAAGGTTGATGAGGGAAGTCAAGGATAGCATAAAAGCAAAAGAAAAAGCATACAAAGTAGTGAGGATTAGTGGAAAGCCAGAGGTTGGGAAGCCTTTAAATGTGGTCAGAGGGTAACTAACAATCAATAAGGGAGGAGCAGTGAAATATGAGCGTAAGCTAGCTAGTAATATAAAAGGAGATAGCAAGAGTTTATTTCAATATGTAAAAGGCAAGACGGGGCAAAAATAGACATTGAACCACTGGAAAACGAGGCTGGAGATGTAATAATAGGAGGACAGGTAGCTAGATAGATAAGTAACTGGCTTGGTAATAGGAGACAGAGTAATAGTGGAAGGGTGTTTTTCTAGCTGGAGGTCAGTCACTAGTGGTGTGTCGCAGGGCTTGGTACTGGGACCTCTTCTATTTGTAATATATATAAATGACTTGGAAGAGGGAGTAAGTGGAGTGATCAGCAAGTTTGCAGACGATACAAAGATGGCTGGACTTGCGGATAGTGAGGAGCATTGTCAGGCGATGCAGCAGGACATAGATAGGCTGGTAGCTTGGACAGACAGATGGCAGATGGAATTCAATCCTGATAAATGTGAGGTGATGCATTTCGGGAGAAAGAATGTAGGGGGGAGGTATATGATAAAGGGTAGACCTATTAAGAGTATAGAAACGCAGAGGGACCTGGGAGTGCAGATGAACAAGTCTCTGAAGGTGGCCGAGCAAGTGGAGAAGGTTGTGTAGAAAGCATGTAGTATGCTAGCATTTATAGGAAGGGGTATAGAATACAAGAGCTGGCCTTTAATGTTGCAGTTGTATAAAACGTTGGTTAGACCTCACTTGGAATACAGCGTCCAGTTCTGGTCGCGCTACTACCGGAAGGACGTGGAGACTCTGGAGAGAGTGCAGAGGAGGTTTACCAGGATGCTGCCTGGTATGGAAGGTCTGAGTTACGAGGAGAGGTTAGGCATATTGGGACTGTTTTCCTTAGAAAGACATAGACTTAGAGGAGATCTAATAGAGGTGTACAATATTATGAGGGGGATAGATAGAGTAAGCAGGGTTAAGCTTTTTCCTAGGATGGACTCAAATAGCACGAGGGGTGACAGGCTTAGGGTGAGGGGGGTAAGGTATAATTTGGATGCTAGAGGGAGTTTTTTCACACAGAGGGTGGTGGGGGTATGGAATGCGCTGCCAAGTAAAGTGGTGGAGGCAGGAACGCTGGAGTTATTTAAGAAATAGTTAGATGGGCACATGAACAGAATGGGAATGTAGGGGTATAGAAAACTGATTTAAAATAGGAATCATGAGCCTTGGGAGTCCCTGGGAAGTGTGTAAATAGATGATGATATTGATGTGCTTGTTTTTATGCTACAGGTGCTTTGGTCCACCTTGTTGTCTAACGAGGGGCATACACGCAATGGGTCGTGAGAGGGCTGCTCTTGGATTTTCTTTTTCGAGAGCATCCTAGTGCTTCACGTCGTTAGTGTACGCTTGACTTGAACCATTTGATGGGCAACACGACAGTTCAGTGACTATCGTTGTGCTGTGCAGATACATGGATTTGGGCCTGTGTCTGTGGGAGTTTGCGCATTCTCCCCGAGCTTGTGTGGGTTTTCTCCTGGTGCTCCGGTTTCCTCCCACATCCCAAAGATGTGCTCTTAAGCTAATTGGCAAAACAAATTCTCCCCAAATTGTCTCAAATTTGGTTTTTAATCCATAGATCTATTAACATGGACAGGGATTGCGGGTAGAGGTGGGAACATCCGGGTGGCGGCGCGGGCTCGTTGGGCCAAAGGGCCTGTTTCCTGTGCTGTTTTGTTCTTTGTTCTTTGCAACAAAGAAATGACAGAGGAACAGAGAATAGTTACTTTGCATCAGTCTTCACAGTGGAAGACACCAGTGGAATGCCAGAGCTCCAGGAGAATCAGGGGCCACAGGTGAGCGTAGTGACCATCGATAAGGAGAAGGGTCTGGGGAAACTGAAAGGTGGATAAATCACCTGGACCAGATGGACTACACCCTAGAATTCTAAAGGAAATTGTGAAGGCATTGATGGTGATCTTTCAGAAATCACTGGAGGCAAGCAGGCCTCATAGGACTGGAAAGAAGTGAATGTAACACCACTGGTTAAGAAGGGAGGGAGGTAGCAGATGGGAAATTATAGGCCAATTAGTCTGACTTCAATGATTGACAAGATTTTAGAGTCCATTATTAAAGATGAGATCGTGGAGTACTTGGAAGTGCATGATAAAGTAGGACTGAGTCAGCATTGCTTCATCAAGGGGAGGTCATGTCTGACAAATCTGTTAGACTGTTAGGAATCTAAATAAAGGAGAACCAGTGGACGTGATTTATTTAGATTTCCAAAGGCCTTTGACAAGATGTCACATAGGAGACTGTTAAATAAGTTAACATGATGTTAATATTAAGATCCTGGCATGGATAAAGGATTGGTTGACTGGCAGAAATCAGAGTGGGGAATAAAGGTGTCTTCTTCAGGATGACAACCAGTGACTAATGGTGTGCCTCAAGAATCGGTGCTGGGACCGCAACTTTTCACAATATACATTAACAATTTGGAAAAAGGAACTAAAGGCACTGTTGCTAATTTTGCAGATGATACAAAGATATATAGAGGGCCAGGTAGTATTGAGGAAGCAAGGGGCTGCAGAAGGACTTGAACAGGTTAGGAGAGGGGGTAAAGAAATGGCAGATGGAACACGATATGAAAAAGTGTGAGGTTATGCACTTTGGAAGGAGGAATGGAGGCATAGACTATTTTCTAAACAGGGAAACTCTTAGGAAATTGGAAACACAAAGGGACTTGGGAGTTCTTGTTCAAGATTCTCCAGGTCAACGTGTAGGTTCAAGAGGCAGCTAAGAAGGCAAATGCAATGTTTGCATTCATGTCATGAGGAACATAGAACACTATAGCACAAACAGGCCCTTCGGCCCACGAGTTACGCTGATCACATCGACTAGAATACAAGGATAAGGATGTATTTCTGAGGGTGAATAAAGCTCTGGTCAGACCCCATTTGGAGTATTGTGAACAGTTTTGGGCCCCGTATCTAAGGAAAGATGTACTGGCCTTGGAAAGGGTCCAGAGGAGGTTCACAAGAAATGAAGACCTTATCGTATGAGGAATGGTTGAAGATTCTGAGTCTGTACACATTAGAGTTTAGAAGGATGAAGGGGGATCCTACTTACAGGGTACAGCGAGGCCTGGATAGAGTGGATATAGAGAGGATGTTTCCACTAGGAGATATTAGAATCAGAGGGCACAACCTCAGGATAAAGGAACAGTCCTTTAAAACAGAGATGAGGAGGAATTTCTTCAGCCAGAGAGTGGGGAGTCTGTGGAACTGCAGAAGGCTGTGGAAGGCAGGTCACTGAGTGTCTTTAAGACAGAAGTAGATAGATTCTTGATTAATAAGGGGATCAGGGGTTATGAGGAAAAGGCAGGAGAATGGTGATGAGAAAATTATCAGTCCGTGATTGAATGGTGGAGCAGACTCGATGGGCTGAGTGGCCTAATTCTGCTCCTATGTCTTATGATCTTATGGTTAGCACTGCTGCCTCACAGTGCCAGAGACCCGAGTTCAATTTCCAGCCTGGGTCATTGTCTGTGTGGAGTTTGCACGTTCTCCCCATGTCTGTTTCCTCTGGGTAATCCGATTTCCTCCCACTGTCCAAAATGGTGAAGTGGATTGGCTATCCTAAATCCTCCCTCAGTGTACCTGAACAGGCACCCAAGTGTGGCAACTGAGGACTTTTCACAGTAACATCATTGCAGTGTTAATGTGAGCCTACTTGTGACTAATAAACTTTATTTAGAAAATGTTTAATCATTCATGTATTGTCATTAACTTCTAACGACAAAAAACAAAAGAACTATTTAAATTTAGGACACAGCGGGAGCACACTGCTGTCACAGTCATTGCTCTGCCTCGCTTTACTTGTTTTACGTGTGAATCATTTCAGACACACTAAGAGGATGAAAGCTGCACGGGCAGAAATCAACAGAATGCGGCAACAACGCGCACGGGCAATGGAAAAACAAGGTGTGTCTCGAGGGTCGGACTCAGAACCCAGGTGGGTTGCATGTGGTCCCCAGGCTGCAAGTTGCCCACCAAATGGGTCAGAGGCAGTGGGTGAAGTCTTGTAGCCGTGTAGATGTAGAAGTTTGACGATGGGATTCAAAGTGAGCAACCCATTCGCTCAGGATCGGATGGGCTGTCCAGATGCGGGTAGCTAATTAGCTATCCCTGTGCAAGGAGTGTGGTGAGCTGAGGTGAAGATAGGAAGGAAGTCGGCCTGCAAATGCTTTCTCAGGGTGCCTCAGGCCTGTAAGAGAGGAGAATCAATCGGGCTGCTGTTCTGGAGTTGTTTCTTAGCCTGGAGGAGTCGCCGAGACTCTGCACTACCAGGTACTGCCTGGGCATGACCCCTTGTTCCATGCCGGCTGTACCTCCCTGTGCACCTTCACTTCTCCAGGCCCCTGTTTGGAAGGACCTATTGTAAACCCCTCCAACGTGAGGTTGCCTCGGCGATTGGGTGGCGGGGTGTGGAGCTAATCTTACTATGGGAGGGGAACAATTGGGATGGGAAGTCCTGTTGACGTAAAAGCTGTTTGGGGACTCCTGTTGGATTCCCCGTCTCCACCTGCAATACTGCCCACTGAAAATTGCAGCCAAAGTGATTAAATGATCTCTGTAGACGTTGGAGTCCAGTGAGCTCTGATTTGACATGGTGATCATGATGTGGAGATGTCGGCGTTGGACTGGGATAAACAGTAAGAAGTCTTACAACACCAGGTTAGAGTTCAACAGGTTTATTTGGTAATAAATGCCATTAACTTTCAGAATGCTGTTCCAAGCTAGTGGCATTTACTACCAAATAAACCTGTTGGACTTTAACCTTGTATTGTGAGACTTCTTACTGTGTTGACATGGTGACACAGTGATTAACACTGCTGCCTCGCAGTGACCACCCCTTCCCCAACCTTCACCCATTTTGTGGTGACAGAGGTCGCCAATGAACATGGCAAAGCCTTGTTAGCTTGACCAGAAGATCCCACTGGGGGGATTTCAGCCATTAACTCTGGCTGGCATTTTGCCCCCTGTTAGCCATGTGTGAAATGGAGCAGCATAGTGGTAGGAATACTGCTTCACAGTGCCAAGGAGCTGGGTTTAATTCCGGCCATGGGTGACTCTCTGGGTGGTGTCTGCACGTTCTCCCTGCGGAGTGTCCTCCGGGTGCTTCATTTTCCTCCTTCACTCCAAAGATGTGCAGGGGTTTGGTTGATTGGTCGTGCTATATGCACAGGGATAGGGCGGAGTGTTAGGCCTGGGAAAGATGCTCATTTCAAAGCATTGATGCAAATTCAGTGGGCTGAATTACCACCTTCTGCACTGTAGGGATCCTATGACTTTACATGTGCAAAATCTCCTGACATTGACATAATTTGGTCATACCCAGGAAGGTCATGAACCTCATTATCCATTTGCATGCCATTAGTGGGCATTCCTTCAGTAACCTCCCCCTCATTTACAATACGTTTTTAAAAACAGGAACTTGGTGAAGTTCATTGATAAGTACAGTGCCTGGGGAGAAAGAGCACACACGCCCAGGCTTTACCCTAGCAGTCAGTACCCCTGAACTGCCCCTGCACAGCCTTCGCACTGCTTCCTGGTACTGTGGCCATCATGCCTGAGGCCAGCCCTAAGGAGGGGACTTCCTTTGGAGGTGGGGGTCATGGGGAGGATTCCCTGTGGACTTGTGGGGGAGGGCACTACCCCATGTGCAAAGGAGGAAGAGAGGTACTCTGTGTCTGTGGGAGGGAGAGATTCCTTAAATCCATGGGGTTAGGGGCCTGTGTCTGTTGGGGAGGGGAAGTTCCCCATGTCAGTGAAGTTGGGGGCTTGTGTCTATGGTGGTGGGAAGATGTTCCCTATGTCTGTGGGGTTGGGGGGCTTGTGTCTATGGTGGTGGGAAGATGTTCCCTATGTCTGTGGGGTTGGGGGGCTTGTGTCTATGGTGGTGGGAAGATGTTCCCTATGTCTGTGGGGTTGGGGGAGGTGGCCCTGTCTCTGCTGGGGGGAGGTTCCTCCTGTTTATGAGAGGGTGTTTCTATATCATTGGGTGGGATGTCGGTTTCCAGTGTCAATGGAGGGGGGAGATTTCCTACGTGCATGGGAGGTTGATCTCCGTCTCTGTAGGGATGGGGTGGGGAGGATGGGGAGTCTTTTCCAGATCTCTAAAGGTTGAGATTGCTGGTAGGGCAGGTTGACACAGATCGCACCCTGCCAGTGTGATGGTGTGGGATCCGCCTCCAGAATATTTTTCAATGAGAAACTGGCTGGGTAAAGGAATGGAGCTGGACAGGGTTGGGGGGGCAGCTGGGTAAGAAGTGGAGCTGGGTGGGGTGGGATGGAGGGCATTGGGGGGGTGCAGACCGGGTAAAGGAAGTGGAGTCGGGTGGGGTGGGTGGGGGCAGGTTGGGTAAATGATGGACCACGGAAGTGGGGGCGGGGTACAGAGCGAAGGATGGGGGGGGGAGCCAGGCTGGGTAAATGAGTGGAGCCGTGGAGGTGGAGAGGGTGGGGGAGGGGGGGTGGGGGGGGGGGGGGGGGGGGGGTGTAATCACCTTTTTCCATAGCCAATTCGATACTGAGTTAATAAAAACTGAAAATTGCCTCCTCTGTTTCTCTCTCCACAAAGATGCTGCCAGATGTGCTGAATAGTCTGATTTTATTGCCGATTTCCCGAATCCACAGTATTTAGTTTTATTTGACAGTCCCTGGTTGGGGAAAGTTATCAGGGGAAATGGAATAAAAATACAGCTCATGTTCCAATTGAAATGACAAACAGGCTCCGGGGGCTGAATGATGTCTTTGTTGTTTGTGTGTTGCTGTCTACGGCAGGAACACTCTGCATTGCTCAGAAACACAGTGTGTGCTGATTCTCTCGTTACATGTTGTCTTCACGTGCGGCAGTGTCTTAGGCTGCAAAGGTCCCAAAGTCTAAAATTCTCTCCTGAAACCTCTCCGCCCATCGTAATTAACTCTTCCTTCTTTTCAGAAGCTTTAAGGGCACAGACTCTGAACTATTTTATAGAGTATCTGGATCTGCATCTTCAGTGCTGTAAGCTATGGGTTGGGTGAGGGAGGTGAGATTGGAATAGAATAGAATCATTACAGGGCAGAAGGAAGTCATTTGCCCATCGAGCCTGCCCTGACCACAATCCCACCCGTGAACTATTCCCATAATTTCACATATTTACTCTGCTAATCCCTTGACAATTTAGCTTGGCCAATAAACCTAACCTGCACATCTTTGGACTGTGGGAGGAAACTGGAGCACCTGGAGGAAACCCACGCAGACACGGGGAGAAAGTGCAAACTTCACACAGACAGTGACCCAAGCTAGGAATTGAACCCAGGTCCCTGAAGCTGTCAGGCAGCAGTTCTGATCACTGTGTCACTGCGCCGCCTATTAAAGAGGGCACCTGAGTGTCTGCCTGGACAGGATGAACCGAATGGCCTCTTTCTGTGCTGTGATTTTTCTATGGTTCTATGCTCTTTAAGTACTACACTTTGACCAAACCTTTGACCATTTTTTCTAATATGTTTTTATGTGGCTCGATGTCAAATTTTGCTTGAACTCCCTTTTGCTTTGACACTGTGAAGAAGTTATTCCCATTGCCATTGTGATAACAGATCTGGCATTGAGCAGAAAGTCTGTGGGCAGGATCTTCTAGACCCACCAATGTCAATGAATTTCCTTGTTGATCACACACTTGGTGGGACTGGAAGATGCTGCTGGCAGTAACAACTGGAAAATTTCAGATCATGAATATCTTTAACTTCATTTGGCGTTAAAATAGGAAACATGGAAGGAGGATCGTTCTGAACTAAAAACAGTCCAGCTTGGATTTAATAGAGAGATTAGAGCCAATATTTTGAGTTAGGAAATCCCTTCGCCAGCCCTGGCAAAGAGTCATCCTCACTCAAAACATTAGTTCTATTTTCTCTCCACAGACACTCAGATCTGCTGAGTTTTTCCAGCACTTTCTGTTTTTGTTTCAGATTCTAGCCAGGTGACTCTGTGGCACAGTGGTTGGCACTGTTGCCTCAGCACCGGGGACCTCCGCTCAATTCCAGACTTGGGTGACTGTTGGGTGACACTGCTGGAGAGAAGGAAACTTTGGGGTATAGGCAACACTGCTGGATACCCACAGAACATAGAGCAAAGAATGTTACAGTGCAGTACAGGCCCTTCCACCCTCGATGTTGTGCCAAGCTGTGAAACCAGTCTAAAGCCCATCTAACCTATACTATTCCGATATCATCCATATGTTCATCCATTGACCATTTAAACACCCTTAATATTGACAAGTCCACTATTGTTGCAGGCAGGGCATTCCTTGCTCTTACTACTCTCTGAGTAAAGAATCTACCTCTGACATCTGTCCTAGGTCTATCACCGCTCAATTTAAAGCTATGTTTCCTCATGGTAGCCATTTCCATCCAAGGAAAAAGGCTCTCACTGTCCATCCTATCTAATCCTCTGATCATTTTATACGCCTCTAGTAAGTCACCTCTTTACTTCTTCTCTCTAACAAATCAGCCTCAAGTCCGTCAGCCTTTCCTTATAAGACCTTCCCACCCTACCGGGCAACGTCCTAATAAATCTCTTCTGCACCCTTTCCAATGATTCCACGTCCTTTCTGTAATGCAGTGACCAGAACTGTACGCAATACTCCCAAGTGCGGCTGCACCAGAGTTTTGTACGGCTACAACATGACCTCATGGCTTCAAAACTCAATCCCTCTACTAACAAAATCTAACACAGTGTACACCTTCTTATTAACCCTATCAACCAGGATACCAAATTTCAAGGATCTATACATATATTCTCCTCGTGTCTATGTAAGTTTCCTCCAGCTGTTCTGGTTTCCTCCAGCTGTTCTGGTTTCCTCCCACATTCCAAAGATGTGCGGGTTAGTTTGATCGATCATGCTAAATTGCCCCATAATGTCAGGGGAAGTATATGAGGTTATGGGGATATATGGGACTGTGGTCGGTGCAGAATTGATGGGCCAAATGGCCTCCTTCTGCACGGTAGAGCTTCTATGATTCCAGCATCTGCAGTAACTTGCCTTTATCTCGGTTTGATTGACGAGGGAAGGTTCGTGGATATCGTCTACATGGATTTTAGGAACCATTTGGCAAGGACCCTCATGGCACGCTGGTGCAAATGTTAAATTTCACGGGATCAAAGGTGAACTAGCTACGTGTCTACAGAACTGGCTTGGCCATAGAAAGTACAGTAAGAGGTCTGACAACAGCAGATTTAAATCCAACCGATTTATTTGATAGTAAACTCACAAGCTTTCGAGCCTCTGTTCTTCGTTAGGTGAATGAGGTGTTCTGGTCTCAAACAGCACACATAACAGCACAGACTGTTTACAGATTGCTGATTAGATTGCAAATCTTTACACCTAACCTGCTATTCAAGTCTTAAAGTGGCTGACAATATGAGTGGAAGAAGCACTGAGCACAGGTTAAAGAGACGTGTATTGTCTCCGGTCTTCAAGGGGGCCTTCACGACACACGAGAGCGCAGAGCCGCTGGGCAGAGACTGATAGCCAAGTTCCGCACACATGAGGATGACCTCAACAGGGATCTTGGCTTCATGTCACACTACCTGTAACCCCATGACTTGCCCGGGTTTGCAAAACCTCACTTGCTGTACTGTCTGGAGACAATACACATCTCTCTAACCTGTGCTCAGTGCTCCGTCCACTCACATTGTCAGCCACCTTAAGACTTGAACAGCAGGTTCTGTGTAAAAATTCGCATTCTAATCCATAATCTGTAAACAGTGTGTGCTGTTTGAGACCAGAACACCTCATTCACCTGATGAAGAACACAGGCTCAAAAGCTTGTGTGAGTTTACTATCAAATAAATCGATTGGATTTAAATCTGCTGTTGTCAGATTTCTTACTGTGTTTACCCCAGTCCAAAGCCGGCATCTCTACATCTTGGCCATAGACGACAGAGGATAGCAGTGGAGGGGTCTTTTTCTGATTGGAGGTCTGTGACTAGTGGTGTTCTGCAGGGATCTCTGCTGTTTGTGACATACATAAATAATTTGGAAGAAGATGTACCTTGGCTGATTAGTAAGTTTGCACACAACACAAAGATTGCTGGAGTTATGGATGGTGATGAATATTGTCAGGATATAGACAAGCTGAAAAATTGGGCGGAAAAATGGCAGATGGAACTTAATCCAGATAAATTCAAAGTAATGCATTTTGGTAGATCTAATGCAGAGGGGAGCGATACAATAAATGGCAGAACCATCAGGAGTATAGACACGCAGAGGGATCTGGGTGTGCAAGTCCACAGATTCTTAAAGGTGGCAGCACTGGTGGCTTTGTTGCTTGCCTTTATATAGAGTATAAAAGTTGACATATGGTTCGGCCACATTTGGAATACTGCGTCCAGTTTTGGTCTACCAGAAGGGCGTGGAGGCTTTGGAGAGCATGCAGAAAAGATTTATCAGGATGTTGCCTGGTATGGAGGTGAGATTGAGTAAACTAGGGTTGTTCTAACTGGAGAGACGGAAGTTGAGGGGCGGCCTAATAGAAGTTTATAAAATTATGAAAGGCATAGATAGGGTGAACAGTTGGAAGCTTTTTCCCAGGTCAGGAATGACAAACACAAGGGGTCACAAGTTCAAGGTATGGAGGCGTAAGATTCAATTGATGCGGGAAACATATTTTAAACACAGGGGGCCTGGAATGCATTACCAAGCAAAGTGGTTGAGATAGATATGCTAGGATCATTTAAGACTTATCTAGATAGCCACATGAACAGACTGGGAATAGAGGGATATAAACGGATGGCCTAGTTAAGAACACATGATCGGTGCAGGCTTGGAGGCTGAAGGGCCTGTTCCTGTGCTGTACTGTTCTTTGTTAACAGAGCCTGTTTAAAGTGAGATGATGTCACCTTGAAAGAGCAATCAAGCACAGTAATTTAATTTTAAGCACATGTTACAACCAGAAGAGTTGAATACCTGGGAGTGAGCTGTGTGCGGGTCTGGGAGTGAGCTCAGGGAATTAGCTACGGGGCTGGAAGCTAATCAAGGAGTTCAGAAGCAATGGCAGGATAAATGCCCAAGGGATTTGTGAATGTCACCTGAACTCGCATGGAAACAATTTCCTCTCTTCCCGAAGCGTGCTGATCTCAGCACTGTACTGAGTGCCGTTCGCAGCATAAAGGTGTTCTGTCCGTGTGCAATCATTTCTGCTGCTCTGTCAAAAAGTAATTTTGGGAGATTGCAAGAAAATCTTCTGCAACATAGCATCAGTAGTTTTAGTCAAAGAATCATCTGAAACACCACATGCAATCAATCTGTCAGATTGCTGTTCTAATGACATATTCTTAAATCTTGATGTTTATAATTTTGGATATGTTTGAAATGGAGAAATATTCCCTGCAATCAATCTATGGCTAGTGGATAATGTGATTACAAAGAAATAATAATGACTTTCCTAAGACTAATGCAGGAAACAATGTGATGTGTTTAAGTAAAGCCAAGTTTATTTATTTGTCACCGGCAGGCTTTACATTAACACTGCAATGAAGTTACTGTGAAAATCTCCTAGCCACCACACTCCGGCACCAGTTCAGGTACACTGAGGGAAAATTTTAGTATGGCCAGTGCACCTGACCAGCACCTCTTTTGGAATGTGGGAAGAAACCGGAGCACCAGCCAGAAATTGGCATTGCGAGTCCATACAGTTCAGAAAGAGGCCATGTGGCCCATTGATTCTATACCAACTCTCTAAAAAGCATTCCGCCCAAGCTCATACCTCACCCCTATCGCCATAACCACATGCATTTACCATGGCTCATCCGCCTAACCTATGCACCTTTGGACATTAAGGGTCAATTTAGCATGTCCAATCCGCCTAACCTGCACATGTTTGGACTGTGGGAGGAAACCACCAGAGAAAACCCATGCAGACACAGGGAGAAGATACAAAGTCCACACAATGCTGGAATCGAACCTGGGTCTCTGGTGCTGTGAAGCAGCAGTACTAACCACTATTAGCTGTCCAGCCTACCCTCATAGAAACTTCCCAATATTCATTACAACCAATATGAGTTTGGCGCAGGATTTGGAATATGTGATAGATCAACACTTATCAGTGCAGCTTTAATTGTAAAGATTTTATTGCCAACAGAATATTTATGTACACATACAACAGGATAAGACCAGGCTATGGTGCAACAGTTCTTTTGGGCTCCTAGACTTTAGCTGCTGATCCTTTGTTGAGCTGTGGTCCGTGCACCCCTGCCCATTAACTCAGCTTTCTGCCAGGGCGATCCATGGAGTCCTCACTGGTCATGTAGCCCTTGGAATACACTTCCCCCTTTACGCTATTACAGAATGCCAGCCTACAGGTTGCCTCTTAGAACATGCATGTAAGCTCTATGCTTACGTGCATGTTCTATGAAGCTGTGTTCAGAACAGGCCAAGGGTATCTGCAGAATCAAATGTTATAGACCATTCACAATTCTTCAACTATAAAGCTGTACTGCAAATGATTTTCGAATTCAAAAATAGCTTTAAGCAGGGTAGCAGGTTCACACAATGTTCTCTATGTTGCCTGTTTAATCTCCATTTGAGTCTCCTCTCATTCCTCTTCATATCATCCTCTGCCCTGGGAGGTGAGTGTCAATGATCCCATGGCACTGGTTTGGAAGCTAACTAGAACCTCAGCGCCCTAGTTAATGTTTACCCTCAATCTACATCACCGCTGTTTGTGGGAGCTTGCTGTGCACAAATTGGAATGGCAAGCTTTTGGAGCACTGCTCCTTCGTCAGGTGAGTGATGAAGGAGCAGCACTCCGAAAGCTCGTGATTCCAAATAAACCTGTTGGACTTTAACCTGGTGTTGTGAGACTTTTTACTGTACCCACCCCAGTGCAATGCTGGCATCTCCACATCAAGTGCATGAATTGGCTTACATCACAACAGTGTCTGCACTTCAGAAGTCATTGCACTGGCTGTGAAGTGGGTTGGGCTGAACGGTTATGAAAAGCATTACGTCGTTCTTTTTCTCTCAAGCCCAACATAAGTTTCTATTCCTTTCTATCTATAACTTCCTTTTAAATGCATCGAGCGCATTATAAATAATAATAAAAATAATTACCCACCATTAAGTTCCTTTTTATTTGTTGCTTTAATAGTTATTGAGCTTTGCTGGTCCATATTTTGCTGTATTCTGAGCAGAGCTGACAGAGGGATATAATTCTGATTGACCTCGTTATTGCCAATCTCCATCTCCCCAAATAGCCGAGGGCCACACAGCTTCTCACTTACGAAATCGAATTACTGATGAGTATTCAGGCGCATACTTCAAAAATGTTGTCACCTACATTTAGCTGCGATAAACTTTACTGCACGTTTATGTAGTGTTAAATTATCTTGTCATTTTGTGTTTGTCATGCAGAAATGCTCCTTGAACACAGATCTCATAAATAACCGGATCCTTTTCCATTCTTGTTGTTTCATGTTGCGCTCCAGCTACATTGCTGTCAATAATAAATTGCAAAACCTGATGGGGAGCTTTGCAGAGTTTTATTGCATGTTCCTCCAATTACACGGCAAAGTGTAAATTTTCCTCGATCCCTTTCACGTGTAGACTGTTGTTTATTCACCAGAACCAGCTATTTTAATTAAAAACTCACGGGGGGAAAACGAGAGGAACAAATGGAGTGACATTCACCAACACTTAGAGAATCTTGAATAAAGAGAGAATTTTCATTTATCGAATTTTTTCATATTGTCCCAAAATGCAATTGCAACCAATTATTCATAGGGTGGGATTTCCCAGCTCTGCCTGCCTTCCTGTGGAATTTTCCAGTCCCGGCAATGGCGACTCAGCGGTGGGGGTGGTAGATCCTGCTGCTGGCCAATGGCAGGGGCAGGAATGTGTAGAAAGTCCAGCCCCTTGTCATTGGCCAAATGCAGGAAACATGGCAGGCAACTTGCCCATTTAAGCTCCTACAAACAGCAGTGCGATAATGGCCAGGGTAGGGTGAGATTCTCTGGCAAACGTTTCCCACCGGAGGAAGTGGCAGGCTGCTTGTTAGCAACGGGATTCCTTGGTCCTGTCGCTGTCAATAGCAGATTTGCAGATTCTGCCGGACATGGGGCCGATGATGTTTGATGGTTAGATGAGTTGTTTGGAGATTGGTGTGCTTGTTCTGATGTGGAAACTTCACCTCTGCCCGTTCCCGATGAAATCCTTCTATATGTTCAGTTCCTTAATGAATGAGTTTTTTTCATTAACCAATCATTGACACAATCTTGTGGAAACACCCCGAAAGCCTTTAGGTTGTTCAACTGGGGGTCTGTTTTCTACGTAGAACAGCTGTTTTGTCAGGTATTTGAACTGTATAGTCAGACCCCACTTGGAGTACTGTGCGCACTTCTTGTCACCTCACTACAAGAAGGATGTGGAAGCTATTGAAAGAGTGCAGAGGAGATTTACAAGGATGTTGCCAGGATTGGGTGGCATGTCTTATGAGGATAGGTTGAGGAAGCTTGATCTATTCTCTCTGGAGAGATGAAGGATGGGAGTGACCTAATAGAGATTTGTAAGATGTTGAGAGGTATAGATCTGGTGGATTCTCAGAGGTTACTTCACAGGGCTGAAATGGTCGCTATGAGAGGACACAGGTTTAAGGTGCTAGGGAATAGGAACAAAGGAGATGTTAGGGGTAAGTTTTTCACTCAGAGGGTGGTGAGTGAGTGGAATGGGCTGCTGTCGGTGGAGGTGGAGGCGAACTTGTTGGGGTCTTTTAAGAGACTTCTGGATGAGTACATGGGATTTAACGGGATTGAGGGTTATAGATAGCTCTGGTAGGTAGGGATATGATCAGCGCAACTTGTGGGCCCAAGGGCCTGTTTGTGCTGTAGTGTTCTATGTTCTATACCTCACAGCAAAGGCTTGTATGGAAGGAGACAATTTATTTATAGTATTAGAAGAGAGCAAGGACATGGAGGGATTTGAAAACAAAGTGTGAGGAATTTAATGGATTGCTTAACCGGGAGACAATGTAGATTAGTGTTGAC
Source organism: Sphyrna mokarran (assembly GCA_024679065.1). Classification (NCBI taxonomy): domain Eukaryota; kingdom Metazoa; phylum Chordata; class Chondrichthyes; order Carcharhiniformes; family Carcharhinidae; genus Sphyrna; species Sphyrna mokarran. Next base: position 30,845,585 of record JAGIQG010000030.1, read on the forward strand.
AGGAATAGCGGTTGAATCTTCTGGCCCCACGGCAAGCCAATCAAACATCTGTTGACTTTAGCAGGACCAGATAATCCTGCTGGTATGAGGGGCTGGAAAATGGTATGAGGGGCTGGAAAATTCAGACCTTAATGTGAAGAATAGGTAACAGAGTTTTGGATGAGTTTTTTATAATTCATTTGTTGGACATGGACATCAGTGCATTTATTGCCCATTTCTAATTGCCCTTGAGAAGGAGGCAATGAGCTGCCTTCTTGAAACACAGATACAACTAGCGGCTTGCTACGCCATTTCAGAGGGCAGTTGAGAGTCAGCTACGTTGCTGTGCTTTGGAGTCACATGCAGTAAGAAGTCTGACAACACCAGGTTTAAGTCCAAACTATTTATTTCATAGTAAACTCACAAGCTTTTGGGATTTGCCCCTTCGTCAAGTGAATCAGCAAACCCTGAAAGCTTGTGAATTTACCATCAAATCAATAGGTTGGACTTAAACCTGATGTTGTCAGACTTCTTACTGTGTTTACCCCAGTCCAATGCCAGCATCTCCACATTGTCACATGTAGGCCAAACCAGGTACAGATGGCAGATTTCTTTCCCTAAAGGATATTACTGAATCAGTTAGGGTTTTCCTACAATTGACAGTGGCCATCAGTAGATTCTTAATTGCAGATATATTTTATTGAATTCGAACTCCATCACCTGGCATCACAAGATTTGAACTCGGGCCCCCAGAACATCAGCTAAGTTTCTGGATTAATAGTCTAGTGACACAGTGGTTAGCACTGCTGCCTCACAGCACCAGACACCCGGGTTCGATTCACAGCTTAGGTCACTATCTGTGTGGAGTTTGCACATTCTCCCCGTGAGTTTCCTCTGGGTGCTCCGATTTCCTCCCAGAGTCCAAAGATGTGCAGGTTAGGTGTATTGGCCATGGTAAATTGCCCCTTAGTGACAGGAGGACCCGCTGGGTAAATGCTTGGGGTTATGGGGATAGGACCTGGATGGGATGATGATTGATGCAAACTTGATGGGCTGAATGGCCTCCTTCTGCACTGTAGGATTCTATGTTTATACTGTGAGGCTATCGCCTCCCCCAGAGGGTAGAATCCAGCTAAGAGCTCTGCAAAAGTCAGTTTTGGAAATGTTGGACTCCATTTTACTGTTTTGATTCTGAGTTCTAGTTGGACTTGAATCTGGGAATGTTTCAGATCCGACTTTTAGACCTGTTCTCAGGCACGCCCATACACACTCTGCCTGAAAAACTACCAGCCATTCCGAATGGCGCTGCAGAAACCTGTGGGTGGGTTTAACGTGCCTGAAATCCTGAAGCTCCAATTGGCGCCTCCAACTGAACAGAAAAAAAATGAGAGAATGCGGCTCCCCCTGTCACATCGCTCCCGGGCCAGATAATGCCCCCCTCCCCGACCCACACAGGCATTGCCTCGCCCCCACAACATTACTGACCCCCTTCTCCCCCTACCTTCCGCCACCCAGACTGACAGTGGGCCACTTGTCCCCTTCCCCCTTATTGATCACAGGCAGAGTGGCAGTGGATCCCCCTTTCCACTCACTGATCACAGACAGAGTGAGAGTGGATCCCCCTTTCCACTCACTGATCACAGACAGAGTGGCAGCGGACACCCCCTTCCCCCTCAGTGATCTCAAGCAGAGTGGCAGTGGATCCCCCTTTCTCCCCTGCTGATCACAGACAGAGTGGCAGTGGATCCCTCTTCCCCCTCACTGATCTCAGACAGAATGGCAGTGGATCCCCCTTCCCCCCTCACTGATCTAAGGCAGAGCAACAGCGGATTCTCCCCATCCTCCCTCCTCCCCTGACTGATCTCAAGCAGAGAGCTGTTGGAAGCTCGGCACTTATCTCCTCAATAGTGCCCAAATCAGATTTTTGTGGAGCTTTTCTGTTTTACGCTGATCTTGGATGGGCGAACACAGTGGGTAAAAGGGGAAATGCCATTAAAGTTGGGTGCGCAGCCCTTTAAGTCAACTTAAATACATTTAAATGGCCATTGCACCCGTCTTGGGTGCGATGGCCATTTAAATGTATTTAAGTTGACTTAAAAGCATCTTGGGCATGGTCCCAATCACAGACATTTTTGGGCGTTGGTAAAGGGGGAATGGGCTATTCTCTTCGTGCCCCACTTTCCCAAGATTTCATGCACAAAAACAGGCGCAAAGCAATGGTAGAATTGGGCCCATTATCTCTAATATTCCGTGGGCTCGAGTAGCTATTAATACACAAAACATCTGGGAGATTCGGAGTGGAGTCGCTGTGTTCATGAAGCAAATGTTGGAATGGCCGAAATCACTCTACAACTCATGAGGAACAGATACTTGTGAATTATTAATTGCCACAAACTTCTGGATGATTTACATGTTAATAATAGTAAGCCCCATTGAAGCTGCCATTCTTCTGGCAACAAACTCTGCGCCATTGTTTTTTTACTGTTGATTGCCCATAACTCTGGCCCCTTTTTCATCATCGCAGCCTCCAGTTGCTGACCTCAGCTCCAACCATCTCAGCATGGTCACTCCATCCTGCTGATGGCTAGTCTGGATTGGGAGCAGGGTGCAGAATTTAGTCAGAAGGGAAGCACACAGCTGTCTGTGCTACTTGGGTGTCTCATGTTCAAGGAACCAGATTTCCAGACCCCGGAACACCTGTTCAGACACATCTGTCGAGATCAACCTTTGCCCTCTCCACTTATCAAAGGCTGGCATGAGTGTATAATGTTGCCTATTGGAGTCTGACCTTGGTGTAGCGCGGCAAATACTCTGTCAGTCACGGTGAAACTCACAGCAGCGTTCAATCCTGATCTCGCAGAATACCTTCAGAGCCCCGACATGTAACATTTGTCAAGCTAGTCAGAGTTCAGCCCATGACACACCCTAAAGGCTAAGAACCTCTGCTTGCAAAGAGAAAACTCTGCCTTATTTCTTGATCAAAAAGGCAAGTTATTATGAAGGGATTAGCCAGGGTAGATTCAGAAAAACTGTCGGGGAGTGCAGAACCAGGAGTCATGGTTTGAGGGTAAGGGGTAAACCTTTTAGAACGGAGCTGAGGAGAAATTTCTTCACTTAGAGAATGGTGAATGTGTGGAATTCACCACCGCAGAATGTAGTTGAGGCCAAAACATCGTGTGATTTCAAGAACAAATTAGATATCGCTCTTGGGGCTAAAGGGATCGAGGGATATGGGGGTAAGGGAGGGGATCAGGATATTGAATTTGATAGTCAGCAATGGTCAAAATGAATGACGGAGCAGGCTTAAATTGCCAAATAGCCTACTCCTACTTCTATTTTCTGTGCTTCTGTGTCTTGAAGAAGCCACGTCAGGAGGTAAAGTGGAAAGGTTGAGGGAGACAATTCATGGCGCCTAGCTGTGCGTCAAAACATATCAAAGTCAGGAGGACTGTGCCAGAGGTGACAAAATTATATTTGTATTTGTTTTCTTTAGAATCCGACAAGTATGAGGTAGGGAGGTAGGTTTCTGGTATGGAGCTTTGCATGAGGGGACCTTGGATCAGAGCATTGAGCATTGTGTATGTTCAGGAGCTGAGAATTCCAGTGCAAGGTGGGGATGTGGGCAAAAAGATATAGGATGGGATAGCGAAGAGCACTGCTGCCTCAGAACACCAGGGACTTGAGTTCGATTCCCAGCTTGGGTGATTATCTGTGTATGGTGTCTGCACGTTCTCTCCGTGTCTGTGTGAGTTCCCTCCAGGTGCTCCAGTTTCCTCCCCAGTCCAAAGATGTAAGGGTTAGGCGCATTGGCCATGGTAAATTACCCCTTAGTGTCCCAAGACGTCTAGGTTAGAGGGATCAATGGGGTAAATATGTTGGCTTATGGGGATAGGGCCTAGGTGGGATTGTTGTTGGTGCAGACTTGATGGGCTCAATGGCCTCCTTCTGCACTGTAGAGTTTCTGTTGATTTTCCAGCCGTGCTTGCCCCAAGATCGGAAAATCTTGAGGTCACCGGGTCTTTGCATGGTCCACCCCCTCCCACACCCCCCAGCCCATTACAATTCCCACGGCAGGTGGGATGGGAAAATTCCACCTGTATTGTCAAGTTGGCATAGTTACGGAGGGGTAAGGTCATGAAAGAATTTGGACTCAGGGATGGGAATTTTAAGTTGTAGGTACTGGGGAATGGGAGTCAATTTAGGACAGCGAGGCCAAGGGAGATGGATGTGTAAGATTTGAATAAAGTTAAAATTCCACTTTCAAGGTTTTGGACGAGCTGAGAATGATAGAAATTCTCATTCCATCATTGAAATAGAGGCCAGGAGAGCGCTGAAGTTATTCAATCTGCAGATGACAAAAAATGCAGTTGCAAGTTTCCCTGTTTACCACAGATCCACACAATGCCAATGACAAACTAAATAGACTGAATGTCAGGAAGCTGCCAAAGTCCTACTGTAGCTTATTACCTTTGAGAAAGAGGCAAGTGAAGGAACATGATTGAGAAAGGTCTCTCTCAGGTCATCCAATTGATAACTTTTTAAATAAAGTGATGGCCAGCAAACTTCTATTTCTCTGAAAATTGTGCAGGATGCACTGAGCTTCCTGCGAGACTCTGAGTCAGGGACCCCCTCATGCACCAGAATCATAAAGTCCAACAGTACAGAACATAGAACATTACAGCACAGAACAGGCCCTTCGGCCTTCGATGTTGCGCCGACCAATATAAAAAGCAATGACCCTCCAAACTAAACCATTCCCTTCTCTTCCATAAACTTATCAACTAACCTCTTAAACGCCACCAAACTTGGCGCATCTACAACTGCCGCAGGCAGGGCATTCCACTCCCTAACCACCCTTGGGTAAAGAACCTACCTCTGATATCCGTCCTATAACTATCACCCCTTAATTTAAAGCTGTGTCCCCTCGTGCTAGCTTTCTCCATCCTAGGAAAAAGGCTATCACTGTCCACCTTATCTAAACCTCTAATCATTTTTTTTTAAGAGCAACACAGCACGGGAAACAGGCCCTTCGGCCCAACGAGCGCCACCACCGTCATAACTATATAGTAGCAATTCCATTATCCTATTATAGATTTAGGTTATTCCTAATATGGAAGACTCTCACTATAGGGACAATTTGTTTCCCAATCAGCCTAAGAGCGAAATTTTTGGGTTGTGGGAGGAAACCAGAGTGCCCGGAGAAAACCCACGCAACCACGGGGAGAACGCGCAAACTCCCGCAGACACCGGCCCAATTCCTAGTGTCTGCACAGCCACATCGATAGTCTCTGAGCTGTCATGGTGCCCTTCAGATGGTCCACATAAAGCACTCATTTACGACATGAGGTACCAGGCAACCCATGAATCAACATCCAAGAGCTGTACTCGCACCACCTGCCGAATGCATGCTCAAAGTATGGACCGAATTACCTGTGGAAAAAAGCCGTAGTTAAACAGTCCTACTATATCCCTCTATCTGCATACCGCTCATGTGGCTGTCCAAGAGACCCTTAAACAGCCCCAGCGTGCCTGCTCCCACCACCTTACTCGGCAGTGCATTCCACACCCCCACTACCCTTTGTGTGAAAAACTGCCCTCTAATATTCGTCTTATACATAGCCCCCCTCACCCTATGGCCATGACCCCTCGTCCTATCCATTTCTGAAGGTGGAAAAAGTTTACCTCCATTTACTCTATCTATACCCCTTATAATCTTATACACCTCTATGAGATCCCCTCTAAGCCGACGTCTTTCAAGGGAAAACAACCCCAGTCTATTTAATCGTTCCTCATAAGACAGTCCTTCCATACCAGGCAGCATCCTGGTAAACCTCCTCTGAATTCTCTCCAAGGACTCCACATCATCTTGTATGTTTCGATAAGGTCCCCTCTTAGCCGCCTCCTTTCTTACGAAAACAACCTCAAATCCCTCAGCCTCTCTTCATAAGACCTGCCCTCCATACCAGGCAACATCCTGGTAAACCTCCTCTGTACCCTCTCCAATGCCTCCACATCTTTCTTATAATGTGGGGACCCGAACTGCACACAATACTCCAAGTGCGGCCGCACTAGAGTTTTGTACAGTTGCAACATGACGTTGCGGCTCCAAAATTCAATCCCCCTACCAATAAAAGCTAAGACTCCATATGCCTTCTTAACCACCTTATCGACTTGACTGCCTACTTTCAGGGATCTATGCACATACACACCAAGATCCCTCTGTTCATCAAGACTACTAAGAATCCTACCATTAGCCTATACTCTACACATTTATTATTCCTGCCATAGTGCATTACCTCACACTTTTCCACATTAAACTCTATTTGCCACCTCTCGGCCCAGCTCTGCAACTTGTCCAAGTCTCTCTGCAAACTATAACACCCCTCTTCACTATCTACCACTCCACCGACTTTAGTGTCATCTGCAAATTTACTAATCCATCCGTCAATACCCTCATCCAGATCATTTATAAAAATTACAAACAGCAGGGGCCCCAAAACAGACCCCTGAGGTACACCACTTGTCACCGAACTCCAAGATGAATATCTCCCATCAACCACCAACCTCTGTCTTCTATCTGCTAGCCAATTCCTAACCCAATTAGCTAAATCACCCTCTATCCCATACATCTGCATTTTCTGCAGAAGTCTTCCATGGGCCACCTTATCAAACGCCTTACTAAAGTCCATATATACCACATCAACCGCCTTACCCCCATCCCCCTCTTTAGTCACTTTTTCAAAAAACTCAATAAGGTTAGTAAGGCACGACCTACCCTTCACAAAACCATGCTGACTATCCCCAATCAATTCATTTCTCTCTAAATAACTATAAATCCTATCCTAATAATTCTCTCCAATACTTTGCCCACAACAGAAGTAAGACTCACTGGCCTATAATTCCCTGGAAGGTCTCTCTTCCCCTTCTTGAACAATGGGACCACATTCGCTATCCTCCAGTCCTCCGGAACCACACCCGTAACCAACGACGACCTGAAGATCAGATCCAGAGGCTCTGCAATCTCCTCTCTTGCCTCCCAGAGAATCCTAGGGTAAATCCCGTCCGGCCCAGGGGACTTATCCAACTTCAAACCCTCGAGAATATCTAGCACATCCTCCCTATCTACTTCAATACTTTCCAGTTTGCTACCCTGTACCTCAGTGTTCTCCATAACTACATTTACATCACCCTGCGTGAATACCGAAGAGAAATATTTATTCAGTGCCTCTCCAATCTCTTCAGGCTCCACGCATAACTTCCCACTGCTGTCTGTGACTGGCTCTAATCTTGTCCTAACCAATCTTCTATTCTTAACATATCTAAAGAAAGCTTTAGGATTCTCCTTACTCCTATCAGCCAAAGTCGTCTCATGTCCCCTCTTAGCTCTCCTCAATTCACTCTTTAGCTCCCTCCTGGCTAATCTATAGTTATCCATTGCACTAACTGAGCCTTCAAGCCTCATCCTGACATAAGCCTCCTTTTTCCTTTTAACCAGCGAATCAACTTTTCTCGTACACCAAGGTTCCCTTACTCGACCATTTCCTCCTTGCCTGACAGGGACATACTTATCAAGGACTCGCAGCAGCTGCTCCTTGAATAAGCTCCACATTCCAGATGTTCCCAGTCCCTGTAGTTTCCTAGTCCAATCTATGCACCCTAATTCTCTCCTGATGGCCTCATAATTACCCTTCCCCCAGCTATAACTACTGCCCCCAGCTTCATGCCTATCCCTATCCATCACTAAGGTGAACGTAACCGAATTGTGGTCACTATCACCAAAATGTTCACCAACTTCCAAGCCTAACACCTGTCTGGCTCATTGCCCAGCACCAAATCCAATGTAGCCTCACCTCTAGTTGGCCTATCTACATACTGAGTCAAAAAACCTTCCTGCACACTTTGTACGAAAACTGACCCCTCTAACGAGCTAGAGCTATAGCTATTCTAATCAATATTAGTAAAGTTAAAGTCCCCCATAACAATTACCCTATTACTTTCACTCCTGTCCAGGATCGACTTTGCAATCCTTTCCTCAACCTCTCTAGAACTTTTAGGAGGTCTATAAAAGACTCCCAACAGGGTGACCTTTCCTCTCCTGTTTCTAATAACAGAAGGAGGCCATTTGGCCCATTGAATCTGCACTGACCACAGTCCCAATCCCCATAACCCCATGCATTTACCAACTAGTCTCCCTGACACTAAGGAGCAACGTAGCATGACCAAACAACCTAACACACACATCTTTGGATTGTGGGAAGAAGCCAGCGCAGACACAAGGAGAATGTGAAAACTCCAAACAGACTGTGATCCAAGTTGGGAATCAAACTCAGGTCCCTGTTGCTATGAGACAGCAGTACTAACCACTGTGCCACTGAGCTCCCCAGAAATTCTCGTAACGTAGCCCCAATAGCCATCCCTGTTGGATTGAATTTTAATGAAAGCAAATAAAGTGTAATTTTGTTGGGAAGAGTTTCATTGAAAGTGTATAAATTAGCAGCAATGATGTTTAATGGTTTTGAGGTGATCACTCATAAATGTATAATCATTACTAGTAAAAGTCAACATAGACTTTCCACATGACAGAATTTAACGGCTGCCTCAGGTGTAATCAAAACAAATTGTGGCATCTGCGTCGAATGTTATAAATTCCGTTCCATCTGGTGCAGCTTTCAGTCAAATTCAAGTTCGTAAAATGTTAATGACACAGGAAAATAAAAATAACTATGATTTAAGAATTTTATTTTGAATGCACAAGTATAATCTGGAGCACATTTCCACCACAACTGTTACATCGGAACAAATAGGATTCACATTGCACTGACTCAATTAAACAGTGCAAAGGGAGCCTGAATCCAGGTCAGGTGATGATCCAGCACAGAACGGGAAGATATTCCCTGGACAAGGGAATCTCACGCCAGCCACTGCAATCCCTGACTGGACTTCACCACCTGATTTTAATTTCGAATTTTCGTATTAGTGTAACATCAATCCTGCCTCACAGCGACTGTAAATTGAAGTTATATAAAAAAAAAATTCCTCTTTTGATCCTCAGTGTCCAATAAATAATCCAAAAAAGACATAGATCCCTCATTAATCACCTCAAAGGGTAATTTCATAGAATCCCTGCGGTGCAGAAGGAGGCCATTCAGCCCATTGAGTCTGCACTGACGACAATCCCATCCAGACCCTACCCCCATGTATTTACCCCAGTGACGTTAAGGGACAATTTAGCAAGGTCAATCAACTTTACACTGCGGAAGGAAACCAGAAGACCTGAAGGAAACGCATACAGACACCAGGAGAGCATGCAAACTCCACACAGACAGTGACCCGAGGCCTGAATTGAACTCTGAACCCTGCCTCTGTGAGGAAGCAATGCTAGCCACTTTGCCATTGTGCCACCCTGCTTAAACGTTTATTCATTTGCCTAAATATTTAAAGGTTGCATTCCTGGTCTCAAAATGAAGGGCTTCTTACCTTTTCCAAGACAAGATAGTAGCTTGAAATGGTGAGCAACCAATATTGATGTGGCAGTATTGACCATATATCTGTGATACATGGACATTCTGACCAGTCACTTTGCAATGTTGGGTGGGTCTAACCCGGGATTCCCAAGAACATTAGCTGAGTTAAAACCCTCCAGTGACATGCTGTTAGACCCATCCAACCCAACATCTCCGCTACCCAACACCTTCACCGACCTGACACCCAGCGCCCATCCTGAGCCAACACCCCCCCAGGGATGTCTGAACCCCTCCTCGACTAGCTTATCTTGGAAACTTACCTTCTTCCTTTCATTGGACTTGTTAAACTTAGCTGCTTCATGGCAGATATGCTTGATACTTGCAGGTACTTGATGTTCCTGAGGAACTCTCTCACACGTAACAGATTGTGCTTTCTCTCTTGCTGCCTATATTTTCTTGAGTGATCTGGCTGCGTAGATTGGCACAATGTGGGTTCACTGCAGTCATGATAATTTTATGTCAAATCTTTACTATGGACAAATCTATCTTTAAAACCCATGCCTGAAGTCACCACTCATTTAGTTGGTATGCTTCGTTTGCATGTAACAGCATTGATTCAAACCAATTGGAGCAGGCATAGGTCCTTCAGCCCATCTAGCCTATTCCTGCCATATGCTCTGTAATCTTTGGTGCAACATCAAGGACAAAAGAGCCCGTACTGCACAGTAATGTTCTAATGTTGCATTCTTCTGTTTATCACAAGTATATTGATCATACACCAAGGATTGGTAAAACATAATATGGTTCATTATTTGAAGATATAAATACAATAGTAGGCTACGTACCTGCCTGTCCCATCTAGTATGTTGTGTCTACAGAGTCCTGTGATCATGCACTGTCTTATAATAAAAATTGATTGACAGCAGTCTGAGACACGCTTTTCAAACGTATATATGTATCACCATATCATAGAGCCAAGCTGTCTCTGCTAATAGGTGGCTTTGTGACGCAGTGGGGAGTACCATCCACTGTCTCTGAGCCAGAAGCACGTTGGCACAGTGGTTAACACTGGCGTCTCACCGTGCCAGGGAGCCGGGTTTGATTCCCGGCTTGCGTCACTGTCTGTGCGGAGTTTGCACATTCTCCCCGTGTCTGTGTGGGTTTCCGCCAGGTGCTCCGGTTTCCACCCACAGTCCAAAAGACGTGCTGGGTTAGGTGCATTGGCCATGCTAAATTCTCTCTTAGTGTACCTGGACAGGAGCTGGATGGTGGTGACTAGAGGATTTTCACAATAACTTCATTGCAGTGTTAATGTAAGCCTGCTTGTGGCACTAATAAATAAACTTTTTCAAACTTTAAGCTCCAGGTTTGAGTCCCACCCCAGGACTTGATGGTCAAGGTGCGTTCAGAATACAATCAAACAAGTTGAGTGTCAACTTGCAAATCCTTCTAAACATGTCAATAGCTAGTGGTAAGAGTGGGAGGGACTGCTGGCCAGCCAGCTTGACGCAGAGTGACATTCCCTCAAGCTATAAACCCGAGCGATAAACTAGTGATCTGTTCTGGCAATTACTTGCTATGGGAACAGATGAAAGGTTGCCTTAGTGTGCCACTAGGTGTGGGAAAAGAAGTATGAATCTCTGCTTATATTCATTTAAATGAACATCAATCAATCTAGCTGAGTAAATATGAGAGCATTGCAGTCATTCTGGTTCAGAGGCATTTTCCCGAGTTTATATTAGGTGAAATGTAAATCTTTGCTTTCTCTGGTTGGGTTGTATTTTTCCAATGGAGTGAGTCCTTGGCTAGAATTGCCACATCTCTCAGGGTGGGATTTTACAGCCTTGCTCAAGTGAGATTGGAAATGCCCGCTAGAAGTTGCCAGACATGCCTGTTGTCCACCACTCACCCACTCCGATTCCGTGGTGGGCGAGGCAGTAGAATTCCGGCATGTGTCAGAACTTGCAAGGTTTGACCCCTATCTGCTGGGTCTGGGTGGCATCCTATCATCCATGTGAGAATGTAGAAAACATTCCCACTGTATAGGGTGAACCTGACCAATCCAATTGACTGGCGTGATGGTGGTTACCATGAGGAAAGAACATTCACATCACAGTCAATCAGACATTTATTCAATCTCAGAATCTTCTCACGACTTCACACTGCTCAAAAAGACCATGAAGTCACAAAACAAAACCATTGCTCTGATTTTTGTCCTTGCTTTGGCATCAAGCAGGTCCTTCCAGCACAATAAAGAATTGCTTGTCAGATTTTAACCATTTTACATCACTTTGGTGACTTAGATTTACTCTATGCAAAAATTTTGACCAGATCTTCAAACAGTGAAATAAATCTTGAGGCTGGATGGCTTCCTTTATGCAATTTGTGGTACCAATCAAACAAATAATTCAGTGTCAGAAACTTACTTCAAATGCAGGTGGTCCTGCTTTACAAAGTGTCTATTTTTATTCATGTGATGTGGGTATTTCTAGCTGGACCAATATTTATTGCCCGTCCCTAAGTGCCCTTAAGAAAGGTGATGGTGTGATGCCTTCATGAGCTGTCCATGTGGTGTCAGTAAACATAGAAACTACAAAGAAGAGTAGACCATTTGGTCCTTTGAACCTTCTCCGCCATTCATTATGATCATAGTTGACCATCAGTTGAACCAAATTCAATACCCTGATTACCCCTTCCCCTATCTCCCTTAATCTCTTTAGCCCCAAGAACTATTTCTAATTTTGTCTGGAAGTTTGATGACGTTTTGGCCCCAACTACTTTCTGTTGTAGTGAATTCTAAAGATTCACCACCGTTTGAATGAAGAAATTTCTTCTCTCTGAGTTCTACAAGATTTACCCTTTATTCTCATAATAATCCTTATTATGTTTGGGACACCCCAGCATTGGGAACATTCTTTCTGAAACTACCCTGTCTAACTAACATTCTTTCTGAAACTACCCTGTCGTGCCTTACTAACCTCATTGAGTTTTTTGAAAAAGTGACTAAAGAGGTGGATGGGGGTAAGGCGGCTGATGTGGTATATATGGACTTTAGTAAGGCGTTTGATAAGGTGGCCCGTGGAAGACTTCTGCAGAAAATGCAGATGTATGGGATAGAGGGTGATTTAGCTAATTGGGTTAGGAATTGGCTAGCAGATAGAAGACAGAGGGTGGTGGTTGATGGGAGATATTCATCTTGGAGTTCGGTGACAAGTGGTGTACCTCAGGGGTCTGTTTTGGGGCCCCTGCTGTTTGTAATTTTTATAAATGATCTGGATGAGGGTATTGAAGGATGGATTAGTAAATTTGCAGATGACACTAAAGTCGGTGGAGTGGTAGATAGTGAAGAGGGGTGTTATAGTTTGCAGAGGGACTTGGACAAGTTGCAGAGCTGGGCCGAGAGGTGGCAAATGGAGTTTAATGTGGAAAAGTGTGAGGTAATGCACTATGGCAGGAATAATAAATGTGTAGAGTATAGGGCTAATGGTAGGATTCTTAGTAGTCTTGATGAACAGAGGGATCTTGGTGTGTATGTGCATAGATCCCTGAAAGTAGGCAGTCAAGTCGAGAAGGTTGTTAAGAAGGCATATGGAGTCTTAGCTTTTATTGGTAGGGGGATTGAATTTCGGAGCCGCAACGTCATGTTGCAACTGTACAAAACTCTAGTGCGGCCGCACTTGGAGTATTGTGTGCAGTTCTGGTCCCCGCATTATAAGAAAGATGTGGAGGCATTGGAGAGGGTACAGAGGGGGTTTACCAGGATGTTGCCTGGTATGGAGGGCAGGTCTTATGAAGAGAGGCTGAGGGATTTGAGGTTGTTTTCGTTAGAAAGGAGGCGGCTAAGAGGGGACCTAATCGAAACATATAAGATGATTAGAGGTTTAGATAGGGTGGACAGTGATAGCCTTTTTCCTAGGATGGAGAAAGCTAGCACGAGGGGACACAGCTTTAAATTAAGGGGTGATAGTTATAGGACGGATATCAGAGGTAGGTTCTTTACCCAAAGGGTGGTTCGGGAGTGGAATGCCCTGCCTGCAGCAGTTGTAGATGCGCCAAGTTTGGTGGCGTTTAAGAGGTTAGTTGATAAGTATATGGAAGAGAAGGGAATGGTTTAGTTTGGAGGGTCATTGCTTTTTATATTGGTCGGCGCAACATCGAAGGCCGAAGGGCCTGTTCTGTGCTGTAATGTTCTATGTTCTAACTCTGTTAGAATTTTATAAGTTTAAAGAAAGTTTATTTATTAGTCACACATAGGCTTACATTGACACTGCAATGAAGTTACTGTGAAAATTCCACAGTCAACACACCCCAGTGCTTGTTTGGGTACACAGAGGGAGAATTTGGCATGGCCAATGCACCTAATCAGCACGTCTTTACGAAGGTGGAAAGAAACTGGAACACCGCAGAAGAAACCCATGCAGACACGGTGATAACGTGCAAACTCCATACACAAGCAGGGAATCGAATACAGTTCCCCAACACTGTGAGGCAGCTGTGCTAACCACTGTGCTACTTATTTCAATGAGATCTTCTCATAGGTACACTCACAGGGAGGGAATTCCAGGATTACTAAGTGAACATCGCATGAAGAAAATATGCCAGAGTTGCTGAACTCTCAAAACAATAAATGGCTCCTAAAAGCTGAATAAATGATGAGGCTGAGTCACCTATAAGTCTTCAGGAGCCAGTGTTGCGAACTAAACTTGGCTTTTCTGATGTGTACTCTCCAATTCCTGATACTGCATGGTTTTTATTCTAGGGTCTGAGTGGATCTTTTGGTCATGTTTTGAAGGTAGACAGGTACAAATTGGCCTGAAAGATGGTGAAGGTGACGTGTAATTGCTTTGAGCTTTTGTGGTAGTGAAGCACGAATTTTGAATTGTAATTATCTATCACCACAAATATACAGCAATTCTAAGGTAGTGACTGTTGCCTTCTGACCTGAATTTGTGCTTCTTACAGCCCTGGCTAAGATGTGAGGTAAAATTAGGGAAATTAATTGGACTTGTGCCTCTGCATATTAGTTCTCGAGTTTCCAAGATTGTCATCAATGATATACTGGGGAGGCAAAGATTACAATTAGTCTGGTGGAAGGAGAATACTTGGAGAAAACATTATTCTTTTCAAGCTGATTTTGGAATCAAACCACTGCTGGAAATGCATGATTGCACAATGTTCAGCATTCATGATTCCTCAGATACTCCATGTCCATATGCAGCAAGATCTGGACCGTACCCATGCTTGGGCTGACAAGTGAATCATAGAATCATAAAAACCCTAATGTGCAGAAGGAGGCCAATCTGTCCATCGAGTTTGCACCAACCACAATCCCACCCAGAACCTATCCCTGTAATCCCACATATTTACCCCGCTAATCCCACTAATTTAAGCATCCCGGGACACTAAAGGGCAATTTAGCATGGTCAATGCACCTAATCCACACATCTTTAGACTGTGGGAGGAAATCGGAGCACTCAGAGGAAATTCTTGTGGCAGTAACCCGAGTGGGGGCAAGTAACATTCATGCCGGGAAATGACTATAGAGGACAGAACGTTACTGTCGTCCCTTGACATTCAATGGCATTACCATCACCGAATCCCCACCTGTTAACATCCTGGGGATTACCATCAATCAGAAACTGAACTGGACTAGCCGTATAAATATTGTGACCACAAGAGCAGGACAGAGGTCAGGAATCCTGCAGAAAGTTATTCACCTCCTGACTCCCCAAAGCCTGCCTGCCTTCAATAAGTAAAGTTTATTTATTATTAACAAATGATGCTTACATTAATACCGCAATGAGGTTACCATGAAATTCTCCCATTTGCCACCCAGCTAACCAGCATATCTTTCAGAACGTGAGAGGAAACCAGAGCACCCGGAGGAAATCCACGCAGACACAGGGAGAACATACAAATTCCACACAGTCAGTGACCCGAGCCAGGGATCAAACCTGGGTCCTCGGTGCTGTGAAGCAGCAGTGCTAACCACTGTGCCATTGTGCAAGGCACAAGGCAGAAGTGTGATGGCATACTGTCCACTTCCCTGGATGGGTGCAGCTCCAACAACACTCAAGAATTTCATACCATCCAGGAAAAAGTAGCCCAACTTGATTCTTATCCCATCCACAAACATTCACTCCCTCCACCCCTGACAAAATTAGGAGCCATGTATACCATTTACAAGGTGCATTGCAAGATCACACCAAGGTTCCTTCAGCAGCACCTTCCAAACCCAAAACCACTACCATCTAGAAGGACAAGAGCAGCAGACACATGGGAACACCAGCTGAAGGCTCACCTCCAAGTCACTCACCATCCTGACTTCAAACTGTGTCACCATTCCTTCTCTGTCACTGGGTTAAAATCCTGGAACTCCCTACCTGACAGCACTGCGGGTGTACCTGTATCACATGAACTGCAGTTGTTCAAGAAGACAGCTCACCACTACCTCCTTCCCAAGCACAACTTGGGGTGGGCAATAAATGCTGGTCTGGCCAGCGACACCCACATCACATGGATGAATTGAAAAGCAATTATGAAAAAGCAGAAGAAAGAGTTTGTACTTTAACAGAGCCTTTCATGACCATTGCGACATTTCAAAGTACTTTACAGCCAATGGAGTTCTTTTGACGTGTAGACATTGTCATACATGAAATGCAGCAGCCAATTTTGCACTCAGCAAACTCTCACATGTATCGTGATGTTGATCGGATGATCTGTTTTTTTGTGTGATATTGACTGAGGGCCAGGATGATGTAAGTGTTTGCCTGGTGTCTTATGAAGAGGTCTGTGGTTGATATTAAGTGTATATTAAGAGCTCCAGGATATAGACTTGAGTATTAACTCCATGCTAGCTTCTTAGCTATGAGGAGAAGTTTGGGTAGACTTGGTTTGTTCTCACTGGAATGACAGAAGTTGAGGGGTGACCTGATAGAGGCTTACAGGATTATGTGTAGCATGGATAGAGTGGCTAGTCAGCTGCTCTTTCCTAGGGTCAAGTACTAGGGATATAGGTTTAAGGTGTGAAGGGAAAAGCTTAGAGGAGATGTGTGCTGCAAGTTTTTTACACAGAGGGTCGTGAATATCTGCAACATGCTGCCATGGTGGGAGCAGGTACAATAGCGGCATTTAACTAGATGAACACATGAACAGGATGGGAATGAAAGGATTTGGACTTTATAAGTGCAGACGGCTTTAGTTTAGGCAGACATCATGATTGGCGCAGGCTTGGAGGGCCAAAGAGCCTGTTCCTGTGCTGTACTGTTCTTTGTTCTGATGGACTGTTACTGTGCCCAGTCTATTATCAAGGACAACACAATACCTACTCTTTAACTAGCTCTCTTTGGGAACATTTAGGCTCAGTTATTTGTTGTCTAAAAACCTTTATGACATGTAAATTCCAGGCCACCTCCTCGATTACCTGACTCTGAACAAGAATGTGCTAACACAGAGCCACGACTCAGCATTCTGCCTCACCTCACTGGAGAAATACTTTCAGGAAGAACAAGGAATGGTGCACCAACACTGTCACAATGGGAAGCACCAAGGTTAAACTGAACAGATTTACACTGTGCATTATTAGGACCAATAATGAATAGTAAAACTAGATATGACAGAAGTTTACAAAATTATGAGAGGTATAGATAGAATGGAGAGTCAGAGTCTTTTTCCCTGGGTAGAAATGTCAATGACTAGGGGACATAGGTTTAAGGTAAAAGGAGGAAAATTTAAAGGAGATGTGAGAAGCAGGTTTTTTTACACAGTGCCTGGGATGTGCTGCAGAGGAGGTGGTCAAAGTAGATACAATAACAATGTTTAAGAGGCATCCTAACAGATACATGAATAGGCAGTGAGTAGAGGGATACGGATCGCATAGAGGCAAAAGATCTTTGTTTAGAAAAGCATCATGTATCAGCACAGGCTTGGTGAGCCAAATGGCCTGTGCTCTACTGTTCCTTAGACTCTTCTTTGTTCTTTGTTCATAGTCTTGGGATGGAAATCTTTGGCTGTTCGTGCCAGTGAAGTCTTCCCAGTTGACTCCCGCCATGGGGTTCCTAATGGCACACGGCACATTCAACGGGAAATACCATTGACAACGCCAGAACCAGAAGGATCCGTTGCTGGCAAATGGCGGACTAACTCCACTCCCATGAAGCACAGCACATTGTGTGGAGATACCCGCTCCAGGTATAAGGCTGTGGATAATGAAAAGTAGAAATGAACTTAAGTAGCGCCTTTGTAGATTTCAAGATGTCTTAACCATTACAGCTAATGCAGTGCTTTTAAAATTTAGTCACTTAATGCCAGTTTTCACATAGCTAGCTCTCACAAATAGCAATGTGATAATGGCCAGATTATCTACTTTAGTGACATTGGTTGAGAGATAAATCTTGGTCGACTGCAGGGGATCTTTCTCCTCTATTAGCATCTGTCATAGAGTTTATAATGATTTGCAAGGCAGCAATCACTCATAAGGGATTGGGTGAACATGTGGTGGGTTGATTTATTGAGATTAGGCACCTGGGAACAGATATACAAGAGTACAAAGCTTGAAGATATCTTCAGCAGTCTGTGCATGCTCTGCTTTAAAGCAATAGTGAAACTAAAACTAGATCACATGACTCATATTTTTTCTAGTGATGTCATGTAGTAATCCCTTAAATGCTTTTTACAACACCATTTGACCTTTAATGTTTACCTGATAGTAAACTTTAAAGGGTCTCAGTTTAATATTTCATGCTAAAGATGGCACCTCTAAATGTACAGTGCTCCCTCAGTACTGCAAGTTTCTGAAGTGGATTACTGGGGATATATTTATCTATTTATTTATTCATGTCACAAATAAGTTTACATTAACACTGCAAATTAAGTTACTGTGAAAATTCCCTAGTTGCCACACTTTGATGACGCCTGTTTGGGTATACTGAAGGAGAATTTAGCATGACCAATGCACCCTAACCAGTATGTCTTTCAGACTGTGGGAGGAAACCAGAGCACCCAGAGAAAGCCCAGACAGACATGGGGAGAATATGCAGACTCCTCACAAACAGTGACCCAAGCTGGGAATTGGACTGATGCTACAAGGCAGCAGTGTCGACTACTATACCACTTATGTATTGTTTTTTTATTCATTGGACACGGGCTGGCCAGCATTTATTGTCCATCCCTAGTTGCACGAGAACAATTGAGAGTCAACCACATTGCTCTGGTTCTGGAGTCACATGTAGGCCAGACCAGATAAGGACAGCAGATTTCCTTCCCTAAAGGACATTAGTGGACAGGATGGGTTTTTCTGACAGTTGGCAATGGTTTCATGGTCATCAATAGATTCTGAATTCCAGATTTTTAAAAATTGAATTCAAATTCTACTATCTACTGTGGCGGGATTCAAACCCAGGTCTCCAGAACATTAGCTGGGTTTCTGGATTAATAATGTAACAATAATACCACTAGGCCATCGCTCCCCATCTATAGCATAGCAATAAGCCTTTTAAACCAACTGGTGCGATATAACTTCAAAAGGATCTCAAGATTCAAGGATTTTGGTCATGAAACCTGGTGTGGATTAGGCGGCAGTGAATTGTAAGACCAGGATTCACGTAGTGCAATATAAAAGAAAATGCAGAAATGTGAAACTTGTTGCTGACTCACTATGTTAATTTTACTGCTGCCCAGGATAGATATTAGCCAGCTGTTTAAGCACTTGAATGATCACAATTTACAGCAAGGAACCAATATAAAAAACTGAAAAGTAACATGAATAAAATGGCTTTAACTTTCAAATTCCTATTGGACCAAAGAGGGGACATAACTTTAAATTAAGAGGTGGTAGTTATAGGACGGATGTCAGAGGCAGGTTCTTTACACAGAGGGTGGTGAGAGCGTGGAATGCCCTGCCTGCAGCAGTTGTGGACTCGCCTACTTTGGGGGCATTCAAATGTTCGGTGGATAGGCATATGGATGATATTGGAATAGTTTAGGTTAGAGGGTCCACTGGCCGGTGCAACATTGAGGGCCAAAGGGCCTGTAGTGCGCTGTAATGTTCTATGTTCTATAAATATGACCAAATGAATTTCTTTTGATTTAAAACAGGTACAGACTCTGCTGTGTTGTTCTTGCATTTCAGATGCATTCATGGAACTTTTTGTTTACTAAGATTAAAATGGGCGAGTGGGAGATTGTTTAATATGCCTTTGCATATACTTTGTACTGACAGGAAATCTTGGACTCTCTCATATATCTAATATATTTAATTTATTATGTATAAAACGGCTCTTTAAGAAGTGATCTGACACTCACACTCCGAGGAGGAATAGATCAGGGGAGTGCTGACCTCACACATCCTGGTTTGCAGAAGGTACCTGGTCATTGGTTTGGGAAATGGCCCTGATATGTTGTTCAATTGGACCCCACCCACACCAGCTTGAAGTTTATTTATTAGTGTCACAAGTAGGCTTACATTAACACTGCAATGAAGTTACTGTGAAAATCCCCTAGTTGCCACACTCCAGCACCTGTTCGGGTAACACTGAGGGAGAATACAGCATGGTCAATGCACCTAACCAGCATGTCTTTTGGACTGTGGGAGGAAACTGGAGCACCCAGAGGGAACCCACACAGACATGGGGAGAACGTGCAAACTCCACACAGACATTGACCCAAGGTCGTAAATTGAACCCTGGTGCCTGGTCCTATGAGGCAGCAGTGCTAACCACTGCCCCTACATACCTCAGAACTGAGAAAGATTGAAAACAGAAGAACTCCCCTTGCAGGGTGAGATGAACTAATAATTCAAAGGTCAGGCAAATGATCTGGGGACATTGGCTCAAATCTCATCTGGTGGAATTTAAATTCAATTAATAAACCTGGAATATAAACTCTCTGCTGGTTGGAGTCATACCTACCATAAAGGAAGATATATGTACTGAATGGAGGTCAATCATTTCAGCTCCAAGAGATCACCGCAAGAGTTCCTGCAGGAATAATACTTTCTCCCTGAGTCTGTGTGGGTTTCCTTCGAGTGTTCTGGTTTCCTCCCACACTCCAAAGATGTGCGGGTTAGGTTAATTGAACATGCTAAATTGCCCCTGAGTGTTGGGGGAATTAGCGAGGCAAATATGTGGGGTTATAGGGGTAGAGTCTGAGTCGTAGGATAGAATGGCCTCTTTCTGCACTATAGCAATTATATAATTCTATGATTTCTCAGGGTAGTGTCATTGGTCCAACCATCTTCAGCTGCTTCATCAACGACCTTTCTTCCATCATAAGGTCAGAAGTCAGGATGTTTGCTGAAATCTGTACAATGTTCAGAACCATTACAATTCTTCACATACTGAAACAATTCATGTTCAAATGCAGGATTGGGTTGACAATTGGAATATAACATTCGCGGTACACAAGTGCCAGGCAATAATGATCTCCAACAAGAGAGGATCTAACAATCAGCTCTTGACATTCAACGGAACTCTGTACTATCAACATCCTGAGGGTCACCATTGATAGAAACTGGACTGGCCATATAGATACTGTGATCACCAGAGCAAGTCAAAGGCCAGGAATGATGTAGAGAACAACTCACTTTCTGATCCTTTCCCTTAAGCCTGTTCACTATCTACAAAGCACAAGTCAGGAGTGTGATGGAATACTCTTCACTTGTCTAGATGAATGCAACTCCAACAACACTCAAGAAGTTCGATACCATTAAGCCTGCTTGATTGCTAACTCTTCTACAAACGTTCAATCCCCCATGCTGGGCTGGACCAGCAGTATAAATGCTGTAGCTGCAGAAGCAGGTCAGAGGCTTGAAATTCGGCAGTGAGTGACTCACCTCCTGACTCCCAAAGTTTGTCCCAAGGCACAAGTCAGAGTGTGGTGGAGTGCACTTCACTTTTCTGCTTGAGTGCAGCTCCAGCAACACATACACTTTGCCACATTCAGGACAAAACAGCCCGCTTGATTGGCATCCCATCTGCAGATGTTCACTCCCTTCACCACAGTGCTCAGTGGCAGCGGTGTGTGCCGTCTAAAAGATGCACTGCTGGAACTCACCAGGGATCCTGAGACAGCACCTTCCAGAAGGACAAAAGCAGCAGATACCTGGGAACATCACCACTTGGGGATCCCTCTCCAAGCCACTCACCATCGTGACTTGAAAATATATTGCTGTTCCTTCACTGTTGCTGGGTCAAAAGCCTGGAACTCTCTCCCTAAAAGCACTGGGTATAGCTGCTACATTGCAGCAGTTCAGGCTCATTACCGCCTTCTCAAGGGCAATTAGGAATTGGCAATAAATGCTGGACTCGTCATCGATCTTAATAAAAAAAAATTTAAAAATATTGTCGATAAAGTACAGAATAATAATGATTTCTAACTTGTTCCATTGGAGCTCTTGGCAGTTCTTTTCCAGTCCACAAAATAAACCTTGGAATTGAACATCTCAGGCACTGTCACAGATAATGATACCAATTTTAAATCCAATCGATTTATTTGATAGTAAACATGCAAGCTTTCGGCCTTTGTAGCCTTTGTCAAATGAATGAATCGGTTGGATTTAAAATTGATGTTGTCAGACCTCTTACTGAATTTACCTCAGTCTAACGCTGGCATCTCTACATCATCACAGGTAATGACAGCAGGGACTTAGCAGTAGTATTCTCTCAAACTGAAACTGTTGGGTAGGAATTTTTTTTGTGGAGTGTGCAAGCTCAGCTATACAGGACATTGTTGAGACCACATTTTGAATGTTTGTGCAGTTTTGTCCTCCTTAATTTGGAAATGCTGTAAAAGCATTGGAGTTGGTTCAGAGGAGGCATACTAGATTGATACTTGGAAAGCGCTGGTTGTTTTATGAGGACATGGGCGGAAGTGGGAACGCTAAAATGGTGGTGCGGGCTCGTTGGGCCGAAGGGCCTGTTTCCCATGCTGTGTTGTTCTTTGACCATCAAGGAAAACTGGCAGTTGTGTGTACCATTTACAAGTGCTGGAACCCTCCAAGGCTCCTTAGACAGCACTTCCCAAACATATGACCACTACCAGAGCAGATAGCTGGGGCCATCAATACCTGAAGGTTCCCATCCAAGTCACTCACCATCTTGACTTGGAAATATATATCACCATTCTTCACTGTTGCTAGGTCAAAATCCTAGAAGTCCCTCTCTAACAGCACTCTGGGGTACCTACACTTCAGAGGCTGCAGTGGTTTAAGATGGCAGATCACGATCATCTTTTGTTGGGCAATTAGGGATGCATAATGAATGCTTTGGCAGCCGTATCCTGTGAAAGAATGAAAGAAACATAAAACTCTCAGGGATGAATTTTCCTGCAAATCAGCAAAGACTGATGGTGGCGGCAAAAATGGTATTGAAATCGCTGTCAGCTTTCTCCACCACACAGTTTCATACTTCAAAAGAAAGCAGCATGGGATAGATCCCACAAGGCATCACCAGCAGGGCGACCTCAGATTCACCGATCCACAAACAACTTAATCCCTTGAGGATCTGGCCACATATTTAAAGCCTGCCCCAGCACTAAGGAGCTCACACTGGAATCCCCCTGCTCCAATACCCCTGGCACTGCCCCTGGCACTGTCTGGAAACTCCCCCTGGCACTGCCCTGGCACTGTCCTCTGGTGCTGCCATGACATGGCATCAGCACTGTCCTCTGGCACTTCCTAGGCAGTGCCAAGGTAGTACGTGTGCAGCGTGAGGGGCAGTGTAACACCTCTCTGTTACAGCTCCTTCACCTACTCATCAGGTACACGTCTTGAGACACCGGTTGGATTTTACACTGCCCTGTCTCTCCCTGACGTGGGTTGTTATTCTGACTTGGGTGGGGATGATTCAGACACAGGGGCCTGGTAATGATTTGTGAATTCATTCAAATGATGTTCCTGGCATTGGCATTGGGAAACGCATCTCGTTAATGATGGAGGGGGTGGGGACAATTGCACAATGTCTTCACTTCAACATTATATTTGTCTGTTCTTGCGAGATTCTGAACTCCTGTCACTGATCACATCTGACATTTAAAGTTAAACATTAGATTTTATTAGTGTTGGGGTAAGGCTTACATTAATGCAGCAATGAGATTACTGTGAAAATCCCCTAGCCGTTACTCTCTGGCACCTGTTCAAGTCAATGCGTCTAACCAGCATATCTTTCAGAATGTAGGGGGAAACTGGAGAAAACCCAAGCAGATATGGGTAGAATGTGCAAACACAGACAGTGACCCAAGCCAGGAATCAAACTAGGTCCTTGGCTCTGTGAAGCCACTATGCTATTGTGTTGCCCTGTGTGCTACTGTGCCGCACATTAACACTACATGAAGTTACTGTGGAAATCCCCTAATAGCCGCACTCCGGCACCTGTATGGGATGGGGAGTGGAAAATCCTGGCCTTTGTCTTCAGGCTGAGCCTGCTTGTAGTTCCGAGCAGAGTCATTCTTCTTTTCCCCTGTTCCTCACAGGAACCAGAGGTTATTCGATCACTTGTGACATTGCGAATGAAATGGCGAAGGGGCTTGAAAAGAAATGGGTTCGGTTTTGCCACCATTGCCAGACAGCTGGGAAACTCACCAGTATATTCACAGCGATTCTACACACAGCTCTGTCATTGCTGCAGGGTTCGAAACACTCCCTGACTGGCTGGCTAATCTCAATTAGATGCCGTCTGTGGTTTACTGAGGAGAGTCACCATGTGACTGAGTGTCAGTGTGCAGTGTATCAATGCCAAGCCATTCAGATTGTTCCAGGCCTCAGGCTGCGCTTTTTAAAGGGAATTATTAAAATAAAGGCTCTCGTTAGATTTAAATCCTCCTTCTTCTGGTACAATGTGGGCAATTATTATTCAATCTGAACCAAAGATTTGATACTCAAGAAAACTATTCGAAAACAATTAGCTGCCACCAAGTCAAAGATTAACTTATTACGTTGCAGAGCTAATTCTACGATAGGTTGCTAGTGAAATTGATTTCCCCATTAAAGAGGCTTATTGGCTCCTGATGAGATCTACCTATGATTCTCATCAGGTAGAATCATGGAATCCCTACAGTGCTGAAGGAGACTGTTCGACCCATCGAGTCTGTCTTGACCATAATCCCACTCAGGCCCTATTTCCATTGTGCCACACATTTACCCTGCTAATCCCACTGACAGTAGGATCAATTTAGCATTGCTAATCAGCCTGACCCGCACATCTTTGGACTATAAGTTACAATCGTCATGGTTAATCTTTAAAATACTTCTGTTTACAATTTCTCAAATTAATCTGTTCGAGAGTTCAAATGAATGCTGCTAAAGAACATTTAGAAAATTACAGCATCTCAATTTCCCAACTAACATTAACCTTTCATTTTGGGTGAAGTTTTATAAGTATGCATGCAAATTCTGAGCTAGATATTGCACCGGGGGCTGATCGGCCTGTTGTTTCTCAACAGTTGCCAATTTGCAGACTTTTTTTTCATTCATTTGTGGGACATGGGATTCACTGGCTGGACCAGCATTTACTGCCCATCCTTATTGCCCTTGGAGGGCAGTTGAGAATCAACCACATTACTGTGGTTCTGGAGTTACATTTAGGCCAGATGAGGGTAACAGATTTCCTTCCCTAAAGGATATTAGTGAACCAGATGGATTTTCCCAACATTCGACAATGTTTTCTTGGTCATCAGTAGATTTTCAATTCCAGTTTTTTTTTATTGAATTCAAATTCCACCATCTGCTACGGCAGGATTCGAACCAGGGCTTCCAGAACATTAGCTGAGCTTTTGGATTAATAGTTGAATAATAATACTGCTGGGCCATCGCTTTTGCACCTCTGGGCCATTTTGGAACATGCTGAATTGGTAGAAAGATGGAAGCCCATGCTCCCAGCCATGTCTGAGAATTGGACATGTTGTGACCACAGGTCTGAGGAGGAACATCACCCTTCACAATGTCTGTCTAATAGCTGGGGCCAGTTTATAAGCTCACACAGAGACGGTGTCTCATTCCCTTTCAATCTCTTAACTGCAGCATCAGTTCTTATCTCTGACAATCCCTCAGTGTTGGAAGCCGTCCTCTTGCCTTCTAACTCTGGGAGCTCTTATTGATGGACAGTGTGTTCTCTAGCCAGTAATTAGCCAGCTTGTTCAAAACTAAATTGGGCATTAGGTGCTGACACAATATGGGGTCAACACTTGGAATTTCACCAACAGTATAATTGGGCGGCACGGTAGCACAGTGGTTAGCGCTGCTATTTCACAGCTCCGGGGTCCTGGGTTCGATTCCTGGCTCAGGCCATTGTCTGTGTGGAGTTTGCACATTCTCCTTGTGTCTGTGTGGGTTTCCTCTAGGTACTCTGGTTTCCTCCCACAGCACAAAGATGTGCGGGTTAGGTTGATTGACCATGCTAAGAAATTGACCCTTAGTATCTAGGGATGCATAGGTTAGAGGGATTAGTGGGTATAGTATGTAGGGATATGGGGGTAGGGCCTGGGTGGGATTGTGTTTGTTGTAGACTCAATGGGCTGAAGGCCTCTTTCTGCACTGTAGGCTTCTATGAATACAGTGGTGACCCAAGAAAAACCATCCAGTGACCAAGTGATTCTGAGCCATTTCTGAATTGGTCTATTATACAGTCATAGATGTTTACAGCATGGAAACGGGTCCTTTGGCCCAACTTGTCCATTGACAAGTTGGGCCAAACATATAAGATGATTAGAGGTTTAGATAGGATGGACAGTGATAGTCTTTTTCCTAGGATGGAGAAAGCTAGCACGAGGGGACATAGCTTTAAATTAAGGGGTGGTAGTTATAGGACGGATGTCAGAGGTAGGTTCTTTACCCAGAGGGTGGTAAGGGTATGGAATGCCCTGCCTGCTGCAGTTGTAGATGCGCCAAGTTTGGTGGCGTTTAAGAGGTTAGTAGATAAGTTTATGGACGAAAAGGGAATGGTTTAGTTTGGAGGGTCACTGCTTTTTCCTAATTGGTCAGCGCAACATCGAAAGCCGAAGGGCCTGTTCTGCGCTGTAATGTTCTATAGTTCTATGTTCTATTCCACCCTTTTCTTTTAATCACTAAGCTAGTCCCAATTGCCCACATTTGACCCATATCCCTCTATAGCCAGCTTACCCATGTAACCGCCTAAACACTTTTTAAAAGACAAAATTGTACCCGCCTCTATTACTACCTCCAGCAGCTCATTCCAGACACTCACCACCCTCTGAGTGAAGAAATTGCCCCTCTGCACCCTTTTGTATCTCTCCCCTCTCACCTTAAAGCTATACCCTCTAGTTTTAGACTCCTCTACCTTTGGGAAAAGAATATTGACTATCTAACTGATCTATGCCCCCTGTTACTTTATAGACAACTATATGGTCACCTTATGCGTCCTATGGTCCAAAGAAAAAAAATCCCAGTCTATCCAGTTTCTCCTTATAATCAAACAATCAAGTCCTGGCAGCTTCCTAGTAGATCTTTACTGTACTCTTTCTAGTCTGTTGTCATAGACTTCATTTCAGCTCCATTGCTCCTGGCACTGAGGGCCACAGACTCCAGAGTCTCACCTGCCATTGCTGCATTTCCACAGAGATTCACCTCACTGCTTCCCCACATTTATGTGCTATTCGTCAAACTTCTTTCCTTTCAGGTGAGTCCCTGTGAAGTGAGATCCCCTGACTCTGAAGCTGCGGCTGCTTTCTCTGCGGGGTTAGTTGCTGAGGTGACACATTCTCTCCACTCTCCCCCAACTCCCTTGTGGTCTGTATGACATCCAGCGCCAGATCCCCACTCACACTGTCTACCTCCTCTGGGTGCAAGTTTCCAAACTGCTCCAGAGGGTATAGATGATGCAAGAGGTTACCTCTGAAGAATATGGCCTCACCTCTTGCACCGGCTGTGCAGAATGATCACAGTTTGAGGGCACAGAATGATGATGAGGAAACACTTGATGGTGGTTTAGATCAGAAGAACTTTGCTATATTCTAGCTCATACCAAGTTTCAATAACCTGTCACCTCTGCGCTCACTGAAATACCTCGGTCTTTGGTCCATAAACCTCAAATTTAAAATTCTCAATCTTATTTTCAAATCCCTCCATGATCTCACTGCTCTCTGTGAACGAAAGGCCGAGGGACTTGAGGTTGTTTTTGTCAGAGAGAAGAAGGTTAAGAGGTGACTTAATTGAGGCATACACGATGATCAGACGATTAGATGGGGTGGACAGTGAGAGCCTTTTTCCTCAGATGGTGATGGCTAACACGAGGGGACATAGTTTTAAATTGAGGGGTGGTAATTATAGGACAGATGTCAAGATAGGTTCTTTGCTCAGAGGGTAGTAAGGGTATGGAATGCCCTGCTTGCAGCAGTTGTAGACTAGCCAACTTTAAGGGCATTCAAATGGTCATTGAATAGGCATATGGATAATATTGGAATAGTTTAGGTTTGAGGGTCATTAGTTTGGTTACACAGGTCAGCACAACATTGAGGGCCGAAGGGCCTATACTACGCTGTAATGTTCTATGTTCTATGAATTCTTCATTTTCAAGATTAAATGCAATGTTGGTGGGCGCCTCCAGCATCAGTTTTCCCATTGGCCAGATTGATAGGACTCTGCGCCCGATTCCGTGCTTGGAATCTCATTAATTGAGCACGGGTGAGTTCCCCTCCAAATCACCTGGTGTTCCAGCAGCTAATTCTTCCTCCTGCTTTCAACTCATCGGTTTAAAGGTCCTGTTCCAGTACACGTTCAAATCACTAGATCTAGCCCCACTTCTCTTCACGAGCTTGTGCAGGATGTCAGCAACCCAGAGGGAAAAGGCTGGCAGCCTTAAGAAGATGTCTGTTCCTCAATTATCAGTGTGGAGTTTGCACATCCTCCTGGGGTCTGCGTGGGTTTCCTTTGGGTACTCCGGTGTCCTCCCAAGTCCAAAGATGTGTGGCTTAGGTTGATTGCTCCTTAGTGTGCTGGGATGTGTAGATTAGAGGGATTAGTGGGTAAATATGTAGGGCTAGGGGGATAGGGCCTGGGTGAGATTGTGTTTGGTGCAGACTCAATGGGCCAAATGGCCTCTTTCTGCACCTTAGGGTTTCTATGATTTCTATGAATTCAAACGCCCTCCTCTGAGCCCATCACTAGCGAGGCACATATGCCCCACTTGGACCTCTGTCCACCGCATCCAAAGTCTTCATCCATCCCATTCCAGTAAGATGATGTGGTATCTCTTTAATCCCCTTGTTTGTGAGTTTTACACGCACCCTTGCCAGGGCCCAGCAGCCCACCACTCAGTGTTCTCTCTGCCTATTTATCATCGCGGTCTACCTCCTTGCCCCTCTGCCTGCCATTGTGCCCTCTCACCCATTCCACCCCAGCCCTCCTTCCACATTGCGCCTCTTGTCTTTGTCAGCTCCCTCTCCCACTCCCCGTGCCTCCACCAGCCTCATACCCATCCTCAGCCCATCTTCAGAATTTTGAGGTGAAGGGTCCATGAGTCTAGGAGGATAGTGCTGCCCATAAATACCAGCTGAGTGAGGAATTGGAGGGCACAATCCAGTCTTTCCCAGCAGAGTGGTGTTCAGTGCAGTAGCAGTGGCACAAGAGGCTACATATGTTACACTCACCTCAAAATCTCGAGTGAACTGAGGTCCGTCTCGTGCATGCCAGTCCTTTTCAAACATGTTTGACACCAGGGTGATTTCTCAGTGCCACGATGTGAGAATTTGGTGATGTACTGTTTTAATGAGCATTCATGAGATGCAAATTAATGCAAATTTCATTCACACCACCAGGCAGTGGGAGAATTGGCCCACCATTCACTGCGAGGACTGGTTTTACACTGGCGAGTTTCTGAATTTTAGTACCCGCTGGATTTGTCACTTATTGCCTGCCACCAAAAATCAGGATGGGAGAATTCTGCCCTGTGTCTGTCAGTTCCTCTAGTTCCTAAAAGCTTTTGGGATGCTTGTGCCCCTGCAATGCTGGCACCTTGGGCATCTCCCATTTCAATCACTCCATCCTTTCCAGCGGGTCTTCAACTCCGCAGACCGTAAGCTCTGGAATTCCCTCTCTCTGAATCTATGATTCTCTCTTTCCCCCTTTTAGATCCTCCTTCAATCCAATCATGTTGTCCAAACGTTTGCTTATCTATCCTCATATCTCCTTCTGTAGCTCGGGATTAAATGTTATTTGAAAGCACCTTGAGAAGTTTTACTATAACATCATCTAACTACCACTTGCCACTGTCAGTGTGTGTTTCTGGCTCACATATTACCATTGTTTAAGCATGAAGAATTTCCTCTTGCTCCATTGGCCATTCCTTCAGTTTCCCCCACATATTGTTCATTTCAATGGGGAGCGGGTGAGTGCTGCTGTCTTGGCTGTCAGTCTTTATAATTGCATTCAGAAAGAAAACACATTGGAATACAAAATTGCTTGTCGGTAACTCAGAAATAAACTAACATTAATGTTCAATGGACATAGATATAATGGAGCACCCGAATGTGACAGATCGATGGCTTTGGCAGTGAGGAGAGACAGCTGGAGGTTCTATGTAGTGTGTTGTGAGCATTATAGCAACGATTGAGATGTTTGATGAACAAGGTGGTTCCTGGACACCCAACAGACTCAGAGATCAGAAACACACCTGGTGCAGCCATAGGAGAGAGCTGGCACTCAGTTCCTTATTACATTTTGTTATGAATAACGTTTAATTTTAACATTATCAAAGATAATACACAGAGCATAATAAATTCTTTTTATTTACTATTGACAAGATATTGTCTGATGTTGGCTCTAGTTTCTCTCAGAGGGTGTCAAATGTGTGGAATTTACTTCCACAGAATGTAGTCGAGGCCAAAACATTGTCTGATTTCAAGAAGAAATTAGATGTAGCTCTTGGGGCTAAAGGGATCAAAGATTATGCGAGGAAGAGGGGATCAGGATATTGCATTCGATAATCAGCCATGATCAAAATGAATAGCGGAGCAGACTCATAGGGCTGAATGGCCTACTCCCAGCCCTAGTTTCTATGTTTCTGTGTCCATAGATGCTGCTGAGATTTTCCAGCATCTTCTCTTTTTGTTTCAGATTCCAGCATTCACAATAATTTGCTTTTATCTGAGTGAAATTGTGCTTGTGATGATGAAAAGGATGTTTAGAACGATGTGAGCCTGATCAGGGCTGCATTCTATGCCAGGTTTTATATTTGTTAATAAAAAGATGGGTACATATTATAGTAAGGCCAAATTAAATAGATGAAATATGTTTCCATTTTTTAGGGTGCTAACTTGGTACTTTCTTAGTTAAGAAGGCTGATGGGACTGCAACACATCAATCTGTATCCTGTACCATCGCAATGGACCAGGATATACTCAGGCATTTGCTGATAGATTTAGTTCTGCATCTTCCATCACAATTTCCTCATTACGTCATTGAAAATGCAAGCTTTTTGATGTGATTTATTATTTGCCATATGTATTAATATACAGAGAAAAGTATTGCTTTTTACATGCTATACAGACAAAGCATGCTGCCCATAGAGCACATAGTAGGGAAGGAAAGGAAAGGGTGAAGAATGTAAGGTTACAGGCACAGCTAGGGTGGAGAGAAAGATCAACTTAATATAAGGTAAGTCCATTCAAAAGTCTGATGGCAGCAGAGTTCTTGGTACCTGATCTCAGACTCTTGTGGCCTTTTCCAATGGAAAAAGGTGGAAGAGACAGTGTGTAATGTGTGTGGTCCTTGATTATGTGGCTGCTTTTTCAAGGCAGCAGGAAGTGTAGAAGGAGTCAATGGATGGGAAGACTGATGGACTGGGCTACCTTCACGATCCTTTGTAGCTTCTTGTTGCCTTGGTCAGATCAGGAGCCATACCAAGCTGTGATACATCTGGAAAAGATACTTTTTATGGTGTACTTGTAAAAATTGGCGAAAGATGCAGCAGGCATGCTGAATTTTCTTAGCTTCCTGAAAAAGTAGAGGCTGATTGAAATGCAGTGAGAGAAACAGGTATCTGGGATTTAAGTGTACACGACAATGAATAGGGGATCTCTTCACCCAACAAGAGTGGGAAAAACAGTGCAAGAACTGAGGAGTGTTGACTAGTGTGAGTGAATTCAATATCACATCAAAAGAGAGGAAAAGAAAGATTAAATAAGAGACAGAGCAAAGGCAGAAAGTCAAAGTTATTTTATTTATTAGGTGTTTGATATATCTAAAATCTCCACACTATTAAAAATTAATACCTGAAAAAAAAACTCTACATTTCCAATGGGTAATTTTCCATAAAAGTTAGAATTAACACTAACCTCAATATTAAAAGAGTGTGTTTAATTCATGTCTGTCAGGCATGGGGATGGCATGGTGGCACAGTGGTTAGCACTGCTGCCTCACAGCGCATGAGACGGGTTCAATTCCAGCCTGAGCACTGTTTGTGTGGAGTTTGCATGTTCTCGCCGCGGGTTAGAAAATGTTTAACAACCCATTGGTTGTCATGTACACTTAAGTCCCAGATACCTGTTTCTCTCACTGCGTTACAATCAGCCTCTACTTTTTCAGAAGCTAAGAAATTCGGCATGTCTGCTGCATCTCTCGCCAATTTTTACAGATACATCATAGAAAGCATCTTTTCCAGATGTATCACAGCTTGGTATGGCTCCTGATTTGACCAAGGCCACAAGAAGCTACAAAGGATCGTGAAGGTAGCCCAGTCCATCAGCCTTCCAATCCATTGACCCTTTCTACACTTCCTGCTGCCATGAAACAGGGTTTCCAATGAGTGCTCCCATTGGATCTGCACCAACAAAAATCCCACCCAGGTCCAATCCCTGTAATCCTAAATATTTACGCTGCTAATCCCCTTGACGCTAATGTACAATTGAACATGGCCAATCCACCTAACCCACACATCTTCAGATTGAGGGAGGATCTGAAGATGTGTGGGTTAGGTGGATTGGCCATGTTCAATTGTACATTAGCGTCAAGGGGATTAGCAGCGTAAATATTTAGGATTACAGGGATTGGACCTGGGTGGGATTTTTGTTGGTGCAGATCCAATGGGCTGAATGGCTTCCTTTTGCACTGTAGATTTTATGATTTAACAATCCCTTGATTTTGATTGGAATTCCCAGTCTCGGAGTGCACCAAGGCAGAAAAATCTACCCACTGTTTGCAGCAGAGGCTAAAGCAGCAGCAGATTTCATCAGAATGATGTATGGGTTAAGTGCATTGGTCCTGCTAACTTCTCCCTCAGTGTATCCGAACAGGTGCCAGAGTGTGGTGACTAGGGGATTTTCACAGTAACTGACAGACTTTGCAAAATGGGACGATAGGTGCAGTAGGTACATGCTTTTTAAATGTTGT
Source organism: Sphyrna mokarran (assembly GCA_024679065.1). Taxonomy (NCBI): domain Eukaryota; kingdom Metazoa; phylum Chordata; class Chondrichthyes; order Carcharhiniformes; family Carcharhinidae; genus Sphyrna; species Sphyrna mokarran. The sequence continues at coordinate 30,878,363 of JAGIQG010000030.1, forward strand.
GAGATTTCCCCCTGCTACCCCCCCACCCCCCCTTCAGATAGTGAGTTCCAAATTCCCACCACCTTCTGGTTGAATTGTTTTCCCCAAATCCCCTCTATATCCCCTGCCCCTTATCTTAACTCTATGCCCTGGCTTATTGACCCCTTGCAAAAGTTTCTTCCTTTCTACCCTATCTATGTCCCTCATCATTTTGTACACCTGAGTCAGGTTCCCCCTCAGCCTTCTCTGCTCTAAGGAAAATAACCCCAGCCTCTCTTCCTAGCAGAAAAGCTCCAGCCCAGGCAACACCCCAGTGATTCTTCTCTCTACCATCACTACTGCAATCACATCCTTCCTGCAGTGCTGCAAACAGAACTGCACAGTACTCCAGCTGTGGCCTAACGAGCATTTTAACCTCGTTGTTCTTTTATTCTACGCCTCAATTAAATAAATCCCACTTTCTGTGGGTAAAACCACAGGACATCGCTAGAGTTAACATACCATTCATTAATATTATAGCATTCTTACAAAGCATTCTCATTCATTAGTTTCCATTCAGGGTGAGCAGTTTAAACTCATTGGAATCTAGAAAAATGAGAGGATCTTCTCCAAATATTGGCCAGAATTTTACACAGTCTCCCCATCCTGTGGTTGGGGAGCAGGGAAGGTCAGGTGGAGGGGGGCTTGTAAAATTGGATGGAATGGTAAACGATGCCATAGTTAAAGCCATCCCACTGTTGCTGGTAAGATCAGGAAAAGTTGACTGGTTACAGCTAGTCATCTTAGTGAGTGAATATTAGGGAGTTGATGGCTAGATTATCGCTAGGCTATTAATCCAGAAACTCAGTTACTGTTCTGGGGCCTGTCTTCAAATCCAGTCAAAGCAGATGGTGAAATTTGAATTCAGTAAAAATTATCTGGAATTGAGAATCTACTGATGACCATGAAATGATTGTCAGAAATGCCTATCTGGTTCACTGATGTTCTTTAGGGAAGGAAATCTGCTATCGTTACCTGGTTAGCTGACATCTGACTCCAGAGCCACAGACTCTCAGGCACTAAGAATGGGCAATAAATGTTGGCTCCCAACAATGCCCATAGCCAATGAATAAACAAAATAAAGACAGTGTGCCCACAAAAGGTCTGTTTCTTCCTGCTCTCCTTTAACAAATCATTAAATGTTTTCCAGTCATGGGAGTTGAGAGAGCCACTCTTTCTTTATATAACATCCGAGACACTTCTGATTTTCCATATCCTTGGGCGTCTATCTCATTACTTCAACTCATTGAGAAATGTTAAATTATCAGTCTCATTAAAATTTCAGGATCATCTTTCCTGTTTCCCTCTAATTTCCTGTTCTCTCTCCTCCAAGTGAAGATATATACCATCATAGCTGCCAAATAAGTTTGAAAAATATTTCTGTGTTGTTCTCCAACTGCTGCTGAAATAAAACTTATAACATTTACTTATTAGTGGCACAAGTAGGCTTACATTAACGCTGCAATGAACATAGAACATAGAACACTACAGCACAAACAGGCCCTTCGGCCCACAGACATTTTGCAAGTGGGACGATAGGTACAGGGTAGGAATGACGGCGTTAAGCCTGTGAATGAGATTAAAATATATGTTAATCAGGCTCATGCCCTTCCTGGCTATGAGCCGGATCACATCATTGAAAAGTGGCTGGGTAGATTGTGTTCTGGAATCTCGCTTGTGGAAATCCCATTTCTGAGAGATTTAGTAGCCATCACTGGATTTGAGCTCATGGCTACAACCGCCACTAAATTGTGGCCGATGATTCTAAAGTAAAGGCAAAATAAATCACCCCCAGAGTGTGTGGTTTTGGGGATCAAAACATCTTGAACTTCCGAAGCCCCATCTAGTGGTTGAGATGTGACAGCAACCGTGTGTCGCTGAATGATGGCAACTAAATGTGGACAGATATCTGCAATTTACTAATGGCAAATTACCTAATGGAGCTTGAAGGCTACATGTGGGTGGAAGTGTCCAGTATGATGGACATGTATCAGGATTCCACACTCCCACAATGAAGCTCCAGTCAAAAAAGAGTTTAGATCAGAAACTGGTTTGCAAGAGGCTGGATTTTGGCACGGAGACAGAGATGGGTTAGAAGCCAGCAAGTTTGCACTGCAGTGCAAAATACTGGCTATCAAATGTGTTTTCTTTATTCAATTAAGAGGTGTGGACATCTCTGTCTAGGCCAACATTCGTTGTCCATGAGATAAATGCAAAATACTAAGTGTGGATGCTGGGATCCAAAATAAAAACAGGTCATCTGAACTCAAAACATTGGCTCTGTTCCTGCTGAGATTTTCCAGCATTTTTCTGCGTTTATTGCCTATCCCGAATTGCCCTTGAGAAGGTGGCTGAACCTTGAGCTGCTGCGTTTGCTGAGAGGTAGGAACTGCTTCCCTGCGATCCTTCTGAAGCTGGCTTCCAGGATTGGCTATCACCAGTCCGGCAGTGGTAACCGGGAAAATAGCCCGATTTATTGGCCTATTTGGGGGCAGGTTGAGGATGTTGTTGTGATTCTCCCACTGCCAGACTTGCCCCTGCTAGGTTGGGAGAATGGTGACTTTCCGTTAGCAAGCTGCAAAGTGATTGGGCTATATTTCACTGACCCCACCCCACCATGGTGAGGGATGTAATATTTCCTCCAGAGGAGTTTCCCTTGATGTGGAGGAGGTGGCGTTGGGGTAAACACAGTAAGAAGCCTCACAGCATCTGGTTAAAGTCCAACAGGTTTATTTGGTAGTGAACACCACTAGTTTCGGGGCTTTGCCCCTTGGTCAAGTGGGTGGGGAGTTCTGATCCCAAGCAGGGCATATAAAGGCACACACTCAGTTTACAGAATACTGATTAGAATGCAAGTCTTCACAGCTAATCAAGTCTTAAAGGTGCAGACAATGTGAGTGGAGATAGCATTAAGCATAGGTTAAAGAGATGTGTATTGTCTCCAGACAGGACAGAAAGTAAGATGTTGCAAGCCCAGGCAAGTTATGGGGGTTACAAATAGTACAACATGAACCCAAGATCCTGGTTGAGCCTGACTTCATGTGTGCGGAATTTGGCTATCAGTTTCTGCTCAGCAACTCTGCGCTGTCATCAGTTATGAAGACCACCTTGGAGAATACTTACCCAAAGATCAGAAGCTGAATGCTCGTGGCCACTGAAGGGTTCATCAACAGGACAGGAACAGCCTTGCCTGGTGATTGTCAAGCAATATTCGTTCATTCGTTGTCGTAGTGTCTGCATGGTCTCCCCAATGTACCATGCTTCGGGACATCCTTTCCTGCAGCGTATCAGGTAGTCAACATTGGCCGAGTTGCAAGAGTATGTACCGTGTATCTGGTGGATGGTGTTCTCATTGTGATGATGACATCTGTATCAATGACCCGGCATGTCTTGCAGAGGTTGCTGTGGCAGGGTTCTGTGGTGTCGTGGTCACTGTTCTTCTGAAGGCTGGGTAGTTTGCTGCAGACAATGGTCCATTTGAGGTTGGGTGGTTGTTTGAAGGCAGGAAGTGGGGGTGTGGGGATGGCCCTAGCGAGATGTTCATCTTCATCAATGACATGTTGAAGACTTTGGAGAAGATGTGGTAGCTTCTCCGCTCCAGGGAAGTACTCAACGCACCAACCTCTTCAGAAGACAGACATGGGACACGGTGGACAAAGTATTGTCCAATACTTCCCTGGGGGAGGAGGCAGATAAACCATCTTGCTGTACCTTGATTTTTAATTAGAAATTGGCAATAGTGAGGTTACTTGTCACAACCTCATGATGTCTAGCTGGCTAGGTCAATCCGTAACCACTTCACATTCAAACTCCATGTCATAGTCATTCATAGAATCATAGAATCTCTACAGTGTAGAAGAAGGCCAGTCAGCCCATCGAGCTTGCATCAACAACAATCCCAGCCAGGCCCTATTTTCTTGGCCCCAAGTATTTATCCTGCAGTCCCCCTGAAACTAAGGGGCATTTTAGCATCACTAATCCATCTAATCTACACATCTTTGGAGTGTGGGAGGAAACCAGAGCATCTGAAGGAAACACATGCAGACACGGGGAGAACATGCAAACTCTACACAGACAGTGACCTGAGGCCGGAATTGAACCCGGGTCCCTGGCGCTGTAAGGTAGCAATGCTAACAAATGTGCCACCCAAGGGCTACTGTTTTAAGTAGATTTGAGACAAAATTCTAGACAAAAGCAATCTATTACAAAAGTCTGAAATTTTAAATGCATATTATATATATAGAGCAATAATCACATGTCTGTCATGTTTTATTAAGAGACTTGTTACAAGCAGCAATGCGTAGAAATATGACAAATCCTTTAGTATGAATTTCAAGGCCAAGAATGAAAGTGTAAAATATTAATGGAAATTGGAAAGAAAGCATCATTTATTGCCCATTAACTTAAGTTTGCCAACTCAGTTAAAATATTCATTAGCTCACAGTGAGGTGGAGGCTGGTGCTGTGATTGGCCAATGAAGGGTTGTAAACCTTGTTACATGCTCTCCATGAGCTCCACATTGGACATGGCTGATTCACGTTGATGTAAAACAAATCTTTTGATGATTTGCAGCGAGGTTTCGGGTCAAAAAGACAGTTGTTACTGAGTTCCTACAATAGCCAGCAAGTTAAATGAGCAAATGGGAATTTGGGAGTTAGTTCAAATCATAGGCAGGTCAAGCAGTAAATGGGATTCAAAGGCTCTTTTTTTTGTAAGTACTTACACAACATTGGCTAACTGCAGGAGCTACCACTAAACAGAAGGAAGGAGAAAGGGTTTACGGAGTCACCTGTGGTCTGGAAGAGGACCTAGTGAAATTCCTCTGTTCATTTGGTGCTTTTCTCTTTTGGAGGATATTGGATGTTCGATTGCCTGAGAATTTGCAAACAGTGTCAATCAAATTTCCATCAAAGCAGATTTTAAAATAACTATTTCTTGCAAAACTTCAATGTTTCCCAAGTGGGTTTTTCTTTTGTTGTTGTTTTTAAAAGTATTTCCTTTCTCTTTTACGTCCCCTGTCGGCACTTTGTGAAGACATTTCTTCATGTTGAGAAAAATATATCCTCGCTGAGCTGTGAGTTTTTCCTGCTTCTTTTCTACTGTGGCAGGCTTGAACTTCACTGTGCCTCAGTGATATGAGCCAGGGTTTCACGACCTCACTCGGGCGAAGTTTGTAAAATCTTGCCCAAGTCCAAAGGAGAATTCCATTCGGCGAATTCCAGTCATGATTCCGATCATAGATGAGTCTTATTAAAAAAAAACTCATCAGTTTTCAATGTTCCTTTGCCAAAAGAACAAAGAAGAATACAGCACTGGAACAGGCCCTTGGCCCCACCAAATGGGGGAGATCCTGAATGAATACTTTGTGTCGGTATTCACGCGGGAGAGGGGCCTGATGTCTGATGCCAACTTTGAGGATTTTGAGGACCCGTTAAATGAAATAATCATTACGAGGGACGAAGTGTTGGGCTTTTAGGTAGCATAAAGACTTATAAAGCTCCGGGGCCTGATGGCATTTATCCCAGGCTGCTAAGGGAGGTGAGAGATGACATTGCTGGGCCTCTGATGCAAATCTTTGTCTCTTCTTTGGACACAGGTGAGGTCCCAGAGGACTGGAGGATTGCAAATGTAGTACCGTTGTTTAAGAAGGGTCAGAGGGATAACCCAGGGAACTATAGGCCGGTGAGCTTGACTTCAGTTATAGGTAAGCAAATGGAGAGGATCCTCAGGGACAGGATGTATGAGCATCTGGAGCGCTGCGATCTGATCAGGGATACGCAGCATGGCTTCGTTAAGGGGAGGTCGTGCCTTACGAATCTAGTGGAATTTTTTGAAGAGGTGACAAAAACGGTTGATGAAGGACAAGCCGTTGATGTCATCTACATGGATTTCAGTAAGGCGTTTGACAAGGTTCCTCATGGTAGGCTGATAGAAAAGGTGAAGGCGCATGGGATACAGGGCCAGGTATGTAGATGGGTTGAGAACTGGCTTGGGAGGAGGAGACAGCGGGTAGTAGTGGAAGGCTCTTTTTCCAACTGGAGGTCAGTCACTAGTGGTGTGCCACAGAGCTCCGTACTAGGACCTCTTCTATTTGTGATTTATATAAATGACTTGGAAGAGGAGGTAGGTGGTGTGATCAGCAAATTTGCTGATGACACTAAGATGCTTTGATTGGTGGGGACTGAGGAGCAGTGCCAGGCAATACAACAGGACATAGATAGGCTGGTAGATTGGGCAGATAGATGGCAAATGGAATTTAATCCGGATAAATGCGAGGTGATGCATTTTGGCCGGAATAATGTAGAGGAGAGTTATAGGATAAAAGGTAAAACTATCCGGAGTATCGAGACGCAGAGAGACCTGGAGGTGCAGGTTCACAAGTCTCTGAAGGTGTCAGTACAGGTGGAGAAAGTGATAAAGAAAGCGTATGGTATGTTAGCCTTCATAGGAAGGGGTATAGAATACAAGAGTAGGAGTCTGATGTTGCAAGTATATAGAACGTTGGTTAGGCCTCACTTGGAGTACTGTGTCCAGTTCTGGTCGCCATACTACCAGAAGGATGAGGAGGCCCTGGAGAGAATGCAGAGGAGGTTTACCAGGATGTTGCCTGGTATGGAGGGCAGGTCTTATGAGGAGAGGCTGAGGGATTTGAGGTTGTTTTCGTTAGAAAGGAGGAGGCTAAGAGGGGACCTGATCGCAACATATAAGATGATTAGAGGTTTAGATAGGGTGGACAGTGATAGCCTTTTTCCTAGGATGGAAAAAGCTAGCACGAGGGGACACAGCTTTAAATTAAGGGGTGATAGTTATAGACGGATATCAGAGGCAGGTTCTTTACCCAAAGGGTGGTTCGGGAGTGGAATGCCCTGCCTGCAGCGGTTGTAGATGCGCCAAGTTTGGTGGCGTTTAAGAGGTTAGTTGATAAGTATATGGAAGAGAATGGAATGGTTTAGTTTGGAGGGGCATTGCTTTTTATATTGGTCGGCGCAACATCGAAGGCCGAAGGGCCTGTTCTGTGCTGTAATGTTCTATGTTCTATGAACGCACTGGGGTTGTTTTCCCTTGGAAGACGTCGGCTGAGAGGGGATCTATTAGAGTTATATAAGATTATGAGGGGTATAGATAGAGTAAATGGTGGTAAGCTTTTTCCACCATTAGAATCGGATAGAACAAGGGGTCATGGCCTTAGGGTGAGAGGGGCTATGTATAAGACGAATATTAGAGGGCATTTTTTCACACAAAGGGTAGTGGGGGTGTGGAATGTGCGACCGAGTGGGGTGGTGGGAGCAGGCACGCTAGGGTTGTTTAAGGGTCTCTTGGACAGCCACATGAGTGGTCTGCAGATAGAGGGATATAGGAGGACTGTTTAAATACTTTATTTGTTTCCACAGGCTAATCGGTCCACCTTGTTGACCAACAAGGTGCATGCATTTGGCAGGTCGTGCGAGGGCTGCTCTTGGATGTTACTTCAGGAGTGACCTAGTGCTTCATGTCGTTAGTGTATGCTTAAACTGGACCATCAGATGGGCAACATGACAGCTCAGAGACTATCGCTGTTGCTGTGCAGACACATGGATTTGGGCCTGTGTCTGCGGGAATTTGCGCGTTCTCCGCGTGGTTGCGTGGGTTTTCTCCGGGTGCTCCGGTTTCTTCCCACATCCCAAAAATGTGCTCTTAGGCTGATTGGGTAACAAATTGTCCCTATATTGGTCTCTATATGTCATTAGGACGTGAGGACGGCGGCGCGGGCTCGTTGGGCCGAAGGGCCTGTTTCCCGTGCTGTGTTGTTCTTTGTTCTTGTTCTTTGTTCTAAGCCTCTGTCAATCATGTTGTCCTATCTAACCACCTGTCTCCCCCTACTAGCCCCCTTCTCATGTAATATCCAGATAAGTGTTAAATGTCGCTAACATATCTGCCTCAACTACCTCACTCGGCAGTGCATTCCAGGTCTCCACCACTCTCTGTGGAAAATCTTCTCCCACACATCACCACTGAACCTTTCCCTGCCCCACCTTGAACTTGTGTCCCCTTGTGATTGTCATTTCCGCCCTGGGAAAAAGTTTCCAACTCTTCACCTTAACTATGCCCCTCATAATTTTATCAACTTCTATCAGGTCGCCCCTCAGCTTCCGTGTTTTCAGGGAGAACAATCCCAATTTATTCAATCTCTCCCCATCGCTAATATCCTCCATTCTGGCAACATCCTGGTAAACCTTTTGTGGAGTTCCTCCAAAGTCATCACACCCTTCTGGTGGTAGTGTGATGGGAAGAATTGGATAATATTTTATATAATTGTAACATAATTTGTCAACTTTTATACTCGATGCCCCAGCCGATGAAGGCAGGCCTGCCATATGCTTTCTTCAACATCTTTTTCACCTGTGCTGCCACTTTTAAGGATCTGTGGATCTGAACGCCCAGATCTCTTTGTGCATCTATGTTAACATAGACCACCAACAGGTTAGCATAAATCCAGTGGAAATACCATTTAAAATGCTGACTGGAAGAAGCTCCATTAAAATTCCCCTCTACCTTTTCATTGAAACTTTCAGAATCAAAATTTATTTACAATATTGCAATACATGACAATTTATTATTGTCACATGTGTTGCAATACGGTAAAAAGTATTGTTTCTTGCATGCTATGCAAACAAAGCATATCATTCGTAGAATACAGAGGGGAGAAGGAAAGGGAAGGGTGCAGAATGTAGTGTTGCAGCCATAGCTAGGGTGTAGAGAAAGAACAACTTAGTGCAAGGTAGGTCCATTCAAAAGTCTGATGGCAGCAGGGAAGAAGCTGTTCTTGAACTAGTTGGTATGTGTTTTTAGACTTTTGTATCTTTTTCCTGACGGAAGAAGATGGAAGAGAGAATATCCGGGGTATGTGGGGGTCCTTGATTATGTTGGCTGTTTTCCCGAGGCAGCGGGAAGCATAGATAAAGTCAGTGAATGGGAGGCTGGTTTGAATGATGGACTGGGCTTCGTTCATAACCCTTTGTAGTTTCTTGTAGTCTTGGTCAGAGCAGGAAACATATTAAGCTGTGATACACCAGGAAAAGATGTTTTCAATGGTGCATCTGTAAAAATTTGTGAGAATCATAGTGGACCTTAGCATCCTGAGAAAGCAGAGGCATTGGTGGGCTTTCTTAAATATAGTATCAGTGTGGAGGGAACAGGATAGGTTGTTGGTGATCTGGATACTTAAAAACTTTCCTGATCATTTCTGCTTCATTCCTGTTGATGTAGACAGGGCCATGTCCTCCACTGTGTCTCTTGAAGTTGATGACCAGCATTCTGATGGGGTACTGATGGAATGCCTCACTATCAGAGGTCTACTCTCTCAGGTAGATATAAAAGCCTGTATGGCAATATTTTGATGAAGACCAAGATAATGCTTTGTACTTATTTCTTAATCAGCATCACTAAACATAGTATTTGGACTGTCATCCCCAGCAAAGGCATATCATATTCATAACTTTTAAAATACGAAACTTTACACATGCCGAATCCTTTGGAACTGACTTATATGAATAGATAATGTGCTGCAAAGGATAGCCGCTGATGGTCACCATCAGCTGATGACCTAATTTGTGAATTCAATAACAGTCACGCTATCCCACACAGTTTAAAGGACACATTCCAGACCAAGGTGTATCCTAAAACCATCCAAAAGATATTCCTGATTTGAATGGGTCTTTCTGAAGCATGTTTGGAAAAGAAAGTGATGAGAAGCCAGGTGGAAGGGCATCCATATTGGTCTCCATTTTTATTATTTGAGTGTGGGAGAGTGTTGGAATGGAATAGAGGTGGAAGTTAATAGTCTTGCTCGAGCAGGAATGTGGTCAGAAGTTCTTCTGAGGTTCAAATGCAACATCCAGGGCGGAATTTTACCGACATATCTGCCCAAGGTTCGAACGATCCTGCCTGAAGCCAATGGAGAATGCTGTTCTTCCAGTCTCACCCACCTCTGGGATCGGGATTGATGCACCCGTAAAGTTCAGGCCCAAGAGTGCGAATATTCAGAGGGATCTTGGTGTGTATGTGCATAGATCCCTGAAAGTAGGCAGTCAGGTCGAGAAGGTTGTTAGGAAGGCATATGGAGTCTTGGCTTTTATTGGTAGAGGGATTGAATTTCGGAGCCGCAACGTCATGTTTCAACTGTACAAAACTCTAGTGCGGCCGCACTTGGAGTATTGTGTGCAGTTCGGGTCCCCGCATTATAAGAAAGATGTGGAGGCTTTGGAGAGGGTACAGAGGAGGTTTACCAGGATGTTGCCTGGTATGGAGGGCAGGTCTTTTGAAGAGAGGCTGAGGGATTTGAGGTTGTTTCCGTTAGAAAGGAGGAGGCTAAGAGGGGACCTTATCGAAACATATAAGATGATTAGGGTTTAGATAGGGTGGACAGTGATAGCCTTTTTCCTAGGATGGAGAAAGCTAGCACGAGGGGACACAGCTTTAAATTAAGGGGTGATAGTTATAGGACGGATATCAGAGGTAGGTTCTTTACCCAAAGGGTGGTTTGGGAGTGGAATGCCCTGCCTGCAGCAGTTTTAGTTGCGCCAAGTTTGGTGGCGTTTAAGAGGTTAGTTGCTAAGTATATGGAAGAGAAGGGAATGGTTTAGTTTGGAGGGGCATTGCTTTTTATATTGGTCGGCGCAACATCGAAGGCCGAAGGGCCTGTTCTGTGCTGTAATATTCTATGTTCTATGTTCTATTCTGTTCAGCTTCACCTGATTGACTGGAGTCAGTGACTAGGGATTAGAATTTGTAGCAGGGATTGAATGGCTTTACCATTCCTGTATTTAGCCTGTGGAAAATTTCTCTTGGCTGTACATGTACCCAGGAAATTCACTGACTGATGTTCAGGACTTGCTTTCATTGCACACTGGTCGGAACTTTCCAGCTGTGCACACCGACAAGACCTTCTAATCCCACTGACAGCACACTCCTGCCATGGGTCTCCTTTATCTAACTTCCTTGTTACCTCCTCAAAGAACCCTAACAGATTTGTCAGACATAACCTCTCCTTTACCAAGGCATGCTGATTCAATCTTATCTTATCATGCACTTCCAAGTACTTGCAAGATTTTCCATCATTTCCTCTTTTGGTATTGGTGTATAGCAATTGGGTTAAACGGCCTGTTTCACTGTTAGAATATCAAGGTAATAAATACCATGCACCAATTAATTTAGGCCTTGAGCTGCTAGCTTAGGAAGGATATTTAACTATATTATCACATTCATCACATTAAGCCCTGATGATTTTTTGGTAGTACCTCCTTTCTGGATGATACCCCTCATTTACATCCTGGGTTTACCATGGCTGGGAAGTGGTTTTGGGATTGTACTCACGTGAAATTTGAGGAGATCAGGAGGAAACTTGAGAATAGATTTGTGTACCGCAAGTCTGTCAGAACCTATTTTGTAAACATTGTGGATGGAAAAAAAGGAAGTGAAATTCCGTGGCTAGTGGGTAATTGATCTAATTTGTCAATCAATGGCAGAATGTTTATAAATGTTGTGGTTAGGAACGAGGGCAACACTTCAGATGCAGACAACTGTAAAGGGAGAAAAAACAAACAAAGCTCCTGCCTAATAGGTAAGTGATCCAACCTGTCAATCAATGATCTTCAAAGGGACCAGATACCAGATGTTACTCGTTCAATGTTAAAAAGGGGACTCTCTAATGAATCTGACAACCTGCTGACCCTCAAAGCCCTTCAAAGGGGTTTCAGAGCTGTTGGGCCTTATATGAGAAAGCAAGGGGACGTTCCTGGTAAAAAAACAGCGCTTTAAAGAGGTCATTTAGCACTGGAGCTAATAATGTTAATTGGGGCCAATTCCTACTGTGGAATGGAGTGCTGCAATGATTTTTAGGGCTTCCTGGCGTCCATGGGGCATGGATATCAAAGTGACCAGGGCACTTCAAAGGTTTTAAAGGAGAGAGACAATAATAGATATCTTTATCAGCAATCACCATCCTGAGAATGAATACACCTTTCCCAGGGCAGCAAGGATAAGTGCAGCCACTAGACCCCCATACAGAGGGAGACTCCTAAAGCCAAGCCTTCACCTCCCCAGCTTCAGCCCAAAACCCCCATGTCCCTTGAGGGGACCCACAATGCAGCCTGGCAGCAGCAGAGGGACACAGGGGCACAGTTGATGGTTCTGGATCATGGAGGCTACAGCACCAGGTTCAAGCCTCTGTGGATCCGTTGTGTTCAGCCCCTGCAGGACATCTTGCTGAGGCAAGGGGAGAAGTGTGGATGTCTGTTGGATTGGGCTTCAAGCTCGCTAATTACATTTAAGTGGATTTAAATGACTTTTAATTGGTTCCCACTCACTATGGGTAGGATCTTGACTTCCGTGGCAGCAGTGGGCCAGGGGTGGGGGCAATCTGGATGGGATCGATGTCCAGTGGAAATCCTGGTTTGACCCTTCAACGGGCCATCGGGATTCTCTGCTGTGACGAACATTCCAGGAGAATCTCAGCCGTTGTTTTATCCATTTTCATCAAATGCTGTGCTAACAGCAGTATTTAATAGAATGATTTTCTCCACTGTGCCCTTAATGATCACCCTATAATTGAAATGGATGAAATCAGAAGAATCTCATTATACTTTAGAATCAGAAACCAGTTCTAATACTGCTGCTACCAAATGTAAACTTCCAGGGTGTCGTGTATTTTGTTACTTTTAAAGTTCAAAGTTTATTTTTCAGTGTCACAAGTAGTCTTACATTAACACTGCAATGAAGTTACTGTGGAAATCACCTGGTCGCTACACACCGGTGCTTTTTGGGTACATCAAGGGAGAATTTAGCATGGCCAATGCACCTAACCAGCACATTGTTTGCTCTGTAGGAGGAAATGGGAACACCCGGATGAAACCCACGCAGATGTGGGGAGAACATACAGTCCCTGCACAGATAGTGGTCAAGCCAGAAATTGAACCTGGCGTCCTGGTGCTGTGAGACAGCAGTGCCAACCACCGTGCCACTGTGCCACCATTTCTCTGTACACTGTTTTTCTATAAACAGTTAAAATATCGAACAACAGCTTTTACTGCATAGAATTATTGTATTTTTAGATATTTTTCTGTTTGGTGAATGTTACAGCACAGAATTACGTAGAAGACTTAGCACAGGAACAGACCATTCATTCACATGGGTGATGCCATCGTTTGTGTATCACATGATCTTTCTCATAGCTCTTTCTATCTAACCTTATCAGCATATCTTTCTCACCTCATGTGTTCGCATTCTCTTTAAAGAAACTGTACCATTTTTTTGTCATTTTATTCGAAATTGGGGTTAGTAAGAGCTTATTGAACAACAACAACAACTTGCATTTATGTAGTTCCTTCAATGTGATAAAATACCCCAAATCACTTCACCGGAGTGATTACCAGGACACAAAAACTGACATCGTATCACATTAGAAAAACTTAATATGGGCAAACAACCAAAACACTGATCAATTAAGAGTTAAGTTTTATGGAGTATCATAACTCAGCACAATGTAAACAGGAAGGGGATAATCAAAAGAACTGAGGGGTTGACCCTTTGCTTTCCCAAACCACAAACAAATTTGGTTAAAAAAGAGTTAGTGTCTTCTCTACTATTTCTAGTTGCTATTCCCAGTAGGTTGCAGCTTGCCCCTTAGTGTCCAAAGATGGACAAATTAGGTAGATTGGCCATGCTAAATTCCCCTTAGTGTCCAAAGATGGACAGGTTAGGGTGGCTTTTCCATGCTAAATTGCCCCTTAGCATCCAAAGACGTGCAATTTAGATGGGTTAGCTAGGGTAAAAATGAGCAGCATTACGGAGTTCAGGTGGTGGAGGGGGTGGCTATGGGGAGGGGGTTGGGTAATATGTGTTTTCAGAGGGTTTGTCCAGAATCGTAGGCTGAATGGGCTCCTTTTGCACTGTATGGTTCCATGGTTCAGTCCAATACTTCTCCAACTCTTAGCTCAGGTTGAAGTAACAGATTATGGCTGGGATTCCCTGATCTCGTCCACCATTGCCGCTGTTGCCAGCGAGAATGGAGAATTTGGTGCTCATCCACAACTCCACCGGAGCACGACTGGAAAATTCCAGCCATGGGCGAGGTTGGAGAATTCTGACTGAAGTCCTTCTACTATCAGTGGGGCCTGGCTTGCATAATTAAAGAGAACCCCCACCAGCTAGTATTTGAGTGCTCCAGTCTCTTGCAATTCTGAACCGTTGTCAGCCAGATTGGGCTGGGAAACTTCACCTGCTCTAGTTCCTGCCAGATGTGGACAGGGGGCTAGAGTAAGAGTTAAAATAATCCCCTGGTCGACTAAAAAATATGGAAGCTCTAATTCCGATTATAAAAAAGTTGGAAAGTTTTCAACAGTATTTATTAAACTCTATTTCCACGGGGTACAAAATATATTGCAGTTACGCTGACATGCTTTAAGCTCCTTGTAAATGAGAGGTGTAAAAAGAAGTACGAATGAAGCATTGTCGAAATAAAGTCACTTCAAAATTGTTAAAGAAGTTCTGTGAAAGTGAAAGGAATGGGATGGGGAGGGAGTTGGTGGGGAAACAGCAAATGTGCATCGTTTTTCGAAAGGAAACTTCAAGCATCCTCTCCTGATACCCTTTACAAGACAGCAGATGTGTGACTGGAAACTCCTGGATAAATAGGGAGCTGCTTAATACTTATAATTCCACATCAAAATGATCTTCCTACAGCTGGATTAGCAAACTTCCTGACATTTATAATGTTTAAGTGGCTCGTTAGCTGCTTGAGAAGTTATTAAAGGGTCGTTATTGGCATTTGATATTTTTTCAATCCTGTTGACAAAGAAAAATAAACTTTCATTTTCTCTCTGTCTCCTCGGGCTGTTGCTGTTTTGGTTAGCTGACGGTTCCGATACTGATCGAGAAAGGGGGGTTGAGGTTTCCTGGTAATCCTCTCTCCGTCAACATCACCCCATCAGAGAAACTACCCTTTGGCCAGAAGCAGCTGCCAACTCTTTCTCTGCCATTCCATTTCAAAAAAAAAGATTCACTGGAGATTAAACACTTTTGTTTCTGAAGGATATGATACAATGCTTTATAAATGGCATTTCTAATCTGTTAGTGCCGCATCCTGTGTTCAAAAAAAAAAGCTTGGCTGCAACTAATTAACCTACATTTTATTTGTTGAGTTTAAAGGTTATGGGTGACACAGTGGTTGGCATTGCTGCCTCACAGCTCCAGGGACCCGGGTTCAATTCCGGCCTCAGGTGACTGCCTGCATAGAGTTTGCATATTCTCCCCGTATCTCCATGGGTTTCCTCAGGGTGCTCTGGTTTCCTCCCACAGTCTGAAAGATGTGTTAGTTAGATGCATTGGCCATGCTAAACTCTCCCTCAGTGTACCGGAACAGGCGCCAGAGTGTGGCGACTGGGGGATTTTCACAGTAACTTCATTGCGATGGTTCACTATGTGCGGCTAAATTCCCCTCCAATTCGATTTTCAAGTTTGCTGACAACATCACCGTAGTGGGTCGGATCTCAAACAATAATGAGACAGAGTACAGGAATGAGATAGAGAATCTGGTGAACTGGTGCAGCAACAATAATCTCTCTCTCAATGTCAACAAAACGAAGGAGATTGTCATCGACTTCAGGAAGTGTAAAGGAGAACATGTCCCTGTCTACATCAACAGGGACGAAGTAGAAAGGGTTGAGAGCTTCAAGTTTTTATGTGCCCAGATCACCAACAACCTGTCCTGGCATCCCCATGCTGACACTATACTTAAGAAAGCCCATCAACGCCTCTACTTTCTCAGAAGACGAAGGAAATTTGGCTTGTCAGCTATGATACTCACCAACTTTACAGATACACCACAGAAAGCATTCTTTCTGGTTGTATCACAGCTTGGTATAGCTCCTGCTCTGCCCAAGACTGCAAGGAACTACAAATGTAGCCCAATCCATCATGCAAATCAACCTCCTATCCATTGACACTGTCTACACTACCCATTGCCTCGGCAAAGCAGCCGGCATAATTAAGGACTCCATGCACCCCGGACATTCTCTTTTTCACCTTCTTCCATCGGGAAAAAGATATAGAAAAGGTCACACACAAACTGGTTCAAGAATAGTTTCTTTCTAACTGCTGTCAGACTTTTGAACGGACTTACCTTGCATTAAGTTGATCTTTCTCTACACCCCAGCTATGACCATAACACCACATTCTGCACCATCTCATTTCCTTCTCTATGAAAGTTATGCTTTGCATAGCGTGCAAGAAACAATTCTTTTCACTGTATATTAATACATGTGACAATAATAAATCAAATCAAATCACTTGTTTATGCTAACACAAGAGGCAGGATTTTCTACTTGGATAATTATTCAATGCCCATCATTGCAAGTAACCATCATGCGATCGACGGTGTATTCAAGGGTCGATGTGAGCATTTCGGGTCTTTAATCATTTTAAGTCCTACCTGAACAGGCGGATATCCAAAAACTTATCACAAATTGTAAACCACAATGTTATTTTGAAAGCAACCTGTTTAGTTTGCATTTGGATCAATACAAACTGCTACTGCTTCCACAGGGAGTCTCGTGCATACATTGGCCACTCTCCCACTGAAATGTTGGCCTGAATTTTACTGCTGGGGCAAATGCCCAACATTGAGGTAAAAAGCAGATCCAGAGCCAGGACCACTCCAGTTATTTTACCACAGGTAGCCTCCTAGTTCAGCAGGGCAATGCAGTGGTTAGCACTGCTATCTTATAATGCCTGGTGTTGTGAGATTCCTTACAGTGTTTACCCCAGTCCAATACTGGCATCTCCACATCATCTCACAGCTCTAGGGATATGGGTTCGATTCTGGTTTTGGCTGACTGTGCGGAATCTGCATGCCCTCCCCGTGTCTGCATGGGTTTCCTCCAGCTGTTCCAGTTTCCTCCCACACTCCAAGGATGTAGAGTTAGATGGATTGGCCATGCTGAATTGGGTGAATTAGTGGGGTAAATGAGTGGGGTTACGGAGATAGGGCAGAGGGTAGAACCTGGGTGGGATGCTCTTTCAGGGAGTCAGTGCTGATTTGATGGGCTAAATGGCTTCTTTCAGGACTGTAGAGATTCCATAATTCTAATTGACCAATGAAGGTTTCTGATATTGTCAGGTGACCAGCAGCTCTGAGGCCTCAGCAGATGTGATGTGGAGATGCTGGCGTTGGACTCACTCACCTGACGAAGGGGAAACGCTTGGGGGTTTACTATCAAATAAACTAGTTGGACTTTAACCTGGTGTTGTGAGACCTCAGCAGTTGCCATGTGGATGGAGGAGATAGGAAGGAAAACTAGAACCAACAAGTGAGGCTGTACAAATGTAATTCAGCCAAGCGAGGGGCAGAGGCGAGATCTCTGAGGGGAGAATGTTGGGACCATGGGGGCTACCTTCCAGGCACCAACCCCTTCTTTGGGCCATTGAAGCTTCCATGAAGCTGACAGACTCCCCACATGACAGGGAGTGAGCTGTTGGAAAAATGCTGACAGCCCCATGAAAGAGTTCTGTAAATGCTACTTGGCTACCATATCTTTTAGTGGGCAATCTAATTTCACATTGCAACCTGTCACTGGAAAATGCCCCCAGGGTTGTGGGAAGGGTATGGAGCAACACTGGGGAGCTGTCCCGATATGGTTCCTTGCTACTCAACTGGTGTCCCCAACAGTCCGGTGTATAACCAGATGCTGATAAAATCCTGTTTGAAACTTATCACCCACAATGCAGGGCATGTCCTCTGTTTCTGCTCTTCTGGATACAGTGAAGGAGCTTGTCATGGTTGACAGGAGCAGTGCTTGAAGAGACAATACTTCAGGAAGGAAGCCATGAATGAGTTATGTCTCCATTGCAATCCGAGTCCAGCGTTACTACATTGAGTGCAATACTAATTACTCCAAAGGACAACTAGTACATCTTTCAGACTGAGAGGAGTTCGGAGCACCCAGAGGAAAGTCTCATGGATTTGGGAGAACGTGCAAACTCCACACAGACAGTGACCCAAGGCGAGAATTGAACTCAGGTCCCTGGCACAGTGACGCAACAGTGCTAACCACTGCGCCGTTCCCCACAGCACACTATATAATAGTTGCATGATAATAAACTCTGAGAGGACAGTGTAGAAAGAGCTTGCATGGTGACAGCACTCATATTCACCACACTTTGTGTTTGTCACATTTTGTGTGTTTGTATGCATGTATTTTAAATCTGTGTTTCCTATAGTCATTCTTGCTTCTGCGTTCGAAAACAATCATCTTCCTTTACTGGTATATCCAGCAGACATCCTATTTTATGGATCTTTATTACATCGATATGATATCCATACCTCTGGGAATTTAAATCCTCCCCAATAGCACTTCTAAAACTTCCTGTGAAGACGTTGGTCTTGGTCCTGTTGAGGCATCCGACCCTTTTGAATACGCCCCAGATCTGGTCCCAACACCCCAAGAATGTGAATCCCTCTGAACTTACCTGTGCCTCAAGCTGCATGTTGATCTTCTCCTACATTGGTACCAATGTGCATCACAATTTCAGGCTCACTCCCTTTCCCTAAAGAATGTTTTACATCCTCTCCATATCAGTTATCTTGGCACCAATGAGGGAACACATCATACAGGATATTCAACAATGATTACAGAAATGCCTGGCTTGCACTCAATCTGTGGAATCTCCTATATTGATAGCATTAGTGTACGCTTGACCTGGACCATTTGATGGGCAACACGACAGCTCAGTGATTATCGCTGTGCTGTGCAGATACATGGATTTGGACCTGTGTCTGTGGGAGCTTGTGTGGGTTTTCTCTGGGTGCTCCGGTTTCCTCCCACATCCCAAAGATGTGCTCTTAGGCTAATTGGCAAAACAAATTCTCCCTAAATTGTTTCAAATTTGGTTTTTAATCCATAGATCTATAAACATAGACAGAGGTCGCGGGTAGAGGTGGGAACATCGGGGTGGTGGTGCGGGCTCGTTGGGCCGAAGAGCCTGTTTCCCATGATGTTTTGCTCTTTGTTATTTGTTCTTTGACGCACCAATGTTTCACATTGGTGTCATTCGAGACTGTCACAGGCACACCAATTACATTGATCAACCCAGCTGTAAAGATGCACAGAACAAGTCACGGGTACACTGTTTGCTACAACAACCCACTTCATTCCACTCCTGGACAACTGACAACAGCATGTCTGAGAACTGCAAGTTTACAGAGTGTCAGGAATCTCAAGGGTTCCAGGAGGCACAACTTGCTGCCATTCTGCCAACCTTTCCATTGTTTGCTCAGGAGTTTTCAGAGCTGTGGCAAGTTTGGTGGGATTTTACCCAATTTAAGATTATATAGACCTTTAAAGGCAGTGGAAAAATACATTCATAAAGCTTCTTGTCAACTCCCCAAGGTGCCATCCGGGAATTTGCAGCCCATGAATTACTTTGTGAAATCAGTGCATCTATTTTTAACAGTGATAATTGAGGGAAGAATGTTGGCCAGGGAGCTGTGAGAATGTTGTTTATATTGTTTGAACGGTGCCAAGGCATCCTTTAGGTCCTTGGTTTATGTCTTAACTGAAACACGTGGGTTGGAAGTCTCCGGCTGTTCATGCCTCACCATCGCTGCCAGTGAGGGTAGAGGATTTGGTGCTCAGCCGAATCCTCCAGGTGTGATTGGCTAGAGAATCCTATCCAGCATCTTTGACAATGTGACACGCCTTCAAGAGTGCATTAGTCAAGTTAAAGGCTCCAGTTGGTACTGAGGCCTGAAGCCATGACCTTACCAAGATGATAAGATTGCTCCTCATTGAGCCAAGCAGCATACTTCCCAATTCCATTCCCACACCAGCGTGTGCTTCACTGCAATGGTGAGTTCAGGGACTGGCACCTTGCTGCTGGGAATGATCCTCATTCCGAAACTTTAACTGATTCAGAGATCTGAATTGTAGCCTGGAGCTGAGTTTTGTATGGCAGTTGAAGGTAGGTGAGAGGTCGAGTAGTGCGAGGTCAAGGTTGCCGAGGGTGAGATGTGGTCCTGTTGAGAAACCTGGAAGAATGGTTCCCCAAACACCCTTGGCTCCTCCATCTACCCACATGCAGCCTGATGGACAGAGGAGAGGCCTTTCAGGAGAGTAGCCTGCTTCAGGCAGTCGAAAGCTTTAAAAGTAGGTAGCTGCTTTGAGGGAGTGAGATAGAAATCATAATTGTTGTGGGGTGGGGGCCTACATCATACAAGGGGGCAGGGTGTGGCATCGGATGGGTGTCTGATGCTGGAGCGGATTCTGAGCACACTGGGATAATGGTCCGGAAAGCACTGGATCACAAGGCTAGGTTGATGTTTAGGCTACGGGCAGATGGTCCAACGCAGGGGAAGATGATGGGGAGACAGATCATAGAGTAGGCTTTATTAGATACTTTGTTAGGCTCTTCCCAGCCCACAAGTAGTGCAGTAAATGCACATACCTTATTGATTCATTGATTTCTTGAATCATAGAATCCCTACAGTGCAGGAGGCCATTCGGCCCATTGAGCCAGCACTGACCACAATCCCACCCAACTCCTATTCCTATAACTCCACATATTTACCCTGCTAATCCCCTTGACACTGGGGGCAATTTAGCACGGCCAATCAATCTAATCCACACATCTTTGGAGTGTGGAAGAAAACTGGAGCACCCGGAGGAAACCCATGCAGATACGGGGAGAATGTGCAGGCTGCACACAGAGAGTGACTTGAGGCCAGAATTGAACCCTGGCGTGGTGAGGCAGCAATGCTAACCGTTGTGCAGCTATGCCACCCTCTAAGCTGAGGAAACTCACTTTTGGTTAAAGTCAGCAGGAATGTTGAAGTGAAGACAGGGAACCTCATTAAAATATTTAAATGAACAACAAGCTGGATGGTCACCCAAATGGTCTATCCTCCACTGAAATCAGAAAAGGGCAAATTTGAGGAGAGGAGGGCGGGAGGAGTGGGGGAGCGGGGGGACTGAGGGTGCAGGGAGGTGGGGGTTGGGGAGGCAGAGAGGGGACAGTGGGGGAGGATTGGGGCCAGTTTTGGTTGCAGACGTTGGTATTTTTGTCGCCTTGGACATAGCCGGTTTTCCGGAGCCACAGCTCAGTTCACCTCTTCCTGGGACCTTGCGTGCAGTCCCGGTTCTGCAGGGGTTAGAGATGGATGGCAGCTCCATGAGGCAGACCTCCTTCCTGAGGGAATGGAGGCGATGTCCCGCCTGCAGCCAGAAATGTCAGCAGGGATGTGACCCATCCCTCTCATCCTCCATCCAACCTGCAACTCTTTGGATTGTGGGACAGGAAACATTATCCTTCTAAAATCCTGGTTTCCAGCAAACCCTATTCTTGCTTTTCATTTAAAGGTCAAACTGTTTACTTTCTAAATCTATTTGCGTTTGCATTGGGGTCCATTTGATGCATCTGGAAATCATTTGGCCACATCACTGTTACATCAAAAACCTCCTCAGACTAAGTCCAAGAGTTTTTGAATGTTTTAAGGAACGTTGAGTTCTACCTTCAGAAGTTTGCGAGCAATGAATGCACCAACATGAACTGAGTGTAACACTTCTGTACTGCCTGATTGGAACCTATGGGAAGAAGTTCAAAGTTTACTCCCTGTCACCTCGGGGGGAAAAAAACCCATTTTGCCTTCTGCTGTGTGGACAGGAAACCCCCTTGATCCTTCTCTTAAAGAAATGAGTGAGATTGTGAGCTTTGTGACCCGGGTGCGTGACCCACCAGAAACAAGCTGGGCTTTCTTTATTCCTTCATTGGATATGGGTGTGGCTGGCAAGGCCAGCATTTATTGCCTGAACTTAAATGCCCTTAACTTGCTGGGTCATTTTGGGGACATTTAAGAGCCAAATACATTGCCATGTGTGTAGGGCGGCACTGTGGCACATTAATGATAGCACTGCTCTCTCACAGCACCAGGGACCTGGGTTCAATTCTGGCCTTGGGTCACTGTCTGTGTGGAGTCTGCACATTCTTCCCGTGTCTGTGTGGGTTTCCTCTGGGTGCTCCAGTGTCCTCCTGCATTCCAAAGATGGTTAGGTGGATTGGCCATGCTAAATTGCCCCTCAGTGCCAGAGAATTGCAGAGTAGAAGTGTGGGATTACAGGAATTGGGTCTTGGTGGGATTGTGGTCGATGCAGGCTCAATGGGCTGAATGGATTCTGCACTGTAGGGGTTCGATAAGTCACGTGTAGGCCAGGCAGGATAAGGACGACAGATTTCCTTCCCTAAAGGACACCAGTGAAAGGTTGTTATGACAATCAATGACATGGTCATCAACAGCTTGATGTTTCGGATTTATTCACGGAAAGCAATTCCCACCAGCTGCCCTGGTGGAATTGGAAATCATATCTGCAGAGCGTGGTTCTGGGCACCAAGATTATGGGAGAGATTTCCTGGCTGTTGTCACCCCAAAGCTGAAATATCCTGCCTGAGTTCAATACACCTTTCCATGATCTGTCCCTCGCCTGCTCCGATTCCTATGGTGGAAGAGGAAAATTTGCCCCCGAGTAACATTACCCGTATATCACCATCCATCACTTCATTAATATCAGGTAACGTTAACTTCAGGATATTTAAAATGTTTGGGGCTGACATTTGCTGTGCTCTCGGGAAAATAAGCAGCAATTTATACAGAATTACACAGAACATAAGGCACTGGAATCGACCGTTCAGCCCAACCAGCCATTGTCAGCATTTATGCTCCACTTGAACTTCTGTCATCCTTCCCCAGTTTGTGTAATAATGTATAAATAATCTGTGTTGATATTATCAAAACAGCAGGCATTGCAGTTAAACCAATGCAAAAGTCCGATCACATTACCCTGATCATAGATGTGGAAAATGGAAAGGATACTGGGTAATAATGTTGAACTGGCCCCAATCCCCCTCCCCTTCCCCCTTCCCTCTTTATATCTCTCATTCTATCTTTGTGCAGACATGCTGGTTAGTCTGTGCGGATGAGTGTCTCAGGGAGAAGTGGTTGCACGTTTTGATTGGGTCTTGTTAAAGGACGTGCCATTCCTGCTGGTGATACCTATCCATGCAGCATCCCTTGGCATTTGTCAGTTGAAAGCAATATCACTTAGTGGGCATGTCAACTGAGAGTTAGACCACAAACATGGAATTACTCCTGAATTACTGGCTCACAGCTAATCAGAATGTATGAAGCTTGGTTGTTCTTGAAATGTGGAAAAAAAAACAATTTGATATGGTGGCACAGTGGTTAGCACTGCTGCCTCACAGCGCCAGGGATTGGAGTTCAATCACAGCCTTGGATTGCTGTTGGTGTGGAGTTTGCACATTCTCCCTGTGTCTTTGTGGGTTTCCTCTGGGTACTCTGGTTTCCCTCAAAGATGCAAGTTCGATGGATTGGCCATGCTAAATTTGCCTTATTGTCAGAAGATAAGCAGGGTAAATACCTGGGGTTACCCTGGGATTGTTGCCAGTGCAGCCTTGATGGATCGAATGGCCTTCTTCTGCACTGTAGGGATTCTATGATTTATAAATCTGTACACAGCAAAGTCCTACAAATAGCAATGAGGCACATGATCAGACAATTTGTTTTTTTATGATGGGGAACAAATGTCGATCCAGTCAATGGGGAGAACGTCCCTGCCCTCCTTTGAGTAGAACCAGTTTAAAGTTTATTTATTAGTGTAACTAGTAGGCTTAACTTAACACTGCAATGAAGTTGATGTGAAAATCCCCTAGTCGCGACACTCCGGCATCTGTTCGAGTACACTGAATGAGAATTTGGCATGGCCAATGCAGCTAACCATCACATCTTTAGACTGTGGGAAGAAACAAGATCACCTGGAGGAAACCCGCTCAGACATGTGGAGAACATGCAGACTCTGCATAGACAGTGACCTAAGCTGGGAATTGAACCTGGGTCCCTGGGCACTGTGAGACATAAGTGCTGACTGTACCATGGGACTATTATACCCGCTTGAGAGGATTTAATGTTTCATTTGTAAGATGACAGTGCAGCCCTCCCACAGTGCTGTGTTAGGAAGTATCAGTAATGATTGTTCAAGCCCTCATTTGTCTGACTCAGGGGTGAATGTCCTTTCATTTTGCCATGCCCCACCCTGGGAAACTTCCACCCGATGCTTTCTTGTAGTCTTTCCCTGATTAGTTGCTGTACAAACTGGAGACCATGCATAAATGTGGTTTGAATGATTTTCTACTCAAGTTGTGGAGTCAGTATCCCCCAGACCAAACCCCAGGCACTGGAGTGAAACGGTGATTGAACCTTGCTAGGGATGCTCCAGAAACCATTGGCGGGAATGTTTTGTTGAACCCGGTATAAGATGTGCAATAACAAGCCAAAAGGGGATGGGGTAGTTGACAAAGATGGAGAGCTAGTAAAAGGAGGATGCTGTGGCCTCATGTATTGTCACTGGACTAGTAAGACCAGTACTATGTGCTGAGGGATGCGCTGGAGCTTGGGGCAGCAACCACAAAGGCACGATGGGGAAAGGCCACAATATAAGGCCTTTTAATGGAGACAGATTGAGGGCCTGGGAACTGCAGAATATGAGCAATAACGGCACACAGTAAATTTTGTGGCATGTATATAGTTTTAAGTATTGCAACGTTATGACTAATTTGTACAGAACTATAAAAATGTTTTATGCTGCACTGTTTGAAATTTATTGACATGTATACTTGCAATGTTCTAACTGATATTTTTATGAATAAAGTATATTTTTGGAAAAAAAAGACCGGGGTAATGCTCTGGGTTTGAATCCCACCTTAGCAGATATTGAATTGAAATTTGTTAAAAATCTGGGCCTGAATTCCCCGAAAAAGAAATCGAATTTGGACGAAAACTGGGGTAATTCATGCTGTTTTTTCCAGTGGAGTTCAGAGAAGAATCTCCCACACTCTGGGCACTGCAGAGGTCACTCATGTGTATATCATTAAAGATCAGTAGACAGGACCTATTGCCATCTGGGAGGTTAGCAGCAAAGTGCTGAGTGGGCTACTGTGCATGTGCTGATTTTCACTGAACATGTGTCGATTTATTAGTGCTGAAATCAGTACGTGCATACTGGCCCCTGTCTGCTGGCCAGCTCGATCACTGGCCAGCTCTGTGGTCCCCATGTTAGCCACTCTCCCAGCTCCCACACATCCTGATTGATGGTCCCCGGCCATTCCCAGGCCAGCCCCAAACCCCCCCATCTGGCCCATCCTGATTTCCGGCTCCTCCACTCGATTCCCCTCCCTCCCAACAGTACCAACACCCCCATGCAGTCCTAACATCCCCCATAGCAAGTTGACATCCCTCACCCATTGCTCCACCAGTCCCCACCCCCATCAGGTTCCACTCCTCTTGGCTGTGCCTCCTGGGAACTACCCCATGTCTGATGGGCAGTGCCAGAGGCCTCAGGCTGGCATTGCCACGGTGCTAATGCTCAGGGGGCACCATCCCTGCCAAATGACCTCTGGGAGGCTCCGATTGTCTCCCCATTAGTGGGGACCTACTGTATTCCCCACTGGAGTGAAATACTCCTTGCAGAGGGTGAGCAGAGGAGATTTCAGTGCCGGGCACGCTAATCACATTGAAATCATATTTAAATGACCATTTAAATAGTCTTGGCACCTCCCCATTGATTTCCAGTATGTAAGTAATGCCACCAATGCCACCGGTGCTGGGGGACACTATCGGGGTTGGAACTCACGAACTTCGCGAATTGGCTGACGCGAGACTCTCCCGGTTCGCTGTGTTAAAAACTGCGGCCCTGGAATTAAAAGTCCAACGCTGATCACAAAACTATTGTTCTTTAGGGAAGGAAATCTGCTGTCCTTACCTGGCCTGTCTACACGTGACTCCAGAGCCAGAGCAAATGTGGTTGACTCGTAACTGCTGCCTTAAGCACAATTAGGGAAGGGCAAAAAAGTCAGCGATGCCCATGTCCCATAAAAGATTTTTCAAAATGTACACCAGCAGCCTTTCCAGGAAGTGGCTATTGTTCTGACTGAGATTTCATACTTACAACGGATTATCTTTTTTAAACGAATGTATTCCGTAGGGATATTACTGTGTTGATTAAGATACGCGCTACGTCTTTGCAATGAAAATAAAAACTGTGT
The DNA here is from genome assembly GCA_024679065.1 of Sphyrna mokarran. Taxonomy (NCBI): domain Eukaryota; kingdom Metazoa; phylum Chordata; class Chondrichthyes; order Carcharhiniformes; family Carcharhinidae; genus Sphyrna; species Sphyrna mokarran. Next base: position 30,904,520 of record JAGIQG010000030.1, read on the forward strand.
TTAATAGTGAACTGTCCATTTGATTACTCGCCTATCATGTGTGGCTAGAAGGAATGGCTGTGCAGGCTTCCTGGGGGGTATGCTGCAGACTCGCTTCTGATTTAGCCAGCCACTTGCCTCAACAGGTGGTAGATCCAGACAGTCTTTCCTCTGTCCCAGGAATAGTCTGTCCCATTCCAGCTGTGGAGCTTGGCTTTCTTTCGGAGTCTGAGCCTGTCACTTGTCCAGAAACAGCTGCAGGCAGGCTTCATCTGCTTGATCCTCCACTTTCATCAGAAATAAGAAATAGGAGCAGGAATAGGCCGTTCAGCCCCTCGAGTCTGCCCCATCAATTAACAACATTTAACATGCCCTTAACTCTACTTTTCATCTGTTCCCTATTAACACTTGTCATCAAAACTTAACTTAGCCTTGAACATATCTGATTACTGACCTCAGTTACTCTCTGGGACAGAGAATATTCTAAATACCAATGATGCTGTGAGAAGAATTTCCATTGTAAATGCGAGACCCCTGATTTTGAAACTGTGCCACCTGGTTCTAGATTCCCCAGTGAGGGGTAATACCTCTCAGGATCTACCCTACCAAACTTCCTCAGAAACCTATACTGTAGTTTCAAATAGTTCACCTCTAATTCTACTGAGTTCCAATGGGGTGTAGATAGGCCCAAACTTGCTCAATCTCTCCCCATAAGACAGTCCCTTCACCCCAGGAATCTTCAGGGTGATCTCTCCCTTCTTAAGGTCCATTCCTACACTGATAACCACCTCATTTAACCCCTGCTGGTTGTGCCCCTCTATCATGGTTCTCTAATTTCTGTCTCCAAAAACTTTGAAACAGACCATTTTTTGCATCATGCAACCTATACTGAAAGTTCCACATCATGCGTTGGAACATCGCCGAAAGATACATGCTGTGCACAGGGTAATTATAAAGCGAGACTGATAGGGGAGGTTCCTGGTGAGTATCCTATCCCTAAAGTGGAAAATTACCAGTACTTCCTTTAAAATAATGCGGTTGATTCAAAGAATAAAGAACAAAACAGCACGGTGAACAGGGCCTTTGGCCCAATGAGCCCGTGCTGCCACCTTGGTGTTCCCACTTCTACCCACGATCCCTGTCTATGTTTATAGATCTTTGCATTGGAACCAAACTTGTGAGGCAATTTAGAGAGAACTTGTTCTGCCAATCAGCCTAAGAGCACATCTTTGGGATGTGGGAGGAAACTGGAGCACCCGGAGAAAACCCACGCAAGCACGGGGAGAATGCGCAAACTCCCACAGACACAGGCCCAAATCCATGTACCTGCACAGCACAGCGATAGATTCAGAAGAGGAGGCCAGCCATTTCACAGGCCAGGATTCAGGAGCCTTGGAGGCCTTGGTTTGATAGTTATAGGATGGATATAAGAGGTAGGTTCTTTACCCAGAGGGTGGTTAGGGAGTGGAATGCCCTGCCTGCGGCAGTTGTAGATGCGCCAAGTTTGGTGGCGTTTAAGAGGTTAGTTGATAAGTTTATGGAAGAGAAGGGAATGGTTTAGTTTGGAGGGTCATTGCTTTTTTTTCATAATTGGTCGGCGCAACATCGAAGGCCAAAGGGCCTGTTCTGTGCTGTAATGTTCTATGTTCTATGGTTAACATGAGTAAGTAACTTGGGAGGGTATAGACTAGAGAAAGAGAAAGTTGTCTCTCTGTTGAAAGCCTCTGAGCAGTAACTATCACATGTGACACACTGCCCCCCGGATGGCACGGTGGCACAGTGATTAGCACTGCTGCTTTACAACGCCAAGGACCCAGGTTTGATTCCCAGCTTGGGTCACTGTCTGTGTAGATTTTGCACATTCTCCCCATGTCTGCGAGGGTTTCCTCTGGGTGCTGCGGTTTCTTCCCAAATTTTGAAAGATGTGCTGGTTAGGTGCATTGAACTGAACAAGTGCTGGACTGTAGAGACTAAGGGAATTTCACAGTAACTTCATTGCAATATTATTGTAAGCCTTATTTGCGGCTAATAAATAAACTTTTACTTCTGCACATACAACTGAAAGAGAGCATGAACACAGAATAAGAATCTCATCAACTGGATTTAACATCAACACCGATTCTCGGAAACTCCATCAGGGTCCAGGTTTCACAACCCTGGCAATGCAACTGTCCCAATAAAATCAGAGAATCCCTGCAGTGCAGAAGGAGGCCATTCAGCCTATCGAGTCTGCACTGACTACAATCCCACCCAGGCCCTATTCCCATGACTCCACATATTTACCTTGCTAATCCCCTGACACTAAGGTCAATTTAACATGGTCAATCAACTTAACCCACATATTTTTGGTCTGTGGGAGGAAAACAGTGCACCTGGAGGAAACCTATGCAGACACAGGGAGAATATGCAGACTCCAAATAGACAGTGACCCTAGGCCAGAATTGAACCTGGGTTACTAGTGCTGTGAGGCAGCAGTGTTCCACCATACCATCCAAATAGGGCAAGGGAAGAGGGAAATTTATGCCTTTAATGGTATGCTATAGGCCATGATGCGCAATTTTCTTGCGCTGCATCACCTCCTGCTTAAATTTGGGCAGAATAGGGGGACATTAACTCATCTACACAAAGAGCTCCCATGCCTGCTTCACCTTTGCCTGTTTTCTCCTTTGTCAACAGACAATATTTGGCTGTGGACCCTCTCCAATTCTCTCTCTTCGTTTCTTGGTGAAATTGTAGGCTCTGAAACTGCACAAACTCTTAGCATACCAATGACAGTGACTCAGTGGCTGAACAGCTAACTCAGCACACCCTCATCTATAAGTATATTTTAATGCATCTAAATGTGCCAGAGATTCCAAGAAATAAAGAACGAAGTTGTACAAGTGATCAGAAAAAGTACAAACCCTTTAAACCTCATCGAGCACCATGCATTCCTCACTAAGCAATTTCGCACCTTTTAATAGTCCAACAATAAGGGAGTGTTGCACGGCACCCTGCTATGAATAACCATGAGTTACATTCTCGTCATAATTGCTCTTCTAACCTGTGGTGTAAGCTCTAGTTTAGAGATGTGCTGTCAGAGGAGGAGGATATATTGGCTTGGGTGCTGGAGGTCACGCAATTTATCTCACAACTGGTGAAGACGTTATCCCGAGTCTGTTTTCAGACCTAACCGGAATGGTGTGAAGTTAACAGTGTTGATTTTAAACAACACCCAGAGAGTAGAGGTGAACAATTTGATGAATGCCTAACACAACAGGAATTCACAGTGTAGCTTTAGGAACTGCGGACTGAGCCAGTCAAATGCCCTTCTCCTGCTAGCGGACATTGTGATCCTTTGTCCTTGCAAACTACTGCCTCCTCCAACCTATCCCTCCTCACCTTGAACTCTTGGCCTCCCTGCAACCTCCTCCTCCCACCACCTCCCTGCACCCACCCCCCACATCACCTCCCCATTGCTCCCCCCCTCCTCCCCCTCCCCCAATCCCCAGCCAAGTCTGACACCAGGTCTCCTGCTACTCTCTATTTTAATCTCTCTATTTAGGTCCCTGTATCTTCTCTAGCATTAGAACAGTCTGAAACAAAACTCACACAGAGAGATGATGGCCCTAATGATATTATCGCTAGACTATTAATCCAGAATTTGCTGAAGTTCTGGGAACCCAGGTTCAAATCCCACCATGGCAGATGGTGGAGTTTGAATTCAATAAAAAATATCTGGAATTAAGAATTTACTGATAACCATGAAACTATTGTCAATTGTCGGAAAAACCCATCTGGTTCACTAACGTCCTTTAGGGAAGGAAATTTGCTGTCCTTATCTGGTCTGGCCTATAGAGTCACAACAATGTGGTTAAATCTCAACTGCCCCCAGGCAACTAAAGATGGACACTAAATTCTGACCAGCTGGGGACCCTCACATCTCAGGAATGAATAAATGAGAAGTACGCCTCTGTGACTCCGACCATGATGTGTCCTGAACATTCTCAATCTCTCTGCAGTTCTCACCACAGTTGACCACATCATCCTTCAATAATGTCTGTGCTCTGCTAACAATCTCAGTGAGGGCGTCCTCATATATTTCCATCTATCCAACTGCAAATCTTCTTATCCCATACCCCCAAGCCTACAACCAACCCCTTTCACTCCAGTTACTTAGGAGTATCTTGAATTTCCATTCATGGTCACTTTCTATTCCTGACTGGCATCCTAGTCACCAGTAATCTCATCAGGTTTCCAAAACACAACTTTCTTTCAGTGCTGAGTCTTTCTCCTGTTGGAGCAGGGGGCTTTTGTTGGTTAAGATGGCACTGATAATTTTTCAGTTCAGATAAGAATTCAAACAATCATCATCTCTTTTAAATTTGGTATACTTTGGGGTTAGGTCTGTTGTAAAGATGGAGAAAAAATCCTGGAATTAGAGAAGGAAATATTGGACTTTATAATGAACTGTGTTTCATATTTTTACAAAGGGCACACACAACTTTCACAAAGGATCTCAGAAGGTCAGCTGTTTTCTCTCCCTTTCCAGATGCTGCCAGACCTGCTGAGATTTTCCAGCATTTTCTCTTATGGTAGTACAAAATTGGGGGCTGTTTTGGAATCAATAACCTTTGGAGAATATCACTCACTAGTAACAAACTGGGTTCTCCTCTAGGGTCAACAACCTTAAGAACCTTACCTGGGGCTGGTTCTGACAGTCTGAAACTTGGAAGCAAAAGTTCATAGATCAATGATGCATTGAAATGGAAAACCAGGGGAAATCAGGAGGGGAAAAGAAAAGGAACAGGGCATGTACTCATTGGAGTTTAGGAGATTGAGGGGCGATCTTATAGAGACATATAAGATAACGAAGGGGCTAGATAGGATAGAGGCAGAGAGATTCTTTCCACTTAGAATGGAACTAAGAACTAGAGGGCACAGCCTCAAGATAAGGGGGAATCAATTTAGAAAAGAATTAAGGAGGAACTTCTTCTCCTAATGGGGAGTGAATCTTTGGAATTCTCTGCCCATTGAAGAAGTGAAGGCTACCTTATTAAATGTGTTTAAGTCGCAGGTAGATAGATTTCAGATCAATAAGGGAATTAAAGATTATGGGGAGCAGGTGGGTAAGTGGAACTGAACCACTATCAGATCATCCAAGATCTTACTGAATGGGGGGGAAAGGCTTGAGGGGCTAGATGGCCTACTCCTGCTCCTATATCTTATGTTCTGAAGTTGATTGAGTTAAATCAGGTGTTTAGCATGATAGCACAATGGTTAGCACCACTGCATCACAGTGCTAGGGACCTGGGTTCAATTCCTGGCTTGGGTCACTGTCTGTGTGGAGTTTGCACATTCTCCCCGTGTCTGTGTACTTCCCTCCGGGTGCTCCGGTTTCCTCCCACAGTCTGAAAGACATGCTGGGTAGGTGCATTGACTTGAACAAGTGCCGGACTGTGGCGACTAGGGGAATTTCACAGTAATTTCATTGCAGTGTTAATGTAAACCTTATAGTGACTAATAAATAAACTTTAAATGTTGAGGAGTGAGAGAAAATATGTGTGGAGCATAAATGCCAGCATGGACCAGTGGGGCTGAATGGCCTGTTTCTGTGCTGTACATTTCATGTAAGTATATGTTCATTGGAGTGGCTGGGTGGAGGAGGCGCAGGAGGATGGGTCAGAGGTGAAGAGACAGTGTGAAAACTACTGGGTTTCAGTGTCATTAAGTGGTTTGAGAAAGGGATGGTGAAGATGCTGTGCAATGCAAATTAACATTTATAAATGCAGGTTATGCTGCAGAGCTCTGTGGGCTTGTCGTTCAGACATCCAACTCACAGCTGGTGCTGACAGGATGAACACTCAGTGAGACTCCAAAGCAGGACAGCAACATGAATATTTCATGGCCGCTGGCATCTCATCAGACAGGCAGCAGGTCGATTGGGAAGTGGAGGCAGCGAAGCTGTTAACAGCACTGTTATTACGATATTCCCTTCCACAAACTCTGGAGAGCATTCATTCGCAAAGCAGTATGGTAGGAGGTGGAACTGCACACAATACTCTAAGTTCAACCTCACCAATTTCTTACACAACCTCACCATAACATTCCAACTCTTATACTCAATACTCACATTGGATCCTAACACCTTTAACATTGTGTTGGGATTCCTGATCCTGACTGCAGAGGGCAAAGGCCAAGTCATTCCAGGCCTTCCCATCACCAATTATTCCTCTGGTGATTGTCACTCTGGCGGTGGATCTTGCATCTCAGTCCTGTTCAAATTTAAAATTCTGAAGGGACCAGAAAATCTCGGCTCAAAGGGTGAACTTGAACTTTCTTCGCAATTCACTAGATCTCCAGGTCTTTTTGCTGCAGTTTTCTAAGAATGATGGCCAAGTCTGTGTCTCCTGCACTACTTTAGAACATAGAACATAGAACATAGAACAATACAGCACAGAACAGGCCCTTCGGCCTTCGATGTTGTGCCGACCAAAATAAAAAGCAATGCCCCTCCGAACTAAACCATTCCCTTCTCTTCCATATACTTATCAATTAACCTCTTAAACGCCACCAAACTTGGCGCATCTACAACAGCTGCAGGCAGGGCATTCCACTCCCTAACCACTCTTTGAGTAAAGAACCTACCTCTGATATCCGTCCTATAACTCATACCCTTAATTTAAAGCTGTGTCCCCTCGTGCTAGCTTTCTCCATCCTAGGAAAAAGGCTATCACTGTCCACCCTATCTAAACCTCTAATCATCTTATATGTTTCGATAAGGTCTCCTCTTAGCCGCCTCCTTTATAACGAAAACAACCTCAAATCCCTCAGCCTCTCTTCATAAGACCTGCCCTCCATACAGGCAACATCCTGGTAAACCTCCTCTGTACCCTCTCCAATGCCTCCACATCTTTCTTATAATGTGGGGACCAGAACTGCACACAATACTCCAAGTGCGGCCGCACTATAGTTTTGTACAGTTGCAACATGACGTTGCGGCTCCGAAATTCAATCCCCCTACCAATAAAAGCTAAGACTCCGTATGCCTTCTTAACAACCTTATCGACTTGACTGCTTACTTTCAGGGATCTATGCACAAATACACCAAGATCCCTCTGTTCTTCAACACTATTAAGAGTCCTACCATTAGCCCTATACTCTACACACTTGTTATTCCTGCCAAAGTGAATTACCTCACACTTTTCCACATTAAAACTCCATTTGCCACCTCTCGGCCCAGCTCTGCAACTTGTCCAAGTCTCTCTGCAAACTAGAACACCCCTCTTCACTATCTAACCCTCCTCCGACTTTGGTGTCATCCGCAAATTTACTAATCCATCCTTCAATAACCTCATCCAGATCATTTATAAAAATTACAAACAGCAGGGGCCCCAAAACAGATCCCTGAGGTACACCACTTGTAACCGAACTCCACGATGAATATCTCCCATCAACCACAACCCTCTGTCTTCTATCTGCTAGCCAATTCCTAATCCAATTAGCTAAATCACCCTCTATCCCATACATCTGCATTTTCTGCAGAAGTCTTCCATGGGCCACCTTATCAAACGCCTTACTAAAGTCCATATATACCACATCAACCGCCTTACCCCATCCACCTCTTTAGTCACTTTTTCAAAAAACTCAATGAGGTTAGTAAGGCACGACATACCCTTCACAAAACCATGCTGACTATCCCCAATCAATTCATTTCTCTCTAAATAACTATAAATCCTATCCCTAATAATTCTCTCCAATACCTTGCCCACAACAGAAGTAAGACTCACTGGCCGATAATTCCCAGGAAGGTCTCTCTTCCCCTTCTTAAACAATGGGACCACATTCGCTATCCTCCAGTCCTCCGGACCCACACCCGTAACCAACGAGGACCTGAAGATCAGAGCCAGAGGCTCTGCAATCTCCTCTCTTGCCTCCCAGAGAATCCTAGGGTAAATCCCGTCCGGCCCAGGGGACTTATCCAACTTCAAACCCTCGAGAATTTCTAGCACATCCTCCCTATCTAATACAATACTTCCCAATTTGCAACCCTGTACCTCAGTGTTCTCCATAGCTACATTTCCAGCACTCTGCGTGAATACCGAAGAGAAATATTTATTCAGTGCCTCACCAATCTCTTCAGCTCCACGCACAACTTCCCACTGCTGTCTATGACTGGCCCTAATCTTGCCCTAACCAATCTTCTATTCTTAACATATCGCAAGAAAGCTTTAGGATTCTCCTTAATCCTATCAGCCAACCTCTTCTCGTGTCCCCTCTTAGCTCTCCTCAATTCACTTTTTACCTCCTTCCTAGCTAATCTATAGCTATCCATTGCACTACCTGAGCCTTCAAGCCTCATCCTGACATAAGCCTCCTTTTTTTCTTAACCAGCAAATCAACTCTTTTCGTACACCAAGGCTCTCTTACTCGTCCATTTCCTCCCTGCCTGACAGGGACATACTTATCAAGGACTCTCAGCAGCTGCTCCTTGAATACGCACCACATTCCAGATGTTCCCAGTCCCTGTAGTTCCCTAGTCCAATCTACGCACCCTAATTCTCTCCTGATGGCCTCATAATTACCCTTCCCCAGCTATAACTACAGCCCCCAGCTTCATGCCTATCCCTGTCCATCACTAAGGTGAACGTAACCGAATTGTGGTCACTATCACCAAAATGTTCACTAACTTCCAAGCCTAACACCTGGTCTGGCTCATTGCCCAGAACCAAATCCAATGTAGCCTCACCTCTAGTTGGCCTATCTACATACTGAGTCAAAAAACCTTCCTGCACACTCTGTACGAAAACTGACCCCTCTAACGAGCTAAGCTATAGCTATTCCAATCAATATTAGCAAAGTTAAAGTCCCCCATCACAATTACCCTACTACTTTCACTCCTAATCAGAATTGACTTCGCAATCCTTTCCTCAACCTCTCTAGAACTATTTGGAGGTCTGTAAAAGACTCCCAACAGGGTGACCTCTCCTCTCCTGTTTCTAATCTCAGCCCATACTACCTCAACAGACAAGTCCTCATCAAACTTCTTTTCGATCACCGTGATACAGTCTTTGACCAGTAAAAGTCTTTTACAGTAAAAGTCTTTCACCGTGATACAGTCTTTGACCTTTCTACCTCTCTATCTGATATCCAGGCACAGAACTATGTTCTGTGTTCTATGTTCATGAACATGTTCGATGTTCTAGAACGCTGCTTGGACCCAGCACTTCTCTGGAGATGCGTGCCTTCCCATAAACTCCAGCCCATCCAAAGCTCTGCTGCCCGTGGCCTATTCCATCATCTCCTCCACTCTCACTGACTCTTGCGGTTTCCAGGCCCCCAATATCCCAAATTAAAAGGTCTCAATCATGCATTTTCAATCCATTTCTGATCTCATAATAGGATAGAGGAAAGATAGGGACAAGGAAAAGGTCAGAGTCGAAGGGTTGCAGTTGTATAAAACGTTGGTTAGACCTCATTTGGAATACTGCGTCCAGTTCTGGTCGCCTTACTACCAGAAGGACGTGGAGACTCTGGCGAGAGTGTAGAGGAGGTTTACCAGGATGCTGCCTGGTATGGAAGGTCTGAGTTACGAGGAGAGGTTCGGCAAATTGGGACTGTTTTCCTTAGAAAGACGTAGACTTAGAGAAGATCCAATAAAGGTGTACAAGATTACGAGGGGTATTAATAGAGTAAACAGGGTTAAGCTTTTTCCTAGGATGGATTCGAATAGCACGAGGAGTCACGGGCTTAGGGTGAGGGGGGTAAGGTATAATTTGGATGCTAGAGGGAGTTTTTTCACACAGAGGGTGGTAGGGATATGGAATGCGCTGCCAAGTAAAGTGGTGGAGGAAGGCACTCTGGAGTTATTTAAGAAATACTTAGATGGGCACATGAACAGAATGGGGAATGGAGGGGTATAGAAAACTGCTTTAAAATAGGGATCATGAGCCTTGGGAGTCCCTGGGAAGTGTGTAAATAGATGACAATATTGATGTACTTGTTTTTATCCTACAGGTGCTTTGGTCCACCTTGTTGTCTAACGAGGGGCATACATGCGATGGGTCGTGAGAGGGTTGCTCTTGGATTTTTTTGAGAGTATCCTAGTGCTTCCCGTCGTTAGTGTACTGTTGACCTGGACCATTTGATGGGCAACACGACAGCTCAGTGACTATCGCTGTGCTGTGCAGATACATGGATTTGGGCCTATGTCTGTGGGAGTTTGTGCATTCTCCCCGTGCTTGTGTGGGTTTTCTCCGGATGCTCCGGTTTCCTCCCACATCCCAAAAATGTGCGCTTAGGCTGATTGGCAGAACAAATTCTCCCTAATTTGCCTCAAATTTGGTTTCAATCCATAGATCAATAAACATAGACAGGGATCACAGGTAGAGGTGGAAACATCGGGGTGGCGGCACGGGATCGTTGGGCTGAAGGGCCTGTTTCCAGTGCTGTTTTGTTCTTTTTTATTTGTTCTTTGTATCATCTGGCTGATTCGCGGCTCGGGATAATAACTGTCTGATGGCTTCGAGAAACTCTGTCCAGAATTCTCTGATCTCGCCCACAGCTGGAATCATCCAGTCCCATTGCAGTGAATGGAGATCAGGCTGAGTGGTAAATTTTCCGCTCTCCGTTATGGTGGTAGTGGGATGTGCAAGACCAGAGCATTCTGGATAATATTAAGACTTGTACATAAAGATTGCCAGGTACAATGATCAGAATTCTCCAGCCTCACCTGCAGTTGGAATTTTCCAGTCCCACTGCTGTGAATGGAGATTTGGCCACACACTACATTTTCTATTCTCACTAACAACGGTAGTGGGACATGCAAGACCAGAGAATTTCAGCCAATAACTTGTTATCTGCATAGAACCATAGAACATTGCAGCACAGAAACAGGCCTCTTGGCCCTTCTTGGCTGTGCTGATCCATTTTTCTGCCTAGTCCCACTGACCTGCACCTGAACCATATCCCTCCACACCTCTCTTATCCATGTACCTGTCCAAGTTTTTCTTAAATGTTAAAAATGAGCCCGCATTTACCACTTCATCTGGCAGCTCATTCCACACTCCCACCACTCTCTGTGTGAAGAACCCCCGCCTCCTCCCAATATTCCCTTTAAACTTTTCCCCCTTCACCCTTAACCCATGCCCTCTAGTTTTTTTTCCTCCCCTAGGCTCAGTGGAAGAAGCCTGCTTGCATTCACTCTATCTATACCCATCATAATTTTATACACCTCTATCAAATCTCCCCTCATTCCTCTATACTCCAGGGAATAAAGTCCTAACGTATTCAACCTTTCTCTGTAATTCAGTTTCTCAAGACCTGGCAACATCCTTGTAAACCTTCTCTGTACTCTTTTAACTTTATTAATATCCTTCCTGTAATTAGGTGACCAAAACTGCACACAATACTCTAAATTCGACCTCACCAATGTCTTACACAACCTCACCATAACATTCCAACTCTTATACTCAATACGTTGATTTATAAAGGCCAAAGTATCAAAAGCACTCTACGACCTTATCTATCTGTGACGTCACTTTTAGGGAATTATGTATCTGTATTCCCAGATCCCTCTGTTCTACTGCACTCTTCAGTGTCCTACCATTTACCTTGTATGTTCTACCTTGGTTTGTCCTTCCAAAGTGCAAGACCTCACACTTGTCTATCTGCCATTTTTCAGCCCATTTTTCTAACTGGTCCAAATCCCTCTGCACGCTTTGAAAACCTTCCTCACTGTACACTACACCTCCAATCTTTGTATCATCAGCAGATTTGTTGATCCAATTTACCACGTTACCATCCGGGTTATTGATATAGATGACAAACAACAATGGACCCAGCACTAATCCCTGTGGCACACCACTAGTCACAGGCCTCCACTCAGAGAAGTAATCCTCCACTATCACTCTCTGGCTTCTTCCATTGAGCCAATGTCTAATCCAATTTACTACTTTCCATGTATATCTAGCGACTGAAGTTTCTTAACTAATCTCCCATGCGGGACCTTGTCAAAGGCCTTAATGAAATCCATGTAGACAACATCCACTGCCTTCCCTTCATCCACTTTCCTAGCAACCTCTTCGAAAAACTCCAATAGGTTAGTCAAACATGACCTACCACGCACAAAGCCATGTTGACTCTCCCTAATAAGTCTCTTCCATCCAAGTATTTGTAGATCCTGTGTCTTAATACTTTTTCCAATAATTTACCCACTACTGATGTCAAACTTACTGCCCTATAATTTCCCGGATTATTTTTTGAGCCGGAACAACATGAGCTATCCTCCAATCATCTGGCGCCTCACCCATGACAGTGACATTTTAAATGTATCTGCCAGGGCCCCTGCAATTTCAACACTAGTTTCCTTCAAAGTCTGAGGGAATATCCTGACCAGTCCTGGGAATTTATCTACTCTGATTTTCCTCAAGACAGCAAACAGCTGCTCCCCTTTAACCTTTAAAGGTTCCATGGCCTCCCTATTTGTTTGCCTTATTTCCATAGACTCCATGCCAGTTTCTTTAGTAAATACGGCTGCAAAAAACCCATTTAATATCTCTTCCATTTCTTTTGGTTCCATACAAAGCTGACCTTCAATGGGACCAATTTTATCCCTTACTATCCTTTTGCTCATAAAAAGTTCTTAGAATTATCCTTCACCTTGACTGCCAAAGCAACCTCATGTTTTCTTTTAGCCCTCCTGATTTCCTTCTTAAGTAGTTTCTTGCATTTTTTTTATACTTCTCAAGCATCTTATTTGTTCCCTGTTGTCTATACATGTCATGCATTTCTCTCTTCTTCTTTATCAGAGTTACAATATCCCTCGAGAATAAAGTGTAGTTGCACTAATTGTCTTAGACTTGCTCCATCCTATTGTTAAACAATAAACATTCTCATTATCATATCTTTCTGATCCACCATGTTCAGTTAATGGTACATGCAAAGAGAAGGGAAGTAAATTCTCCAGTCTCACGTGCCCCACTGCCACTGCCAATGAAAACAGAGAATTTGGAGCTCAGCCAAATCTCCATTCACTGCTGCAAGACTGGAAAATCCCAGCCCTGTGTAAGGTAAATTCCAGCCATAATTTTAAAACATTTATTGTGCTTTTATAACGTGGGGTAAAAAACATAGCAATCATTTGCTCTATTCCTAGTTCAAAATTGAACATCTCTCTCCTGTATCTTTCCCTCATTTCTGATGTTCTCTTTCCGGTCTCCATACTGTTAGCAGCTTAGATCATAAAACCAGACAATATAGGAGCAAAATTAGGCCATTTGGCCCATTGTGACTGCTCTACTGTTCAATCATGGCTGATATGATTCTCATCCCCATTCTGCTGCCTTCTCCCCATAATCCTTGATCCCTTTATTGATCATGAACTTATCTATCTCTGCCTTAAAGACACTCAATGATCTAACCTCCGCTGTGGCATTGAGTCCACAGATTCAGCACCCTCTGGCTGAAGAAATTCCTCCTCATTTTTGTTTTAAAGGAGCGTCGCTTCACTCTGAGTTTGTGCCCTTAAGTTCTAGTCTCTGTGGAAACATTCTCTCCACGTCCACTAGGCCTCTCAGTATTCTGTAAGTTTCAATTAGATCCCCTCTCCCTTATCCTTCTAAACTCCATCGAGTATAGACACAGAGTCCTCAACCGCTCCTCATATGACGAACCTATCCTACTGCAGGTTGTGGAGAATTTAACAATCACCATTACCGGTGGTCAGAGTGAGCGCTGACTTGAAACTTTGCAAAGCACAATCCAATGACATCAAAAAAGCACCAGAATAAATATGGTCCATATTATCTGACATCTGAATTGATTCTACTTGTAATTTCCAACGTCCTGCCTCTACCCCCAGCTTACTTACATCAACAGTAGCTAACAGTTCCTTAAAGTTGCCAGTGATCTGTCAGTGTGCACAACAGTCTGAATCTCTAAGGACACAGAAATGTTCCCTTGCGACTGATTTCATCTCTCATGCTCGAATACATGGCTCTTTGGTTATTATGTTCTACCACAGACTCCCCACGTCGTTCTGAGAGGTAAGAAAAGACGATATAATATAATACAGAAGACATTAATAAACTACAGAGGACATTATATGTTATAGTCCAGGTGTAGAAACCACCAAAGTAGATAAATCATCTGTCTATAAAGCAGGCATGGTAGTGAATAATATTTTCCAATGCTCACCTAGGCTACACTTCCCTATCAGCTTGGTGCTATGGACTATAAGCAATATTTCTGGCTTTCACTCAGTTACCTCCTTCACGTTACATGTGCTGAACTGTTCCATGATGGCTTATTTTGCTCTCGTGAAGACGTTGACTTCCTGTCTGTATTATTGCACGGTTGGAGGCTGAAGGCTAGCTTCTGTTTACATGAGTATCTTAAACCCTGACTTTCTGTCATATTCCATGTCAGTGATGGGCAACCCAGGCTAGTGAATGGATTGCATGAGTAACCCTCCTTCATGCCACTGGGCCATTGAAATCGGACTTGCTCACTAACTGTGACTCCATGAATAAGATTAAAAACATTTAATACACGCCGGATGTTTCATCACGAGTTATTGAAAATGCTTCAGCATTTATACATTAATGGAATGGTCATCAATTCAAATAGTAAGAACATTTAAGAACAAAGAACAACAAAACAGCATGGGAAACAGGCCCTTCAGCCCAACGAGCCCACGCCGCCACCCCGATGTTCCCACCTCTACCCGCAATCCCTGTCCATGTTTATAGATCTATGGATTAAAAACCAAATTTGAGACAATTTAGGGAGAATTTGTTTTGCCAATTAGCCTAAGAGATAGAAAAGGTGAAGGCGCATGGGATACAGGGCCAGGTATGTAGATGGGTTGAGAACTGGCTTGGGAGGAGGAGACAGCGGGTAGTAGTGGAAGGCTCATTTTCCAACTGGAGGTCTGTCACTAGTGGTGTGCCACAGGGCTCAGTACTAGGACCTCTTCTATTTGTGGTTTATATAAATGACTTGAAAGAGGGGGTAGGTGGTGCGATCAGCAAATTTGCTGATGACACTAAGATGTCCACCTTGTTGACCAACAAGGTGCATGCATTCGGCAGGTTGTGCGAGGGCTGCTCTTGGATGTTGCTTCAGGAGTAGCCTAGTGCTTCAAGTCGTTAGTGTATGCTTAAACTGGACCACCTGATGGGCAATATGACAGCTCAGAGGCTATCGCTGTTGCTGTGCAGACACATGGATTTGGGCCTGTGTCTGCGAGAGTTTGCGCGTTCTCCCCATGGTTGCGTGGGTTTTCTCCGGGTGCTCCGGTTTCCTCCCACATCCCAAGAATGTGCTCTTAGGCTGATTGGGTAACAAATTCTCCCTAATTGGTCCCTATATGGGAATCTTCCACAATAGGCATAGCCTAAAGTCATGGATATGTCATTAAGACGTTAGGACAGCGGCGCGGGCTCGTTGGGCCGAAGGGCCTGTTTCCTGTGCTGTGTTGCTCTTTGTTCTTTGTTCTTTGTAGCACATCTTTGGAATGTGGGAGGAAACCGGAGCATCCGGAGAAAACCTATGCAAGCACGGGGAGAATGCACAAACTCCCACAGACACAGGCCCAAATCCATGTATCTGCACAGCACAGCGATCGTCACTGAGCTGTCGTGTTGCCCATCAAATGGTCCAGGTCAAGCGTACACTAATGACGTGAAGCACTAGGATACTCTCGAAAAAAATCCAGGAGCAGCCCTCTCATGACCCATCGCGTGTATGCCCCTTGTTAGACAACAAGGTGGACCAAAGCACCTGTAGGATAAAAACAAGTACATCAATATCATCATCTATTTACACACTTCCCAGGGACTCCCAAGGCTCACGATCCCTATTTTAAATCAGTTTTCTATACCCCTCCATTCCCATTCTGTTCATGTGCCCATCTAAGTATTTCTTAAATTTGGACACAAGGAGGGTCCGGGTCTCATGGTCAATGTTGTGAGCAATCAGCACGCACCTCACTCCACTTATCCTGGCTTTATCACTTCAATCATACCAGCAGGAAAAGAACTATATGTGTGGGAATCAGTGAATGTGGCAACACTGTGTGTGGGCAATGATCAGTAACACGTCTTGTGGGATGTGTTAGAATGTAACCAGTGATAACATTGGATCTGTTGTAATGTGATCAATGGTAACAAACTGTAAGCATCAGCTGACCCAGTAAACCATGTAACCAATGACAGAATGATGTCATGATCAGCTGACCAGCTGACTCAGTATCAATTAGAACACGGTGGGCATTGCGGGGAATGGTGCAGGATGAGGCCCCAAGTCTGAAGTAATGCAGTTTCTTTATCAAACCTTTCCTTTGATTTATCAGTTGGAGCAAGTTTTGGTATATTTTCATTGTCTTTGTTTCAAAAGTTCCTTCTAGGTTAACAGGACACACTTGGAACCCAGATAGGTCACACGTGGCCCCTGCTATTCTATGAGATACAGTTATTGCATTGATCAGGCCTCACTCCATACAGGTTGCCTCTGGATTTTTATCTTTCTGGCTTGGAATAGGTTTGGTTTCACATAACATTATGATACTGCCAGTACAAAAGTATTAACTCCTGGACTTAAAACACTTTTTCTCAACTGAATATTAAAAGCTACTTGAAATATTACTTGGGAAAGTCTTGCTGGAGGTCTGAATGGGGCGAGTGTCAATGAGAAAGCTCAAAGAATTGCCTGTCAAACTTTGTGTTGTGAGCTGAAAATATGTTAAACCAAGAACAGACATGCCTCTGGGTGTAAAGAACCCCAAGGAAAAAAAGCTGGTGAGTTATTCCTGGTGTCCTGGTCAACATTTATCTTTCTGTCATTGTCAGAAAAACAAAAGATTATCTTGTCATTATCACATTGCTGTTTGTGGGAGCTTGCTGTGTATAAATCAGCTACCTCATTTCCTACGTTACAACAGTGACTACACTTTTGAAAGTTCTTCATTGACTTTGGGATATTGGCAGTCAGATGAGACACTACACAATTGCAAGTCTTTCTCCTTCTTCTTTTGACACAGTGAAGTTTGCTGGGATTGGTCCTGGGAATTTCTCACTATTTTGATAAAATGGTGGGATTTTCCAGCTCTTCCAGCCAGCTGGATCTTCTAGTCCAGCGTAAGTGCCCATTTAACAGCATTATAATCCACAAGACCAGGAGTAAGATACAGGGCCTACTGAGTCTGCTCCATCATTCCATCGGATCCTGACTGACCTTTGACTTCAAATCCATTTTCACCCAATCACTCTTGATTCCGTCAGAATCCAAAAATTAAATCACCTCAGTTCTGAATATTCTCGACATCTGACTACTCACTTCATAGAATCCCTACAGTACAGAAGGAGGCCATTCAGCCCTATTCAGCCCTATTCAGAATCTACACCAACTCATCAACAGAGCATTCCACCCGATCCCTGTAACCCCACTAATCCCTTTAAACTATACATCTTGGGGTGCTAAGATGCAATTTAGCACACCCAATCCACCTAACCCACACATCTTTGGACTGTGGGAGTAAACCTAGAGGAATCCCACGCAGACATGGGGAGAACATGCAAATTCTGCACAGACAGTGACCCAAGGCTGGATTTAAACCCAGATCCGTGGCACTGTGAGGCAGCAATGCTAACCACTCTGTCACTGTGTGCCATCACCCTTTGAGGTAAAGCACTCCTAAGTTCCTAATCTTCGAAATGAAGACATTTCTCCTCATTTCCATTCTAAACGGCCAGCTCCTTACCCTGAGACAAAGTCTGGTATTTTACAACCTTGCTTGGGCGTGATTTGCAAAATCATGCCGGAGGAGAATTCCGTATTATGAGTCTCAGAGGGATTGCCAGCCTGTCATCCCGAGACCGTAAGGAGTCTCACAACATCAGGTTAAAATCCAACATATTTATTTAGTAGTAAAATCCTGTTGGACTCTAACCTAGCGTTGTGAGACTTCTTACTGTATTTACCCCAATCCAACATCCCAACATCATACTGATATTGCCCAATGGGGACAGGGCAGTGCCAAGAGGGTGGGAACAGAGGGGGCGGAGCATACTTTCAAGACAAGGTCTACTGGGGAATGATTGGCAGTGGTGAGAGGGACCCATTACCACTCTGCAATGGGATCAGTAGGGGAGGGAGTAAGGGGGCAATTTGGCCTGGTGATCAGGGAAAGGGTTGAGATTGGGGCTGGCTGGGTGGGGGTTGAAGGTTTGGATAGGTCAGTGATAGGTGGGAGGGGATTGGGGATAACATTAGGGAGCCAGTGATCACAGGCCATCGACTGGGTGGGGGGGTGGGAGATGGGGGCAATGCGCATGTGTTGATTTTCCCACTGACAGATGGGTGTGCATGGTAGCCTGCTCAGTTCTCTGCTGCCAGTCTCCAGTGGGCTGAGGCCTCCCCTCTCTCCCCACCTTCTAATGTGAATCCCTCTGAGGCTCTCTGTGATGTGCCGGAGGTTCGTTAAACTGTGTACCTCTAAAAAATGGGTGGAAAATTCTCCCATTTTCCCATCTGCTGGGCACTGAGTTTTTTCAGGGGGGGAGAATATGGTAATTATGTGCAAAGATGAAAGGAGATTTAATGATAGTGTTGAAGACTGATGGAGGTTCTTCACTTCCTTAACCTCTCTGTCTCTATCAAACACAATAGACTGACCACCAATGTTCATTACTAACCTACCTATTCGCACAGCTGCCTTGAATAAAGCTCCTCATACTCTGCTTTCGATGAGGACTCTGTGTGGTTTTAAAAATTAGGCAACAACTCTTGAAAGTTCAGACAAACAAAGAGCTTTATTGAAAGGATGTTAACACTAAGGGCTGCTGAGATAGAGTGCCCGCTTGTCCGCACAAATGGATGATGATGTGATCAGTGACATCTTGTGATCTGTCTCTTAAAGTGTCCCTGTTCCACTTCAAAGCTGCTGGTGAGAAAATAACATGAATACACAACAGCCTCCGGTCTATTCTGCTAGTTTCTCTGCCTCTATCACATCTGTTCCAGGGCTGCTACCTTCCAAAACAACGATCTTCCTTTTTCCGAAATCGAAGTGTTACTCCCCTCCCCTCCAACTGCAATTGACATCGTGTCTTATCACCAAACCCTCATTCCCTTCCCAAAGTATCTTCCCTTGCAATCAGAGAAGGTGCAACACCTACCCCTATACCTCCTCCCTCCTCACCAGGTGAAGCATCGTTTTACTTGCACCTCTATGAATTTGGCCTACTCCTCATGCAGTCTCTACATTGGGGAGATGAAACGCGGACTGGGTGATCCAGTTGCAGAACACATTTGGTCAGAATGAAAGCAGAACCAAGACCTTTCTACGGTTGCCATTTTAACTCATCATCTTGCTGTCATGCCCAAATGCCCCTCCTTGGACTGTTGCAGTGTTCCAATGAAGCCCAATGCAAAGAACAAAGAGCAACACAGCACGGGAAACAGGCCCTTCGGCCCAACGAGCCCACGCTGCCGTCCTAACGTCTTAATGACATATCCTTGACTTTAGGCTATGCCTAACTGAAGGGACAACATCTCATCCAGTGATTAGGTATTTCACAGCCTTTTGGACAACATCAACAACAACAGACCAAGAACTTTGACCTCCATCTTGGCCCCCTTTTTAAATCTAATTTTTTGGTCCCAATGTTTCATAGGGCTAGCTTTCTATCCGCTTGTTCCTAAGTTTTGTTTTGACAAAGGGCTGACCTTTGTTGTGCTATTAATGCATTCTGCCTTATCTTTGTGTTGGTATCAATCCCTTCTTCAGTCTTCAACTGTATTATTAACAATCCTTTTTTCCTTATGTCCATAACACCTTTGCAAATCCCATCTAGCTCCTAGACTTGTTACCTTGCTCCAGCTGCTCCATACCCTGTGAAGCAGTGTAAAATCCATCAGATTTCTTCCTCCTTTTAATTCTGAGAGTCATAGGGACTTGACTTAACGCTATCTTTCTCTCCACAGCTGCTACTAGAACTGCTGAGTTTTTCTGTTTTTATTGTCTTAGAATCTTGTACGTTTTAATGAGATCATCTCTCATCTTCACTTCAGAAATTATAGGCTCATTCTACTCAATCTCTCCTCACTGTAGACTGGCTGGCACAGTGGTTAGCACTGCTGCCTCATAGCATTAGGGATTCTGGTTCAATTCTGGCTTTGCGTCACTGTCTGTGCGGAGTTTGCACATTTTCTCTGTGTCTGTGTGAGTTTCCTTTAGATGCTCCAGTTTCCTCACACATCCAAAGATGTGCAGGTTACGTTGATTGGCTGTGCTAAATTGTCCATAGTGTCATGAGGATTAACAGGTTAAATATGTGGGATTACGGGAATGGGGCCTGGGTGGGATTGTGGTCAGTGCAGACTCGATGGGCCAAATAGCCTCATTCTAGACTTCAGGGATTCCATGATTCTATGAAATGACCTCCCTGACACAGAACTTTAACACATGTGGCATCACATTCTTTCTGATTTTAATTATTGTTGGAGACTCATAAAATTAAAATTCAAACTTCCAAAAACTTTTTGGATAGTTCATCTATCTCTCTCTTAATCCAATCTATTTTTTCATCTCTTTATTTTGCAGACACATAATTGCTTTCCCTGTTCATTCATAATAGTGATAGACAAGGGAGGTTTTGTTAGAAGCATTCATTGCAAAAGCTGATTGAAAAGCTATGGCAAAGTGCATGTGTAACAAGAGGAGCACAAATCTACTCCAATGTAAACCTTATCTGAGTAAAGCTCTGGAAATTTGCCCTCCAGCCTTGCTGTAAATAAGTTTGGAAGACAATTGAGTTAATTGCTTGAAGATAAAGAAAAATATTCCAGGATTTCTGACTACCTGATGATAATATCCTTCAAAAGGAGGCGTGTTGTCCATTCTCAGACTACATTAGCTTTGTATAAAACATAGAGGCTGGAATTCTCCCAACCCACCTCCACTGGAATTCTAGCAAGTTGTTGGCGGGGTGAAGGGGGTGCCAAGTACATTGAAGTCAGGCAGGGATCTCTGGTTTTCAGGGGAGCGTGATGGGTGAATCCCTCTCAACACGTTCAAGTTCCCTTTCAGAAGAGGCTATCACTGAAATCTTGCTGCCATTCACGTTGGCAAGATCTTACTTCTTGCCAATGGTACAACTCCGCAGTGACTTTCCCAGTGGCAAGAGGTATGTTCAA
Source organism: Sphyrna mokarran (assembly GCA_024679065.1). Lineage (NCBI taxonomy): Eukaryota > Metazoa > Chordata > Chondrichthyes > Carcharhiniformes > Carcharhinidae > Sphyrna > Sphyrna mokarran. The sequence goes on from JAGIQG010000030.1 coordinate 30,925,676, forward strand.
TAGGGGCAGGGCCATAACATTCCACCACCAACTAGCAGTACATTGCCTCTGTGAAGTAGGCCACAGACAGGAAGAAAAATCCCTCCTGTGGGCCTGATTCTCTGACTTCGCCCACAGCTGAGATTCTCAGCTTCTGTTTCAGTGTGCACGGATTTGGCTGAACCCCAAATTCTCCTTTCTCACTGGTAATGGCGGCATGACCAACTGGAGAATCTTGGCCTATGTCTTTCAATAAAATACTTTTACCTTGAATCAGTAATATCGCTGTCATTACTAGAATGTTTGGAACGCTGATACTGTGTTAAGACACTCAATCTAATCTGATAGTTCACTCTGGTATTAATGAAGTGTTGTGTATTCAGAGGAAACTTTCTTCAGTTTTAGAGTTTATTAGTTTATTATTATGTAGGCCTACATTAATACTGCAATGAAGTTACTGTGAAAATCCCCTAGTCTCTGCACTCTAGCAACTGTTCAGATACACTGAGAGAGAATTTAGCGTGGTCAAACCGCACCTAACCCGCACATCTTTCGCACTGTGGGAGGAAACTGGGGCACCCGGAGGAAACCCATGCAGACACAGGAGAATGTGCAGACTCCGCACAGACAGTGACTCAAGCTGGGGATCGAATCCGGATCCCTGGCACTGTGAGGCAGCAGTGCTAACATTGTGCCAGCATGCTGATATTTTGAACAAAATGGTGGATCAAAAGATTTCATGGTCTTGTTCATGGGACATCAGAGTTGTCTAATGACCTGATTCACGTAACTCCCTCAAACTACACCACCATCATTTACTCATTTATGTTATTGCTTTTCTTGAGAACTTGCTGCATACAAATTGGTTGATGTGTTTATTTCCACAACTCTGGTGACTACACTTCAAAAACGAATGATCTGCGGAACACGTTTGGGTGTCCTGAGGATATGGAATGCCCTGCATAAATCCAAACTCTTTCTATTTAATGATAACATTAAAAAAAACACAAATGCAAAGTGGGGAACGAGTTAAATCCCATTATTGAAAATTGCATTTACGTGAATTTTTAATTTGGTTTGGACTCTTATTTCAGATCAGTCACTGTGAAGAAAAGTGATATTAATTTTTTCAGAAAATATTTTGCCTGACTTATGAGGAAACGACAGACACCAGTGCAATAAAAAGTGGGTCATGTGTGATAGACAAGATATGACACTGAGGGCTCTATCCGGCTTTAGAGATAATCAAAAAAATGAATACTTTCGTAATGAGATTCCCTATAAAAGCTGGTTTATGTCATTGTTTACAATAGAACATGTGCCCCGCATACCAAATTTAGAATATTAGAGCCGAGAATTCACTACAATGGAATTCACTACAATAGCAATCTTGATGATGGAGCGCCAAATATTAGGCAGTGGTTCTCACTGATCCAATAGTGGCAAATCTATGTCAAAATTTGCTGACAATTAGAATAAGCCACAGAAAGTGTGGTGAGGAATTAACGGGGGCGGTGGATGTCTGACACACATCACCCAGAATAGAGAAACAGTCTATTTAAAAGGGGGCGAATGAAGGAGAATGATCTCATAACCTGAGGATGGGTTGTAAAACATAGGAAAAGAACAACCTAGTCTGATTGAACTTGATTGATGAGCTTGTAAGTAAATAAACTGTCGGCAAGAAGGCGCCTATATGCGTAGGGTGGTCTCCGAAACTGTACACAATCTCTCACCATATCTCATCACAAGTTACTTGGAAATTTAAAAAATAATGATCTGGGGCTTGTTGGGCCAGGACATTTCACTGTGTACCCTTTCTCTGTACCCTTCAGTTCATTATTTCCTTGCACCGTATTCTGCCAGAAGTGCAGACTAAGAATAGTAAAGCAAAGACAGTGGGGCCTTTGGAATCTCAAAAAGTGGTGAATCAATGGAGGTTCTTCTTAAAGACTGAGAAAGTTACAGGGGAACAACTGAGTTGGAGGATGCATTAGAGTTAAATTAAGTGCAGGGAGAGAAATAACGAAAAGGGGAGAAAGATTGGATAAAGGACCAGAGAAAAAGGTACAGAAAAGCAAACTACAAGGAAAAATGGAATTTCAAATTTGAAATAGTTTATCACTTAATGAATGAGACCCCACCTTTTAAATTGTTAAATTCCTGGGCCAGGGGTTAACTGCCATTGCCACATCATCAAAAAGATCCTTACCCTTTTAATTACCAGATTTAACATTCCGTGGCAAGTTTAATAGGTGATTAATGGGGAAATCCAGCAGGTTCTTAAAACTAATGGGGTGATTAAGGATGAGCAAAGCTGATGGTAGAGTCATATAAACTAAACAGTAAATTCTAGAGATATGCAACTCACACCATATCTTTTAATCCCTTGAAGTTGCTATGGAATTTGCACGTTATTATTGGCATGCATTATAATACACATTTTTTTTGATTTCGGGTAAGATCGGGACCAACATCGGTTGGGGAAAATATCTAGCTGCCAAATCAGTTATTTATTCTATTAGTAGGTTCAGGTTTGAAGTTTCCACAGCAAGTCCAAGATGATGTTATTCTCAAGATAACCCAATGAATGATTGAATATTTTCCTGTTTCTGAGCCCTCTAACACACAACTGTAATGGTCTAAGTGACAGCGAAGATCGGAGTGCAGCAAACTCAATTTCATCGATTCATTGAATTTTCTGCGGGAAGGGGATGGGAGGCAGATGAGGTGGGGTGCAGAGTTCCCTCCCTGCTGTTACGGGAATTGGACAGGGCGAGGGGCGGAGCACAGGAGGTCTACTGACTACAGGCAGGATTTTATGGTTTTGGGATGAACGAGATCGTAAAATTTCACTCCTAGTATATGACAAATATCTTTGTGGAGTGGTACAAAACTTCCCAGAAATTATAACATAGCATACATGATGACAGAAGTGACTCATACCAAAATTTCCTGGAATTTCTGCAGCATGTTACTGGCATGTGGTAGAGTACATGTTTTCAGCCAATGCAGACCTTTAGATAAAGGCAAAATACTCTGGAAGTGAAACAAAAACAGAAAACAGAATTCCTACAGAAGGAGGCCAATCAGCCCATCAGACCTGCACCAGAATCTAACTCCTTAACCCTGTATTTTAATCCTGCTACTCCCTCTAACACTAAGAAGAAGTTTAGCATGGTCAATCAACTTAATCTCCATATCTTTGGAATGTGAGAGGAAACTGGAGGACTCAGAGGAAACCCATGCAGACATGGGGAGGATGTGCATATTCCACATAGACGGTGACCCCAGGCCAGAATCGAACACACATTCCTGGCACTGTGAGGCAACAATGTTAACCACTATGCCATCGGGCCACCCATTAAGTTTATCTATAGTCTCCTGTAGGCTTACATTAACACTGCACTGAAGTTACTGTGAAAATCCTTTGGTCGCCACACTCCAGTGCCTGTTCGGGTACACTGAGGGAGAATTTAGCATGGTCAATATGCCAAATCAGCACGTCTTTCGGACTGTGGAAGGAAACCAGTGTACCCAGAAGAAACCCGTGCAGACATGGAGAGAACATGCAGACTCCACAAATTCAGTGATCCATGCCGGGAATCGAACCTGGGTCCCTGACATTGTGAGGCTGGAAAATCTCAACGGGTTTGGCAGCATCTGTGGAGACAGAATAGAGCGAATTGAATCTGAAAAAGTCTTTGTTAGAGCTCAATGGAAATTTTGTCAAAGAGGTAACTCTGACGGAGAGAGATTTTCCATATGTATAGATATATATCTCTGCATTATATATGATGCAGACAATCTAAATATACATATTCATGTTATTATAAATATATAAATAAAATATGCAATCATTCTAACTTCCTTAGATATATATGACAATTCTTCATCTTAATCAACCTTAAATGGTTTCCAACCTTTATTTTCTGAACTTGCAACTAAATGTTTTTTCTGCGCCCATGTGGATTAACAACTAACAGTTCTCACACTGAACACCAATTACCCCAGCTGCTTACACCTTCCATGTACAGCTGCACATGTCTTTTACGTGAGGTTCTCAAATCATAATTCAACAAAAAAAAATCTTATTTAAAATGTCTGCACTGGCAGTTTGATTGGAACAAGTAAACAGAGAAAAATAAGATCACAGCTTGGTTTATAGGGCCACAGAGGAAAGAACTCCTGGTACAATCAGTATTTTATGGGGTGGGCGATGATGCAAGCCAGGATCCTGTGTATTAAAATTCACCTAGAGCAATTTCAGCACAGGCACTCCTTGAAATTCCCCAACACATGCAGCCACAGACTGCTTTTCTAAAAATGCATCTCCCGGACTAAATTGAGCACCGTAAAAATCAATCCAAAATGAGTAATCCACCATTTAAAACATGCATTTAGAATCAGCCACAGTGCTTGTATGGACATTGTACTTACAATGTGCATTCCTAAAATAAATGCATAAATATATGGAAATGTTTCAGTACTGTAAATGATTCATGATTTTCGATGATAGCACAGTTGCCAACAGAAAACTGTTAACATTGCTGCTTAAATTAGCACAGAAACCTGACTATTTTCGAAAAGATTACAACCAGGGAACTAAAACGATTTGAAGAATGAGGCACACCATGAGGTAGGTAGGTGTGAAGATAATAAGTTATTAACAAGATGTGGTTCTGACCAATGACCAAAGCCTGTTGGATTTCCTCTATAATTTGCATGATTGTATGTGTTTATCAGATTTTATTGGCCACTCAACATAAACATTCAGCAATCATGATTGAGGCAGCTTTCCACCACCATAACCATGGTGCAAATACCGGTATCATTATTTATCTGATTGATGTGGAACGTCTTTCTTATTTTCATTGACAATACTTTTGAATGCTGATTTCCCACATAAGTAAGATAAAGGCTCACAGATGATCATGAGAGCTGAAAAAAAGCCCGTGTGAAGAAAAGTTGACTTCGACAGACTGGCAGAGTATCAATTAAATGGTGATAATTGGGAAATGTTGAAGTACAAAAGGGCCTGGATGTCCTTGTACACCACTCACTGGAAGCAAACAAGGAGCAATTAGGGAGGCAAATAATAAGTTGGCCTTCATTGCAAGAATATTTCAGTGCAGGAACAAGGATGTTTTACTTCAGCTGTACAGGCCCTGGTGAGGCCATAGCTGGGGCACTGTATGAAGCGTTAAGAAAGGATTCAGTTGCCATGGCAGGAGTGATTCAGATTGATTCCTGGGATGGCAGAATTGTCTTATGAGGAAAGAAGGGATCTGTATTCACTGGAATGCAGAAGAATGAGAGGGGATATCATTGAAACATTAAATCCTGACAGGGTTGGGGGGGGGGTGTATGGTGGTGGGTAATGGTGGTCTGGAACAGTAGTGGACAATATTAGACCCAGAGACTACATGCGGCCAATTTGAGCTCTGAGTGCAGACCATGAGACAATTTATTGACCATTGCCCAGGCGCCGGATTGTCATATTCCACTGATTTCTGTCCCTGTAGTTTCTTTTCCACCTGATATGATGATTCACACGTAAAGCAAGGACAAGAAAAGTGAGGTACGTGGTGATTGCTCACAACATTTTGTATGAGAGCTGTGTAAATACTTATTTTGTTTTTACCATTTGATGATCATGATGATGATTCTATTAATATATAAATGATTAAGCTTTTTCTCAAACTCGTTACGAAATGTTCAGTGTGTATTAAGTGTATTTAATCTTACTCAAGGGGGTAAAGTCTGATTTCAATCTTGCAACCCACTGAGATGAAGGAGGGTCACTCGCTGCTCTAGAACAAGTCACTAGAATTCTGTCTCATGCTATTGGATTGACCATTTAGGAGTCAGATGAGGAAAACTTCTTCACTCAGAGGGTGATTTTCATGTAGAATTCTCTGTCACAAAGGCTGTGGAGGCATAAATATATTTAGAATCACATAATCCATAATGTGCAGAAGAGGACATTCTGACACACTGAGCCTGCACCAACTGTCCAACAGAATATTTTATCTAGGCTATTTCTCCCACCATACCTCCATTAACCCATGACTAATCTAACCTAGATATTTTGGGACATTAAGAGAAAATTTATCATGACTAATCCACCTAACCTACCCACCTTTCACCAGTGGGAGGAAAGCAGGGCACCTGGGTGAAACTCAGTCAGACATGAGGACAATGTGCAAACTCCACATTGGCAGTGACCCGAGGCCTGAATTGAACCTTTGTCCCTGGAGCTGTGAAGCAGCAGTGCTAATCACTGTGCCTGTTCAAGAAGGAGATAGATTTTTCAGATGAGATTTTCCAACTGCTTTTGCCCTGAGACCGAAATACCAGTCCGAGGCCAACAGACCTTTGTGTGGTCCTGTCCCACCCTCTACGATTTCCCTAGGTGGATGGGACAGTGTGGAGGACATGGGGATGTGATACTGAGATAGAGGATCGGTTATGATCATACTGCATGCTGGGGCAGCCTTGAGGGGCCGAACAGCCTAATCTTGCTCCTTTTTAAAATTGCATTTTGCATAATATTCGATTTGAAATACTTTTGCTTTTGCACCTTATACCTAACATTGAATGCGTAATGGAAATATTAAGGATATTACAATTGTACTGAGACATCTGAGAACGGGAGAAGCTGTAGAGAGAAAAGTCAGTTTTTATTACACTTTCCTTCATTTTCAATTTGAAATATTTTGTGATGTACATTTACAAATACTGTGAATAAGATATATCTATTTTGTGGAATAAAAACACAAGGCGCGTCTTGCTGTTTTTCTTTTTATTAGCCCAGGCCGTTTTAAACAGGCTACATTAACACTGCAGACTCCCTTATCCAGCCTTTGGAATGACCTTCCTCTAGATACTGCTTTACAACAACGATTAAAAAAAGGCATATATCCTTTCTTCCCCCCACCCCCGTCTTGTTTTGCAAACGTCTCTAGTTTCCCAGGCATGGATGGGGATTGTCCTTGAGATTTGTTGACTTGTAGCCCTACCTAAGCTTGCAAGGCGTGGCATATTGTTGGGCTGTTTTCATGTTAGGCACACAAATCACCTCTGAATTGGTGGGGGGGGGGGGGGGGACCTTGGAGTGGAATGTTATTGATCTGTTGCAGATAATAGCAGTTCGCGAGGGGTGGGGAGGCTGTGCGGGAATGGGGATGATCTTCTTTGCGAATGCTGAAAGGGGGAATTTTCGGGAGAGGGAATTATTCAGGGCGCAGTGACTTGTAAGCTTGGTGTGATTGTGTTAAAATAGATGGCGACGTACCAAGAGAGAAAGGAAAAAATGCTTCCCTATTGAGAAGGGGTTTTAGGGCAGTCTATATTAACATAAGCATTGTGGGGGTAGAGCAAGCACTTTTCATCCCAGCGGTTTCAAACTGAGAAAAAAATGTCTTTTGTGATTGAGGGGCTGATCCATTGCCCTCCCGAAGCTCACGTCCACAAATAGCCTTTTCTTCCAATCTGAATGCAGATTCCAGCATTATGGAATTCTCTTGTGCCTGTGTGGCTGTTACCAGTCTCAGACCATGTGTTCCTCCCCCTCATTCCCATTTGCCTGGCAAATACCCCCTTTTTTCCCCTTAAAAAAAAGAGAAACGTGTTGTATTACGAACCGTTAACTTTTGAAATAATAATTATTAATTATCCTGAAAGCTTCCTCTCGCGCGATGAATTGCTTTTTTTAAAGATTCTTGCTTGTCTCGGTTTCTGTAAATCACATTTCCAGCTCCACCATTTTGGAAAGGCGTTAAAATTATAACCATTGAATAATGGGTTTTAAAACTTCAATTGCGAAACCATCAGTTGTAAATTAATCAGTTAAGAGCTGGGGACAGATAAAATGTGCCGAGCCTTCAGTGTTTTAACCAATTCCTTTTGCTCAAAGTGATGTTTGTACCTTTATTCTGTGTCATTAATTAAAAAGGGACGTGTATTTGACGTGCTTTTTTTGCCCCTCTGTGTTTGCCCATTCAAGAAATCTCACTGGAAATGACACAGAGCAGTTAATATGGTGCAGGAATGGATATGTTTACCTGTGTTATTTGTCTGCACCGGGCCTGTTGTTATTTGATAGCAAGTTGACCCCTCTGTGATACATGGCTGCGATTTCTTGCTTAGAAGGAACAAACGAGAGAGTGAGAGAGACAAAAGCGCTGCCCTTCCATCTCCCTCCCCTCCAGCAACTTACTACCACACGGAATGACAGTATGTTCGAGTGATGTCGCCGGTACAGTGATGGGTATTTCTATCTAAACCAAGCTGTGGTGACGGTCCAGGAATCTAGTGCACTGCAATGGAACTTGGCAAGGCAATTTCCGAAATCAGCACCCAATTGTCTCCACTAGAAGCTGATAGCCAGGCGATAGGTATTCTTTATTGTGTGTGCGCTGGCGAGGGAGGATTTGCAATTCTCTAACTCGCAGGGGTCCGTTCCGACGAAATTACCTACAGTTGACAGAGAGAAAAATCATTTTATTTGAAAGCGAGCTGCAGACAACCTTCAGGACCCGCCTCCAGCATTAGGGCTGCGAAGTCGCTCGGTGGAAGAACAGTTCCAACAAAGAGAGGTTTGGACTTGTTCCCTGCACAATCTGAGACTACCAGCTTTCACCGTGATAAACGTGGCCGGACAATACCTCATTCTCAATCGCCAGGCGGGGATACATAATGTACTCTGAAAGATTACTGCTGGATTTCAAGTTTGACCCGCTTGGTTTTGTCAAATATATATATATATACATAATATATAAAACACCTCCTGGCAATAAATCCCATCAGTAAACAATCACAGAAAGAGATCCCAGTCAGAATGATAACGCCCGTTTGCTGACATCTGCTCACAAATATGGTCCACTATACAAAGCAAGGGGGTCATTATTAACAGCAGCAATGATAAAATGCGACTGAGGTCCGCCCTATAGGTGATCCCGGCACGACTATTAGAGAGAACCCAAATCTGATCTTAAGCATGGCTAATTTGACAGAAAAATAGCCCTTTGCAACAGTGTGCAGACCATAACATTGATTTTAGTGACTGGCTCATTAACATGTCTGCACAGTGACAGCAAACTCATTTTTTTAGGGGTTGGGGGATCCAAAATATACAATAAATCCTTTTAGGTTTGAGATATATATTTTGGACTACCTGTTCTATAAGGGCGGGGGAAGAGAGACCATCATTGTTTCATTGTTAGGAGCTGTGGAGGAGAAAGGGAGGGAGGGAGGGGAAGGGAAGGAAGGGAAAGGGGGAAGAGAGGGAGGGGGAGAGGGAAAGAAAGAGAGAAGGAGGGAGGGAGGGAGGGGAAGAAAGAGTGAGGAGGGGAAGAAAGAAGGAGGGAGGGGAGGAGCGGGAGGGGTAGAAAGAGGGAGGGAGGGGAGGAGAGGGGACGGTCCCATTCACTCGCTGCTCCCTCATTCCCTCCCCGGGGCCAATGAAGCGGCTCTCCGCCTCACCTCTGCCCGCCGAGTGTGTCTGATGCCATGGGGCATTGCTGGGCGGCAGAGCCGGGGCTGAGACTGGAGCAGGAGACGGCGAGACGGTGCTGAGAGCGGCTGGGCGAGGGAGAGAGAGACTGAGAGAGAGAAAGAGAAGGCGGCCAGCTCCCTGCCCCCTTTCCAAACACACACAAAGACTGAGAGAGAGAGAGAGAGAAGGCAGCCAGCTCTCTCCCAAACACAAAGAGAGGGAGAGGGAGGGAGGGAAGGCAACCAGGAGGAGCTCAGACCCTGCTGCCGACCCGGGAGGGAGGGGAGAGCAGCTGAGGGGAGATCTATATATTGTCCAGAGCCCCCTCCCCAGCCTAAAGCGGCAGTGGGTGCCCCCCTCCCTCTGGGAGTACACACAAAGGCAGTGGGGGTGAGCTGCGGCCCCAGGAGCGGGCCACTGCCTGGGCTTGGGGCTCCTACCCGGGGAGCCTCTCTCTCTCTGTTCAATCCTTACTCCAGCCTCTCTCTCTCTCCTCTCTTGTCTCTTTTTTTCCCTCCCTTCCCCCCTCTCCTCCTCCCCTAACCCCCCCCACCCCCCCCCCCTCCCTCCCTATACCCTCCCCTCCCGTTTTGCTTTGTCTGATTCCTTCCTGCTTCTCCCGGGCTCAGCCTCTCCTCTCTCTCTCCCTCTCTCTCTCTCTCCTTTACATTAAAAAAGATGCCGAGCTCCCTGTTCGCCGACATGGAGCGGAACCCCGGCGGCAGCAGCAACAATAACAGCGGAGGAGGAGGAGGAGGCGAGGCGCTGGATGACCAGAGAGCGCTGCAAATTGCCCTGGATCAGCTCTCGCTGCTTGGGCTGGACAACGACGAGAACTCCATTTACGACAACGAGCCGAGGAAGAAGAGCGTCAACATGACCGAGTGCGTGCCCGTGCCCAGCTCCGAGCATGTCGCAGAGATCGTGGGGAGGCAAGGTAAGGAGCAGCCCAGGGCTTGGCGTGGCCCTGCTGGGTTCAAAATGTGGCAATTTGGTGCTGACTCGAGCTGATGGCATACAATGCATTACTATCCTGTGTCGAGGACTGTATCTGTGTACTGGCTACTGATACAATGTATCTTTCGCTTGAGTATCTCTGTGCAAGCTGCTGATACAATGTATCTTTACCCTATCTATGTACACGCTGCTGGTACACTATCTTTATCCTATGTTATGTGCAGGCTGCTGATACAATGTATCTTTCTCTTGTCTATCTCTACAAGCTGTGATACAATGTATCTTTACCGTAGACGGCTGATACAATGTATCTTTACCCTATCTACATACAAATTGCTGATACAATGTATCTTTACCCTACGTACAGATTGCTGATACAATGCATCTTTATCCTATCTATATACAAGCTGTTGATACAATGTATCTTTACCCTATACAAATTGATAATACAATGCATCTTTACCCTATCTATACAAGCTATTGATACAATGTATCTTTACCCTATCTATCTACAAATTGATAAATACAACGTATCTTAACCCTATCTATATACAAATTACTGATATAATGTATCTTAACCCTATCTATGTATAGATTGCTGATACAATGTATCTTTACCCTATCTATATACAAGCTGCTGATACAATGTATCTCCTGTGTTGTATGCAGGCTGCTGATAACAATGTATCTTTACCCTATTCGGCTCTGACAAAGGGTCATCCAGATTTGAAACGTTGGCTCTGTCCTCTCACCACAGATGCTATCAGACCTGCTGAGAATTTCCAGCATTTTCTGTTTTTTGTATCTTTCTCCAGGCTGTTAATATAATGTATCACTATCCGCTGTATCTGTGCACAGGCTGCTGTGTCTTTTCCCTTGTTCCTATCTATGTACAGACCGCTGATACAATGTATCTGCTCGCTCAGTGTATCTTTATTCTGTAACAACGTGTCTCTTTATTCGGCGTATCTTCAATTGCATTCTGTCCACTGAAACTATGCATCATTGCTCTCTCTCTCTCTGTGTCTGCACCTTATTCTACAACATGGATCCATCCTCAGCCACAGTGCAATGTTTGTCTCTTTATTGGGGGGCTGGTGTGCCGGAGCTAGTTGCAAATAAATCATCAGAGCGATGATCACATAAGGAAAGTGCAGAGCTGGAGGAGATGGGGAGTCTTGGAGTGTTCTCACTGCTTTGTGTGCTCGCTCTGAGTAATGGGGATTACAAAGGAAAGTGCAGGCATGCGAGAGGAGCGCATTGTGCAGAGGGGGAGAGACGGCGGAGCTTCTTGCTCTGATTTTCATTCGCCTGCTTGTGTGTTTTTTTTAACAATTTTGAGAGAATGCCTTGTGACTAAACGATTGGGGTTTGTTTTCTCTTTTTTTCTCTCTCTCTCCCTCTTTCTTTGTTGCTTGTAAGGTTGCAAAATCAAAGCTTTGCGGGCGAAGACCAACACTTACATCAAGACCCCGGTGCGTGGGGAGGAGCCAGTGTTCGTGGTGACCGGCCGCAAGGAGGATGTGGCCATGGCCAGGCGGGAGATCATCTCAGCGGCCGAGCACTTCTCCATGATCCGCGCCTCCCGCAACAAGAACACTGCGCTGAACGGTGCGCCGCCGGGTCCGCCCAACCTTCCGGGCCAGACCAGCATCCAGGTGCGGGTCCCTTACCGGGTGGTCGGGCTGGTGGTGGGGCCCAAGGGGGCCACCATCAAGCGGATCCAGCAGCAGACGCACACCTACATCGTCACGCCGAGCCGCGACAAGGAGCCGGTCTTCGAGGTGACCGGTATGCCGGAGAACGTGGACCGGGCGCGGGAGGAGATCGAGGCGCACATCGCCATGCGGACGGGCGGCCTGATCGAGCTGACGGACGACAACGATTTCCACGCCAACGGCACGGACGTGGGCTTCGAGCTGGGCGGCCCGGGTAGCCTGTGGAACAAGCCGAGCCCCGGCCGCAAGCCCTTCGCCACGTACCGCAACGACAGCTCCAGCTCGCTGGGCAGCGCGTCCACCGACTCTTACTTCAGCCCGGCCGGCCGCCTGCCCGACTACAGCCCGCCCGCCCACTTCCCCGGCGGCGGCGGCGCCGGCGGGAACTTCGTCTACGGCGGGAACGGCGCCGGGGAGCCCCTCGCCGCTCCCCTCGCCGCCCCTCTTCCCGCCGCCGCCGCCGAACCCCCCGACCTCCCCTTCGACTCGCCGGCCTTCGACCCGGCGCCCGCCCCGCCCCCCTCCGCCCTGCTCTGGTCGCAGTTCGATCGTCCCAACCCGCCCGCCAACGGCGGATCGCCGGCGCAGCAGCAGCAGCAGCAGCAGCGGCGAGCCAACTCGGCGGGAATCCCGCCCCCGCGCCTCTCGCCGCCCCCGCCGCCGCCTCCTCCTCCTCCTCCGCTGCAGGTGAACGGCGGCTCTCCCGCCGTCGCCGCCGGCGGCGAGCACCACCCGCTGGCCCGCCGGGTCCGCAGCGACCCGCTCAGCGGCGTCCCGTCCCCCATCGGCTTGGTGCCCTTTGCCAACGGCGGGATTCCCGCCGCATCGTCCTCCTCCGCCGGCGGCGGCGGCGGGATCCCCGCCGAGCCCAGCGGCTCTTGCTCGTCCTCCTCTTCTTCCTCCTCCTCCTCTTCGTCCTCCTCCTCCTCCAGCATGAGGCGGAAAGGCAGCCGGGACTGCCTGATGTGTCTGGAGAGCGAGGTGATCGCCGCCCTGGTCCCCTGTGGCCATAACCTCTTCTGCATGGAGTGTGCAAACAGGATCTGTGAAACCAGTGAGCCCGAATGCCCTGTATGCCGCAAGGCTGTAACTCAGGCTATCCGCATCTTTTCTTAAAAAAAACAAGCAGCAAGGCAGAATTAGCAGCAGAAAGTCCTTTGCAATGCTGCACTTACTAAGATCAGTAGATTTAACAGCAGATTGCAATACTGCAGTTACTAAAGATCCGCAGAATTAGCAGCAAAAATTCCTTTGCAATGGTGCAGCTATTCAGATCAAGTAGAATGAGCAGCAGAAAGTCCTTTTACAATGCTGCAGTTATTCAGATCAGTAGGATTAATGCTGCAGTTACTAAGACCAGTAGAATTAGCTGCAGATTTGCCATACTGCAGTTAAGATCAGTAGAATTAACAGATTTGAAATGCTGCAGTTAAGATTAGTAGAATTAACAGATTTGCAATGCTGCAGTTAAGATCAGTAGAATGAGCAGCAGAAAATTCTTTGCATTTGCTGCAATCACTTAAGATCCAGAAGAGCAAAGTTAGCAAAAAAAAACTACATATCGCGTATATTATGTGAAATCGCAGGTTTAAAAGAGAATTCTAAATGAGAATTGCGTTACAGATTGAAGTATTTTATTCTTTTTTGACTTGAAAAATTATATTTCGTATGGCAGATGTTTACAAGTATTTTAATTTAATTTCAGTGAGACTTTTTTGTAGCTGGGTTCAAATCTTTTTATTTTCGATGGCCTTAAACCGGGGCTGGAACACTGTATAATAGTTTTGTTAATATCTCAACACAATACTGTTGTCTGGGTCCTGAGAGACCACAACCGTGTGTCAATACAAGCAGTATTCAGGAGGGTAGAGATAGAAGTGGATAAGAGAGACTTTTAAAGTAAAAAAAAACCCGCTTCACCCAGCATATTTTCTAGTCAATGATATAAAACATATTTTATTCTATATTATTACGAAAACATAATTATAAAAGCAGCAAAAATCAATGAAAGGAAACAGTTAAGCTTTCTAACATTTGTACAAGTAGAAACCAGTGAAAAATTACAAATTCTGTTGCACCACTATAGTTTTTAGTATTTCTATTTTAATACATTTGTTTACCACTTGTTTATGTATATGTAGGTGAAGTTACTTGATCGTAAATGTACTTTATTGAGAAAAGTTTAAAAACGAAATATATTTTATTTTATGATAAAGGGCCTTTAACCTCATGGTCAAATACTAATATTATATTTGCTGAGACAAGAATTGAAATTGTATCAAGAGTTTTATTTTTCTGACATTTAAAGTTCTACATAATAAAGGTAAAACTTAAGTAATGGTGCTACTTCATGTTTTTTTTAAGTATTTCTATATAAATAAAATTGGTACATGGAATCAACAATTCTTGAAGTATTTGTTGGTCTTAATGTATACCACACGCATTTATAGACACACTGCAAACTGCAAAATGGTACAGTACTTAAATGAGGAAAGTTCCAAGCCTCTTAATTGACAAAATTTGTGAATGGGTTGATAAAATCACTGACATATTTGCTTCAGAACGGGGAACCTTGTTCTATTGTGCATGCACACTATAGACCCGTAGATTTGCTTAGAATCTGTGTTAAAGTAATGCTTGAGCTAATGTGGAGAAAACCATATACTACAGCTGGTTTAATAGTTGCTGCACGTGCTGTTTGGCTTGTAGTTCAGACTTGTTGTTAATTTGCAATAAATACCAACTACTTTTTAAACGATTGTGGCTTCTTCCAGAGTGTTGGGTAGGAGAAGTGCAATTGATTGTTCAATCTTCATTTCCAGCGACTTCACTTTAAATTGGGTGCACCCTGGCTAGTTCTGATTTCTGGGTGCAATTGTGAAATGGTTTTTCGGTGCCCTGGTCTCACAAACAGACGAACACTCCAGCTGTCGTGACAATAATGGACCAGAGCAGAGCTGGCCTTATGTGGCTCATGATTTAATGAATTGGAAGCGTTTCCTTTTCACTAGCCTTGCATGACCCGTCTTCTGTTACAGTGAATTTGCTGCTTGGATTTCTTCCAGGGATATGAAGCAGCAGCTGCTTTTGAGAAGTTAACTGTTAGGTGTGGTCTGAGCCTACATTCGGAGGGGAGAAGTTCCTAAAAGAGTAAAGCAGATGTTATACGGGGAAATAAAGCCCTCCCCACCCCCACACTCCTGTTAGTTGGACTCGTGAGGAATGAGTTCAGCCACATGTGCAGATATCTTGTCGAGATGCTCACTGCAGGTAGGAGTGAGCCAGGGCACAATGACAATAATTGGTTAACTGAGAGACTTTTCTGATTAGCTTTGTGCTGCTGTGACATCGATATCCTGGTGGCATGAAAGCATCTCAATGTGTTAGGCAGTAGAAAGTTTGCCGGGTTTAGTAAAACAATCCATGGACTAACATGAAAGATAATATATCATAATTTCCCATAGATGGATATTTGCATGAATAAGATCCAACTACATACAATTTGCCCTATCAGCCTTAAAATCATATTAAAGAATTTTACACTCATTAGCCACCACACTTTGTTCTGGTAGTTTTTCTCAGTATATATTGCCACAAGCATGGACCCATTTTCAAATGGATTAATAATCAGAGTCCCCATCTAGATCATGGTTCTCTGTGATAAATACAAAATACTGCATGTAAACTATGCTTTAACTTGGAAGAAAGCAGGTATTTACTTTAGCAGTATTAGTGAGATTACTTCTCATTGTGAAGTCTGTCTACCCTTGGAAGAAACCTCATTAGAGGTGTACACAGAGAAAACACCAGAAGAATAGGAGCCCAGAGAGAGCTCAGGTAGAGAATGCCTCCAGCTCATTCAATTACTGCAGTGCCTGGGGCAATTGCCAACTCATAAGACTAGCCTTACATTGCATACCCCTTACAAAACCTAGAAGGACCCCCAGATACTATGAACTCAAGTTTGAGACCCTATGTTTAAAATTTTAATTGGCAGAGACTTCTCTCAGTTATTTATTGTGAACAACTAACGTCCACATATAAAGTATTCGCAAGATGGCCAAAAATGAAAGTACCTAATTACTAATATAGACTGGGGTGTAGACTTTAGAAAGCTGCTCTACTTTCATAATTGTTTTATTCCTGAATACACGTCAGTTAATTAACTATTTCTTCACATCAGTTGTGGAGCCGATACCATTCTCATTAAAAGTCTTAACATGAAAGGAATGAACCCTATTGCAAACGTTTGGACAAAGTAGGATTTTATGGTGTGAAACTTACAATAAATTTAGGCCATAAAATGTATCAGTGGCTCAATGTAGATAATCAAGATTATATATTGAATTATTGATATTATCAAAGACCAAACCACAGACTTCGAGGGATTGGATTGTTTGTGTGTGTTGCAAAGTGGATAATCATTTAGATTATCTTCTTCAAAAAAAATTAAGCACATTAACAAAATATTTATTAAAAATCACGTTGAAAAATCTTTATGGGGTCGTTGATGGGGGGTGGGGGGGTCAATTTGCCACTGGTGCAGGTGTATTTGTTGAAAGAATGGATTTTTTTATTTCACACTAAAGTTAAAAAGTTATTATGTTACTGAAGTCCCATTTGATTGATTGTCAGGGATGGCACAGATCTGTGGTGGCTGACAGTGCCAGCCTTCAGCCTATCATTTTTGGATGTGCAACAATGACCCGAGGCCACTTGGCCCCTTGATATTTGCTCTTTGTGATTGGCTAACTGGATTGTGGGTGTGGAAACTACCGCATTCAGCCAGCAATTTATGAATGGGGTCAGTGTGCCTAGACAGGGAGTGCCTATGCAGATTACTGCATGGGCGAATTTGATCGAAATAAAACCTGTCCCCCACCCACATCCAACAACAATAAGAATCTGTGCAGCACCCCTTAGTGGAGGAAAACATTCCAAGGTGCCTGATGGAAGGGTAAGTAGGCCACAACATCGAATCTCAGGCAAAAAAGAAGCCATTAGGAAAAGAAGGTGATGAGAGGTGAATTTTAAGGACAGTCTTGGAGAGAGGGAGTAATTTCAGAGATTAAGATCTAGGCCACTGAAGGCATGCTGTCAATGGCTGGATGAAGGAAGTACTTTTGCGTGAAGAGTGGTGGACTATTGGCTAATCTTCTCCCTACGCTGAGACCAAAAGTAACCTCAATTGTGGTCTTCCTTGAACTTCAACCCATCACAAAATCACTCAGCTCCATATGGCCCAGTCCTATACCAGATGGTGCTTTTATTCCTTGGACCACAGGGAGCTCTATTAGAGTTTATGGTAAACATGTTGACACAAACCAGGATATGTTTTGCTAGGGGCAATGAACTGATGAATTGTGTCTGAAGCCACTCATTTACAGAGATACAGATCATCATCTGTTTATTTGTGGTCACATTGTGCTTGTAAGCGTCCCAAACAGTCGTAAACTCAAAAGCAATTCGGAATGTCGATCATTGTGATTGGGTAAATAGCAATTGGGTATTGTGGAGGGAGTGCAACTAATTGAAGAGTGTTTTCAAAGAATGGCCATGGATATGTTGAGCTGAAAGGCTGCCTTCTGTGTTTTAATCATAGAATCCTTACAGTGCAGAAGGAGGCCACTCAGCCCATCAAGATTGCACTGATAACAACATCCCTGTAATCCCACGTCTCTAACCCCTCGACACTAAGTGCCAATTTAGAATCATAGAATTCCTCCAGTGCAGAAGGAGGCCATTTGACCCATCAGGCACAATCCTACACAAGACCTATTCCTGTAAACGCACCTATTAAGTTACTAGTCCTACTGACAATAAGAGGCAACTTAATGTGGCCAATCAACCTAACCTGCATATCTTTCGGGAAGAAACCAGAACACCCAGAGGAAACCCACGCTGACATGACAAGAATGTGCAAACTGCACACAGACAATCCACGCGAGGCCGGAATTGAATCGGGATCCTTGGCGCTATGAGGCAGCAGTGCCCATTTGTGCTTAATCCATAGCCTAAGTTACCTCAATAGTAACAGTCTCTGCCACTGGCTGAATAAAGCAAGCATACAATAACAAGCTAGTACAGTACCTCCTGGATCAGATGTGAACATTGTTCAATGGCTTCTTGCCTCTGTATTTTTCATCCCTGACCCAGATTAGATTTTGGCTTGGTCCAACAGGCGAATAGGCCAGCTGCTGACTGAAGCTGAAAGCTCTGATATGTAAACATGTACAGTACTTAGCAGTTCCAAAACTGCTGGGGACATTGTTTTGATGTCAACAATAACAATAATATAAGGGATAATTATAGCACTGAGAAGCCATTTGTGGCACTAAGCATCTAATAGCGAAATCAAAATGCTTATTATACAGAATGTTTACATACACAGTGTGCTCACAATAAACGAGGTAACACAAGGAGACCGGAAACCCGGATGTGAATCCCAAGTTTGAGCTGACGCTTTCACCGGGCACTTGTCCAGCTGGTGAGCTGCCAATCCTAGCCGAATTTACTTGGCACAGCGCTGAGCAAAAGGCAGGCTTCTGAAGCGATGGAGACGGAAGGCACTTGGCAGGAGTTCCAGCACTGGTCACACTTCAGTAATCCCTACTGGTTGGCTAGAAATGCAACACTGGTAAAGACACTGAAACTCCCCACAGTTGCCTGCATGAGTGGAAGAATTTGTGAGTGATCTGGGACTGTCTGAGCAAGTTTTTTTTAAGAAAAGCACTGAACATATGATTGATGCTGAAGGAAATATCTTGTGTCCTCATGGAAGAGTCACATGGTTAGCTCACACACACAGTGGTTGGAATAGAGAACAAAGGGAATGCCTTGTCTGACTCAGGACTCTGTTGTCTGTATTATGTTTGGAAGCTCGGGCTTTAGGTTGAAGTAACACTGATTTCTTGACAGATTTAATGTACTTTACTTGCTTTGTCCATTTTAAATTTTGCAGAATGTATTTTTAAGAATTTAAATAATATTTAAATAATATTTACATTATTAAAATACATAATATTTATAAAGAACAAAGAAAATTACAGCATAGGAACAGGCCCTTTTAATCTGCATTGACCATTTGAATTAAAAACTCCTACCCTTCCGGGGACCATATTCCCATCCTATTCAGGTATTTATTATACATTATTTCCACCCACACCCCTTCTGCAGGGAAGGGTTTATCCTTATTTTCCTCATATTGCACAATGACTAGATTAGTTAAGTTTTTTATTTATTATAACAAGGTCGGATGTCTCGGATAGTTGGAAATATCTTTGGAGCAACCCTGCATCCACCAACCCACCCAACCACCCACACACACACACACATACACACACACACACACACACACACACACTCTGCCAAAAATTACTGGCAGAATCTCCACCATACTTCCAGGAAAGGCACAGAAGTTCGGAGGGAATTCCTGGACTAGCGCACCAAGTTCCAGTCCATTGGCTTAGTGAGGTATTGATTCTCAGCTCCCAGCTGAGGCCAGGAGGTCCTGTGGTAATTTTCAGGTAGCAGACAAGCACGTAATTATAGTAAGTATATTCGATCATTGATGGGAATGTAACTTATCACCATTTACGCTGTGCAAAGACTTTTTTGTCACTTGTTTCTACGGAGAGATCACCACACAGGTTCACAAGCTGACACATGTCTGAATGAAGAAGGAATATTTTGCCCCCACTCCCATGCTGTACATCACAGTGGATAACAGGAATTCTATTTTTCTTCCTGTGGATGTTTATTGCTTCCCTTCCTGAAAATGTTAACTTCTTAAACCAACATGGCCAAAGCAGTCAATCGCGGCATTATCTCATTGCTGTTCGCCTGAGCTTGCTATGAAGAAATTGGCTGACACATTTCTTATATTACAACAGATATTCAAGGTACTTCATTGGCTTCTTGGCATTTCAGGAAGTGAAAGACTCCACATCTATGTGCGATTTTAAGTTCTCTCATTAATGGGCCTTTTGAGAAGGAGAAGTCAGCTTTCACCATCTTTCTCCACTGGTGAGCCAAGTGAAAGATCAATACCTGCCGATTGATTGTCACTGGACATCCATATGGCTATTTTAAATTACTTGCTTTTGTTACTGCCAGAATATTTCCATTAAAAACACAAAATATTGGTATCAACACACTCCTACAGCATCAACATATTACATCCAATTTTCTCAGTTTGCATTGTTAGGACAATTATCCCAACCCAAGCTCCGTGGCTGATTAACCCAGTGTGTGTGTGATGCTGTACTGATTAACCCAGTGTGTGTGTGATGCTGTACTGATTAACCCAGTGTGTGCCTCTGGGCTGACTAACGCATTGTGTACCACTGGGCTGATTAACCCAGTGTGTGTTACTGCACTGACTAACCTAGTGTGTGCCACAGGACTGATTAACCCGGTGTTACCACTGCACTGACTAAGCCAGTGTGTACCACTGCACTGATTAACTCAGTGTGTGTCTCTGGACTGATTAACCCAGTGTGTGAATTGCTGGGCTGATTAACCCAGTGCATGTCACTGCACTGATTAACCCAGTGTATGCCACTGCACTGATTAACCCAGTGTGTACCACTGTGCTAATTAATCCAGTGTGTACCACTGTGCTAATTAACCCAGTGTGTGCTGCTGTGCTGACTAACCCAGTGTGTGCTGCTGTGCTGACTAACCCAGTGTGTGCTGCTGTGCTGACTAACCCAGTGTGTGCTGCTGTGCTGATTAACCCAGTGTGTGCTGCTGTGCTGACTAACCCAGTGTGTGCTGCTGTGCTGATTAACCCAGTGTGTGCTGCTGTGCAGATTAACCCAGTTGTGCCACTGTGCAGATTAATCCAGCATGTGCCATTGTGCTGATTAACCCAGTGTGTGCCACTGTGCTGATTAACCCAGTGTGTGCCGCTGTACTGATTAACCCAGTGTGTGCCGCAGCATTGATTAACCCAGTGTGCCGCTGCGCTGATTAACCCAGTGTGTGCCACAGCACTGATTGACTCAGTGTGTGCCACTGCGCTGATTAACCCAGTGCGCACCACTGGGCTGATTAGTGCTTAAGTTTTTCTATAATATATTCAAATTGTTAATGTCATCAGATTATGAATGATAATGAATATGAATTATTTAGTGCTGATGGTTTTCACTTTATTTCTTCAATCAGGTTGTTTTTGGGTCCAAATCAAACATATGTCATCACCTGAAATACATCTCTTGTGTGAAAGTTAACCATTTTAAAATTTTAGGTAAAAAATGTGACTTTCAAATGAGTATGTCATGGAAAATTTGCCCTGCGGAGAAATGAAAAGATGATGATATTAAGCAACGTTTGAGACAGTTTGGTTCTGAATTTATATTAAAAAAAAACAAAAATGAAATGATTAATAAATGGGTTGCATAAAACAATTTCATGGCATTTGAAGCAAATACTTGTTATTAAGTTTTCCAGGAATAGCAGCTCCTGCTGGCAGCGATCTGGCACTCGGAGGATACTTTCCAGGATTTCACCGGTTGAAGGTCAGGATATGTTTAAAACCCGATTGGTGAATCCAACAATGTGAGTTCAAGCAACATAAAAGGATGAGGTTCTCCCAAGCACAATGGTGTTTTGCGAAAAATTTGAACAATATTGCCAATGAGTTATTTTATAGCCTGGGGGTAACCTCTAGTGGAAATGCTTTTGATATGTTAAGAGTAAGTTGGTGGCAGACAGATCAAAGAAGAAATCCGTGATCACCTTACAAGCATAGAGGACCATTTTTGATTGAAGTTATTCTACTTGTTCAGAGTTGAATGAGCATTTTATTGAAATGTGTTCCCGTTTTAAAATTAAGTTTTAACTCCCATTACTTTGTCCAAAGAGATTTGTGAGGCTAGACAGCGACTATTCTGATTAATTTTGACCCAAAACTCATCCAACATCCACACAAAGTGCCCTCAAGAGATTTGAGCACAGAATCCAAGCTAAACTCTGGAGCCGGCCTGACTGCATGGTGTCAGAACATTGCCAGAATCTGCCTGGAATCTTACCCTTCCTGATCAGAAACCCCCCCTTTTTTGAAAACTTTTCCAAGAGTTTTGTCTTTCTTGGCCTTCTTGCACCAGCATTTAAATCTTCAATCTTTATTGTTGTACTTCTAATATTTGGAGTGACACAATTTCTTTCTCTTTTAACTTGAGACATTTCCCTGGTGAAACAAAATTCTGAACTCTCACCAGTTTTCTTTCTGTATTGTCCTAACTATGTTAGAGGCTTTAGGTTTTAAGAAAAAGAAAAGGCATAGTCTGTACACCTGGATTCAAAATAACAACAACAGATTTATTGAAGAGCTGCTCTTTGCGCTGCAGATTACAAATTGGAAATAAAACAGCAGCCTGTGGCAACACCGTAACGACATCTCCATCAAATCATATAATCAACTCTTAAAGCAACCTGCAACTCTTTTAAATATTAATCACTTCCAGAAATCTCATGAGAATGAGAATGATTTGTCCTCACTGTTGGTGGGGTGCTGAAACACTTGGTGTTTATATGCAGCAAGACCCTGGCAACATTTATTTTTGGGTTGACTTACATACACACAACAGTCAGACAACAACCATCCCCAACAAGAGGGAGTGTCTCCCCTTGACATTCAATGACATTACTACATAAAATATTGGGCTTGAACCTCCTTGAAGTGGCAATCAGCTTTGGATGCCACTCCAGTCTCAGTGTTTTTATCTGAAATCCTTTCTTGCCTGACCTTCTGACACAGCTTGGTCCTGATCAGTCTACTGTAGCACACTCCAGAGACTGAGTGTTAATGGATAACTCCACCAAAGAGAAGGAAGCCAGGACCCATTTATTTTTTACAGCCCTAGCCATAAAGCAGATAAGTTTAAAGGCCCAATGAAGGTTAAAGGTCTTTGACAGACCAGGGAGGAGGTAGGTGCACAAGGTATGTGGTAGGATTTGGTGGGTGAAGTATTAGGGTAGTTATGAAGTATGGGTGCAGATGTAAGGCCTTGTTGGGCTGCGGAGAGGAATTAGGACTCGGGTGTGGGGGGGGGGGGGGTTGGGGAGAATGGTGATGCTATTGGAAAGGACTTCAGGCTTCAGTTATCAAGTGGATTCTCAGAGGCTTTTTCCCAGGGCTGAAACGGCTGCCACAAAGGGACACAGGTTTAGGGAAGTAGGTACAGAGGAGATGTTAGGGGCAAGTTTTTCACATAGAGGATAGGGGCTGCACAGAATCAGCTGTCAGAAGTGGTGGTGGAGGTGGATTCGATAGGGTCTTTTAAGAGACTTTTGGATAAGTACATGGGACTTAGTAAGATATTGGCCCTGTTTGTGCTGTAGTTTTTCTATGTTTTCTATATTTCAGCCTTGGTGGGTGGAGTTGAATCGGCCTGGAATTAGGTAGTGGTCAGTTCAGGCCTTGGTGGGGGTGAATCACGTTGGCTCAGACCTCAGGGATTGGAAAGGGTGGAAGGCAGGTCTGTGCAATAGTTACTTCTAGAAGTGGTTTTAATTTTTCTAACTTTTTCTGGGTGATGATTGAGTGTTACACAGTCAAAACCATCCAAAGTTGGCAATTCACATCACATTTTTGGATGGTTATTAGTGCAGGATAATTACCCAGTGGAAGTTTGCACATCTGGGCAAGGGCTCTGCAAACGTTATCCGGGAACTTTCCAAAGGGATTCCCCAGTGCTTTTTTGGTTACTCATCAACATGAGCAACTATTGAGCTGGGGAGCTTGGAAGCTGCCGCGCATTGTGGCTTCAAGAGCAGATCAGAGACAAGGATCCTACAGAGAGTAACTCACCTCTTGACTCCCCAAAGCCTGTCTACCATCTACAAGACACAAGTCACCCCCCCCCCCCCCCCCCCCCCCCCGCCCCCGCCCCCCCTGCCACTTGCCTGGGTGAATGCAGCTCCAGTAACACTCAAGAAGCTTGACCCCTTCCATTACAAAGCACCCGTTTGACTGGCACCCCATTCACCACCTTAAATGTTCATTCCCTCCACCACTGATGCACAGTGGCAGTTGTGTGTCTCATCCACAAGGTGCAGTGCAAGAACTCAGGCTCCTTTGAAAACATCTTCTAAATCTATAACCTCTAACTCTTAACAGGACTAAGGCAGTAGATGCAAGGGAATATTAGCATGTGAAAGCTCCCCTCTATGGTACACACCATCCTGACTTGGAAATATCCTTCCTTTACTGTCGCTGGTTCAAAATCCTGGAACTCCTTCCTGGTGGATGTACCTACACCAGATGGCCTGCAGCAGTTCACTGCCTTCTCAAGGGCAATTAGGGGTGGGCAATAATTGCTGGCCTTGCAGTGATGCCTACATTCCATGAAAGAATAAAGAAAACAGTGGAATGTCAATGAGATTGTTGATGCCTTATGTGTCCTCTCTTAGCCTTACAGGCTTGCCAGCAATGAGAAAATCAGTACCAACTGGTAAACATGGTGGCAGATTGTTTGCTTGAGCAGCTACTCTCTCTAGCCACTGCTCTCTTTCTATTCTCACTCAGTAGTTGCTCTTGTTGACTGGAAAGTCTTGATGCCATTTTCAATGATAGGTGCCATTTTTGTAACAATTAGGCATCAGATTCCCGTGTGTTGATGTTAATGAAGAGCAAAAAACAAAGAAAGATACAGCACAGGAACAGGCCCTTCGGCCCTCCAAGCCTGCGCTGATCATGATGTCTGCTTAAAATAAAAACGCATGCACCTACGGAATCCGTATCCTTCCATTCCCATCCTATTCATGTGTTCGTCTAAGATGATGCTTAAAGGTCATTATCATACTGATCCCACCACCTCCCTGGACAAAGCATTCCAGATTTTCATTGCTCTCTGCAAAAAAAACTTGCCTCGTACATCTCCTCTAAACCGCTCTGTCCATGCCAGTCATAATCTTGCAAATCTCTATCAGGTCACTCCTCAACCTCCGTCGTTCCAAGTTTATCTAACAAAGAGCAGATCTTCACGTAGGGTTTGAGATTGTCTTTGAAATGTTTCTTTTGAGCTCAGTATGAGCTCCCTGCCTGGACATGACTGGGTATCATCACATTACGTCTTGTGGATAATTCACTGTTCTGTTTCTTATGTCACTAGTGACGATGTTTATCTTTTCAATTTTCTCTTTGACAGCATGTGGGAATCATAGAAAGTAAGAAGTCTGACAACATCAGGTTTAAGAGTAAACCAGGGCATTTCCACATCATCATAGAAAGGCCAGCATCTGTTGTCCATCAACTGTGTGGTTGATTGGCCCATTTAAGAGTCAACCACATTGCTGTGGGCCTGGAGTCACTGGGTAAGGTGACATGTTTCCTTCCCATTAGTGAACCAGATGGGTTTTTGCCACAACCAATGTCAGTTTCACGGAGACTCGCTTCTGATTCCAGATTTTTGTTAATTGAATTTAAATTTCACTGGCTGCTGCGGTGAGATTTGAACCCCTGTCCTCAGCACTTTAGCTTGGGCCTCTGGATTACTTATCCAGTAAGAAGTCTCACAACACCAGATTTAAGTCTAACCAGTTTATTTGATAGTAATTCCACAAGCTTTCGGAAATGGTGTTCTTTTGTCAGGTGAGTGGAAGATTTTGATAAGAGAAGTGCATATAAGGACACACGCAGTCTACAGAATACTGATTAGAGTCCAGAATACAGATTAATCAGTATTCTGTAAACTGTGTGTCTTTATATGCTTTTCTCTGATTAAAACCTTCCACACACACCCGACAAAGGAATACAGTTTCCAAAAGTTTGTGGAATTACTATCAAATAAACTAGTTGGACTTCAACCTGGTGTTGTGAGACTTTTTACTGTGTTTACCCCAGTCCAAAGCTGGCATCTCTACATCATTACTAATCCAATCACGTGAGCAATAGACCATTGTCATCTAATAAAGCGGTTTGGACATCTGAGGTCGTGAAGGGTGTTATATAAAACCAACAACTTTGTTTTCTATTTCTCCTGAGTGCTAACTTGCTGCAATCAGTTCACTAAGAATTGCAGTGAATCAGACTGTCGACCTTTGCTGTGTGTATTATTGCTGCACTGGCTATTGCTTTCCCCCCATTACATCAACAGGGAAAGTGATCTAATTTGTTGTTAATTGTACTGTATCCTGGGGACAATAGCAGCGAATCAAGAAGGAAGTGAGACATTGAAATGATTCTTTGTTTTCTTGCTTAACACCAAACGTGACTCTGTGGTGACACTCAAACCTCCACGCTGAAGCTATAGCTTTTAAAGTTCTCCAGAGACAGGAGTACATCGCCTTGGTTGACTTGGTGTAGTACAGTATGAGATATTGTGAGATGTGCTATCTGCCTGTTGGGGCATTAAACAGAGGTCCTTTCTGCCTGTTTAGGTCAATGTAAATTATCCAACAACACTATTTGGGGAAGGGTGCAGAATCCTCTAGGTTTATATTTATCAGGATCGACAGTCATTATCACATTTACTATCTGTAAGAACTTGTCAATTGCCACAGTTACAACACAACAATGCGATAAGGTGCTCCAGAAATGCAAATTATACTCAATACTCAACTCCAAACAATATCTAAACTGAGTTTAGGGAAGTCATCAGATATTTGTCTTCCTCCTGGAATTAGCAGCCTGCTGTAGTGCTCTTTGTTCTGGAACCTATGGTGGACTTGGAGATGGGAATGGTGGAAAAATAACAGGAAAATAATGTTGGGATCACAGCTGAGATATTTCTGCTGCCATGGAGTTTTCTTGATGTGGAGATGCCGGTGTTGGATTGGGGTAAACACAGTAAGAAGTCTCATAAAACCAGGTTAAAATCCAACAGGTTTATTTGGTAGCAAACATCGCTAGATTTCAGACCACGGTTGCCCTGAGTGGGGAGTTCTGATCGCAAACAGGGCATATGAAGGCACACACAGTTTACAGAATACTGATTAGAATGCCAGTCTTTACAGCTAATCAAGTCTTAATATGAGTGGTGATAGCATTAAGCATAGGTTAAAGAGATGTGTATTGTCTCCAGACAGGACAGTAAGTGCAAGCTCAGGCAATTCATGGGGGTTACAGATAGTGTGACATGAACCCAAGATCCCAGTTGAGGCCATCCTCAGTCTCTGCTCATGACTCTGTGTTGTCATGTGTCGTGAAGGCCGCCTTACAATCATAGAATCCCTACAGTGCAGAAAGACGCCATTCGGCCTATCAAGTCTGCACCGACCACAATCCCACCCAGGCCCTATCCTCATATCCCTACATATTTAGCCACTAATCCCTCTAACCTATGCATCTCAGGACACTAACGGATAATTTAGAATGGCCAATCAACCTAGCCCGCACATCTTTGGACTTGGAGAACGTTTACCCGAAGATCGGAGGCTGAATGCCTGTGACCGCCGAAGTGTTCACCAACAGGAAGAGAACAATCTTGCCTGGTGATTGGCAAGTGGTCTTCATTCAGATTGGGGAGGCATCTGTATGGTCTCCCCAATGTACCATGTCTTGGGACATCCTTTCCAAATTGGGAACTGAACCCAGGTCCCTAGTGCTGTGAGGCTACAGATTTAACCACCGTGCCACCGTGCCACCCTTGGTGCTGGAGGGGTGGCTTCCACAATGTTCAGAAGCCAGCTGGGGCTGCTGAAACTCTGGAGATGCCAAACCTGTGATTGGGCCAGCAACACTGGGTCTCGCCCATTGGCTGAAATTTGATAGCGAGTTCAGGGGTGGCCAACTAGGGGCCACCTCTGGAAAAACAGATGCCTCAGTCTCCTGCTGGTAAGCACAGATTCAGGATCCCTGTTTGGATCTGGGACAATGCTGTCAGTGCTTTAATCACCTGATTTAGTGGCAAACAGCTCCTGAGTTACAGGCATCCAATCCCGTGCACAATCACATGTCCATGAATCCAGCAGTTTGTGTGGTCACAGTGCCAGAGAGACTGCCCAGTTGCTTGATTGAAATGACAGCCATCTTCACACATATAGAGGAAGGGGCATCACTGCGAAACACAGCAGCTCATGTGGGTGAGAGGTGAGGGAGGGCTGCTCACCCATCATTCGCCCCTCACCCTGCAGGAAAAGAGAGTTCATAAAACCTGTGAGAAGGTGTGGACAGGAAGTGAAGGCTGCCCATTCACCAGCTTCTGCCATGGAGGAGGCAGCACTGTTTAAAAGTTTTTTATATTAGTGTCTCAAGTTACATTAGCACAGCACTATGAAAATCCCACACTCTGGTGCCTGTTTGGATGTAAGGATTCGCACTCTCATCAGAAATCTGTAAACTGTCTGTGCTGATATGTGTGCTATTGCAGACCAGAATACCTCATTTGCCTGACGAAGGCTACCAAGGCCGAAAGCTTGCAAGTTGACTATCAAATAAATCGGTTGGATTTAAAATTGGTGTTGTCAGACCTTTTACTGAGTTTACCCCAGTCCAACGCTGGCATCTCTACATCATGCCTGTTTGGATGCACATAGAGAGAACTTAGCATGGCCAATGCGTTCAACCAGCATGTCTTTCAGACTATGGGAGGAAACAGGAGCACCTGGATGAAATCTACGCAGACAGGGGGAGGATGTGCAATCCCACAGACAGTGGCCCAAGCCGGGAATCGAGCCCAGCTCCCTGGTGCTGTGAGGCAGCAGTATCAACCACTTTGCCACTGTGCTGCCCGCACTGGACATTGTGTGTGTGTGTGTATGTGTGCCATAGCAACAGTACCATAGCTTCTAGTCATGATGAGGCTGGAAATAGAGAACAGAAGAGTTATTTGATCACCTGATCTGCTACCTATGGGCTTGGCTGTGCTGCTCCAGCTACTTTGTTGCCCAAATTTTCACCAACAACCTTTTGCTTCTCTTACAGGGACTGCAACCAATGGAAAGAAAAGTGGACATCACCAGTCTCTTTTCAGAAAACCAGAGATCCATTCCAGTGTCCCCATGTTTGAGTTGGTGTCACCTCGGAACACCTTGGCTCCATGTCCCATTTTCAGAACATAAGCATCTCATAAATTGGGGCTGACACTCCTGTGCAGGGCTGAGGGAGTGCTGCATTGTTGGAGGTGCTGGCTTGCTGAATGAGGTATTAAACTGCTTGCCCTCTCCGGTGAATGTGAAAATTGTCACATAAAAGCGAGGTGTTTTTGTCTCTCTCTCTTTCTGTAATTAAATAAAGGGAAGATGGGGTTAGATATCTACGTTAGCCTCCAGTTACATCATTAACTTAAGTAGTATTTTCACAAGCAGTAGATTGTATGACACATTAACAATATTGAAGGCAAAACAATATTTGATTACAAATCACACATTTTCCAGATGGAGTTATTCAATTGCTATGTGTCCTTAGTAAATAAAATACATGATAATTACTTCCCAGTAGTATCAAATAAAACTCTTGTTAGCATTGTTTATATGAATGGTTTCATAGTACCGACATTCCACATTTCTATATTATCTCTTTGTTGCTGGAATCATGTGCCAGTAAAACAGCTTGGAAATATAGTAAGTACAAAAAATATGATCAACCTGCTTTATCTTATTCCTTATATTTTTGCTGTGATCTAACTCTGGATGATCGACTCAGCAAGTCCTATGGAAATGCAGGAAATAGAATCACAGAATCCCGATAGTGCAGAAGGAAGCCATTTGGCCCACTGAGTCTGCACTGATTTTCCAAAGGAGCGTCCTGCTCAGCTCACCCCCTTCCTCCTCCTCCTCGCCTCCCCGCTGCAGCCTGGGTTCAATTCTAACATCAGGTGACTGTGTGGCATTTGCACGTTCTCTCTGTGTCTGCATGGGTTTCCTCTGGGTGCTCCCGTTTCCACGTGCAGTCCAAAGATTTATGGATTAGGTTGATTGGCCATGCTAAATTGCCTCTTAGTGTCAGGAGGATTAGTAGGATAAGTAGATGGGGTTACTGGGATAGGGTCTGGGTGGGATTGTTGTTGGTGCAGACTCGATGGGCCAAATTGTCTCCTTCTGCGCTGTAGGGATTCTATGATTCTAAGTCTTGGTGAGTTGCAGTGCCTTTGTTAATGGCACACACTTCAGTTTGTGCTTCAGTGCTGGAGAGACTGAATGTTGGACATAATCGATTGGGTGTCAATCAAGTGGGCTGCTTTGTCTTGGATAGTCATGATGTAGAGATGTCTCATTATGTTCGCTGATGGCCTCTTGGGGTTTGTGGAAGAACTCCCGCTACGACAACAGATGAATGAACATCACTCGACAATCACCAGGCAAGACTGTTCCCTTCCTGTTGGCGAAAACTTCAGCGGTCACAAGCATTCGGCCTCCGACTTTCAGGTAAGCATTCTCCAAGGTGGCCTTTACGACTCACGACAGTGCAGAGTCACTGAGCAGAGACTGATAGCCAAGTTCCGCACCCATGAGGATGATCTCAACAGGGATCTTGGGTTCATGTCACACTATCTGTAACCTCCATGACTTGTCTGGGTTTGCTAAACCTCACTTACTGTGCTTTTTGGAGACAATACACATCTCTCTAACCTGTGCTCAATGCTCCTTCCACTCACATTGTTAGCCACTTAAAGACTTGAATAGCAAGTTAGATGTAAAGATTTGCATTCTAATCAGTAATCTGTAAACTGTCTGTGCTGTTATATGTGCTATCTGAGACCAGAACACTTCATTCAACTGACAAAGAGGTTGAAACACCTTGAAAGCTTGTGAGTTTACTATCAAATAAATCGATTGGACTTAAACCTTGTGTTATCAGACTTCTTATTGTCTTGGATAGTGCAGAGTTTCTTGAGTGTTGTTGAAGGTGCACTCATCTAGACAAGTGGAAAACAGTCCATCAAACTCCTGATTTGTACCTTGTGGACTGTGGACAAGTTTTAAGGAGTCTGAAGGTAAATTTCTTGTCACAGGATTCCCAGCCTCTGACCTGGTGTTGCAGCCACAGTTTACATGGCTAGTTCAGCCCAGTATTTGGTCAATAATAACTCGCAGAATATTAATAGTAGGGAGTTCACTGCTGGTAATACCATTGAATGTTAAGGTAAGATGGTTAGATTCTCCTTTACTATGGATGGTCTGTGCCTTGCCCAATGCATTAGCTTGGATCTTTGGATTAATATTTCAGTGACATTATCACTATACTGCCAACTCCCCTTAGAAATGGGCAGGACAACATGGAGATTTCACAGTGTTATGGAATCTTCAAAATCAACTTGACCCTTCTTGGGGTGAAGGGGTAGCATTCCTGTTTTTTTAACATTTTTGGCAGGTGACAGTGCTCAGTTGGGAAAGGATTAATAGTTGTCCCTAGAGGTTCAATGTTCCAACATGCCCAGTAACATCTAACCCCAGAAGTCTTTTGAAAGGGGACTATGAGTCTTCAGTTCCATGCTTCACTTTGACTTCAGGGAATTGAGCTAAAACGCTGAGATGGAGATGGAAGTGTGTCTCCCTCCTGCCTAGGAAACCTCTTCTTCCAGTTTGAAAGTTATCATTGAAGAAATGCCTTTCCTGTGATTCCATGCTTGAGACCTGCGAATGTATCACCCCAGGCAACGCTCTTTGTGAAAGGACTGCTTCCTCAATGCCACACTTTCAGTGCAGCATTGGAAATTGTGGGCGTGCAACCTGTAATCATTCATTCATTAAAATTAATAGCTGGGAATGGGGTGGGGGGAGGCAGTTGGGCATCGCAGAATCAGGATTCTTAATGAGTACTTTGTAATTAAGGCGGAGGAATGTGAAACATTAGCTGGATCAGCATAGTGAGGGAGGAAACATTAAGGTCTTTAACATCCTTGAAAGTGATGGATTACTAGGTCTGGATGTAATGTATCCCAGGTTGTTCGGAGCAGCATGGGAAGAGATAGCAGAGGCTCCAGCCATCATTTTTCAATCCTTTATGGCAGCAACCGTGGTTCTGGAGGGCTGGAGTTATTTAAAAAGGGAGGAAGGGATAGCCCAACTAATTATAGACCAGCCTATCTAACCTTGGCAGTGGGCAAGAATTCTGAGAGGAAGTATTATTCATCATTTAGAAAGGTACAGATTAATCAGGCAGAGTCAACTTGGATTTGTTAAGGGAAGGTCATGTCTGACTAACTTGAACGAATTTTATGAGACGATAACAAGGAAGATGAGTGAGGGTAACACATTGATGTAATTTAACCGGGATTTGGCAAGTCTTTTGAGAGAGCTCCATATGACTCCATACATCCCTCCACAATGTCTGTGTGGAAACCCACCTATGCCTGCGTGGGTTTCCTCCCACACTCCAAAGATGTACGGGTTAGATGGCTTGGCGATGCTAAATTGCCTCTTAGTGTCAGGAAGACAAGCAAGGGTAAATACATGGGGTTATGGAGATAGGGCCTGTGTGGGATTGTGGTTGGTGCAGATTAGATGGGCCACATGACCTTCTCACTGAATATTCACACCACGTCAACAGCGGGTGGCACAGTGGTTAGCACTGCTGCTTCACAGTGCCAGGGACCCAGGTTCAATTCCTGGCTTGGGTCACTCTCTGTGTGAAGTTTGCACATTCTCCCTGTATCTGTATGTGTGTTTTCTCGGGTGCTCCAGTTTTCTCCCATAGTCCAAAGGATGTGCTGGATAGGTGCTTTGGCCATGCTAAATTCTCCCTTAGCATACGCAAACAGGCACCCGAATTGGCGACTAACTGATTTTCACTTACAACGGTGCAGTCACTACGCGTGGTCAATAGGGAATTCCCCAATTATCTTATTTACAGTATTAATGGAAACCTGCTGTGACAATAATAAATAAATTTAAATGTGACATCGCATGGCTGAATTTCTTGATAGATTTTTTAAAAATCCCTCTGGGGGCAAAAGTAGCATCGCCCCCTCGAGAGAAGGACATGACCAGCGGGCATTGCCTGAGCGGGCACTAGTGGGAGCCTCATGGAGGGGCCAGTTATGTCTGGTGAGGTGGAGGGGGCATTGAGAATGCATTTTTTGTCCTTTTTAAAACTTTGTTGTGTTTATAAATGTCCAATTTTTTTTAAGTGAGTTTTTTTTCTTTACTTTTAGTATATTTATTTGGAATCCTTACGGGCTAAATGGTAGGACTCTGAAGAGTGCAGTTGAACAGAGGGATCTGGGAATACAGGTACAGAATTCCCTAAAAGTGACGTCACAGGTGGATAGGGTCATAAAGAGTCATTTTGGTACATTAGCCTTTATAAATCGCAGTATCGAGTATAAAAGTTGGAATGTTATGGTAAGGTTATATAAGGCATTGGTGAGGCCGAATTTAGAATATTGCGTACAGTTTTGGTCACCTAGTTACAGGAAGGATGTAAATGAGGTTGAAAGAGTGCAGAGAAGGTTCACAAGCATGTTGCCGGACTTGAGAAGCTGAGTTAGAGAGAGAGATTGAATGGGTTAGGACTTTATTCCCTGGAGTGTAGAAGAATGAGGAGAGATTTGACAGAGATGTATAAGATTTTCATGGGTATGGATAGAGTGAATGCAAGCAGGCTTTTTCCACTGAGGCCAGGGGAGAAAAAAATACAGAGGTCACGGGTTAAGGGTGAAGGGGGAAAAGTTTAAAGGGAATATTAGGGAGGCTTCTTCATGCAGAGAGTGGTGGGAGTGTGGAATGAGCTGCCGGATAAAGTGGTAAATGCGGGGTCACTTTCAAGAAAAATGGATGGGTTCATGAACACTGCATTTGCCTGACAAAGACACAGAGTGTCGAAAGCTCACAAATTTACTATCAAATAAATTGTTTGGATTTAAAATTGGTGTTGCTAAATTCTTACTGAGTTCTTACTACCCCAGTCCAACGCCGGCATCTCTACATCATGGGTTCATGGATGAGAGGGGTGTGGAGGGATATAGTTTAAGTACAGATCAGTGGGACTAGGCAAAACAATTTTCAGCACAGACAGGAAGGGCCAAAGGGCTTGTTTCTGAGTTGTAATTTTCTATGGTTTCTATGGCTCTAATGGTGATACCATCTCTGTACAGTTGGCTATGCTGTTTTTTACTCTTAATTTGCCAGAGCGATGCTGCAAAAACCTCCTTTTTTAAGCTGTCAGAGTATGAATATTTTGGGATTAAACCGGCCCACGGTGGTTTTCTCACTGCAACTGACACTGGTAAGATTTTGTCAGGCATTGTTGGGCCAATTTTGCCCACTTCCAGGGAACAAATGTCCCCCTTATCTGCATTTTAATTTAAAGTGATATATTCTTTGAACTTCCTCATAAATTCAACTTTCAGCTAAATTCTTTCCATGCTGCATAACCCAAGTGTCTCCTGAATTTCTTCATGGTTCACTTCTCTCACAACTGGGGTCATCCTTATGGCTCTTCTCTGCATTGTTTGAAAGACCCCCCCCCCCCCCCCCACCTCCCCTCCTCTTGTTTATTTCAGCAACCAGAATTGGTCACAGCACTCTCTAAGTGCGGTCTAATCAGGGAATGGAACGACGTCTTGTATTTATGCAGGACTGCACTGGAGTGCCAGCCTAGGTTATGTGTTTGAGTCTCCAGAGAGGGAATTAAATCTATGACATTCTGACTCCGATGCAAACGGGTTACCTTGAGCTAAAGCATTCACTTTTAAAGTGCTGTTATGTCTTTATTTTACAGAATATGTGAAGACTGATATTAAAACGCACTTAATAAATTCCACAATGGAATATAGTCCAAGAATGCTTGCAATAGCTTTAGCAATGGGAAGTTAGTTTTCTTCATGGAGTGAGTCGATTCCACCATGTCAGTTGGTCAAAGAGTTGGAAGAAGGATGGGACCTATTTTGCAGCAAACAGAGTCTATTTAAAAAGAGTTTATGTGAATTAGCAGCAACAGCAACAGCCCAAGGCACAACATCAGGTGGATCTTGTGCCCACCATTTCTCAGTCAGGCTGACCTGAGCCAGTTTCTATCCTGTTTTGTGGTTATTTATCTTTTCTGTTGCGATGAAGCTGTGAGTGAATCCCTGTCTTTCCCGACAGCAGTGACTAAACCTCAAATCTACCTCTCCAACTTTGGGACAGGAAAGGTGCTATATAAATGCAAGCTGTAGGAAACCAGGTTTCTCATGATGCTACTAAATAAACTCCATTTTATTTATCAGGGCAGTCTGAAATATAGGGTCTTAGGGCAGAATCTTACAACCATTCATATCAATGTAATCTTCTGCTTCCGCTGCAGAAAAAAATTGGACGCTAAATTCTCTATCCTCACTGCAGTGGGACATGAACAGTTGGTAAGATTCAGCCCATACAGAGTTACAGCACAGAGGGAGGCCCTTTGGCCCATTGTAACTGTGCCTGCCATCAAGCACCTGTCTATTCTAATCCCATTTTCCAGCATTTGTTCCATGCCCTTCTTTGCTATGGCATTGCAGATGCTCATCTAAATGCATCCTAAATGTTGTGAGAATTCCCGCCTTTCAGGCAGATTCCCACCACCCTCTGGGCTAAAAGGCTTTTTTCTCAAAATCCCCTCTAAATCTCCTGCTGCTTACCTTGAATCAACGCCCTGGGTAATTGGCTCCTCCTAAAGGGGAAACGTTTTTTTCCTATCTATTCTATTTATGTCCCCAAAAACTTTTACACCTCAATTAGATTCCTCCTCAGCCTTCGCTGCTCTAAGGAGCCTAGTCAGCCTCCTTTCATACCTCAAATGTTCCTGATGAATCATCTTAATGAATCTCCTCTGCACTCTTTCTACTGTTGTCACATTCTTCCTATACTGTGGCGACCGGAGCTGCACATGGTATTCTAGCTGTGGCCTAACCAGTGTTTTATACAGTCCATTATAATTTACCTGCTCTTATAATCTATGCTTCATCCAATAAAGGTAAGTATCCCATATGCATTCCTGACCACCTTATCTAACTGTCCTGCTGCCTTCAGTGATATTTGGACATTCACCCCAAGGTCCCGCTGGTCCTATGCAAATCCTACCATAGATTGTATTCCCTTGCCTTGTTAGGCCTGCCAAAATGAATCACCCTATATTTTTCAGTTCAATTATAGAGGTTTGCAGCATGGAAACAGGCCCTTCGGCCCAACTTGTCCATGCAGCCCAGTTTTTACCACTAAGCTAGTCCCAATTTCCCACCCTTGGCCCATATCCCTCTATACCCATCTTACCCATGTAACTGAATGCTTTTTAAAAGACAAAGCTGTACCCATCTCTACTACTCTACTAGTACTACATCTCTACTAGTGATCAGCAAGTTTGCAGACGATACAAAGATGGCTGGACTTGCAGATAGTGAGGAGCATTGTCAGGCGATACAGCAGGACACAGATAGGCTAGTAGCTTGGGCAGACAGATGGCAGATGGAATTCAATCCTGATAAATGTGAGGTGATGCATTTCGGGAGAAAGAATGTAGGGGGGAGGTATATGATAAAGGGTAGACCTATTAAGAGTATAGAAATGCAGAGGGACCTGGGCGTGCAGGTGAACAAGTCTCTGA
This sequence comes from Sphyrna mokarran, assembly GCA_024679065.1. Lineage (NCBI taxonomy): Eukaryota > Metazoa > Chordata > Chondrichthyes > Carcharhiniformes > Carcharhinidae > Sphyrna > Sphyrna mokarran. The sequence goes on from JAGIQG010000030.1 coordinate 30,962,280, forward strand.
AGGTGGCAGAGCAAGTGGAGAAGGTTGTGAAGAAAGCATATAGTATGTTAGCCTTTATAGGAAGAGGTATAGAATACAAGAGCTGGCCTTTAATGTTGAGTTGTATAAAACGTTGGTTAGACCTGATTTGGAATACTGCGTCCAGTTCTGGTCGCCTTACTACCGGAAAGACGTGGAGACTCTGGAGAGAGTGCAGAGGAGGTTTACCAGGATGCTGCCTGGCATGGAAGGTCTGAGTTATGAGGAGAGATTAGTCAAATTGGGACTGTTTTCCTTAGAAAGACGTAGACTTAGAGGAGATCTGATAGAGGTGTACAAGATTTTGAAGGGGATTGATAGAGTAAACAGGGTTAAGCTTTTTCCTAGGATGGACTCAAATAGCACAAGGGGTCATGGGCTTAGGGTGAGGGGGGTAATGTATAATTTGGATGCTAGAGGGAGTTTTTTCACACAGAGGGTGGTGGGGGTATGGAATGCGCTGCCAAGTAAAGTGGTGGAGGCAGGTACTCTGAGTTATTTAAGAAATACTTAGATGGGCACATGAACAGAATGGGAATGGAGGGGTATAGAAAACTGATTTAAAATAGGATCATGAGCCTTGGGAGTCCCTGGGAAGTGTGTAAATAGATGATGATATTGATGTACTTGTTTTTATCCTACCGGTGCTTTGGTCCACCTTGTTGTCTAATGAGGGGCATACACGCGATGGGTCGTGAGTGGGCTGCTCTTGGATCTTTTTCGAGAGTATCCTAGTGCTTCACGTCGTTAGTGTACGCTTGACCTGGACCTTCTGATGGGCAACACGACAGCTCAGTGACTATCGCTGTGCTGTGCAGATACATGGATTTGGGCCTGTGTCTGTGGGAGTTTGCGCATTCTCCCGTGCTTGCGTGGGTTTTCTCCGGGTGCTCCGGTTTCCTCCCACATCCCAAAGATGTGCTGTTAGGCTAATTGGCAAAACAAATTCTCCCTAAATTGTCTCAAATTTGGTTTTTAAATCCACTGATCTATAAACATGGACAGGGATCGCGGGTAGAGATGGGAACATCGGAGTGGCGGCGCGGGCTCATTGGGCCGAAGAGCCTGTTTCCCGTGCTGTTTTGTTCTTTGTTCTTTGTTCGTTGTACTACCTCTGGCAGCTTGTTCCACATACTCACTCTCTGTGTGAAAGAATTGCCCTTCTGGACACTTTTGTATTTCTTCCCTCTCACCTTAAACTTATGCCGTCTAATTTTAGACTCCATTACCTTTGGGAAAAGATATTGACTATCTATCTTTTTTTTTGCCCCACATTATTTTCTAGACCTCTATAAGGTCACCCCTCAGCCTCCTATGCTCTAGGGAAAAATGTCTCTGTCTATTCAATCTGTCCTTCTAACTCAAACCATCAAATCAAAGATCAAAGAACAAAGAACAAAACAGCACAGGAAACAGGCCCTTTGGCCCAATGCGCCCACGCCGCCACCTCGATGTTCCCACTTCTACCCATGGCCCCTGTCTATGTTTATAGATCTGTGCATTGGAACCAAATTTGTGAGACAATTTAGGGAGAATTTGTTCGGCCAATCAGCCTAAGAGCACATCTTTGGGATGTGGGAGGAAACCGGAGCAGCCGGAGAAAACCCACGCAAGCACAGGGAGAATGCGCAAACTAGCAAAGACAGAGGCCCAAATCCATGTATCTGCACAGCACAGCGATAGTCACTGAGCTGTCGTGTTGCCCATCAAATGGTCCAGGTCAAGCGTATACTAATGGCGTGAAGCACTAGGATACTCTCGAAAAATCTAAGAGCAGCCCCGTCATGACCCATCGCGTGTATGCCCCTCGTTAGACACCAATCCTGGTAGCATCCTCGTAAATCTTTTCTGCAGTCTTTCTGGTTTAATTTTTATTTTGTGATTTATTTTTCATACTTTCAATATATCAGAGAACCAAAAAAATTGCCGTCACCTCTTTGAAAATTTTACCTGTTTTTATTTGCACTTCCTCGCTTGGGTCTACTGCTTCAGATATCTGCCAGTATTTATCTCGGTCAGTTAGATAACTCTGTATCCATCTTTCCAAAACATTATTTGCATTTCTGGCTTCCATTCATCCTAGAGTTAATGCTAACGTCTTTCCAAGATCCAGTTTATTAATACTGTTCACAGCATGTAAACCCTAACGAAGATAACCTTTAAGTCACTTATTCTTGTCAAAAAATAAACATACCAATTTGCCTTCATCTTTTAACATGCTCACTCATGGCCATTTAGCAGTTTATAACAACAACTTGTGTTTATACAACAACTGGTGCGGTTATAAAACCAAAAGATGTTTAACATGAGATTAATCAGACAAATATTGAAAATGAGCCAAAGGTGAGTTTAGGACATATTTAATGTTTATTTTTGTTAGTATCAGAACTAGGCTTACATTATGCAATGAAGTTACTGTGAAAATCCCCTAGTTGCCACACTGCAATGTCTGTTTGAAAGCACAGAGAGAGAATTTAGCTCAGCCAATTCATCTAACCTGCACATCTTTTGGACTGTGGGAAGAAACTTGAGCACCCTAAGGAAATCCACGCAGACATGGGGAGATCATGCAGAATCTGCATAGACAGTGACCCAAGCTGGGAAATGAACAGAATGCCCCTGGCACAGAGGCAGCAGTGCCACCATGCTACCCTGTAAACACATCTTTCCAGATCAGGAACTGTACTTGAACCACAGAGGTAAGATCACCGAATCCTAACCGCCAAGTGATGAAATGCTTGATCAAAGAAATAAATTTTTAAATAACCTCTTAATGAAAGGAGAAGCGGGAGATGGATTGAGATGCAAAGAGGTTAGAGGGAGGGTAGGGTTTGAAGCTGGGATAGTTGAAAGCGCAACAACCATTGATGGGTGTGGAGTGTAAAGGAAGTGTTGGATGCATACTTTCTCCATTCCATGCTGTGAAAAAGCCATGACTTTCAAGAATTGTACATAGCACTCAAAGGTGAATGCCTTCTCAAAGCGACGTAATATTTCCTGAACCTTGTATCCTGTCTCTTGAGATATAAATTTGAAGGTTGAATTTGCCACTTTCACTGACTGAACACACTGTGCTGAGGTTTTCCTGTTAAGCTGCCAGAGCATCCCATGTCACTTCCTGTGAGACAACGAGTTCCACTTTATTTTGTGCTCTCTGTTGTTTCTTACTCTTTCTCAGTTTCATGATCATTTGTTTCTCTGCAAATATCTCCTGCTTTTTGACTTAATCTCCTGGCTGGTCCAGGCTCCTCTGTTTATTGGTAATTCCTGACTGCTTACAAGTTTGTATCATTGGCCAAGTTGGAGAATTTTGTGAATGTTCAGCTCTGCAAATCATTAACCTGTACCAAAGACGATAATTGCACAGAACACATCCTGTTTCAGTGCAGGCATTATTCTGCCTCTCCATTGAATTACATCTTCCAATTTGAACAAAAGGTGAGAAAAAGATCAGCAAGTTTTAACATGGATTCAGATCACAAGTTAAAACTTTTCAAGAAATAAAACTCAAGCTGACTCCCACCTTATGGGTGGCACGGTGGCACAGTGGTTAGCAATTCTGCCTCACAACACCAGGGATCCAGGTTCGATTTTGGCCTTGGGTGTCTCTCTCTGTGCAGAGTCTGTATGTTCTCCAGTGTCTGTGTGAGTTTTCTCCCGGTGCTCCAGTTTCCTCCTGTAGTTCAAAAGATGTGCAGATTGACCGTGCTAAATTGCCCCTTAGTTTCCAAAGATGCATAGGTTAGAGGATTAGCAGAGTAAGTATGTGGGTTCCATGGAAGGCGCAGGCTAAGATGCTCTTTTGCAGAATCAGTGCAGACTTGATGGGCCAAATGGCCTCTTTCTGCATTGTACGTATTCTATAATTCAATCAGCCTATTGCTGGGTCTAGAACATAGAACATAGAACATAGAACATTTCAGCGCAGTACAGGCCCTTCGGCCTCGATGTTGCGCCGGCCAGTGGACCCTCTAACCTAAACTATTCCAATATCATCCATGTGCCTATCCACCAACCATTTGAATGCCCCCAAAGTAGGCGAGTCCACAACTGCTGCAGGCAGGGCATTCCACGCCCTCACCACCCTCTGTGTAAAGAACCTGCCTCTGACATCCTCCTATAACTACCACCTCTTAATTTAAAGTTATGTCCCCTCGTGTTGGTCATCACCATCCGAGGAAAAAGGCTCTCACTATCCACCCTATCCAGTCCTTTGATCATCTTGTACGCCTCAATTAGGTCACCGCGTAACCTTCTCTCTAATGAAAATAACCTCAGGTCCCTCAGCCTTTCCTCATAAGGCCTTCCCACCATACCAGGCAACATCCTGGTAAACCTCCTCTGCATGGTCTAGCAGAGACCGGATAAGGAATTGGCAGCCAAATAGGCCCCCAGTGTTGGGTTGACAATCAAAACATTTTAATGAGTTTCAGCTTCAGTTTATGCAATTTTCCTTGTTTGATCACAGCTGGCTGACCCAAACTTCTCCTGTCATGATGGAGTCAGCGCTTGTACCTCCCTCTGAGATCAGATCCTTTTGGATTGGATACGCTTCCACTCCCAGATCCGTAATGGGACCTGCACTCATGGCAAATTATCTCTGAATGGCCGAGGTGTTGAAGAGAAAGCAACTAAACTCTGCAAACTAAAGAAAAATGTTCAAATTTGGTACCTTTTTTTGAATTGCTTGGGAATGTGCATTGCAACCAACAAGCAGCCTTTCCTGCTTGTTGGTTGCAATGCACATTCCCAAGCAAAGCTGTAATATAAGTTGTGGTGAACTTTTAAAACTTGGTCTTTCTGTATTGGCCCTGATGGGTGCGAGATGAAAAACTTCAGAAACACTTATTTCTGTTTTGCAATATTTCTTCCACTAGAGTTATGTTCACAGTTATCTTGTTTCCTCTCGTGACTCTGTGCTGTAACTAAACCCTCAGCTCTGACTCTGTTGTACAAGCTGGTGCTTTTTGTTCCTTCTGCATATTAATGAGTTTACCCCAGTTGTCAAATCTTACCCGTTGCTTTGCTTTTGTTTCCATTTCATTGAGTTGGCCATGCTAAATTCTCTCTCAGTGTACCTGAACAGGTGCCGCAGTGTGATGACTAGGTGATTTTCACAATAACTTCATTGCAGAGTTAATGTAAGCCTACTGGTGACACTAATAAATAAACTTAAAAATTCTCTGTTAATTAATTCTCAATGTAGACAACCTCTGTTGACTCTTGTGGTATGATGATTGAATCCCCAATGTGGATCCCTTCCAGTAGAATCACAAAAATCTCGCTTTCTTTTTTCAACGCTGCAATGAAATAGTTGCCTAGCTTTTTCCCTTCCGTTCCAAATCCGATAACAAATGTAGCCAAGTGGAGGATCATTAGCACAGCCCACCTGGACCCACAAACAATGTTTGTTTCTAACTTTGAAGACATGTAGCCTGTGAATAAAATGCTTATTTGGAGAGTTGGTACAGACTCGATGGGCCGAATGGCCTATATCTTCACTGTAGGATTCTATGATTCTAGCCACTTCCTCGGTATCGGTCAGTCAGTAGTCACAGAAGATCTGAAATACAATAAAAGAGGCAGTCACCAGTTTCAATTCTTTCCCAGAGCCCTGCAAATATTCATGAACTTTGCTCATATGTTTTACATTGTCATTTGAATCCCTTGGTTGAAATATGGCCTTATAACTCCTTGCTAAGCAGCTGCTATTCTCTATTTATTGCAAGACTGGTTTTAGTGTTTATGAGTAATAAATGTGTTCAGTCATTTATAAAGTGCTGTGTATCGCAGCAATGTATTGCTATTAAGAGTGCTCAGCTAAATCAATTCCCTCAGCAGTGCTGTCAGTTCTTACACTAGTGCTGTGATTAGATTCCAACCTTACTTATGGCACAGAACTCCACAGAATGACAGTGCAGAAGATCAGTGCTCAGTCCAAATTTCCAGACTGGTCTTTTAACCACTCACAAAGCTCTTCCCATTTCTTACCTCACCTTAGCCTACCAGCACAAGCTATTCTTTCTTCCTCTGCATTTATCTAGCTTCCCCTCCGAGCACATCTAAGTCGATCCACTCTATGGGGGTTTCCCATATTCTAACTACCCTCTGAGCAAAGAGACTTCTCCTGGATTTGTTTTGGTATTTATTGAGGATGGGCCAAGTGCAGGAAAGTGGGATTGGAAAGGGCACCTCGGGCTGGCGTGGACAAAATGGGCCGAATGGCCTCCTTCTGTGCTGTAACTTTTCTATGGTCCTTCATATATCTATGGCCTCACAAACAAAAACACCTCTCTATCTATCCTATCTCCATCTCTGAAGCTGCAAGAAGTGTGGCAGTGACTGACTGCAGAGACCTCCAAGTTATAGAGAGTGCAGCAGACCATCACAATGACTGAATCTTGGAGGGGGGGAGGGGGGGTATTGAGGAGGGGGGGGTGACTGCCCGATTGGTCAAGGCAACAGAACCAAATTTTTTTTGCAAAAATATTCTTTATTCATAGAATATCTGCAAAAATATTACAAACATTGCAAAATGGCCATAATATTCAGGCTCTTACATACATCAAGTTACACTCTGATTTGATTTGATTTATTGTTGTCACATGTACTAATATACAGTGAAAAGTATTGTTTCTTGTGCACAATGCAGACAAAGCCGTTCATAGAGAAGGAAAGAAGAGAGTGCAGAATGTAGTGATACAGTCATAGCTAGGGTGTAGAGAAAGATCAACTTAATACAAGGTACAAAGAACAAAACAAAGAACAAAACAGCACGGGAAAACAGGCCCTTCAGCCCAATGAGCCCACGCCACCACCCCAATGTTCCCACCTCTACCCGTGATCCCTGTCTATGTCTATAGATCTATGGATTAAAAACCAAATTTGAGACAATTTAGGGAGAATTTGTTTTGCCAAAGCCACAGGTAGGCCCATTTAAAGGTCTGACAGCAAGCAGGGAAGGAGTTGTTCTTGAGTCGATTGGTACATGATCTCAGACTTTGTATTTTTTTCCCCTTGGAAGATAGTGGAAAAGGGTCTGTCTGGGGTGCATAGGGTCCTTATTTATTTGGCTGCTTTTCTGAGCAGGAAATGCAGACAGAATCAAAGGATTGGAGGCTGGTTTGTGTAATGGATTGGGCTACAATCAAGACTCTGAGATGCTTTAACACAGCCAAAGAAACATTACAGACAGTGCAAAGGTATTTAAAGGTCTACGTTGAACAAGCTACATTCTGAGCTGCTTCAATATAATTGAGATACTTATAATATTCACTGTAAACGTTCAGTGAGTCACCAAATATTCAGAAGCCTGGTGGCCAGTTCAATGGTTGCCTTAGGGACCAGGTGACTCTGATTGTGTCATATCTGTCTCTCTGATTCCTGTTTAAGGGTGAGTCAAGAAGGAATATTCCTTGTTCCTTAGGATGAATCAATACACTCTGGAGTTGGGAATGAATAACACAATCAGGAAGAATAACGAGGAAGCATATTATCTGAAACAACAATCAGAAGGGGTACAAGTTCAGGGTAAGAAGGGGGCAAAGTTTGGTAGAGGTGTGCAGGAGATGTATTTTACACAGAGGGTGGTGCGGGACCTGGAATGCACTGCCTAGTGAGGTGGTTGAGACAGATACATTACAAAGAACAAAGAACAAAGAACAAAACAGCACAGGAAACAGGCCCTTCGGCCCAACGAGCCCGCGCCACCACCCAGATGTTCCCACCTCTACCCGTGATCCCGAGATCCTGAGATCTATGGATTAAAAACCAAATTTGAGACAATTTAGGGAGAATTTGTTTTGCCAATTAGCCTAAGAGCACATCTTTGGGATGTGGGAAGAAACTAGAGCATCCGGAGAAAACCCACGCAAGCACGGGGAGAATGTGCAAACTCCCACAGACACAGGCCCAAATCCATGTATCTGCACAGCACAGCGATAGTCACTGAGCTGTTGTGTTGCCCATCAAATGGTCCAGGTCAAGCGTACACTAACGACGTGAAGCACTAGGATACTCTCGAAAAAAATCCAAGAGCAGTCCTCTCACGACCCATCGCGTGTACACCCCTTGTTAGACAACAAGGTGGACCAAAGCACCTGTAGGATTTTAAGAATTATCTGGACAGACACATGAACGGGAAGGGTATAGAGGAATACAGACGTTTGGTCCAGATAGAATAACACAGGCTTGGTGGGCCAAAGAGTCAGTCCCTGTGCTGCCCTGTTCTAAATGGTGAGAGATTGTAGAGCTCTGAGGTGCAGAAGGATCTGAAGATCCAAGTGCGTGAGTCACAAAAGGCTGGTGTAGTTGTACAACAAATGCCGTATTTTCCAGTGTCGAAGCTGAGTAGAAGCTGAATTAATTAGACTTCTGATTTTTCCAAACTCCAGTCATACACAAGTCGAAAAGATGAGACCAGACCAGGAAATTATGGGCACAATCTTAAAAAAAAATAAAGGGGCAATTTTTCCAGTCTGCTGCACTGTGAGAGCATGTTTGGGCTGGGAGACTTAACTATAGAACCCTGCAGTGCAGAAAGAGGCCCTTCGGCCCATCGAGTCTGCACCGACCACAATTCCTAGCCTCATATCCCTAATTGTTTTAGTCATTAATCCCTCTAATGTAAGCATCTCAGGATACTAAGGGGCAACTTTAGCATGGCTAATCAACCTAACCCGCACATCTTTGGACTGTGGGAGGAAACAGGAGCACCCGGAGGAAACCCATGTAGACACGAGGAGAACTTGCAATCTCCATACAGACAGTAACCTGAGCCGGGAATCGAACCCAGGTCCCTGGAGCTGTGAAGCAGCAGAGCTAACCACTGTGTTACCGTACCGCCCCAAAGCCGAGGTCACTTAGCAGGCTTCCCATTGGGTGCCATGTCTCCATCTGAGCTGCATCGTCAGAAATCCATGCAGAGCTGAATAAATTGTTTGGATGATTAGCAGGCTGCGATTGAGGTCTCTGGGCCCACAAACGTCTCCACTCCTACCAGGAGTGTTTCACTTCAGCAGGGTTTTTAATAGGTTCCCACCAGCTGGGAGCTGGCAGCTCAATCCCATTGGGTGAAGGGAGACAATGGAGGGCCCCCTAAGAGGTCAAGGGTAATGGGAGGGGTGCCCCTAAGCTTTGCCAACTGGCAGCGGGAGATTGGCAGGGGTGTGAGCTCCCGCTGCCAATCTGTATTTGGGATTGTAGACCCAAGGAGGAAAGCCAGTGATCGGGGCTGGCCATTGGGATGGGATGGGGTTGGCCTGTTGGGGGAGTTCAGGGCTGTGGAGTTGGGTCAGGTCTGCAATAGGGAGGGATGGGCCAGTCTGCCAGTGTGGTGGGGGGGAAGGGGGGATAGGGAGATTGGACTGCCTGCGGAGGTAGGGGTGAAGAAGTCACTGAGCTGTCGTGTTGCCCATCAAATGGTCCGGTCAAGCGTACACTAATGACGTGAAGCAGTAGGATACTCTCGAAAAAATAATCCAAGAGCAGCCCTCTCACGATCCATCGCGTGTATGCCCCTCGTTAGACAACAAGGTGGACCAAAGCACCTGTAGGATAAAAACAAGTACATCAATATCATCATCTATTTACACACTTCCCAGGGACTCCCAACAGTGTTATGCTGCCAATCTCTACAGTGGATATAGGCTCCACCCACTGATTTTTCATGTAATTCACACTAGATCTCTCTGTGATGTACAGAGAGTGGGAGATTCATTTGAAAGTCCTGCCAAAAAAAACTGTGTGAGTTAATCCAATTTTTGCACAAATTTGGCACTTGGAATTTTTTTGGAGAATCCCATCCCATATACTCATTTATGCAGTGTGTACATCGCTAGCTAATTTATTGCCTATCACTAGTTGCCCTTGAGAACATGATGGTGATCTGCCTTCTTGAACCGCTTAAGTCCCTGAGGTGTTGGTACACTCGCAGTGCTGTTAGGGAGGGAGTTACAGGACTTCTACCCAGCAACAGTGAAGGAAGGATGATATATTTCCAAATCAGGGTGGTGAGTGATTTGGAGGGGAACCTCTGGGTAGTGATGTTCCCATGCATCTGCTGTTCTTGTCCTCGATGCAAGTGGTTATGCGTATGGAAGGTTCTGTTTAAGGAACATTGGTAAGTTCTTGCAGTGCCTTTTGTAGATGGTACACACAGCCACCACTGTTCTTGGCTGGTGGAGCAATTGAGTGTTTGTAGAAGGGGTAGCAATCAAGTGAGCTGCTTTATCCTGGATGATGTTGAGCTTCTTGAGTGTTGTTGGAGCTGTACCCACCCAGGCAAGTGGGGAGTATTCCATTACATTCCTGACTTGTGTCTTGTAGATGGTGGACAGGCTTTGAGGAGTCAGAGGGTGAGTTATTCACTGCAGGATTCCTAGCCTTTGACCTGTATTGGTAGCCACTATATTTATATGGTTAATCTAGTTCAGTTCCTGGTCAATGGCAACTCCCAGGATGTTGATAGTACAGGATTCAGTGATGAGAATGCCATTGAATGTCAAGGGGTGATGGTTAGATCCTCTCTTAATGGAGATAGTCATTTCCTAGCACTTGCATGGTACAAAAGTAACCTGCCACTTCTCAGCCCAAGCCTGGATATGGTTATTTGAGCATGGACTAGTTCAGTATTTGGAGTCATGAATGATATTGAACATCACCAGTGAACATCCCCTCTTCTGATCTTATATTGGGAGGAAGATCATTGATGAAGCAGTTGAAGATGGTTGGACTCAGAACACTATCCTGAGGGCTTCCTGCAGAGATGTCCTGGAGCTGAGATAACCTATTACTACAACCATCTCTTTTTGTGCCTGGTGTGACTCCAGTCAGCAGTGAGTTTTCCCTCGATTCCCATTGATCCCACTTTTGCTCTGGATCCTTGATGTCACACTTGGTCAAATTGACGTCAAGGGCTGTCACTCTCACCTCACCTGTGGAATTCAGCTCTTTTGCTCATGTTTGAACCAAGGCTGTAATGAGTCAAGAGTTGAATGACCCTGTCAGAAATCAAACTGAGAATTCATGAGCAGATTATTGCTGAGCAGGTGCTGCTTGATCGCACTGTTATAACCCCTTCCATCACCTTACTGATCGAGAGCAGACTAATGGAGTAGTAATTGGCCGGGTTGGATTTGTCCTGTTTCCTTTATACAGGATATACGTGGACAGTGTTGTAACTGTACTGTAACAGTTGGCTAGGGACACAGCAAGTTCTGGATCACATCTTCAGTAGTATTGCTGGAATATTGTTGCATCCAGTGCCTTCAGCTATTTCTTGATATTACTTGAGATGAATTGAATTGGTTGAAGACTGACATTTGTGGTGCTGGGAACTTCCGGTGGAGGCTTAGATGGATCATCTACTCGATCTCTGGATAAGGATTGTTGTGAATGTCTTATCCTTTGCCCCGATGTGCTGGGCTCTTCTATCATTGAGAAGGAGATATTTGTGGAACGTCTGCCTCCAGCAAGTTGTTTAATTGACAGCCAGCTGGATATGGTAGGACTGCAGAGCTTAGAACTGATCTGCTGTTTGTAGGATTCCTTAACTATGTTGTTTGCAGCTTATGCTGTTTAACACGCAAGTAGTCCTATTCTGTTGATGTCTTATTTTTAGGTATTCCTGATGTTTGTCTTAGTATGTTCTCCTTCAATTCAAATCCCTTTTATTAGTACATCTATTAATGAAAAAGAAAAGTCATATAACAGTAACCCTGATAAACTTGTAATTGACAGGACAACTACAATAATGTATCTTAGCATATTAATCATATACAAATGAATCATAGACTAGGAAAACTACCAACTCTCTATCAGAGAAGCCTCAAATTCTTTGTTTTCTGTGTCTGAGCAGAGATTTGCCTCTGACTTGGAACTAAGAAGTAATGTTCTTTTCTTCCTCAAAAGGCATCTAAAACCCATTGAGATACAAGCCTGGTCTGCCTAATCAATGACTAATCAATAAGTAAGTCAAAAAGACATATAAAATGATACCTAATCTTTTAGATCTTTTGGCAGCACTGTGGCACAGTTGTTAGCTCCGCTGCCTCACAGCGCCAGGGACCCAGGTTCGATTCCCGGCTTGGGTCACTGTCTGTGTGGGCTTTGCACATTCTATCCGTGCCTGTTTGGGTTTCCTCTGGGTGCTCTGGTTTTCCCCCCTGCTACAAAGATGTGCAGGTTATGTTAATTGGCCATGCTAAATTGTCTGTTAGTATCAGGGGGAGTAGCAGAGTTATACAGAGTTACTGAGATAGGTGAGATTGTGGTTGGTTAGATTCAATGGGCCAAATGGCCTCCTTTTGCACTGTAGGATTCTACGATTCTATGTTCTTCTGGTTTAAATATCTAAACTTACCCCCCAAAAAATACAGTAATTCGGAAAGCCCATCAGATGTTATTATTTATTACGAGGAGAATTGAATACAAAACTTAGAGAGGTTATGCTTCAGTTACACAGAGCACCAGTGAGGCCACATCTGGAGTACAGTGTACAGTATTGGTTACCTTACTTGAGGCCAGATCTATAAGCATTGGAGGAAGTTCAGAGAAAGTTTACCAGACTAATCCTGGAATGGACAGGTTATCTTCTGAGCAAAGATTGGACAGGCTAAACTTGTACCTGATGGAATTTAGAAAAGCAAGAAGCAACTTGACCGAAACAAAAGATGCTGAGGCGTCTTGACTGGGTGGGTATGGAGAGCTTGGTTCTTCTTGCAGGAGAATCTAGAACTCAGGGTCACTGCTTAAAAATAAGGGGTTGTCCATTTAAAACAAAGATGAGATGAAATGCCTTCACTCAGAAGGTCATGTGTCTTTAAAACTTTCCCCTTGGAAAGGCAGCAGAGGCAAAGTCTTTGAATATTTTTAAGGCAGAGATGGATAGATTCTTGTTATGATGCTGATAGGAAATTGGGGGTTGGTGGGATTTGAGATTACGATCAGATCACCGAAGATCTTATTGAATGGCAGAGCATTATTGAGGAACTGGTCTACTCCTATTTCTTGTTCATGTTTGGATAGGAACATGAAGCAGAGGTGGCAGTAACTCAGTAAACTCGGGAGGGAGCTGCCTTGGGAGTGCTTAACATTGACTCTGATGCTATGAATTGTCACGGCATCAGGTCAATCATGGACAAGGAAATCTCCAGCTGATTACATAGAACATAGAACATTACAGCGCAGAACAAGCCCTTCGGCCCCCGATGTTGCGCCGACCAATTAAGAAAAAGCAATGACCCTCTAACCTAAACCATTCCCTTTTCATCCATAAACCTAACCACTGATCACTTAAACGCCCCCAAAATTTGTGCATCTACAACTGCAGCAGGCAGGGCATTCCATACCCTTACCACCCTCTGGATAAAGAACCTACCTCTGACATCTGTCCTACAACTACCACCCTTAATTTAAAGCTTCGTGCTAGCTTTCTCCATCCGAGGAAAAAGGCTATCACTGTCCACCCTATCTAATCCTCTGATCATCTTATATGCCTCAATAAGGTCTCCTCTTAGCTGCCTTCTTTCTAATGAAAACAACCTCAAATCCCTCAGCCTCTCTTCATAAGACCTGCCCTCCATACCAGGCAACATCCTGGTAAACCTCCTCTGTACCCTCTCCAATGCCTCCACCTCTTTCTTATAATGCGGGGACCAGAACTGCACACAATACTCCAAGTGCGGCCGCACTAGAGTTTTGTACAGTTGAAACATGACGTTGCGGCTCCGAAATTCAATCCCCCTACCAATAAAAGCTAAGACTCTGTATGCCTTCTTAACAACCTTATCGACTTGATTGCCAACTTTGAGGGATCTATGCACACATACACCAAGATCCCTCTGTTCATCAACACTATTAAGAGTCCTACCATTAGCCCTATACTCTATACATTTGTTATTTCTGCCAAAGTGAATTACCTCACACTTTTCCGCATTAAACTCCATTTGCCACCTCTCGGCCCAGCTCTGCAACTTGTCTAAGTCTCTCTGCAAACTATAACACCCCTTTTCACTATCTACCACTCCTCCAACTTTGGTGTCATCCGCAAATTTAGTAATCCATTCTTCTATACCCTCATCCATATCATTTATAAATTACCACATCCTGTCTCCAGTTAGCTGATGAATCAGTACTCCTCAATGTTGAACATCACTTGGAAGAAGCACTGAGGGTGGCAAGGGCACATAATGTTCTCTGGGTGGGGCCGTTCAAGGTCCATCAACAAGAGTAGCTCAGTAGACCCATGCATCACAGCAAACCTCATGGCTTACGGTGGACAAACCATTCACACCAAAGATTTAGCTACTCTCCACTGCACATAGGACAATTTCATGCTTCAGAGAATTGACTAGAATGTAAGGCCATATATAAGTCTTCGGGGCAATGTTACATTGGGGCTCATTCAAGTTGTTCCAGAAATTGCATGCTCTACAGAGCAAAGGCTCAGAGATGACAACATACAGAGAACTCAAATGTGATGTTTGTAAGCTATGTTATATACCACATAAAACTAGTTGACTTGATACCTTCAAGAAGAATAGCAGTAGCCATGAGGCAGAAGATAGTTAATGAGCTGCATTGGATGATGGCACTAGATCTCATAACTCCTATGGATGAGCCATAAAATGGATTTCAGCTATGGTGGCCGCAGTAAAGAAAAATGGCAGGATATGTATTGACCTAGAGCAAGGCACTGCTCAGACAACATCACCCTGTGGGGGGTGGCATGGTGGCACAGTGGCTGCTGCCTCACAGAGCCATGATCCCAAGTTTGATCACAGCATGGGTAACTGTGCAGAGTTGGGACTTTGTGTGTGTTTCCTCAGTGTGCTCTGGTTTCCTCCCAAAGACGTGCTAGTTAGATACATTGGCCAGGCTAAATTCTCCCTCAATATACCCGAAGTAGGCGTTGGAGTATGGCAACTAGGGGAGTTTCACAATAACTTCATTGCAGTGTTAATGTAAGTCTACGTGCGATGCTAAGAAAATAAACTTCAAACTTTAGTACAGTGGAGCAGTTGATGGCAGTCATGCCAAATGCTGAGGTATTCAGCCTACCCAATGCAGAATCTGATATAAGAGGAATCCTCAAAACTAACCACATTCATGCGTTTGGTGGGCAGATGTTGGTTTCCTTGTTTGCTTTACAGGATCTCCACTGCAGTGAGGTTTTTCAGCGGTGAATGGGGCAGCTTTTTATAAGCCAAGCATAGAACACTACAGCACAGAAACAGGCCTTTTGGCTCTTCTTGGCTGTGCTGATCCATTTTTCTGCCTAGTCCCACTGACCTGAACCTAGACCATATCCCTCCCCACCCCTCTCATCCACGTACCTGTCCAAGATTTTCTTAAA
The DNA here is from genome assembly GCA_024679065.1 of Sphyrna mokarran. Classification (NCBI taxonomy): domain Eukaryota; kingdom Metazoa; phylum Chordata; class Chondrichthyes; order Carcharhiniformes; family Carcharhinidae; genus Sphyrna; species Sphyrna mokarran. The sequence continues at coordinate 30,977,653 of JAGIQG010000030.1, forward strand.
TATTAAAAGCGAGTGCGCATTACCACTTCATGTGGTAGCTTTCCCACCACTCAATGTGGTGAAAATGTCACCACATTTTCATCCAGATCATTGATATAGGTGACAAACAACAATGGATCCAATGCTGATCCCTGTGGCACACCACTAGTCACAGGCCTCCATTCAGAGAAGCAATTCTCCACTACCACTCGCTGGCTTCTTCCATTGCAAAATCCTGCAAAATCAACATCGATTCCCACCGCCCCCATTTTCCCTTGAAACTTTTCCCCCTTCACCCTTAACCTATGTTTTTTTCCTCCCCTAGCCTCAGTGGAAAAAGCCTGCTTGCATTCACTCTATCTATACCCATCATAATTTTATACACCTCTATCAAATCTCCCCTCATTCTTCTATGCTCCAGGGAATAAAGTCCTAACTGATTCAATCTTTTTCTGTAATTCAGTTTCCCAAGTCCTGCAACATCCTTGTGAATCTTCTCTGTACTCTTTCAAACTTATTAATATCCTTCCTGTAATTACATGACCAAAACTGCACACAATACTCTAAATTCAGCCTTACCAATGTCTTATACAACTTCACCATAACATTCCAACTCTTATACTCAATGCTTTGATTTATAAAGGACATGTACGAAAAGCACTCTTTATGACCCTGTCAACCTGTGACGCCACTTTTAGGGAATTATGTATCTGTATTCCTCTGTTCTACTGCACTCTTCAGTGTCCTACCATTTACTTTGTATATTCTACCTTGGTTTGTCCTTCCAAAGTGCAAAATCTCACACTTGTCTGCATTAAACTCCATTTGCCATTTTTCATCCTATTTTTCTAGTTGGTCCAAATCCCTCTGCAAGCTTTGAAAATTTTCCTCACTGTCCGCTACATCTCCAATCTTTGTATCATCAGCAAATTTTCTGATCCAATTTACCACATTTTCATCCAGATCATTGATATAGGTGACAAACAACAATGGATCCAATGCTGATCCCTGTGGCACACCACTAGTCACAGGCCTCCATTCAGAGAAGCAATTCTCCACTACCACTCGCTGGCTTCTTCCATTGCAAAATCCTGCGAAATCAACATCAATGTCATTCTTGTTTGTGAACCTATCAAGAACATGATGCACATTTTTGCTTTGTCCTTGCCAGAACCAGACCATCTAATTAAAGTTTAACCCTGTGAAATACAGATTCAGGATCAATCAGGTGCCTTAAGTAGGCTATTTACTCTCCACTGACAGTGTAAAGCCTGATCCAGATAAGACAAGGGCTGCATAACAGATGGCCATTCCTGTGGGCAAATGCAGTGCTTTCTTGGTATGACAATTAATCTTTCTAAGTTTATCTTATGTTATAATGAGGTCACTGGACCTCTGTCAACCTCTCCATCAGGGTGTTGAATGGTGTTGGCAAGAACATCACACAGTGGACTCAAGAAGGCACTCGTAGCCCCGTAGTGATGCAATACAGATATTCAAGCTCAGTACTTATATCAGCAGATGTCTCCCAGCACAGGCCTGATGCAGAGTACATCTAGAATGGCAAACTTTGCTTCAAGGGCCCTCACTGACACTGAGACAAGTTATGCATGGATTAAAAAGGACTTCATGATTACAGATATTATCGTCTCGCAACAGATACAAGTTTGCAGACGATACAAAGATGGCTGTCGCTGTGCTGTGCAGATGCATGGATTTGGGCCTGTGTCTGTGGGAATTTGCGCATTCTCCCCGTGCTTGCGTGGGTTTTCCTCTGGGTGCTCCGGTTTCCTCCCACACCTCAAAGATGTGCTCTTAGGCTGATTGGCAAAACAAATTCTCCTTAAATTGTCTTGCAAATTTGGTTCCACTGCAGATTTCTATAAACGTAGACAGGGATCATGGGTGAAAGTGGGAATATCGAGGTGGCAGTGTGGGCTTGTTGGGCCGAAGGGCCTGTTTTCCATGCTGTTTTGTTCTTTGTTCTTAGATTATCAGCCACTCATAACCATCTTCAAAAAAGCCTCTTCATTCTGCGTCTGCATGGCTGTAATGCATTTTTTATTCATTTATGGGACACAAGTGTCACTGGCTAATCAGCATTTATTACTCATCCCAGTTGCCCGAGGTCAACTGGGAGTCAATCATATTTACGTGTCTCCCGAGCCACATGTCGGCCACACAGGTAAGAACAGCAGATTTCCTTCCTTAAAGGACAGTAGTGAACTTTCCAGGTTTTTCAATAATTAAATCTTCCTTCGACATTTAATTTCAGGTTTTTTCTTATTGAAATCAAATTCTACCATTGCTGTGGTGGGATTTGAACCCTGGTCCCCAGAACATTCACTGAGTTTCTGGATTAATAGTCCAGCAGTAACTTTAAATTTTGAAGAAAATTAATAGCACTAGGCCACCGCCTCTCTAAGTGATGCTAAAACTGCATGGTGAGGAGCTGGAATTGGCTGATGTCCTCCCCAGAGTCTTCTTATACACTACAGACCAGGCAACTCATGAGGAAGACACAGCCAACTTGACAATAGGGCTGCTGTCCTCTTGTGGAGTTCAGGCTCGCAAAGATGCTTTACAGACAGATCTCACATGCAAAAGATTGTGTGATGACATTACAAGGAGCTGGCCAGAATCATAGAAACATAGAACAGTACAGCACAGTGCAGGCCCTTCAGCCCTCAACGTTGTGCCGAGCTATGTCTAAACCCAAAATCTGGCTATTACACCACTTATAATTCTGGAGTGCTCCATGTGTCTATCCAATAACCACTTGAAAGTTCCTAAAGTCTTCAAGGGACTCCCCAGTGAGATCTCAAGGAGCTCCCTGTATCCACTGTTAAATGGAATGGGTAGTATGCTCAGACAAGCATCTTCTGGAGAAATATGCATGGGATTGCTCTGATTACGATTATCTACTTAGACTACCAAATTTACCATGACAGTGCCTGTCTCACATCAGCACAATGACTCCTTTCCAGGTACACCAGGACCACGATTCTGCCTGCCAAGACTCATCTGCAGCCTAAATTTGAAAGCAACGTGCCCTCATGCGACACAAACTGAAAAGCAAAGTGCACGACAATCGGAGATGCCCACAGACTCGACCTTCTAACAGCTGGTCAGACAGTCGGGACCCTGACAACACGTGACCATGTCACAGTAATGCCTTGTATCTGAACTAGTAGCATCAGGTAATGCCCAATATGTTTGCAATCTTAGTCACCTTCTGCAGGTATCAGAACCAGCACTAACAGATAACACAGCACTTCAGTCATTGTACCTAAACACAGGCTCCCTACCAGTGGACACACAGGCTATTCCAGAGGCCAATATTGTCAGTCCTGAACCCACTGACAGAATATTCTGGGTCACCCATACTAAGGACACTAGCTAAAAAAAGACTACACCTCCACTAACTGGTGTAACCGCACACTCAGGGTGCCTGAGCAAACTGAACCCAAAGTTCCAATACTTTATTAACCACTTAACCCAGAAGTAAGCTTTGATTCAAAGTTTTCTAAAACTTAGACTGAACGGGGTGGAGTTGGGGAGGGAGGGGGACTGGAGACGCAATGGGCTATGCACCAACTGCAGCTGCTCAATCTGCGCAGCTCTCTATCTGTAAATCGATTCGCGCTGTTAACTTGTTAGACTTGTGTGTTACCCAATGATTTGTACATAGTTTCCTACAGCGCACGCTGTTGCGTATCCTGTCACCGAGTGTTCCGACTAAAGAGGGAAGATGTAGACTGAGTGGTCATGTGAAAACATGATGACACAGCTAAAGAAGAGGCCGTGTGGTTGGCGTGTGGGTATTATCCCCGAAAATGTGGGCAGAGCATAAATATTATAGCAACTGTTAGGCTGGTGAATGAACTATGCTGAAAGTTCTTCCTGTCGGTGATTCAGGAACTCAACACATCTACAAGATCCAAAATTCATTAAAAAGGAAAACCTTTTATTGATTTATTGCACATAAAATGTAAAATATTAAACTGAATTGAAGCATTATGTTTATGAGAATGTAAAAGCAAAGTTTATCAAACTAACTGAGTGTGGTTTTGTGAATTTTCCCCGCCCTGCCCTGTGTATTGACTCCTAGATGGGACAAGATTCCTGACACGCTTACTGGAGCGATATTTTCTTCCAAGTCAAAGTTAAGGAGTGACAGGTGGCACAGTGGTTAGCGCTGCTGCCTCACAGTGCCAGGGACCCGGGTTCGATTCCTGGCTTGGGTGACTGTCTGTGCAGAGTCTGCACGTTCTCCCTTGGTCTGTATGGGTTTCTTCCCACTGTCCAAAGAGGTAGGTTGGCCATGCCAAATTGTCCCTTCGAGTCAGAGGGACTGGCTACGGTAAATGCTTGGGGTTACAGGGATAGGGCTTGGCTGGGATTGTGGTCAGTGCAGACTCGAGGGGCCGAGTGGCCTCCTTCTGCACTGTAGGGATTGTATGAAAATTAATTCCGTCAAAGTCAGGAATATGTCCTCTGACTCTTCATCAACAAATCGGTCAAAAACAAAATAACACGGATGTCGGAACCTGAAACAGAACAGAAAATGCTGGAAGATCTCAGCCTCATCCAGATTGGAAACTTTGGTTCAATTCTCTCTTCACAGAGGTTAACTGACCTGCTGAGATTTTTATTCAATTCTTCAGTTTGAAAATACATTTCCCTGCAAATTCACCCATTTTCCAAAATCATACTACCGAACGTACGAAATGTAGTCAAAACGGAATTACAAAAATGAATGTCTTATTGCCTTTAAAACAACACAGAAGTTTTTGATTACAAATGGGCTTTTCAAAACCGATAAAATTCAATATTTGATTTAAGCCATGACGCTTCTCAATTCTAACATTCTAGCACTTCGTTACATTTTGTTGATTGAGCAATAATCCAAGGTTGCAGTTATTTTTTGGTTGTTAGATGAACTTATCTGCTTTCTGCACTCAAATTTTCTGGTATTATTGGCAGGATAATCTGATGTAAATTTAACAGTAGCTTTAAGTAACTTCTCAATAATTCATAACAAGAGATTTCAATAACAATATTACAGCAGGTTACCATTGAACCGAAACTGAACTGGACTAACCATATAAATATTGTGGCTACAACAGTAGGAATTCTGTCACGGCTAACTCACCTTCCGATTCTCCAAAGTCTGTCTACCATCAACAAGGCACAAGTTAGGAATGTGCTGGAATACTCTCCACTTCCCTGGATGGTTGCAGCTCCAACAATACTCAAGAAGCTCGGCAGCATCCAGGAAAAAGAAGCTCATTTGACTGTCCCCCCATTCACTAATCTACACAGCCACTTCCTCAACCATCAACGCAAAGCAACAACAGTGTGTACAAATAGAAGGTGCACTGATTCAACTCAATGAATGTCCTCAGACAGCCTTCCAAACTCATGACCTGTACCTCCTGAAAGGACAAGGGTAACAGACATGTATATGATGTTGAGAGGTATTAATTGGGTGGATTCTCAGAGGCTTTCTTCCAGGGCTGCAATGGTTGCCACAAGAGGACACAGGTTAAGGGTGCTGGGAAGTAGACAGAGAGGAGATGTCAGGAGTAAGTTTTTCACTCAGAGGGTGGTGGGTGCATAGAATGGACTGCTGTCGGTGATGGTGGAGGCAAATTTGAAAGGGTCTTTTAAGAGACTTCTGGATGAGTACATAAGACTTAGTAAGATTGAGGGTTATAAGTAAACCTAATAGGTAGAGACATGTTCAGCGCAACTTGTGGGCAGAAGGGCCTGTTTGTGCTGCAGTTATTCTATGTTCTATGTTCTAGACATGTGGTAAATCTGCAAGTTTTCCTCCAAACCACACACCATGTTGGCTTAGAATTATTACTGTTCCTTCATTGCCACTGGGTCAAAATATAGGAAATCCCTTCCTAACTGCATTGTGGGTGTACCTACTCCTAATGGATTGCAACAGGTTGGCAATTAGAGATGGGCAACAAACATTGGTCTGGCCAGCAGTTCCCACATTCCATGACAATGATCATTACGTCATGAGGTTTAGGACGATGGTAAGAAAGGATAAAGGACAATCCAGAGTAATGAAGAATAATTAGCAGAGGGGAAACCAACTTCAATGGGACAAGGATATTGTTGGTCTGGTTAGACTGGAATCAAAGGCAGGAGGGAAAAATCAGTAGCTGGACAATGAGCTATGTTCAAAAATGAAATGGTTTGAACACATCCAAGATATAGTTCTCCAAAAATAAACAAGTCCAGAGTTTTCTGGATGATAAAGAGCTAGAAATGAAGATAACAAGGAGAAAATGTGCTCATGACTAGTGTTAGGTGGAAATACCAATGAGAACCAAGCTGAATACAAAAGGTTCAAAGGAGAGGTGAAGAAACAATCAAGAGAAGCAAATAAGATTGTGAGAAAAAACTGGCAGCCAACAACAGACTTGTGAAAAATGTTGTATCTCCTGGTGTAAAAAGAACACTAGCAAGTGGATACAAACCTGGCTGAGTAATGGGAAGCAAAGAATAATGGTCAATGCATATTTCTCATGCTGGAGGAAGGTTTATGATAGTGTTCCCAGGGTTGGTATTGGGACCCTTACCTTTCCAGATGAATACTAATGATCCTGTTGTGCAGGAGACAATTTCAATGTTTGCAAGTGATACAAAACTTCAGAGCATTATAAACTGTGAGGAGGATAGTGAAGAACTTTAAAATGACATGATTAGTGGGTAGAGTTGGCAGATAGGTGGCAGATGAATTTCATTGTAGAGATGTGAATTGATTCATTTTGATATGAAGAATATGGAGAGACAATATAAACTGAAGGCAACAATTCTAAAGGGAGACAGGGACTTGTTTTTTTTACGTATAAATCATTGAAGGTGGAAGGACAGGTGGAGAGAGCAGTTAATAAAGCATATTGCATTCTTCGCTTTATTAATAGATGTATAAATTACAGGGGCAAGGTGGTTATGCTGAACTTGTACAGGACACTAATTAGACTTCAACTGAAGCATTGTATACAGTTCTGAGTGTCACATTCACTGGAGAGATGGCAGAAGGCATTTACAAAAATAGTGCCAGGAATGAGAAACTTCCGTTGTAGGGATAGATTGGAGAAGTTGGAGCGATGAAAATTGTGGAAGCCAAAATTGACAGAAAAACAAAATGAAAGCAAAATAAATAATGTAACTGTCACAGAATCATAAAATGTCTACAGTGCAGAAGGAGGTGATTCAGCCCATCGTACTTACACTGACAATCCCATCCAAATCCTTTCCCTGCAGCTCTGCAATATATTTACCCTGTTAATCCCCTGATACTAAAGGGCAATTTAGCATGGCCAATCCACCTAACCGGCACATCTTTGGACTGTGGGAGGAAACCCATGCAGACACGGGGAAAACCTGCAAACTCCGCACAATCATCTAAAAAGAATTGTTAAAAACTTACTTTTTCTCTAGTTTGGTAGAGAGGAGTAATTTACAACAATGTTTTAGAAATTAAACAAATACTAAAAGCTTGAAAATGCCATTGAAAATGCGAAAAGTCATTGTTTAGATGCAGCCTACTCTAGTTAATACATAATTTCAGCTCAATCTCTATCAAGCAGATAACTACTCGATGATTACCCAGTCAGACCATCACATGGTATTCAATCACACAGAGCTACAGGTGATCATTTTGCTTTTGTATTTAACTTTCAGTAAACTTTTATTTTGAACTTGGAGATTCTTCCTTCTGTATCTAACTCTATTAAAAGCTTTATAATTTTACAGACATCCATTAGGTCACCCCACAGCCTTAACTTCATAGAAATCATAGAACCCTACAGTGCAAAAAGAGGCCCTTTGGCCCATCGAGTCTGCACTGAACACAATCCCACCCAGGCCCTACCCCCATATCCCTACATATTATACCCACTAATCTCTCTAACCTACATATCCCTGGACACTAAGAGGCAATTTCTTAGCACAGCCAATCAACCTAACCCACACCTCTTTGGACTGTGGGAGGAAACCAGAGCATGCAGACATGAGGAGAATGTGTAATCTCCACACAAACAGTGGCCCGAAGTGGGAATTGAACCCAGGACTCTGGAGCTGTGAAGCAGCAGTGCTAGCCACTGTGCTACCATGCCACTCTTGTCTAATTCCTGATGTCATCAAACCAAGGTTTTATACCAGTTGAATATAAATAGCAGTTTGCTATTTTTCAATTCCACTCCTTTAGAAAAGACATTCATATTTAATTTGCTTTTATTAGGTCTGTATTAACCAGGTCACTTTTTTAAATGATGTTTGTATTTGAACTCCCAGATCCCTTTTCTCCTCTTTCCCCATTTAGCTTCTGATTTTCCAACTAATATGTGATTTCCTTATTTTTCTTCCCAAAGTGTTCTTCCTCATACTTACCTGATTTGAGATTCATTTGTCATTCTGCAAATTTATTAATGTCTTCTTGTAATTAGCTGCATTCCTCTTGAATGTTGACTTATCTCCCTAAATTTGGTGTCATTCATAAATTTAGAAAGTGTGCAGAACTTATCCATCCTGCTCGCCATGGGGATTTGAGTGGACAGGACAGGACCATGCCAAGGTCCATTAACCTTGGGCCAATGGCCCTGATTTCACCAACACGCCCCCACCCCCCACCTCCCCAACAACTCTGAAATCAGGGCAAGTGAAGCTCACAGAATGGCATTCTCCGTTAGCCTCAGGTGCAATGTTATGAGCGTTGGTGTGCCTGTAAAATTCTGGTCTATGCCTTTCTTGAACATAAAGTGAAAGTTAAATTGTGAATGATAGTGTTCTCCACATTTGTCTTACCCCATCTTCAATCTACCTCTTTGAGTAGCTAACCTTTCCTCTTTCTGTGTTGCAGCCTGTTAACTATATATTTGGTTACTTGTTCCTTGACTCTTATCACTGGGTCAAAATCCTGGAATTCCTTCCCTAACAGATTGTGGATCAACCCACAGCAGGTGTCCTGCAGCAATTCGAGAACTCAGTAAAGTTTTACAACACCAATTTTAAATCCAACCAATTTATTTGATAGTAAATTCGCGAGCTTTCGACTTTATAGCCTTCGTCAGTCAAATGCAGTGTTCTGGTCTGCAATAGCACTCATATCCACACAGACAGTTACAGATTGCTGATTAGAATGTGAGTCCTTACATCTAACCTGCTATTCAAGTGTTAAAGTGGCTAACAATGTGTGTGAGCATTGGTTAGAGAATTGTGTATTTTCTCCAGACAGCACAGTAAGTGAGGTTTTTTGCTAACCCAGGCAAGTTACGGGGGTTACAGATAGTGTGTCATGAAGCCAAGATCGCTATTAAGACCGTCCTCATGTGTGCGGAACTTGGCTATCAGTCTCTGCTCAGCAACTCTACGCTGTCGTGTGTCACGAAGGCCCCCTTGAAGAATATTTACCCGCAGGTCGGAGGCCGAATGCCCATGACTGCTGAAGTGTTCGCCCACAGGAAGGGAACTGTTTTGCCTGGAGATTGTTGAGCGATGCTCATTCATCTGCTGTCGTAGTGTCTGCATGGTCTCTCCAATGTACCATGCTTCGGGACATCCTTTCTTGCAACGTATTAGGTAGCCAACGTTGGCAGAGTTGCAAGAGTATGTACCGTGTACCTGGTGAATGGTATTCTCACGTTTGATGATGTCGTCCATGTCTATGATCTGGCATGTCTTGCAGAGGTTGCTGTGGTAGGGTTGTGTGGTATTGTGGTCACTGTTCTCCTGAAGATTGGGTAGTTTGCTGCGAACAATGATCTGTTTGAGGTTGTGCAGTTGTCTGAAAGCAAGAAGTGGGGGGGTGGGGATGGCCCTAGCGAGATGTTCATCATCATCAATGACATGTTGAAGACTCTGGAGAAGATGTCGTAGTTTCTCCGCTCCGGGGAAGTACTGGACAACAAAGGGTAGTCTGTCCACCGTGTCCCGTGTTCCCGTGTTTAAATTGGTTGGATTTAAAATTGGTGTTGTAAAACTTTACTGAGTTTACCCCAGTTCAACGCCGGCATCTCTGCAATTCGAGAAGGCAGCTCACCACCTCCTTCTCAAGGGCAAGTAGGGATGGGCAATAAATGCTAGCCAGCCAATGAGACCCATGTCCAACGAATGAATAAAAAAAAACTCTGCATATTCTGAACTTATTAATTAGTCTGTTGTGTGGCAACTTATCACATGCCTTTAGAAAATGTGGATAACTCATGCCTACTGCATTATCCTTATCTATTCTCTTCATTACCTCCTTAAAGAATTCAGTCACGCTGGTCAAGCAAGGTTTTCTTCAATGGAAATTCATACAGACTATTTGTTATTATGGGTGGGATTCTCCAATCTTGTGCCTGTTTGCCCCACTGTCAGTGAGAATGGTGAATTTGGCATTCCAGTCAGAACCCCATTCACTGGCGCTGTGTGTAAATAATATCATTTATATTAATGATTTGGATGAGAATATAGGGGCATGGTTAGTAAGTTTGCAGATGACACCAAGATTGGTGGCATGGTGGACAGTGAAGAAAATTATCTCCAATTGCAACAGGAGCTTGATCAGTTGGGTCAGTGGACTGATGAATGGCAGATGGAGTTTAATTTAAACAAATGCGAGGTGATGCATTTTGGTAGATTGAACCAAGGCAGGACTTAGTTAATGGTAGGGCATTGGGGAGAGTTACAGAACAAAGAGATCTAGGAGTACGTGTTCATAGCTGCTTGAAAGTGGAGTCACAGAGTGGTGAAGAAGGCATTCGGCATGCTTAGTCTCATTGGTCAGAACATTGAATACAGGAATTGGAATGTCTTGTTGAAGTTGTACAAGATATTGGAAAGGCCACACTTGGAATACTGTATGCAATTCTTGTCATCCTATTATAGAAAGGATATTATTAAAGAACAAGAACAAAGAACAAAGAACAAAGAGCAACACAGAATGGGAAACAGGCCCTTCGGCCCAACGAGCCCGTGCTGCCACCCCGATGTTCCCACCTCTACCCGTGATCCCTGTCTATTTTATAGATCTATGGATTAAAAACCAAATTTGAGACAATTTAGGGAGAATTTGTTTTGCCAATTAGCCTAAGAACACATCTTTGGGATGTGGGAGGAAACCGGAGCACCCGGAGAAAACCCACGCAAGCACGGGGAGAATACACAAACTCCCACAGACACAGGTCCAAATCCATGTATCTGCACAGCACAGCTATAGTCACTGAGCTGTCGTGTTGCCCATCAAATGGTCCAGGTCAAGCGCACACTAACGAAATGAAGCACTAGGATACTCTCGAAAAAAAAAATCCAAGAGCAGCCCTCTCACGACCCATCGCGTGTATGCCCCTCGTTAGACAACAAGGTGGACCAAAGCACCTGTAGGATAAAAACAAGTACATCAATATCATCATCTATTTACACACTTCCCAGGGACTCCCAAGGCTCATGATCCTATTTTAAATCAGTTTTCTATACCCCTCCATTCCCATTCTGTTCATGTGCCCATCTAAGTATTTCTTAAATAACTCCAGAGTACCTGCCTCCACACTTCACTTGGCAGTGCATTCCATACCCCCACCACCCTCTGTGTGAAAAAACTCCCTCCAGCATCCAAATTATACCTTACCCTCCTCACCCTAAGCCCGTCACCCCTCGTGCTATTTAAGTCCATCCTAGGAAAAAGCTTAACCCTATCTATCTATACCCCTCATAATCTTGTACACCTCTATTAGATCTCCTCTAAGTCTACGTCTTTCTAAGGAAAACAGTTCCAATTTGCCTAATCTCTCCTCGTAACTCAAACCTTCCATACCAGGCAGCATCCTGGTAAACCTCCTCTGCACTCTCTCCAGAGTCTCCATGTCCTTCCGGTAGTAAGGCGACCAGAACTGGACCCAGTATTCCAAATGAGGTCTAACCAACGTTTTATACAACTGCAACATTAAAGGCCAGCTCTTGTACTCTATTCCCCTTCCTATAAAGGCTAATATACTATATGCTTTCTTCATAACCTTCTCCACTTGCTCTGCCACTTCAGAGACTTGTTCACCTGCACCCCCAGGTCCCTCTGCATTTCTATACTCTTAATAGGTCTACCCTTTATCATATACCTCCCCTCTACATTCTTTCTCCCGAAATGCATCATCTCACATTTATCAGGATTGAATTCCATCTGCCATCTGTCTGCCCAAGCTACCAGCCTATCTATGTCTGCTGCATCGCCTGACAATGCTCCTCACTATCCGCAAGTCCAGCCATCTTTGTATCGTCTGCAAACTTGCTGATCACTCCACTTACTCCCTCTTCCAAGTCATTTATATATATTATAAATAGAAGAAGTCCCAGTACCGAGCCCTGCGACACACCACTAGTGACCGACCTCCAGCTAGAGAAACACCTTTCCACTATTACTCTCTGTCTCCTATTTCCAAGCCAGTTACTGGGCTCTACAATCTCCACTGCGAACGAGGATGGAGGTTTTTAGCATCTATTTCAATTGCCAAATGTTCTCTTCTTTAATAGGATTCCACAATTTTACTCCCATCAATGTTAAGCTAATGGGTCTATAATTCCCTCGATATGTTTGATCTCCTTCCTTCAATGTACGTACAATGTTAAATATCTGTAAGCTCTCTGGCACTACATCTTTTCTAAGAAATGATTAAATCTGTTCCTATCCCTCTGATATTTCTTTCCAGGAATCTTTCTCAAGAAAAGAGTTCCAATACATTGAGATGAGGGGATTTATCCTCCTTCAGTTTGATTTGCTTATTTAACATTTCCTCTTTGTATTTTAAATGTGGTTATAACATTTCTTATCTCATCTTCTGATGACCCCATCTATCTCCCAAATAAAATATGGAGGCAAAGTAAATATTTAATATTTCATCTATTGCTGCTTACAATTTTATCCTGTCTATTCCTCTTCTAACTCTGACTTTTTTGTGTCTGTAGAATACTTTACCATTCAGTATTCATAGAATCCCAACAGTGCAGAAGAGACCATTTGGCCCCCCAAGTCTATGCCGACTGTCCGAAAGGGCATCACACTGAAGCCCTCTCCCCTATTCTATCCTGTAATTTTGCACATTTATCATGTCTAATCCATCTAATCTACATATCAGGGGATACTAAGGAGCAATTTAGCATAGCTAATCCACCTAACCTGCATATTTTTCCTTGATAATTTCAGTTCATAATTCTTCTTTGCCTTCCTGACTGTTTTAACTTCTTTTCTCATCTCTTAATATTCCCCTCAAGCTCTCCCTTGCTGTTCAGCCACTCATTGTATGCCTTCCTTTACCCTTTCTCCTGAACCATTATTTATCCATGGTGTCTCATTAGTGTTCAGTTTGATCTTGCTTTTTAATAGAGTATATATTTTTCCTCGATACTGCTGAACACTGTTTCAAATATTTTCTCCTTGCTGTTCTGGCATGGTGGCACAGTGGTTAATGTTTCTATTTGACTGGTTCTTTCTCAATGCAATGTATTTTATGTATTCTGAAATATCCCTTTATTCTGTCACTTCTTCACAACCTGTAGATTCTTAAGCTGGTTAATATTTCAATCCATATATCACTTGTAAAAATAAATGGCCTTTGTATAACTCCTTGGGATTTGACCTCTGTTATCCCAAGAAGTATTAGCACATCTTTAGGAATAACGGGTGGGATTTTATGACCTCGCTCAGGTAAGATTGTAAAATTCAGTCCAAGGCCAATGGAGATGTCCATTTTGCGAGCCTTGCCTGCCCTGATTTCGGGGCAGGTGAGGTGGTAAAATTCCGACCAACAAATGCCAGTAATTTCTTTTTGTGTGAATCTTAGCCATTCATGGTTCCAATCATTTTAAAACATTTGTTTTAAAAAAGTAATGTTATAAATTAATCAGGATGATATTTACACATATTATGTATATAATAAAAATATAGAGGACAATCTTACCAAAACAATTTTAAGTGCCAAACAACTGTGAAAATGGGAGAGAATTACTTCTTTTTTTTGGGTGCGTTAAAATGGAATCTTGAAAAAAAAGAAGCAAAATCTGTTTCCTGCCAACAGGGGAGGGGGCAGGGCCCAAGTTTCACAAAAGCCAGCTGACAGCAACAAAGTGTGCCATTGTGCTTGCTCAGATTTCTGGGTTTGCAGAACACACAGATCTAACATTCACTGCATCCCCCAAGCTACCACTGCTTTCCAAGGCAGATCACACATTCCCCCCCCCCTCCACAGCTAATGTGGGTATCTGTACCTGCTAGCCCTCTACGTGGGTCACCCAAACCCCCAACCTTGCATATGCTCATGGACCGGCCAATTGAAGGTTGAAGTGCATGCAGTGCGGCCCTCCCTCTCCTTGATCACTGGGTTGTAGAATTTGTAGTGTACCTACCCCTTATCTGCCCCTTTTGCACTCCCCAGTGCCTATTGGTGCCCCATGGGCAGTACCAGGGTGCCAGGCTGGCATTGCCAGGATAGCACTCTCCAAGGGGCATCCCAGTCTTCAACCTCCTTTTGGGAGGGAGGGGCTCAACGGTCTCCAATCCTACTGGTGAGGCCATTATGTCTGCTCTCCAATGATGTGAGCCATGCCTGATAATCGCTGGAGAGTACCTTCATTGGCAAGGTATAAGCAAGTGAATGGGTCCACAGGAGTCTTAAATCAGCCTCGCAGGTGGAGGATGTGGTCAAGAAGGCATACGGTGTACTGGCCTTCATTAATCAAGGTATTGAGTTTAGGAGTCGGGAAGTAATGCTGCAACTTTATAAGACCCTTGTCAGACCCCACTTGGAGTACTGCGCGCAGTTCTGGTCGCCTCACTATAGGAATGATGTGGAAGCTATTGAGAAGGTGCAGAGGAGATTTACAAAGATGTTGCCTGGATTGGGAGGCATGCCCTTTGAAGATAGGTTGAGGGACCTAGTCTGTTCTTTCTGGAGAGACGAAGGTTGAAAGGTGACCTGATAGAGGTTTATAAGATGTTGAGAGGAATTGATAGGGTGGATTCTCGGAGGCCATTTCCCAGGGCTGAAATGGTCGCTACGAGAGGACACAGGTTTAAGGTGCTGGGCAGCAAGTACAGAGGAGATGTTGGGGATAAGTTTTTCACTCAGAAGGCGGTAAGTGAATGGAATCGGCTGCCGTCAGGAGTGGTGGAGGCGAACTCACTGGGGTCTTTTAAAAGACTTCTGGACGAGTACATGAGTTTAAATGGGATTGGGAGTTACAGATAGTTCTATGGCCTACTACGTATGGGCATGATCGGCGCAACTTGTGGGCCGAAGGGCCTGTTTGTGCAGTAGTGTTCTATGTTCTATGTTCTAACCTTGGCCATTGCATCCCGGGATCACTTGTAATATTTAAGTTGCACTTTAAATTGCAAGCCCTCACAATGAGACAATTATTAGGTAATCCTGTGATTCTAGTCATCATTAAATGATTAAGCAATATCCTATCCTTCTTCACACCAGTGCTGTCGGACCATCTACATTCATCTGAGACAGGTAAAGTGCATGATGTGGAGATGCCAGCGTTGGATTAGGGTAAATACTATAAGAAGTCTCACAATACCAGGTTAAAGTCAAACCTGTTGGAATTTAACAATTCAACCCCAGGCCTTATTCCTGCAAACTCTCATATCTAACCCCACCCCAACACTAAGGGACAATTTAGCATGGCCAATTCACATAACCTGCACATCTTTGGACTGTGGGAGGAACCCAGAGCACCTGTTGGAATTTTACCTGGTTTTGTGAGACTTCTTACAGATATAGGTGTATAAAAAGTTCAAAGAGCTCGGAGATGTTGGGGATCTAGAGAAGTATAAGGCTTATAGAAGAGAGCTTAAAAAGGAAATTAGGAGAGCCAGAAGGGGTCATGAGAAGACCTTGGCTGGTAGGATTAAGGAGAATCTCAAGGCCTTCTACAAATATGTGAAAAGTAAAAGGATGAGAAGAGAAGGGATAGGACCTATAAAAGGTGAAGGGGGAAAAGTCTGTATGGAACCGGAAGAAATGGCAGAGGTGCTTAATGAGTACTTTGCCTCAGTATTCACGGTGGAAAGTGATCTGGGAGGATGCACTACAAGTTTGCGGCAGACTGAAACGATTGAGTATGTAGATATTAAGAAAGCGGATGTGTTAGAACTTTTAAATGCTATCAAGATAGACAAGTCTCCAGGACCAGATGGGATGTACCCCAGGTTATTGTGGGAGGTGAGGGATGTCATTGCAGAGCCCCTGGCAATGATCTTTGCGTCATCGATGGAGACGGGAGAGGTTCCGGAGGATTGGAGGATTGCGGATGTGGTCCCTATTTTCAAGAAAAGGAACAGGGATAGTCCTGGAAATTACCGACCGGTGAGTCTGACCTCAGTGGTTGGTAAGCTGATGGAGAGGCTTCTGAGGGACAAGATTTACGAGCATTTGGAGAAGTTTAGGTTGATTAGAAATAGTCAGCATGGTTTTTGTAAAAGGCAGGTCGTGCCTTACGAGCTTAATTGAGTTCTTCGAAAATGTGACTGAACACATTGACGAAGGAAGAGCAGTGGACGTGGTGTACATGGACTTCAGCAAGGCACTTGACAAGGTCCCACATGCAAGACTTCTTGAGAAGGTGAGAGGCCATGGGATCCAAGGGGCTTTGGCCTTGTGGATCCAGAACTGGCTTGCCTGCAGAAGGCAGAGGGTGGTTGTGGATAGCTCTTTTTCTGCGTGGAGGTCGGTCACCAGTGGAGCGCCCCAGGGATCTGTTCTAGGACCCTTGCTGTTTGTCATTTTCATAAATGACCTGGATGAGGAAGTGGAGGGAAGGGTGAGTAAGTTCGCCGATGACGCGAAGGTCAGTGGTGTTGTGGATGGTCTGGAGGGATGTCAGAAGTTGCAGCATGACATCGACAGGATGCAAGACTGGGCGGAGAAGTGGCAGATGGACTTCAACGCGGATAATTGTGTTGTGGTCCATTTTGGCAGATCCAACGGGATGAATGAGTACACTATCAAAGGTAGGAGTCTTAGCTGTGTGGAAGAGCAGAGGGATCTTGGGGTCTGGGTCCATAAGACTCTCAAATCGGCCTCCCAGGTAGAGGATGTGGTTAAGAAAGCTTACGGTGTACTGGCCTTCATTCATCGAGGGATTGAGTTCAGGAGTCAGGAGGTAATGCTGCAGCTTTATAGGACCCTTGTCAGACCACACTTGGAGTACTGTGCGCAGTTCTGGCCGCCTCACTATAGGAAGGACGTGGAAGCTATTGAAAGGGTGCAGAGGAGATTTACAAGGATGTTGCCTGGATTGGGAGCATGCCTTATGAAGACAGGTTGAGGGAGCTGGGACTGTTCTCCCTGGAGAGACGAAGGTTGAGAGGCGACCTGATAGAGTTTTACAAGATGTTGAGAGGAATAGATAGGGTGGACTCTCAGAGACTATTTCCCAGGGCTGAAATGGTCATGACGAGAGGGCACAGATTTAAGGTGCAGGGAAGCAAGTACAGAGGGGATGCTAGGGGAAAGTTTTTCACTCAGAGGGTGGTGAGTGAATGGAATCGGCTGCCGTCGGTGGTGGTCGAGGCGAACTCGCTAGGGTCTTTTAAAAGACTTCTGGATGAGTATATGGGATCCAATGGGATTGGGGGTTATAGATAGGTCTATGGCTGGGTAGGTTTTGATGTGTTCGGCACAACTTGTGGGCCGAAGGGCCTGTTTGTGCTGCAGTGTTCTATGTTCTATGTTCTATAAAGAGACCATTGGAATAGCAAATTGGAGGTGACACAATCTAGGCTGAAAGCTTCAATGGCAGATGAGCTGAGGTCGGTATTTGAGCTGGGGAACGTTTTCTTTGTGAAATGAGATGGAAAATTATTAATCTATTATTCATCACTTAGAGAAATGACATAGATGAGTATGTGGAGGTAGCGTTGGTAAGCTTGTGGATGGCACAAGGATTGGCCGGGTGGTTAACAGTGAGGTAGAGTGCCTTGGGCTACAAGAATATATCGATAGGTTGACCCAATGTGCTGATAAGTGGAAGATGGAATTTAACCCTGAAAAGTATGAAGTGATGCACTTTGGAAGGAGTAATTTGACAAGGAAGTTTTCAATGAATGGCATGACACTAGGAAGTTCTGTGGAACAAAGGGGGATATTGGCACGTTTGACCATAAATCTTGGTAGGTGGAAGGGCATGTTGGTAGAGGTGGTGAAAAAGGCATATGGGACACTTGCCTTTATCAATCGAGCCATAGGTTACAAAAGCAGGAAAGTCATGTTGGAGTTGTATAGAACTTTGGTGAGGCCACAGCTGGAGTACTGTGTGCAGCTTTGATTGCCACATTATAGGAAGGACATGAATGCACCGGATGAGGTATAGAGAATGCTGCCTGTGATGGAAGATTTAAGTTATGAAGAGTGGTTGGGTTGGTTTGGATTGTTTGCATTGGAACAAAGGCAGGAGTGACCTGATCGAGGTGTACCAGATTATGAGAGACATGAGCAGAATGGATAAGGAACATCTGCTCCCCTTAGTTGAAGGATTAGTATTGAAAGGACACAAATTCATGATAAGGGGCAGGAGGTTTAGGGGGGAAATGTAAGAAAAAAACCTTTCTGCCCAGAGGGTGGTGACAGTCTGGAATGCGCTGCCTGGGGGGACAGTGGAGGTCCTCACATCTTTAAGTACCTGGATGTGCACTTGGAGCATCTTCACATTCAGGGCAATAATGGGCCAAATGCTGGTAAATGAGATGATGTGGGAGGTCAGGTGTTTCTCATGTGCTGGTGCAGACTCAATGTGTCGAAGAGCCTCTTGTGCACTCTCTGATTCTAAGATTATTTCAGATGCAGAAGTTGCAAACATTTTAACTTAGCCTTTGACAGCAACCAGACAGAGGAGAGATAATGCACTAGGGTCATCGAGAACGCGTGGATTTTTGTGCTCAGGGTTCTTTTGGCTTGGCTTGGCAGTTATCTGTCAACCACTTCAAAGCACTTGGTTCGAGTGGTGTTAATTATTGTATCAGGAAGCTGAACTAACTAGTGACTCATCAGGGGGCCTTTAAAAGAGACAGGCTTTTCAAACCACACAGTCAATTAGGAGCTGGCAGGGAGATAGGCGACTATGCCGGAGTGAGACGCAGACTGAGTGGGTGGAGAATTACCTTCAGGTGGGGATTCAGTGCGGTAAAAACAGGAATTATTCTAAGTTGGGGGACAGGAGCAGCTGAGCAGAATTGGACCTGGGTGTAAACCTCACCTTTGGAGCGGAGTGTGAAAAGGAGACAGCACAGAAGAACCAGATGTTTGTTGGTTATTAAGAAACAGCTGTAAATTGAGAAGGTGTTTCAGTTTTAAAGAAGTTTCTATTTGGATTTGAGTAAGGCTCATGAAGGGAAGGTCTGAGCCGATAAAGTCAAATAATGTAAATAAACCAAAGTAATATAAAATGAACGTAGGGAATTAAAGTTAAGATAAGACAGAGCAGCTCGGTTGTGTGAAATGTGTGTCCTGTAACATTTGGAAAGTAGCGTACGTTATTGGTGATGTGGATGATTGCATGTGGAGGAAGTCTACGGCTACAGGAACCTTGAGTCATTGTGGTGCACCAGTGAGGCTGAGAGCTATGTGGATAGCATGTTCACAGAGGTTGTTACACTGTGGGTTAGGATTAACAAGGCCAGGCAACCCAACAGAGCCGAGTAGGTCCCTCGGGGTTCTGCTTGCTAAACGGTTCTGTGTTTTAGATGCTGGTGAGGGTGGTGGTTCCTCAGAGGTGCAGTCAGAGACAGACTTGTGGTACTGGAAGGCCAGTGATCATGGAAGGCAGAATAATAGTGATAGGGGATTTGTTACTGAAATAGGTATAACTGCGACTCTGGATGTGACTCCGGGATGGGATGTTGCCACCCTGGGGCTAAGGATGCCATAGAGCATCTGCCAGATGTCTTGGCCATGTCGGGCTGGAGGAGGATGTAGTCCTGCATTTAGCATTTTGGGAACTTGGTTGAAAATTAGCAAGCCGGGCTGTAAAGTTTATTGGGGGGCATTCTACAGGCTTTAGCTGGATGCTGGACGTGAGTGCCCCAGCTATTTTTTTTAGCAACATGATGGTAAAATCTGGCCTATAGATACAAAATTGGCTGAATAGCAGGAGCCAATGAGTAATGGATATTTTTCAGCCTGGAGGAAGGTTTGTAGTGCTGTTTCCCGGGAATCAGTATTGGGATTCTTGCTTTTCCTTGATTAATCTGGATCTTGGTGGGCAGAGACAATTTCAAAGATTGCGGATGGTACACAACTCGGAAGCATTGTAAACTGTGAGGAGAGCAATGTCAAACTTCAAAAGAACATGGACATGTTGATGCAGGTGGCAGATGGTGTCCAATGCGAAGAAGAGTAAAGTGATTCATTTTGACAGGAAGAACATGGAGAAACAGTTTAAAATAAAAACAATTCTGAAGGGTGTGAAGGAGTAGAGGGATCTGGGTGTTTACCTCATTGAGTTATCGAAGGTAGTCGGAAGAACACTCCATAAAGCAAGCAGCATTCTTGGCCTTATTAATAGGGGCATAGAATATAAGGGCAAGGAAATTATGTTGAACTCGTATAGGATGCTAATTGGACCTCTGCTGCAGGAGTTTTGGATGCTGCACTTTAGGAAAGATGTGTACAGATTGGAGAGAGTTCAAAAGAGATTTGCAAGGATGGTTCCAGAGATGAGATGGAGAAGTTGGGACTGTTTTCCTTGGGGAGAAGTTGGCTGAGAGGAGATTTGATAGAGAAGTTTAAAGTCATGAACAGACTAGATCGGATAGGGAGAAACTATTCCTGCTCGTAAAAGGAATCAAGAAGGCACAGATTTAAGGTGACTTGCAAAGGAAGCAAATATGGTGTAGGGGAAAAAAAACAATCACGTAGCAGTTGGTTGGGGTTTGGAATGCACTGCCTGAGTGAAGTGCAGTGGAGACAGATTCAATCGCAGCGTTCAAGAGGGAATCAGATAATTATTTAATTATCTGAATAGAAATGATATACAAGGGTTTAGGGGAAAGGCAAGGGAATAGCGTTAAGTCATAATACTGATTTAGAGAGCTAGGGCAGACACAATGGATCAAATGGCCTCTTCCAGCACCACAACAATTCCGTGATTTAATTCTGGAGACCGGATTGGAGAGATTTAAATAAGAAGTGCGGGTATGGGGGATCTGATTCATTATTGTAACATATGAGTAGTGAGCATTGACATGTATGAAAAGCTGAAGAGGATGACTCTTCAGGTGTTAACTGAATCAAAGTCTTTTCTATCAATGACATTAGAGGGATTATGATATTGGAGCTCTCAATGACATGTGATTTGTGCATCCGGTAGATCCTTAAACAATGTATAAGTTTGGACTATTGCCTTTTCGTGCCTTGCAGGGTCCTCGGCTAAGTGTAGTATCAGGATGGTCAGGATTAAAAGAGTTATCTATGGCACTGTAGAAACAATACACTCCCTATAACGATACAAGAGAGAGTCACTTGACCAGGAATCTGGAAGAAGAAAGGTTTAGACTAAATAATACCCTAATATAATATTCACACAATAAACGTATCATTGCTTAGGCATACCTGTGTCTGTGCTATTATTCACCCACACACATGAGGACAGCCTCAACCAGGATCTTGAGTTCGCGTCACACTATCTGTAATCCCCATGACTTGCCTGAACTTGCAACAACTCATTTGCTGTCCTGTCTGGAGACAATACACATCCCTTTAACCTATGCTTAATGCCGTCTCCACTCACATTATCTGCACCTTTAAGACTTGAATAGCAGGTTAGCTGTAAAGACTCACATTCTAATCAGTATTCTGTAAACTGTGTGTGCCTTGTTATGTCCTGTTTCTGAACAGAACCTTCCACTCACCTGGTGAAGGAACAGCGTTCCAAAAGCTTATGAGTTTGCTATCAAATAAACTTGTTGGACTTTAACTTGGGTTGCGAGACTTCTTCCTGAGTTTACCCCCACTCCAGCACTGGCATCTCCACATCATGACTATTATTCCTTAGCCAGCCATAGCAATATACAACAACAAGGTGCTCAATTGTGAGGGCTGTCTGGGTAAAGTGATCTTCATAAAGAGGTGCACTGTTGCCTGACTTTGACAGAGAATGACCAAAGTTGCCTGGAACGACTTCAGGGTCCAAGTATTGTTTACAGTGGGCATTTTCATTGCTACAGCCAGTGACGATATTCAATGAAAATGGGACTTGAGTTTTATTACAAGAGCTGACACAACTCCCTATAGCTTTGAAAGAAAGTCCAGCCTTCGGAAACATAAATGAGCAAAGGGATCCAATCTTCCACTCAGTCAGCTCTGTTTGCAATTGAGTCCTGAGAAGCAAATCCATTCTTTGATATGGTGCCTGAAGAGCTTTCAGTTGCATTTATATAGCACCTCTCACAACCACCAAACAGCCCAAAGCTCTTTGTCAATAAAATACCTTTAATGTGTAGTCATTTTTGTAATGCAGGAAATGCTGCAGCTAATTAGCAAAGTCCCACAAACAGGAACTATTAAAAAAGACTTTGCACTTTTCTACCACCTTAAATGACCTCAGGCCATCTCAAAATGCTTCAAAGTCAATGAAGTTTTGGGACTGTCCTCACAGTTACAACACAATAGAAAGTCTCACAACATCAGGTTAAAGTCCAACAACTTGTTGTTGTGAGTCTTCTTACTGTGTTTACCCCAGTTCAACGCCAGCATCTCCGCATTATGACTCACAGTTATAACGCAGGGAATGTCGCACAGCAAGGTGCAACAAACAGCCATGTGATACAGACAAAATCATTTGTGTTCATGGTTTCGATTAAGAATAAATATTAGCCAGGAGCCCAAAGAAAGCTCCTTACTCTCCACTTATGCCGTGTCAAGGAAAACTGGACTTTGCAACAAAATCTCATCGCAACAAAAAGCTGCATTTCACTAGCGCCTTTCCTGTATAAAGGTTCCAAAGCATTTCACATATGATGTGCAAGAGATGTTTGGATGACTGGAGGAGCTAACAAAAGATATGTTAGGGCCATGGAAAGATTTGACAATGATGAGGAGGATTTTAAATTTGAGATGTTGCCAGATTGGAAACCATCGTAGATCAGTGAACACAGGGGTGGATGAGACCTGGTGCAATTCAGAATCGCCTCAACCGGATTTTGGATGAGCTTGTGGAAGGTATAAAATTGAAAGCTGAGCCAGAGGATGGTGGATTAGTCAAGTCGAGAGGTAATAAAGAGGAGGTCTCCTGGCGCAGGGGATAGCCTCTGAACCAGAAGCTCGGAGATCAAGTGCCACCCTAGGGCTTGATGGCTAAGGAAGGTACGTTCATAACACGGCCAAAAGAGTTCAGTGTCAACCTGCAAAATCCTTCCAAACACACCAATGCTGGTGGTAAGATCAGGAGAAACTCCTGGTCAGGCATGCTTGATGTGGAGTGGTGACCCTCAAGCTACAAGGCTCTGGCAACAGAGTAGCGACTTGTACCTTTGGAAACAGAGGAAAATCTATTTAGTTCACCACCAGGTACACAAAGTGAATTCCTATTGTCAGGTGACAAATGCAAAGATAAGGGGTTTAGCACAAGATTATAGAATCCTACAGTGCAGAAGGAGGCCATTCAGCCCATCGAGTTTGCACTGACCGTATCCCATCCAGGCCCTATTCCCGTAATCCCTCATATTTACCCTGCTAATCCCCTGACACTCCACTATTCGTCACTCTGCCCTCATTTGCTTCAGCCCAAATTCAGGAATGTTCTCATTCTACCTCTCCCTATCCTCCTGGAATCCCTCTCTGTAAACCGACCCACTCCTCTCTCCCCCCTCTCTTTCTGAAATCTGTCTACCCCACCTATGTAAACCCCTCAACCCCTCACTCTCCTCCCTAATCCCCTCTACCTCTCTGTGTAAACCTTCCTCACCTCCCTTAACCTCTCAATATCTGTCTTCCTAAACCTCTATACTCCTCCCTCTACCTCTCTCTCTCTCTCCTCCCTCAACCTCTCTATCTCTCATTAAACTTCTCAGCCCTTCTCTCTTGACCCTGAACCTTATTATTTGTCTCTCCCCCAAAAGCTCACTACCTCTCTCCCTTTGCACAAACATCTCCACCTCTCTCTGTGTTCCGTAGACCTCTCTGCCTCTCATTCCTGAACATCTCCACGTCTCTTTCTCTTCCTTTACGAGGCACGTGAAAGGTAGCCCTTTGTCTGAGCTTTCGGCCACCTATCCTGACCCCATCTTATTTGGCTCAGTGTCAGTTTTGATTTTGCTCGCTATAAAGTGCCATGAATTGTTTTCCTTTGGTAAAGGTGCTACGTAAATGCAAGTTTAATTCCATAAGCCTTAACTTTCAGAACAAGTCACAAATGTGGCACCTTATCAGACGGCTTTTGGAAATCCATATGCGCAATCATGTTTGCCTCCGCGTATTCCTTCAAATATTCTGTCTGGAGTAGAAAGGTTGCAGGCTAGGAGGCCTGAGTGCAGGCTGTCTCTCTGTCCTGCTGGCTACAGACAGCGCTAAGATCCATCAAGCAGGGGGAAGGGAGAGATTAACATAATAAAAACAGGATGTCCCATTTCCTGTTTGAGGCCTTGATTTTCACCAGCACAAACAGTTCTTGAAATTACCACCAGTTGACAGTTTTAGTACACTGACTAGTGTCTTTAATAGTATTTGCTGAAGCTTCAGCGTGCAATAAAAATATGTGGCCACTGCATTCTGGTCTACAAAAGACTTGTAACCGATGGCTCCATCTCTGTTTCAGCCCATCATGCCTCCTTCTATAAAAAGTGTTCATAATCTGAGGTGGATTAGTACCGCTGCCTCACAGTTGCAGGGACTTGGTGTTTGATCCCTGGCTTGAATCACTGTCTGTGTGGAGTCTGCATGTTCTCCCACGTCTGCGTGGGTTTCCTCCAGTTTCCTCCCACAGTCTGAAAGACGAGCCGGTTAGGTGCACTGGCTGTGCTAAATTCTCCCTCAGTGTACCCAAACAGGTGCCGGAGTGTGGTGACTAGGGGACCTTCACAGTAACTTCACTGCATTCTGCTGGAGGCTAGGGGATTTTCTTAGTAACTAAGTTGTAGTGTTAATGTGAATTGACTTGTAACATAAATAAAGTAACCCTCAGCAAGAATTCTCCACTAATTCCAGAGATTTTCTTTTCCACCTCACCTAACTGACATCAATTAATGACTTGCAAAGTGCTTCCTCACATCGCTCCGAAATTATTAGCAGTTTGCAGAAGTTTGGTCCTTTTGACTGTAAGTTTGGGTTTTTGCTCTGAAGTAATGTTCAGGGTTAGCCTCATCTACTTAATATTCTCCATCTGTCCAGTGGGAGTGTTCCAATCCTATCAGAAACTTTTTCATTCATTTACGGGATGTGGTAAGGGCAACATTTGTTGCCCTTGAGAAGGTGGTGATGAGTTACTGCGGTTCATGTGGTGTAGAAACACCCACAGTGCTTTTAGGAAGGAAGTTGAGGATTTTTTAGAACATAGAACATAGAAAAACTATTGCACAAACAGGCCCTTCAGCCCACAAGTTGTGCTGATGATATCCATACCGACTAGGCTTATCTATAACCCTCTATGAAGTTCCATGTACTCATCCAGAAGTCTATTGAAAGATCCTATTGAATTTGCCTCCACTACCACTGACAGCAGCCGATTCCATATTTTGATTCCATCATTTTGAGCCAATGACAGTGAATGAATGGCGATGTAAAGTGGTGGAGGCAGGCACTCTGGAGTTATTCAACAGACACTTAGATGGGCATATGAACAGAGGGATATAGAAAACTGATTTAAAATAGGGATCATGAGCCTTGGGAGTCCCTGGGAAGAGTGTAAATAGATGATGATATTGATGTACTTGTTTTTATCCTACAGGTGCTTTGGTCCACCTTGTTGTCTAACGAGGGGCATACACGCGATGGGTCGTGAGAGGGCTGCTTTTTTCGAGAGTATCCCAGTGCTACATGTCGTTAGTGTACGCTTGACCTGGACCATTTGATGAGCAACACGACAGCTCAGTGACTATCGCTGTGCTGTGTAGATACATGGATTTGGGCCTGTGTCTGTGGGAGTTTGCGCATTCTCCCCGTGCTTGCGTGGGTGTTCTCCGGGGCTCCGGTTTCCTCCCACATCCCAAAGATGTGCTCTTAGGCTAATTGGCAAAACAAATTCTCCCTAAATTGTCTCAAATTTGGTTTTTAATCCATAGATCTATAAACATAGAGAGGGATTACAGGTAGAGGTGGGAACACCGGGATGGGGGCACAGGCTGGTTGGGCCAAAGAGCCTGTTTCCCATGCTGTTTTTGTCTTTGTTCTTTGTAATTCTGGGTCAGGATGGTGAGTGGTTTAGAGGGGAACTTGCAGATGTGATGTCCCTATTCATCTACTATCCTCGCCCTTCTGGGTGGCAAGGATTGGAAGGTGCTGTTGAAGGAGCCTTGGTGAGTTGCTGCAGTGCATCTTGTAGATGGTACACACTGCTGCCACTGTGCATCTTAAGTGAATGCTTAAAGTGGTGGATGAGATGTGCATCAATCAGACTGCTTTGTTCTGGGTGATGTTGAGTTTTTTTGATTGTAGTTGGAGCTGCACTCATCCAGTTAACATGCACCTTGCACGTTGTCAGGAGTTAGGAGAAGGGGGAAACGACCTGATTGAGGTGTTCAAGATTATGAGGATGGACAGGATGGATATGGAGCAGCTGTTCTCTTTAGTTGAAGGGTCAGTTATGAGGGGACACAAGTTAAAATTGAGGGTGGGAGGCTTAGGCGGGATCTGAGGAAAACCTTTCTTTGCCCAGGCGGTGGTGATGGTCTGGAATGCACTGCCCCAGAGGGTGTGGAGGCGGGATGCCTCACTTCTTTTAGAATGTACCTGGGTGAGTACTTGGCATGCCATAACATTCAAAGTTATTGTCAAAGAGCTGGCAAATGAGAGTAGTGGGAAGATCAGGACCTTTCATGCCTGGTGTGGACTCGATGGGCTGAAGGGCCTCTTCTATCCTGTAGTACTCTTTGATTCTGTGAGTTATGTGCCATAGAATTTTAAGTACCTGACCTGCTTTTGTAGCCCAGTTAAGTTCCTGGTTGACAGTAGCCCCCAGGATATTAATAGTAGTGATGGTAGTGCCATTCAATATCAAGCCCAGAGGTGATGGCCTAGTGGTATTATCGCTGGACTATTAATCCAGAAACTCAACTAATGTTCCGGGAATCTGGGTTCGAATCCCGTCACAGCAGATGGTAGAATTTGAATTCAATAGAAAAAGAATCTGGAATTAAGAAACTACTGATTGTCAAGTGTCAGGAAAAACCCATCTGGTTCACTTTAGGGAAAGAAAATGCTGCCCTTACTTGGTGTGGCCTATATGTGACTCCAGACCCACACAATGTGGTTGACTCTCAACTGCCCTTGGATAATTAGGAATGGGCAATAAATGCTGGCCAGCCAGCGATGCCCACCTCCCACAAATGAATAAAAGAAATCTGCAATTTCTGGTGACAATCTCTTTTCCAACAGTCCGTGAGCGTGAGGTTTTTTACCAATGGAATTTCTCAATCTTTGCAACGGCATTTGATGGCTTCATGGATGTATCAGTGATAGGGTATGGAAGCTGTGAGTGGAGAGGGATGGGGTGCTCAGTTGGCAGATTTCTGCCAGACTCCTGTTCAGCAGCTTGGGTGTTTTACTAAAAAAATTTCAAAATTTCCATTCTGGTCATGTGACCTCTTTCCCCATTTCCCCACGGTGATTTCAGGAAGTAATTGATTAGTTCACGGCCTAGGTGATTAGATTCTACAAGGTCCCGCCCATTAACTCCTGAATGATCCATCCTCCATCTTGAAAACCTTCTAAATGACCATTATCTGGGCAGGTTCTCTGTCACTACAGCAAGAAGTCTCACAACAGCAGGTTAAAGTCCAACTGGTTTACTTGGTAGCAAGAGCCACTAGCTCTCAGAGCACTGGCTGCCCCTTTGTCAGGTAAGTGGGAGTTCTGTTCACAAACAAAGCGTATAAAGACACAAACTCAATTTACAGAGTAACGATTGGAATGCGAGTCTTTACGGCTAATCAAGTCTTAAAGATGCAGACAATGTGAGTGGTCAGAGCGTTAAGCACAGGTTAAAGAGATGAATCTTTCAGTATCTGGAGGCATCTGTTGTGATCCTCCTCATTTGAGTAGATCCTGTGTATTCTGAGGGCTTTTTCATAGGGAATGCCTTCTTTTATGTATTTAGGGTGGAAGCTGGAGAAGTGAAGCGTTGTGAGGTTGTCCTTGGGCTTACAGTACAGTGAAGTGCTGAGGTGACCATTCTTAATGCAGATGTGTATGTCCAAGAATTCAACCTATTCCGGAGAGTAGTCCATGGTGAGTTTGATGGTGGGATGGAATTTGATGATTTCAACATATAGTTGTTTCAGTGATTGTTCACCATGAGTCCAAAGAAAATGTCATCGATGTATCTAGTGAATAGCATCAGTTGAAGGTCCTGTGTGGTGAAGAAGTCTTGTTCGAACCTGTGCATGAAGACATTGGCATATTGAGATGCAAATTTGGTTCCCATGGCTGTTCCGAGTATTTGGATGAAAAACTGGTTGTTGAAGGTGAAGAAATTGTGATCTAGGATGGGGCAGATTAGATGAGAAGGATCTCAACTTCCAGATCCTGAAAGATCTGCTCATAAGAACAGGATATGGCACTCGACTCATCGATCAACAGTTCTGACATGCCACAGTGTAAACCCGCACCAACCTCCTCAGAAGACAAACACGGGACACGGTGGACAGCGTGCCCTTCATTGTCCAGTACTTCCCTGGAGCAGAGAAGCTACAACATCTTCTCTGGATAACAA
This sequence comes from Sphyrna mokarran, assembly GCA_024679065.1. Classification (NCBI taxonomy): domain Eukaryota; kingdom Metazoa; phylum Chordata; class Chondrichthyes; order Carcharhiniformes; family Carcharhinidae; genus Sphyrna; species Sphyrna mokarran. The sequence continues at coordinate 31,006,552 of JAGIQG010000030.1, forward strand.
AGACACCTATGTCAGACTCCCATTTATTGACTGCAGCTCAGCCTTCAACACCATTGTTCCTACAAAACTCATCTCCAAACTCTGTGGCCTGGACCTCGGCTCCTCCCTCTGTGACTGGATCCTGAACTTCCGAACTCACAGACCACAATCAGAAAGGAGAAATAACAACACTTCCTCCACGATCATCTTCAACACCACAAGGCTGTGTTCTCAGCCTTTACTGTGCTCCTTATACACCTACGACTGTGTGGCCAAATTCCCCTCCAATTCGATTTTCGAGTTTGTTGACAGCACCACTGTAGTGAGTCAGATCTCAGACGATGACAAGACAGAGTACAAGGATTCATAGAATCCCTATAGTACAGAATGAAGCCACTTGGTCTATTGAGCCTGAACAACTCTATCTCCATAACCCCACATAATTACCTTACTAATCCCCCTGAAACTTGGGTCAACTTATTATGGCCAATCAAACTAAGCTGCACATCTTTGGACTGTTGGTGGAAACTAGTGCATCCAGAGGAATCCCACGCAGATATGGAGAGAGCATGCAGACTCTGCACAGTTAGTGAGCCAAGCTGGGAATCGTACCCGGGTACCTCGTGCTGTGAGGCAGCAATGCTAACCACTATGCCACCATGCTGCCTGAATGAGTTGGAGAATCTGGTGGCAACAATAACCTCTCCCTCAATATCAGCAAAACGAAAGTGTTTGTCATCGACTTTAGGAAGTGTAAAGGAAAATATGCCCCTGACTACATCAACAAGGACGAAGTAGAAATGGTCAAGAGCTTCACGTTTTTAGGTATCCAAATCACCAACAAAGTGTCCTGGTTCTTTAAATTCTTTGAGAACATTACATGTCCGCTGGATAATGGGGAACCTGTGGATGTGGTGTATCTGGATTTCCAGAAGGCATTTGACAAGGTGCCGCAACAAAGATTGCAACATAAGGTAAAGGTGTGCAGTGTTACAGGTAATGTATTAGTATGGAAAGAGGATTGATTAACTAACAGAAAGCGAAGAGTGGAGGTAAATGGGTTTTTCTCTGGTTAGCGATCAGTGACTAGTGGCGTGTCTCAGGGTCAGTGTTGGGACTGCAATTGTTGACAATACGCACAGATGATTTGGAGTTGGGGACCGAATGAAGTGTGTAAAAATTCTCAGATGACACTAAGATGGGTGGAAGAGCAAAGTGCACAGAGGAAGCTGAATGTTTGCAAAGGGATATAGATAATCTAAGTGAGTGGGCAAAGGTTTGCGAGATGGAGTACAATATTAGTAAATGTGAGGTCATCCATTTTAGTAGGAATTAAATAATGGACTATTATTTAAATGATAAAAAATTGTTTAAAGGAATAACAAAATGGACTGTTATATAAATGATAAAAAATTACAGCATGCTGGTGTGCAGAGGGATCTGGGTGTCCTTGTGCAAAAATCACAAAGAGTTGGTTTGCAGGTGCAGCAGGTAATTAAGAAAGCAAATGGAATTTTGTCCTTCATTGCAAGATAGATGGAGTTTAAAAACAGTTAGATTATGTTGCAGCTGTATAAGGTGCTGGTGAAACCACACCTGGAGTACAAAGAACAAAGATCAATGAACAAAACGGCACAGGAAACAGGCCCTTCGGCCCAACAAGCCCACGCCGCCACCCCGATGTTCCCACCTCTACCTGTGATCCCTGTCTATGTTTATAGATCTATGGATTAAAAACCAAATTTGAGACAATTTAGGGAGAATTTGTTTTGCCAGTTAGCCTAAGAGCACATCTTTGGGATGTGGGAGGAAACCGGAGCACCCGCAGAAAACCCAGCAAGCACGGGGAGAATGTGCAAACTCCCACAGACACAGGCCCCAAATCCATGTATCTGCACAGCACAGCGATAGTCACTGAGCTGTCGTGTTGCCCATCAAATGGTCCAGGTCAAGCGTACACTAACGACGTGAAGCACTAGGATGCTCTCGTAAAAAATCCAAGAGCAGCCCTCTCACGACCTATCGCGTGTACGCCCCTCGTTAGACAACAAGGTGGACCAAAGCACCTGCAGGATAAAAACAAGTACATCAATATCATCATCTATTTACACACTTCCCAGGGACTCCCAAGGCTCATGATCCCTGTTTTAAATCAGTTTTCTATACTTCATTCTGTTCATGTGTTCTGTTCAGGGTATATTTACCCTGCTAATTCCTCCTGAAACTGGAGTCAACTTAGCACAGCCAATCAATTGAATCCTGGAAGTCTCTCCTTAACAGCATACCTACACAGTAGCGTTCGAAGCTATGGCTCACCACCACCTTCTCAGAGGCTGTTAGAACAGCCTTGCCTGCAAATTGACACAAGTGGAAAAGCAAATTGTGTGGAAGGTATAGAAAGTCTGCAGGGAGATCTGGATAGGCTCAGTGAGTGGGCGAGGACGTGGCAGATGGAGTATAACATTAGCAAATGTGAGATTATCCACGTTGGTAGAAATAATAATGGGAGGGATTATTATTTAAAGGGCGAAAAGCTGCAGCATGCTACGGTGCAGAGGGACCTGGGTGTCCTTGTGCACGAATTGCAAAAACCCAGTCTGCAGGTGCAGCAGGTGATCAAAATGGCAAATGGAATGTTGGCCTTTTATAGCGAGGGGGATAGAATATAAAAGCAGGGAGATCTTGCTGGAACTGTACAGGGCACTGGTGAGGCCGCAACTGGAGTACTGTGTGCAGTTTTGGTCACCGCATTTGAGAAAGGATAGATTGGTCTTGGAGGGAGTACAGAGAAGGTTCACCAGGCTGACACCGGAGATGAGGGGGGTTAGCTTATGAAGAGAAATTGAATAGGTTAGATCTGTACTCATTAGAGTTTAGAAGGCTGAAGGGGGATTTTATAGAGACTTACAAGATAATGAAGGAGCTAGATAGGGTAGAAGTAGAGAGATTCTTTCAGCTTAGAAAGCATAGCAGAACTAGAGGGCACAGCCTCAAAATAAGGGGGGGAGGGCAGTTTAGAACAGAATTGAGGAGGAACTTCTTCACCCAAGGGGTGGTGAACCTCTGTAATTCTCTGCCCGTTGAAGTGGTGGACGCTACCTTGCTGAATATATTTAAGTCATGGGTAGATAGGTTTCTGATAGACAAGGGAATTAAGGGTTATGGGGAGAAAGCAGGAAAATGGAACTGATTCACTTCAGATCAGCCGTGATCTTATTGAATGGCGGGGCAGGCTCGAGGGGCTGGATGGCTGACTCCTGCTCCTATTTCTTGTGCTCTTATGTTCTAACATTCAGCTCCCATGAACAAATTTTAAACGTGTATCACAGTTATTTTTGACTGTATCATTCACCTCAAAACTAGTTTAATGCTGATTTCTAACATGAGTAATATTGCATTACATCTGTGGTTAACAGTGATAAACGCGGTTGAGTATTCGTGACCACAAAAATAGTATTAACATCAAATGATAATTTTTGAAGAAGTGAAACATTTTCACAGGCCCATAGCCACACCCTTGCTGGTATAAGGATCGAGTGAGTGAATCCCAGAACACCCCTTCTACAGGCTCTCAACAATATCCCCTTTGTGTTTGCCGTGAATGCAGGATTCAGTGCATTAACTAATGGAAATCACATTTACCTTCGCTTGCAGGAATCTTGGAACCTTTCCAAATGACCTTCTTTAATTTAATGGAATGGAGGAGAGGTGGGGGAGGGGAGGGGGATTAACCAAACATTATCTTCACAAAAATCTGAGCAGCACTAGCCACCATTATCGGAGGCTGCCACATCTGTTAAAGGAGCTGAACGAAATTTTTTTTTGAAAATGCAACTGTGTTTTTTTTTATAAAGTTTGTGGAAGAATGATTGCGACTGATTGAACCTTTGGGTTAGTGATTGTCAGGAACATGGGCAATATAAGTGGAACAGGCTTTCTGGATGACATTAGCAGGCAGCGATGAATGGCTGGCTGGGATTGCATTATGCACCGTCCATTGCATTTCCCCACTGATGACAGCTGAAGGGCGATCAAATGTGCAGCAAGGCAGCCCCTAATTAAGGCCCTGTATATATGATTTACTGCAGGAGGAAAGAATAATCCGCTACTCTTAAAGGTGAAGCATAAAAATATTAAACTGAGCAATTACAGGAGGGCTTTGAGTTTACTATTTAACGGGGCTCACTAAAGAGAAGGAGGGCAGTGCTGCAAATTAGAACTGTCCACGACTGTCACCATTTTTTACAGATGCACCATAGAAAGCATTCTTTCTGGTTGTATCACAGCTTGGGATGGCATCTGCTCTGTGCAAGACCGCGTGAAACTGCAAAGGGTCGTGAATGAAGCCCAGTCCATCACTCAAAACAGCTTCCCATCCATTGACACCATCTACACTTCCCGCTGCCTTGGAAAAGCAGCTAGCATAATCAAATACCCCACATACCCTGGACATTCTCTCTTTCACCTTCTCCCGCTGGGAAGAAGACGCAAAAGTCTGAGGTCATGTCCTGGCCGACTCAAAAACAGCTTCTTCCCTGATGCCATCAGATTTTTGAATGAGCCTTCCTCTCATTAAGTTGATCTTTCCCTACATCCTAGCTGTGCTGTAACATTACATTCTGCACTCTCTCCTTTCCTTCACTTTGCACATACTTTGTATAGTGCGCAAGAAACAGTACTTCTCACTGTATACTAAACATGTGATATTAATAAATCAAATCAAATCATTGCCTTCAGTGTGTTTAGTGCATTCTGTGTTGCAGGGCGGACAGACTTAAGGTAAAAGTTTCCTTGAACATCAATGACGCTGAGCTCTTGAATAGTAGGGACTGTCTCCAAATTCACCCATTCCCATCAGCTGTTCTGGTCTTGAAGTGCCACAGCCAGTTTAAAACATTTTCCTGAAATTAAGGTCAATTCAAATATAGGATAAAAAATAATCAGTCTGAAGGTGACCACTTTAATTCATGTGTGGTGGAGAGAGGAAGCGATGAAGGAGGTGGGTGGGGTGCTGATCGAGTCGTTTGCTCTGTCTTGGAGAGGGTTCAGAAAAAGGTTCATGAAAATGGTTCTGGAGTGAGGAAGCTCAGATATAAAAGTAGATCGGAGAGGTCAGCAATGTTTGCCCTCGAGAAAAGAAGGCTGAGAGGAGATTTGATCGACGTATTGAAAATCACGAGGAGTCTGGGCAGAATAAATAAGGAGAAACTGATTGTGTTGAACTTGTTGAGTGTTGTTGGAGCTGCACTCATTCAGGGAAGTGGGGAGTATTCCATTGCATTGCTGACTTGGACACATTTTGTCAGGTTAAATGAGTTACTTGCTGCAGAATTCCTAGCCTCTGACCTGCCACAGTGTTTAAGTGCTTGGTCCAGTTAAGTTTGCTGTTTATGGTAATCTGTAAGATGGTGGGATTTGAGAGTGCGATTAATGAAGCACACAGTATCCTGAAGGATACTGTATTTATAGAGGCACAGAGCACAAGAACAAGGAGTTTATTTTGAATTTTTGTAAGTCACTCGTTTAGCCTCAGCTGGAGTATTGTGTTCAGTTCTGGAAAGCAAACTTTCAGACTGATGTGAAGGCATTCAAGAGGGTTCAGAAAAAGGTTCATGAGAATGGTTTTGGAACGAGGAACCTCAGATATAAAGATAGATTGGAGAGGTCAGCACTGTTTGCCCCAGAGAAAAGAAAGCTGAGAGGAGATTCGACCAATGTATTAAAAATCATGAGGAGTCTGGACAGAATAAGTAAGGAGAAACTGATTGTGAAAAGATTGAGAATGAGCGAGTACAGATTTTAAGTAATTAGCCAACAAAACAAAACTAATATGAGGAGAAACGCGGTGTGGTTAGGGTTTGGAAAGCACTGTCCAAGTGTCTGGTGGAGGCAGGTTCAATCGAAGGGAAATTGGACTGTTATTTAAGAAGGAGAAATGGGGAGAGGGTAGAGGGAGCTGGTGCAAACATGATGAACAAAATGGCCTCTTGTCTCTACCAGTTCTGTGCTTCTGTCTGAATCTCAGGCTAATTAAACAGCTATGTTTAATTATTTACCTTTAAATTCTCTGTGACACGTACCTTGATGAGTGGAAGCACTCCACTTAGAAGGGTAGACTTAATGGCCCAGACCCACTCAGTGCCAGTGACCCGGGTTCGATTCCCAGCTTGGGTCGCTGTCAGTGTGGAGTCTTCACGTTCTCCCTGTGTGTGGGTTTCCTATGGGTATTTCAGTTTCCTCCCACAATCTGAAAGATGTACTAGTTCGGTACATTGACACAAACAGAGGCATTTCACAGTAACTTCATTGCAGTAAGCCTTACTTGTGACTAATAAATGAACTCTAACTTTTAACTTTAGAAAGATGGCGATGGCATTACGGAAGTAACTTCGGAAATGTTCCCCACAGAGGCAGCAATTAATGACAAGCTGCAACTTCCCGGTTTATACTGGCAAAAATGTGACAATGGCAAGTAATACTTGTAGACAGAAACTGCACATTATACAGGATTTTTCATAATGTATTAAGATAAATATAGCTGTACCATAACAGAGCAATCTACATACACCAGCGCTGGTATAGAGTGGTGTCAGTTACCCATTTACAGCTGAATTTTATTGCGATTGAATTAACTTCAAATTATAATGTCCCAGATCAATTTTCAGATTTTTCTTCCAAGAATTCCCTGATTTAGTTTGTGTGGCAAACACTGTTATAGCACTTGTGTTCCTACTGGTGCTCACACTGCCGCAGCTTCAATCTCAACTTTCAGAGTCCAATTAGTTGTACAGCCCTGAGTCAGAAACCCTGATTAATTCCCCACCATTTATATTTGGCCCATTTAAACGTTATTTCACAACAAACAATGAATTTGAAGCTTAATTATAAGGCAAAATTTTAACTTTCCTCCTGACTGTGCGGAATTTGTGCATTCACCCCGTATCTGCGTGGGTTTCCTCTAGGTGCTCCAGTTTCCTCCCACAGATGTGCAGGTTGGGTGGATTGACCATGCTAAATTGACCCTCAGCATCAGGAGGACTAGCTAGGGTGAATGCATGGAGTTATGGGGATAGGGTAGGATTGTGGTCAGCGCTGACTTGATGGGCTGAATGGCGTCTTCTTGCACTGTAGAGATTCTATGATTCCTGCCCGTTCACAGCAGAAATTGGACAGATGGGCAGTTAGAAATGAGCAAATCAATTGCCTGCTCCTTAGCCAGGACTCTGGACATGTGTGTATGTTGGGATCCTATTACAGCAGTAAGAATCTGGTGGCCTCTCAAGCACTGAAGGATCGGGACTCCAGTTAAGACTATACCACTACACCAGAATCTGTAGCATCTTACAAATTAAATGCTAAATGATCCTGTGAGAGAACAGGATCGATTTTCTTACCCCCAAAAGAAAAGCCTTAACTTCTGCTGCTTACCCTTCTTCCACACCCTGACAACATGTTCACCCTCCCTGTGCCCACCAACTGATCATAGAACCCTGCAGGGCAGTAAGAGGGCCTTTGGCCAGTCGAGCCTGAACCAAACACAATCTCACCCAGGCCCTATCCCCATATCCCTACATATTATACCACTGATCCCAATAACCTGCGCATCCCTGGACACTAAGGAGCAATTTCTTAGCACGGCCAATCAACCTAACCCACACATCTTTGGACTGTGGGAGGAAACTGGAATACCCAGAGGAAACCCACGCAGACACGAGGAGAATGTGCAAACTCCACAAGACAGTGACCCGAGCCGGGAATCGAACCCAGCACCCTGGAGCTGTGAAGCAGCAGTGCTAACTACTGTGCTACCGTGCCGTGACCTTCCGTGGAGGCAAGCTATGGGCACTGCAAACCAAAACAACCGGTGGGAAGCCTGTTTCTGCCCCTTGGACTGGCTGTTTGTGATTGAGCGTCTGGGAGTTAAAATAACCCGAGAAGGGAATAGTTGGCCCCCTCACCGCCTGGCCAAAACCTGACCAAACCCTTTCCCCAACTGGAAAAGCCAATTCAAATCCATGCAAGTTCCAGAATAGGATGTTCGATGCTGTGATTGATGTTCACGAATTGGGGAGGGCTCATGCATGAATCCACTTGTGCAGTTTGCACAGGAAAAGATACAATGCTGAACCCAGGAACATGGATTGCCCAATGGCTTCAAAATTGGCCTTTCAAATATGGAAATTAGATTCAAATATAAAGCAAACTATTCGCAATTACTACTGGCTTTGGCACCCTGCCTGTAGTGTTTTACATTCCGCCAACTGTCAGGGTGTGGTACCTGGCTCTGTGAGCACAGTAAGAAGTCTCGCAACACCAGGTTAAAGTCCAACAGGTTTATGTGGAATAGCGAGCTTTTGGAGCGCTGCTCAGGTGAGTGGAAAGTTTGTTTCACAAACAAGGCATATATAGACAAACGTACAATTGCAAGATAACGGTTGGAATGTGAGACTTTACAGGTAATCAAGAATTTACAGGTACAGACAATGCGAGTGGAGAGAGGGAAAAATCATAAGTTAAAGAATTGCCTCAAATCAGAATAATTAGTAGGATTTGCAAGGCCAGGTAAAACGGTGGGGGTTACATGAAATATGACATGAACCCAAGATCCTGGTTGAGACTGTCCTCATGCATGAGAAAATCCTACACAATTTGTCTATGCCTGTAAAAACTTGATTACCTGTAAAGACTCGCATTCCAACCATTGTCTTGCAATTGCATCTCTGCCTGTATATGCCCTGTTTGTGGATCCAACTTTCATCTGAGGAGGGACAGCGCTCCAAAAGTTTGTGATTCCAAATAAACCTGTTGGACTTTAACGTGGTGGTGTGAGATTTCTTACTGTGCCCACCCGAGTTCAACAGTGGCATCTTCACATCATGGCTCTGCGGAATGAAATTCTGAAGTCCCGCTTCAACAAACACCTGAAAATAAACCCTTATATTTAGCTTCCAATGGACAGCAGATCCTACGATAAAATGACCGTAATTCAAATTAAAGCTCAAGTGATATTTGATGTGGCAAATGGAAGTTGGTCATGGCTTTGCAGTAGGAATTGCCTTTTTGACAATGGACATGGAAACTACTTTATTTGATCTGATTTTATTTTATTTTATTTCATTTCATTTATTCTTGTCACATGTATTGGGACAAGGTGAAAAGTATTGTTTCTTGCATGCTATACAGACAAAGCATACCATTCATCGAGAAGGAAAGGAGACATTGCAGAATGTTGTGTTACAGTCATAGCTATTGTGTGGAGAAAGATCAACTTAGTGCAAGGTAGGTCCATTCAAAAGTCTGATGGCAGCAGGGAAGAAGTTGTTCTTGAGTTGATTGATACGTGACCTCAGACTTTTGTATCTTTTTTCCAATGGAAGGGCCTGTTTCCTGTGATGTGTTGCACTTTGTTCTTTGTTGGAAGAAAGCATGTTTGGAGTGTGTGGGGTCCCTGAATATGCTGGCTGCTTTTTCAAGGCAGCAGCAAGTGTAGGCAGAGTCAATGGATGGGAGGCTGGCTTGAGTGATGGATTGGGCTACATTCACAGCTTTTTGCAGTTTCTTGCAGTCTTGGGAAGAGCAGAAACCATACCAAGCTGTGATACAACCGGAAAGAATGCTTTCTGTTATGCACCTGTAAAAGTTGGTGAGAGTTCTAGCCGATATGCCAAATTTCCTTTGCCTCCTGAGAAAGTAGAGATTTTAGTGGGCTTTCTTAAATATAGCGTCAGTGTAGAAGGACGAGGACAGGGTTGTCAGTGATCTGGACATGTAGGAACTTGAAGCACTCGACCATTTCCACTTCATCCCCATTAATGTAGACAGGGCATGTCCTCTACTATACTTGCTGAAGTCAATGTCTGTCCTTGACCTTGGAATGCATGATCCACTTGTCCAAGATATCTGAAATTCAGGGCTCTTCTCATCAGTCCATTACTAAATTCCAAGTTTATAGGGGTCAATAGTTTGATTTTTCTGGAATGTGGGCATTGTTGGCAAGGCTGGCAGCCATCACTCATGCCTAGTTTTCCTGAAACAGTGGTGATGGATCTGCCACTTAAGCATCGACTGTATTTTTATTAATACAACTGACTTCAACCTCTTGAGATCTAGTTAAGTGTCAACAGAATTGTTGTGGGACTGCACTAACTCACAGACCAGAATGAATAAGGATGGCTGATTTCCTTCCATTAAGGATCTTCATGCGGATTCATGATAATCTGACAGATACATGCAAACCAGCCTCCTATCCATTGTCTCTGTCTATAGAGACACAAGGACTGATTAGGGATAGTCAGCATGGCTTTGTGAGTAGAAAATCATGCTTCACAGATTTGATTGAGTTTTTAGAAGGGGTAACAAAGAAGTTAGACGAGGGCTGTGCAGTTGATGTTGTCCACATGGACTTTAGCAAGGTGCCACATAAGGTACCTTGCTTCAGGTTAAATCTCACGGGATCCAGAGTGAGGTGTCTAAATGGATACAAAATTAATTTCTTGACAGAAGCCAGGGGGTGGTTGTAGAAGGTTGTTTTTCAAACTGGGGGCCTGTGACCAGCAGTGTGCCTCAGGATTCAGTGCAAGACCTGCTGTCATTTGTCATTTATATTAATGATTTCATTGGGAATATAGGAGTCATAGTTAGTAAGTTTGCAGATGACACCAAGATTGGTGGCATAATGGACAGTGAAGAAAGTTATCTCCAATTGCAGTGGGATCTTGATCAATTAGGCCAGTGGGCTGATGAATGACAGGTGGAATTTAATTTAAATAAATGCAAGATGATGCATTTTGGTAGATTGAACCAGGGTAGGATTTACTCAGTTAATGGTAGTGCATTGAGGAAAGTTGCAGAACAAATACATTTAGGGGTACATGTTCATAGCTCCTTGAAAGTGGAGTCACAGGTGGACAGAGTGGTGAAGAAGGCATTCGGCATGCTTGGTTTCATTGGTCAGAACATTGAGTACATAAGTTGGAATGTCTTGTTGAAGTTGTACAAGACATTGGTAAGACCACACTTGGAATATTGTGTTTAATTCTGGTCACTGTATTATAGAAACTATATTATTAAACTAGAGAGTGCAGAAAAGATTTATTAGCTTGCTACTGGGATTTGATGGTTTGCCTTACAAGAAAAGGCTGGATAGACTGGGACTCTTTTCTCTGGAACATAGAAGGCTGAGGAGTGATCTTTTGAGGTCTATAAAATAATGAGGGGCACAAATCAGCTGGCTTGTTAATATCTTTTCCCAAAGGTAGGAGAGTCTAAAACTAGAGGGCATAAGTTTAAGGTGAGAGGGGAGAGATTCAAAAGTGTCCAGAGGGCATTTTTTTCACACAGAGGATGGTGAGTGTCTGGAACAAGTTGCCAGAGGTAGTAGTAGAGGCGAGTACAATTTTGTCTTTTAAAAGGCATTTAGACAGTAATGTGTGTAAGATGGGTATAGAGGGATATGGGTCAAATGCAGGCAATTGGGATTAGCTCAGGGGTTCAAACAAAAAGGATGGCATAGACAAGTTGGGCTGAAGGGCCTATTTCCATGCTGTAATCCTTTATGGCTCTATAACTTTCTGCATAATTAAGGATGCCATGCACGCATGACATTGTCTCTTGCACCCTCTTCCATCTGGAAAAAGAAACAAAAGTCTGAGGACATGAACCAACTCAATCAAGAACAGCTTCTTCCCTGCCACCATCAGGCTTTTGAATGGACTTCCCTTGCATTATATTGATCTTTCTCTCCACCCTAGCTATGACTGTAACACTACATTCTGCAGTCTCTCCTTTCCTTTTCTATGAACAGCATGCTTTGTCTGTATAGTGTGTAAAAAACCCACACTTTTCACTGTATACTAATACATGTGATAGTAATAAATCATATGAAATCTTGGTCACTTTTGCATTTCCAGAGTTTCATCTTTGTGAATCCAATTTCTCAAACTGCCAATGGATATCCTTTGAATTACTGGACCAGTAACATTACTATATAGCTGTTCCTCGGATGCCGATTGACTGACACTGAAATTCCAGTACTTTCCAGCTATTTTTCAAATGTTCCCTTTCATCTTATGGAGCCAGGAGCTAATGTTTACTAAATTGCTCATTGACTGATCTACTGCCATCACGATATTTATAAAAGAAAAACATCTCGGCTAGAATTCTCCAACCTCGCCCGCGGCTGGGATTCTCCAGTCTCGCTGCAGTGAACAGAGTTTTGGCTGAGCGCCAAATTCTCTCTTCTCGCTGGGAGTGGAACTGGGTGAATGAGATTGGAGAACCTCGACCCTGAGGTTAGTGAAAAGTTCTTTTAACAATAGCAGAAGGAATGAGATATTGTTCCACAGTGAAAAATTATTTCTCCACATCTTCTTTCTCTTCAGTGTCGGAAGTTCAACCAAATCTATCCACATCTAACTCTGGAAATGTGGCCCTTGAGGCCCGACACCTTATTTTTTGCATGCAGTTCTCATTTATTAGTTTGTCTTGGGATAATTTCCGTGGGGCTGGAGGCTTTTCCAAGGCTGTTTTTAGCACTGCTACTTAATTGGTCGTAGCAACTCACAAAGGCAAAGGTGGGATTTTCCGACTGCACTCACCCCAAGACTGGAAAATCCCATCCAAGGGCAACGAACCTTCCATTCCCATGGCAGATGAAATAGGAAAATTCTGCCCAAAATTTCTCGCCATCCCAACTATAAAAGCATCGAGACATCCAAACATACAAAACTGATGGATAGTAAGCGATCAGCTTGTCCAATACAGTTTGATGCCTTGTGCGTCCAACTTATACTGTCTGGAATCTCATGGCCTCCCTTTTCAGTAAAAATCCAGATTAAATGCACAGGCCATTTTGAGAAAATAAATTGAATCTTGCTCTCCCATCCCTCCAGGCAATAGGAACGTGTCCAGCAGATCATACTGATCCTGATTTATATCATCAGACAGTTACCTCCTATACAAAGTGAACTCTGCTCCAGACAGGCCTCTCTCTCCCAAGGGTGTCAAGCAAATTTAGTATTTGCTGTGTGGGCTGTACCCAGAGAAAAGGATCGTAGTCTAACATACAAATTCTGCCCTTGGCGAACAGTTAATTATGTCCCTAATGCTCTTTGATCTATCTGGTTAGAATAATTTTCAAACCATAAACACAATATAGCCCGTTTGTTATTTAATAAATCTTGGTCAAACTGCCCTCAGGCCTATACTCATTGGAGTTTGGAAGGCTACGCGGTGATCTTATAGAGACATATAAGATAATGAAGGGCCAGATAGGGTAGAGGCAGAGAGATTCTTTCCACTTAGAAAGGAAACAAGAACTAGAGGACACAACCTCAAAATAAGGGGGAGTGGGGGGGTCAGTTTAGAACAGAGTTGAGGAAGAACTTCTTCTGTCAGAGGGTAGTGAATCTCTGGAATTCTCTGCCTATTGAAGCTACCTCTTTGAATATGTTTAAGTTGCAGGTAGATAGATTTCTGAATGATAAGGGAATTAAGGGCTATGGGGAGCAGGTGGGTAAATGGGACTGAACCACTTTCAGATCAGCCATGATCTTTTTGAATGGCGGGGCAGGTTCGAAGGGCTACATGGCCTGCTCCTATTTCTTATGTTCTTATGTTCTATATCTTATAGGTCTTATGAGGAGAGGCTGAGGGATTTGAGGTTGTTTTCGTTAGAAAGGAGGCGGCTAAGAGGAGACCTTATCGAAACATCTAAGATGATTAGAGGTTTAGATAGGGTGGACAGTGATAGCCTTTTTCCTAGGATGGAGAAAGCTAGCACGAGGGGACACAGCTTTAACTTAAGGGGTGATAGTTATAGGACAGATATCAGAGGTAGGTTCTTTACCCAAAGGGTGGTTCGGGAGTGGAATGCCCTGCCTGCAGCAGTTGTAGATGCGCCAAGTTGGGTGGCGTTTAAGAGGTTAGTTGATAAGTATATGGAAGAGAAGGGAATGGTTTAGTTTAGAGGGGCATTGCTTTTTATATTGGTCGGCGCAACATCGAAGGCCGAAGGGCCTGTTCTGTGCTGTAATGTTCTATGTTCTATGTTCTATATTGGTCCCAAGTACTCTCAACTTGTCTGGGTAGCCCAATTTTAAAATGGGAACAAACTCTCCTCTGCACTCTATCTCAATAATCCTGACCATGCTGTTTGTTTCTGTTCCCGCACCCAGCGGCAAGTTTTCATCTCTTCCCATCGTGTGGTTTTCCCTGGGACAGGTCACTAGCTTGTCACCAGAGGCTTACAGCTTGAAAGCTATCACTCCACATCAAACACGACTGACCAGGAGTCTCTCCCACTCTTGCCATTCACTACTGGCATGTCTTGGAAGGGTATTGCAAGTTGACACTCAATCTATTTGGCTGCATTGTGGCCTTCAAGTCCTGGGATGGGACTTGAACCCAGATCTTCTAGCTCAGAACAGGGACGCTAACCCACTTGCCACAAAACCTGGCCCCGACAATGTGAGGAAACCAAATTCTAAATGAATTTCATCAGGCGAAGGCTATAGAGTTGAAAGCTTGCAAGTTTATAATCAAATAAATCAGTTGGATTTAAACCTGGTGTCGTCAGACTACTTACTGTGCCTATCCCTTTATACCCATCTTACCCATGTAACTGTCTAAATGCTTTTTAAAAGACAAAATTGTACCCGCTTCTACTATTACCTCTGGCCACCAATTTCAGACACTGTGTGAAAAAATTTAGACTCTTTTATACATCTTCCCTCCCACCTACATCATGCTTTTTAGTTTTAGATTCCCCTATCTTTGGGAAAAGACGTTGAATATCTACCCTATCTATGCCCCTCATTATTTCAGAGACCTCTATAAGATCATCCCTAAGCTTCCTATGCCCCAAAGAAAGAAATCCCAGACTATCCAGCCTCTCTTTACAATTCAAACCATCAAGTCGCGGTAACGTTCTAGTAAATTTTTTCTGTGCTCTTCCTAGTTTAATATTATCCGTTCTATAATAGAGTGAACAGAACTGTACCAGTATTCCAAGTGTGGCCTTATCAATGTCTTCAACACAGCATCCCAATTCCTATATTCAATGTTCTTCTGTCCAGCTGTGTCTCCACTTTCAAGGAGCTATGAACCTATATCCCGAGATCTCTTTATTCCATAACTCTCCCCAGTGCCCTACCATTGACTGAGTAAGTTCTGCCCTGGTTCAATCTACCAAAATGCATCACCTCACATTTATCCAAATTAAACTCCATTCACCAACTCGCTGGCCCAATTAATCACGATCCCATTGCAATCCTAGGTAACCTTCTTCACTGTCCACTGTGCTACCAATCTTTGCAAATTTACTAACCATGCCTCCTAAATTCTCATCCAAATCATCCAGATCACTCACTAAAACATTGACTTAGTTCAGCTGCGGAGTGTAATTATGTTCAGCATTCGATCAGACTAAATGCATAACTCTATACTGAACTACCTATCACTGTAAGCATCTGCTTTAGTAGCTGGATTAGAGCACTCGAGGGTTGATGGATTTCAATGATGCAGCCTTTGGTTTAAGTATGGCTCTCAGCCTTCTCTGCTGATGGAAAACAACACTAGCTTTTCCCATCTCAGTTCATCGGTTAAATACTCCAGCCCATTCAACAGTCTGGTGAACCTCCTCTGCACCCTCTTGAATGCAATCACATCCTTGCTATAGTGTGACAACCAGAATTGCACACACTACTCCAGCTGTGGCTTAACTGCTGTTTCATAAACTCCATCATTGCTCTTATATTCTCTTATTTGGCTAATAAAGGCACGTATCCCAACGACTTACTTAACCAACTTATGTCCTGCTGCCTTCATGGATCTTCCTTAAGACAAGAACAATTGATCACAATAACACAAATTAGAGAGGGCACATGTCCTTTGATTGTGATAGCCAATCTGCATCTATTCATGTTGTATAATCTAGTTTACCTCAATTGTTCAAATGTACCAGACATCAACAATACTGATACCACAAACACACTCATCAAAAGGCAACGAGTGAAGTGTTTGTCTCTTTTCTGTTTGTTTGCCCCTACATCCAGGGTTAATCTTTTCCCACCATTTGGGAAGTGTAATGACCTGTTGTGAAAGAGTCAGATAACAAAGGTAAATATTGGCAAAAGCGTGGGCCACCCACAGGTAAATACATTCAATAAAAACTCAGATCAGTTCAGTAACTCTTACCAACTGCTTGAGGAATGTGAAAATATTCCACATTAAGTTATGAAGTTTCGGCAGTATTGAACAGTGTATATCTGATATTTCCTAAATCAGAACCTTATACCATTTTACAATCTTTAATGCAGAGGTCCAAGTTGTGATGTAGAGACTGGTCAAGTTGATCAGTCGCTAAAGGTAAGCAGGCAGGTGCAGCAGGCAGTAAAGAAGGCAAATGGTATGTGAGAGGTTTTGATTACAGGAGCAAAGATATGTCATTGCAATTATACCAGGGCTTTGATGAGGCCACACCTAGAATATTGTGTGTTTGTTCTCTGTTTCTGAGGCAGAATGCTCTTGTGCTCAAGGGAGTGCAGCGAAGATTTACCAGGCTGATTACCAGGAATGGTGGGACTGATGTATGAGAAGAGATTGATTAGCTTAGGTTTTTGCTGGAGTTCAGATGAATGAGGGGGCATCTCATAGAGACTCACAAACTTCTAATAGGACTAGATAGGGTAGACACAGGGAGGATGTCCCTGATGGTGAGGGAGTCCAGAACTGGAGGTCATAGTCTGAGGATTTGGGGTAGACCATTTAAGACAGAGGTGAGGAGACATTTCTTCACCCAGAGTGGTGAGCCTGTGGAATTCATTATCACAAGAAGTAGTTGATGCCAAAACATTGAATGTATTCAAGAGACAGGTACATATAAGTAAAGTGTATTTATTCATCACAATTTTACGTTAACACTGCAATGAAGTTACTATGAAATTCTCCTGGTCATCAGATTCTGGCACCTTTTTGGGTCAATGCACCCTAACCAGCACATCTTTCAGACTGTGAGAGGAAATTGGAGCAAACCCATGCAGACACAGAGAGGCTGTGTAAATTTCACAGAGGCAGTGACTCAAGCCCGGGAATTGAACCCTGGGTCTCTGGTGCTGTGAGGCAGCAGTGCTAACCACTGCGCCACTGTGCCACCCCACTTGGCAATATAGCACTTGGGGCAAATGTGTTCAAAAGTTATAGGGAGAAAGCAGGATTAGACTATATTGATGGACGATCGGCCTTGAACATGATGAATGAAGATTTGGGATAGACCAAATCGAAGGGCCAAATGGCCTCCTCCTGCTCCTATTTTCTATGTTTCTATAGATATATTGGAAGTATTTTTTGTGTTTTTATTGTTGAAGTAGTGTTGTTGATAAATCTCTTCTATCTCTTAGTAGTATGTCAGCACTCTCAGGTATCATTCTCTTTACTATCCTCTCAGGAAGTAGTGGCAGAGTGCAAGACTTTGAGATCTTTAATCTTATTGGTTTGCAGTCAAATAAGAATGTCCAAATTTACAGACAGACAGAGAGGAAACTTCCATCAATCTGTGCTTGATCCAAACTCAGGATGCAAATGTTAAGCCTATGTTCCACCCTAGATGTAAGTTGTCATTGCTATAAGGCAGATTGGTTACAGTACATGACAAATCTTTTCACCGAATGCTTTTCGGTGCTAAAGAACCCGTGAGGAGGTCAAGATGGAATCTTAAGCTGCAATGCTGGCTTAGCCTATGATTCATGCAAAACAACATCTTGGTAAAGAATTTGAGGCCAGTGCTTGGGCCAACAACTCAGAAACCTGATGATCATCTAGAAATAGCTTCAGTTTGATAGAGAAAGGCTGGAATTTTCCAGCCGCTCACACCAACAGGATTCTCTGGTCAAGCTGCAGTGAATGGAGGTTTGGCTGAGCACCAAATTCTCCGTCCTCACTCACAGTAACAACGGGTGTAAACAGCTGGAAGATTCTGCCCAGAGACAGATAGGTATAGACAGCGGTAGATGGAGAAAAATAGGAAAAAAGAGATAAAAAGAGAAGATAGATATTGATAAAGATAGGTAGTGATAGGTAGACAGATAGAGAAAGGCAGAGATAGATATAGATACAGATAGTTGGAGATAAAGATGGAGATGGGTAAATACAAATATATATAAATATATAGAGATAGATATAAATAGATTACTATTAACAGAGATAGTTGGAGATGGACAGAGAAAGAGAAATATACAGAAAGTTCTCTTTGTGTATAGACAAAGATAGAGAAGAATAGAGAAAGATGGATATAGAGATAGAAATATATATAGATTGAGAAAGAAAGATATTGACAGGAAAAGATAGAGATAAATAGAGAGAGAGAGGTAGAGAGATAAAGGCAGAGATACATAGTTAGACAAATAGATAGATAAATGGATGGATGAATGTGGAGATGTATGGAAATAGAGAAATATATATATTGAAAGAGGTAGAGAAAGAAATAGAAAGAAAAAGTTAGAATTGGAAATAGATAGAGATAGATGGAGATAGATAAAGATGGATAGATTGATAAGACAGATAGACAGATAGGTAGATAGATAGATGGACAGAGATGGACAAAGACAGGTAGAGATAGATGAGATAAATAGATAGATAATTAATTGATAAAAACTCATCAATGTGTTTGATGATTTACCAATTTGTGATGATGATCCAAATAAATAAGAAGTCTCTTAACACCTGATTAAAGTCCAACAGGTTTATTCAGTAACATGAGCTTTCAGGGTGCTGCTCCTTCATCAGGTGAGTGCAGGATTTGTTTCACAAACAGGGCATATATAGACACAAATTCAACTGCAAGATAATGGTTGGAATGTGAGTCTCAGAGAGTGCTCGGCAATCACCAGGTGGGAGTGTTCCTTCCTGTCGGGGAACACTTCAGCAGTCAAGAGCATTCAGCCTCTGATCTTTGGATAAGTGTTCTTCAATGTGGCCTTCAAGGCACACAACAATGCAAAATCGCCGAGCAGAAACCGATAGCCAAGTTCCGCACGTGTGAGGACGGCCTCAACCGGGATCTTGGGTTCATGTCACACTATCTGTAGCCCCCACAACTTGCCTGAGTCTCACTAACTGTCCTGGTTTAAGACAATTCACATCTCTTTAATCTATGCTTAACCCTCTCTTCACTCACATTGTCTACACTTATCAAGACTTGATTAACTGTTAAGATTTGCATTCCAACCATTATCTTGTAATTGAGTTTGTGTCTATATATATGCACTGTTTGTGAAACAAATCCTGCTCTCCCCTAATGAATGAGCAGCTCTCTGAAAGCTTGCGCTACCAAATAAACCTGTTGGACTTTAACCTGGTGTTGTGAAACTACTTATTGTACCCATCGCAATCCAACACCAGCATCTCCACATCATGGATCCAAATAAAATAAGTTATCTTACTCATGGCAAAATGATAGATAATATTAAAATAAACATGAAGCAGAAAATAATAAAAAGATTGCCCAATTATGATCTTTCAGCATATAAATGAAGATTGCGGATCTCTTTATAAAATCAAAATAAAAGGTCTCATGCACTCAGCATTTTGTATTAAAAGCCATTGATTATGCTTTGTTGGAAGGGCTTCTTTAAATTCTCAATCATTTACATAATGTTCATGAATGTTGTAAAGTAGGAGATCAGGCAGCTTCACAGTTCATTTGTTCTGCATCTTAGTTATGGAATGGTGTCTTTCATCCCTAATTCCGTTACACATTTACTTTGTGTGGTTACGATAAGAGATAGTGCCAATGGGAGATGGGATTCAAGAGTTTCCTAGCGAAGTCCAGGCAGAATTTTTACCGTCTAGCAGCAATGGGAACACATATTCAGTTGTTTGACTGTGTCAGAGTCAGTTTGGTATGAGTTACATAGGATCAGGTTCAGGGCTCATTTCTGACGCTTTTCAAACTTGTTCACATGCTGTTTGGTGAGTTCAGCATTCCAAACAGGTGCAATGTATTCAACCACATGACTATAAAGCTCAGTGAATAGGTCAGTTTGAGATATGTTATGATTCTGGAGAAGACGGAATATATGAAATCGTCCATTTGCTCTCTTAAGTGTTTCATGCATTTGGTAATCCCATTTGACATCACTTTGAATAAAATTCCTAATAGTTTAATGCATTTATTGTGCAATGTCAGCATCGACTAAGTTGATAAGGGGGGGATCAGCGGATCAAAATACCTGTTAAACGCATTAAGGGGGCTTCAGTTAGTGTCATTGCCACCAACCACCAGCTGTTTGGGAATAGATGTGGAGTTGATATCGATTTCAAGTGCTATTTAAAGGCATATCCACCATTTAAATTTCCATGACTAATGCACACAGATCTCTGAAATGTCTTTGGCATCACATTCTGTTTGATTCCTCTTTGCTTGTGTTTTGGGACACTGTTCTCCCTCAGCCTGTCACTTTGTGTTTCTGATGTGGAGATGCTGGCGATGGACTGGGGTAAACACAGCAAGAAGTCTGACAACACCGGGTTTAAATCCAACAGATTTATTTGATAGTAAAGTCACAAGCTTTCGACTGTATGGTTCACCTGACGAAGACCATGCGGTTGAAAGCTTGTGAGTTTGCTACCAAATAAATCGGTTGGGTTTAAACCTAGTGTTGTCAGACTTCTTAGTTTGTGTTTAGACATTGGGCAGCCTGAAGAGAGATGCATTTCCTGACACACATCCTGCCACTCGTGAAATATCTCATTTTTGATACGATGTGTGCTTTGGGCAGTTAGGTAGAGCCTTGCACAAGAAACCCTTCGAAGCACTCTGTGAAATTACCCAAGTAAACAATGTGGTTCCACTTCAGACAGAACAGTTCTTAAATCAGCAACATAATGTACTGCGGTCAGCCAGTTGCTCTGCTTTTAACCCAATTGGGTTTTACTTATTTTACTTTTGGAGCTTCTGGAGATTCCCTTGAATGTTTGCGTAAGACATGCACGTTATTGATGCTTTTCCCTTTTAATCCACAGGTGCTTCGGTCTGCCTTGTTGTCCAACAAGGGACATACACGCGGTGGGTCGTGCGAGGGCTGCTCTTGGATATTTCGAGAGTTGCCTAGTGCTTCACGTTGTTAGTGTACGCTTAAACTGGACCAGCTGACGGGCAACACGACAGCTCAGTGACTATCGCTGTTTGCTGTGCAGATACATGGATCAGTATCTGTAGGAGTTTGCACATTCTCCCCATGCTTGCGTGGGTTTTCTCCGGATGCTCCAGTTTCCTCCCACATCCTGAAGATGTGCTCTTAGGCTAATTGGTGTAACAAATTGTCACTAACTTAGTCTCCCCTCAATCTGGTTTCCAATGTGGAGAACCATAAGCATAGACAAGGATCATGGGTGGAAAAGAGAACTCACTATGTTAAAATGGCGGCGCGGGCTCGTTGGGCCGAAGAGCCTATTTCCTGTGCTGTGTTGTTCTTTGTTCTTTAATCCTTCCCTTACACGGATAGAGTAACAAGGAGTTCCAATTGTGCAATACACGCAATCCCTCCAGTGCAGGAGAAGGCCATTTGACCATCAAGTCTGTACTGACTCTCTGACAGTGAATCTTACTCAGGCCTTAACTCCATAACCTCACATTCTTATGCTGCTAATCCCCCCTAATCTAAATTTAAGCTTATTTATTAATGTCACAAGTAGCTTAACATTATTACTGCAATGAAGTTACTGTGAAAACCTACATGTCTTGAGACATTAAGAGACAATTTAGCATGACCAGTTGACCTAACTTGCACATTTTTCAAGTGTGGGAGGAAACTGGAACTCCCAGAGGGAATCCACACAGACACGGGGAGAATATGTCTGCATAGACAGTCACCCAAGGCCGGAATTGAACCTGGGTCCCTGGCGCTGTGAGGCAGCGGTGCTAACCACTGTGCCACTATAATAGCTCCAGAAGTCAGCTGTAAAGCAATGGTGCTTTATTGCACAAAATAAAGTCAAGCAAAACCACAAGCCTGTGGTGAACACAAACAGGTCCCAACTGGGGCAATGCACTAATGGATCCACTTCAGGAGCCTGCTTTATGCAGTGTTTGGTATACGAGTGGTGAGTTAACAAGCAATCCCCAGAGAGCTTGTATTCAGTGAGTCCAACAGGGAAGTCAGTCATTGATTCTCCATGTAAGTCTTGAGGGTTATCACACCCACTATGTCACCCTCCAACTGAGAGAGATCGCTTGGTGTTCCTGATGTATAGAACCACAGAACCCTATAGTGCAGAAAGAGGCCCTTTGGCCCATCGAGTCTACACCGAACACAATCCCACCCAGGCCCTACCCCCATATCCCAACATATTATACCCACTAATCCCTCTAACCTACGCATCCCTGGACACTAATGGGCAATTTAGCATGGCCAATTCACATAACCCACACATCTTTGGACTGTGGGAGGAAATCAGAGCACCCAGAGGAAACCCACACAGACACGAGAAGAATGTGCAAACTCCACACAGACAGAGACCCGAGCATCGAACCCAGGACCCTGGAGCTGTGAAGCAGCAGTGCTAACCACCGTGCTACCGTGACGTATTTCTGTCCTGTGTCACTTTTTTACTGGTGGAATTCTGGCGGTGTAAAAGTTACCTATCCCAGATTGACAGGGTCCAAATTGGCAAGGTCCAGGCTCAGAATGGTGACATCATTGACACCGCCACATTAATTTGCAGGATCAAGTGACCCGCGCGGCTCCAAATTTACCAGCCAAGGTTGGCTGCAATGTGTCTTGGGCCAGAAGTGACCCAAATGGAACGTGAATGTCACCCCCTGCTCCCCACCACCCCCAACACAAGGGAACTCTTGAATCTGCAATGCAAACCTATCCCTACCAATGTCCATGTCAGATAAAAGCACAAAGAGCAAAGAACAAAGAACAAAACAGCTTGGGAAACAGGCCCTTCGGCCCAACGAGCCCGCGCCGCCACCTCAATGTTCCCACTTCTACACGCGATCCCTGTCCATGTTTATAGATCTATGGATTAAAAACCAAATTTGAGACAATTTAGGGAGAATTTGTTTCGCCAATTAGCCTAAGAGCACATCTTTCGGAGGTGGGAGGAAACCAGAGCTCCCGGAGAAAACCCATGCAAGCACAGGGAGAATGTGCAAACTCCCACAGACACAGGCCCAAATCCATGTATCTGCACAGCACAGCAATAGTCACTGCGCTGTCGTGTTGCCCATCAGATGGTCCAGGTCAAGCAGACACTAACGATGTGAAGCAGTAGGATACTCTCGAAAAAGGTCCAAGAGCAGCCCTCTCACGACCCATCGCATGTGTGTCCCTCGTTAGACAACAAGGTGGACCAAAGCTGAAATTATTGCAGTGCTTTTCTGGATAACCGCTGTTTAGTTCTGAGGGATTTCCTGATACCGAGTGCACTGTTGTTATACCTCTCCAAGCTGCTACTGTCGTGTACATCAATTCTTCCACAAAGGAAGTATTGTTATTTGTGAAGAGCAGTCTGTTATGTTGCTTGTCGGCAGTTTCACTGTTTTGAATGGGACCATTATAATTTCCTGCCTGTTGAATTAGCCTCAATTACATTTACTTTGACTATAGGAATGAGATGCAATCTAATGTTACAAGTTAGCTTTTCAGTTTCAAATAGTTAGAGCTAGCGTGTGGCTTTAATAATGGAATGGTAGTTATCGAGACCACTTGCACATGAGGTTTGAGAAAAGACTTTACCTTCTTTCTGGTACTTCTGTTTTGCTTCTGTAAGCAAAAGACATATGTATTTAAAATCTGGTAGAGATTCAACCCCTGGGTAAAAATAGCAATTGTCCAAAAAAATATGGAATTAATAAAATATTCTTTTCTTGTAATTGCGAAGTGGAACGGGTCAGGTCGCTCTGTGGGGCTCTCTGAATTCTTCATGTTGTTCTCACACAGACTGTAAGGTTATAGTGCAAACCATAGCTCAATTAGGAGCACTTTGTGCTGGTACATCATTGATTCAAGTTCCTCTCCTAAGCCTTGTGCACAGAAGTCCAGACTAAGATAATGCTCCACTGTGGGAGAGACACCAGTGGGAGTTTATTGCCCTTCCTGGAGTGATCTACCAGATGTGGGGGGGTATAATTAATGGCTACTTAAGGACCTCCTCCTTGTGTGGTTTGAGCTTACAAAACCCTGGCAAAACCCTGGCGGAATGGTAGCTGCAGCTACCATTCACCTGACAAAGAACACAGCCTTGAAAACTTGTGGTTTGCTTTCAAATAAATCGGTTGGACTTTAACCTGTGTCATCAGACTTCTTCCTATGTTTACCCCAGTCCAACGCTGGCATCTCTACATCAGAATGGTAGCTAGTAAGGATGTGTCCCCTTCTGTTCTGACTCTGTGCCCAATGACAATCACCTCCCCTGCATGCTCCCCTGGTCTGGCCAACCAAGCACAGCACTCCGCCTTCTCTTGCAGGAGCCTGCGAGGTTGGACCCATCAAAACTGCTGTTCTTCCTCAGCATCTGACCCCTAGTGACGATCCTTGTGGGAGGCTGGCTGCAGTGACCTTCACTCCCTTGCGGGGGGAGCAGTTGGGGGAATGGTACTCAATGAAATGCCCATTCAAAGAGCTGGTGCTGACCCGCTGGGTCAATTAGTCTCATCCTGCATTGTTTATGGTTCTGTGGTGGTGGAAAACTGCAGGTCATCTGATTTGCCGACAGGTCTTAGAGGCTGGACTCCCTTCCAGCCTCAGCCAAAGAAATCCAGCACCCAGTGTGGCTGTAAAATCAGACTGGGGCTTCCCAGCCCTGCGGAGTGGTGCGCTGACCCTCCAGCCTTTCAGCAGGGGCTGCTGGGCCATGAACCTGATACAAACTTTTAGCTGCTGTCTTTTGGATGAGACGTTAACCTGAAATCTCATCTGCGCACCCAACTGGAATGAAAGACATGCATTATAATGACGAAGAGTTGGAGAGTTCAATCCAAATTCCTGGTCAAAATGGTACCGGAACCAGAATGATTAAAATCAATGAGCTGCTCAATATTATGTTGCTGCTCGTTAAAGCTTTCTGCACAGAATTAGCTGTTATATTTCATAGAGTACAGATGCTGGCGTTGGATTGGGGTGGTAAGAACTCAGTAAGAATTTAGCAACACCAATTTATAATCCAACTGATTTATTTGATAGTAAAAAAGCGAGCTTTCGACTCCTGTGTCTTCTTCAGGCAAATGCAGTGTTCTGGTCTGCAATAGCACACATCAGCACAGACAGTCAGAGATTGCTGATTAGAATGCGAATCCTTACATCTAACCTGCTATTGAAGTGTTAAAGTGGCGAACAATGTGTGTGAAGGGAATCCTGAGCATTGGTTAGAGAATTGTGTGTTTTCTCCAGACAGCACAGTAAGTGAGGTTTTTTGCTAACCCAGGCAAGTTACGGGGGTTACAGATAGTGTGTCATGAAGCCAAGATCCCTGTTAAGACCGTCCTCATGTGTACGGAGTTTGGCTATCAGTCTCTGCTCAGCGACTCTGCACTGTCGTGTATCACAAAAGCCCCCTTGAAGAACATTTACCCGCAGGTCGGAGGCCGAATGCCCATGACTGCTGAAGTGTTCGCCCACAGGAAGGGAACTGTTTTGCCTGGTGATTGTTGAGCGATGCTCATTCATCCGCTGTCGTAGTGTCTGCATGGTCTCCCCAATGTACCATGCTTCGGGACATCCTTTCTTGCAACGTATTAGGTAGACAACGTTGGCCGAGTTGCAAGAGTATGTACCGTGTACCTGGTGAATGGTATCCTCACGTTTGATGATGTCGTCCATGTCTATGATCGGCATGTCTTGCAGAGGTTGCTGTGGCAGGGTTGTGTGGTATTGTGGTCACTGTTCTCCTGAAGGTTGGGTAGTTTGCTGCGAACAATGATCTGTTTGAGGTTGTGCGGTTGTCTGAAAGCAAGAAGTGGGGGGTTGGGGATGGCCCTAGCGAGATGTTCATCGTCATCAATGATATGTTGAAGATTCCGGAGAAGATGTCGTAGCTTCTCCGCTCTGGGGAAGTACTGGACAACAAAGGGTACTCTGTCCACCGTGTCCCGTGTTCGTCTTCTGAGGAGGTCAGTGCGGTTTATCGCTGTGGCACGTCGGAACTGTCGATCGATGAGTCGAGTGCCATATCCTGTTCTCACGAGGGCATCCTTCAGCGTCTGGAGGTGTCTGTCACGATCCTCCTCATCTGAGCAAATTCTGTGTATACGGAGGGCTTGTCCATAGGGAATGGCTTCTTTAACGTGTCTAGGGTGGAAGCTGGAGAAGTGGAGCATTGTGAGGTTGTCTGTCGGTTTGTGGTACAATGAGGTGCTGAGGTGACCGTCCTTGATGGAGATGTGTGTGTCCAAGAATGCAACTGATTCTGGAGAATAGTCCATGGTGAGTCTGATGGAGGGATGGAACTTGTTGATATCATCATACCTACCTAATACATACCTACATCATATCTACCTAATACGTTGCAAGAAAGGATGTCCTGAAGCATGGTATATTGGGGAGACCATGCAGACACTACGACAGTGGATGAATGAGCATCACTCAGCAATCACCAGGCAAAACAGTTCCCTTCCTGTGGGCGAACACTTCAGCAGTCATGGGCATTCGGCCTCCGACCTGCGGGTAAATGTTCTTCAAGGGGGCTTTCGTGATACACGACAGCGCAGAGTCGCTGAGCAGAGACTGATAGCCAAGCTCCGCACACATGAGGACGGTCTTAACAGGGATCTTGGCTTCATGACACACTATCTGTAACCCCCGTAACTTGCCTGGGTTAGCAAAAAACCTCACTTACTGTGCTGTCTGGAGAAAATACACAATTCTCTAACCAATGCTCAGGATTCCCTTCACACACATTGTTAGCCACTTTAACACTTGAATAGCAGGTTAGATGTAAGGATTCGCATTCTAATCAGCAATCTCTGACTGTCTGTGCTGATGTGTGCTATTGCAGACCAGAACACTGCATTTGCCTGAAGAAGACACAGGAGTCGAAAGCTTGCTTTTTTACTATCAAATAAATCGGTTGGATTATAAATTGGTGTTGCTAAATTCTTACTGGATATTTCATAGAATCAGAGAAACCCCACAGTGCAGAAGGAGGCCATTCAACCCATTGAGCCGCCCCAACAACAATCCCACCAAGGTCCTATCCCTGTAACCCCACATATTTACCCCGATAATCGCGCTGACACTAACAGTCAATTTAGCACAGCCAATCCACACATGGGAGGAAACTGGAACACCCAAAAGAAACCTACACAGACCCGGGGAGAACATGCATACAGACAGTGACCCAAAGCTGGAATTGAACCCAGGACCCTGGTGCTGTGAGGCAGCAGTGCTAACCATTGTGCCACCCACTAAAATACAATGCATCAAAATTATTGTCCGTAAACTTTCTTTTGTTGCTAAAGATGCTATACAAAAACAAGTCATTCTTTTTCTGCATTGCAATTATAGCAGTTAAAATGTGACTTCTGCAAGAAGAGGCGTCTAATTGACACCAGGACAAAGTCTTTTCTGAACAGGAAGTGCTAAAATTACAATGAATCCCCTTGATTCATGTTACCTGCAGGTCAGTGAAGGATTGAACTAGTGGGGACCTGAAGAAAATATATCCCTATCTAAACTGATGATTATTGCTCAATGGGTCCTGATCATTTTTTCATAAAAGAATAAACAAGATTCTTTGAAAGCATGAAGCTTCATTTTGGAAATTCTGTAACATTCAATACAAAACAAGCGGAATTGAGCAGCAGTGCATGAATATTGCAGGAATTTCCTCTTTTGTGCTCACCACAGCCCATTTCTCAGAGAGAAACTGATCGACTATAAATAATAAGGCGTCTCTAGTGAATAAAATATGGCACTTACAGATCCACACACACACACATTCCCAACTCCCAGGTGGCAAGCAAGAGCTTTTAGAGATGAGGTAATACAATGAGCTATAGCTCATCATAGATGCAGAAACTAAGCTGTGATACGTTTACCAGATAGACCAGGGTAAAATGTTCTGCTACAGTGCACTACATGTTTTTTTCTGAATTGTAAATCTACTTGCAGCACATTTTTCAGACAGCTAGTTCCTGCAATGGTACTTGCATAGGATAAAAATTTAGCAGATGGGCAAAACAGAAATACACCCCCAGTGCTTTACAGGGATCTCGATTTATGTCAAAAGTCAATTTGCTCCAATACCGAGAAGTTATAATTGGTGTCACATGGGTCCGATCTATGAATGGTTTCAACTTCACCATAACACTGCACCATTTATTTAGCTCACTCCCCATGCAGCTTTCAAAGTTAACACTGAACGTGGATCTGGCAATTCTCAGACTGGACAATAACACACAACCAAGACAGTTTTGACTGCGGAAGAGAGATAAAATAGGGGATATTGGGTCAGCTGTTTGCTATAGTTGAACTGATTTTCACCCTCTGTCTGCATTGGCACAGCGGTTAGCATTGCTGCCTCACACCACCAGGGACCCGGATTCGATTCTGGCCTTCGGTGACTGCCTATGTGGAGTTTGCACACTCTCCCTGTGACTGTGTGGGTTTCCTCAGGGTGTTCTGGTTTCAACCCACACTCCAAAGATGTGCAGGTTTGGTTGATAGGACATGCTAAATTGCCCCTTTGTGTTCAGGGAGATTAGAAAGATAAATATGTGGGGTTATGGGGAAAGCAGCTAATTGGTGTTGCGCTCTTGATGGGCCAATGACTTCCTTTTGCACTGTTTATAGGCATTCTGTAATTCTTCCATGTACTCTCCACACACGCTGCAATATGCAGTTGGGGTATCATGTTAATAATTTAAAGGTTTCAAAAGAAAGCCTGGGAAGAGTTTTAATGGATGACTGACTGTTCTAATATTGGCTGTTTTCTATATTTCCCAATTCAAAATGATACCCCCACCCCATTCCTTGGCCAAATAATGATAAAACCCCCAGTCACTGACTTCATCATTCTACGATTAGCTCCATTGGACAAATCACCAAGACTTCCGTAGAACCAAAACTGTGTTGTGTTTTATACCTTGGAAAAATATAAAGAGGATACACTCCAGGTTCTGTGTCAGCAGGAGCGGGATTTACAATGATTTACAATGTCTCGCCCCGTGCTTACAGTAACTATCCTCAGCTCAATTTCTCTCTCTCTCTGTCTAAGAGACCATCACCCATTTTAATTAATCATGTCAGCAGTCAACAGCCACACATAATCAAACACCGAATAATTGAACGAACCACTTGCATTTATAATTGCACTTCTAACATTAAAAATTCCCAGCAGCTTCTCAGGAGCATTATCAAACAGAACTTAATACCAAAGCACATATTTAGATAGTATAATAATAGCTCCAGGAGTCAGCTGTAAAGGAATGCTTCTTTATTGCACAAGATAAAATAATGCAAAAACCACTAGCCTGTGGTGAACACAAACAGATCCCGAAAATGGGACAATACAATAATGGACCCACTCAGAGGCCTGCTTTATGTAGGGCTCCATATACGAGCTTCATCTGGTGAGTTAATTGCCAATTCCCGGGGGGCTCATACTCAATGAGTGCTACAGGAGATCAGTTGCTGATTCCCTCAGGCAAGTTCTGCGTATTATCATACCCAGAGGAAGAAAAACAGGGATGATTAAAGTGGTATGTTTGAAGGAAAGAAGGAGTGACAGAGATGGAGAGGTTGAAAGAGATAATTCCAGAGTTTGGGGCTTAGAGAACTGACCAATGGTGGAATGATAGAAATCAGGGGTGCTTAAAAAGCCAGAAGTGGAATCAGTGAATTTGGAACATAAGGATGTTAGATGACAATGACTGAGGCCCATTCATTGTTACCGGATAAAAGCACAAATGTTTAAATGTGCTTCATAGAATCATAGGATTGATCTAAAAAGTTAACTCCATTTTTCTCACAGACGCTGCTAGGCTGGCTGAGTTTATCCAGCATTTCCTGTTTTTAATTCATTGTTCCCAGTAAGTTAAGATCCATTGTCAGATAAAAAAGGTCTGAAGGTTTGCTTGGGAATTTTGAAAGATTGGCTTGACGCTGGGTTGCAGTTAAACTGCAGCAGGTGGAAAGTCAAGAGGCCTTGAGAAATTGGTCTATTCCCAAGTTTCTAATGGAAAATGGGATTAAAATGAGGAACTAATTTGTTTTTGCTCGTTCTTTGGCCAGTGCAGACATGGTGGGCTGAAAGGCCTCTTTCTGCACTGTAACCTTTCTCTGGTTTTAATCTGACCTGCTGCCTGTGATTTGGTCCTGATATTTCTCAGTTGTTGGACATTGATGGAAAATATATAGATATTGGGTAAAGATTTAATGCTGCAAATATTGCGAACCAGTTCATGGATGTTAGACAACTACCATCTGAGGAAACTAACATCTAAAGGTCTAAAACGATGAGAGGCTTCAGAGTGATTTACAACTGCTGGCTGCAAATAGCAGCGAGTTGACCTTGCCATTTCTCACCCAAATGTAATCTTCAGATGGGTCTATTGAGGACCAAACAGCCTAATGTCCTGTTCCATGCCAGGTAAAAAAGAAGAAACTTTCATCTATCTGCAATATTCCAAGGTATCAGAAAATACAAAGCTCTTTATTATAATTAAATACCTTTGCCTGAAATACAGTTGTTGCTGTTAGAAATGTCACAGTCAATTTGAACATCCCAGGTTGCCCCAAACAGGAATAAGAAGGGGGAATTCTTAGTCTTCTCCGCGGTGGGAGATGGCACATCGTTCATCAGTGGTGGGATCTTCTGGCATTCCCCATTGACTCCACCTCACGCTGCCAGGAAACCTGTGGTAGGGATGTGCCGTTGGCAGGACCAGAAGATCCCAGTGACGTGACCAGCCGAAAAATTCCGGGCAAAATAATGGCCAGATCACCTGTGATACAGTTTGAGGATAAATGTTGATCCAGAGCGCTAAGGGGATTCACCTGCAAGTACCTGTAACACAATGCTGTGGGATCTCTTCATCTGAGAGGCCAGGTGAGTCCACAGTGGTATCACATCATCCAAAGGACAGCACATAAAGAACTCCAACAAGTGGGACTTCGACCTGCATCCTCCTGAGTGTCACTGAACTAGGGTGATCACTGAAAAACATGCTTAATTCTGCAAATCAGTATCCAATACTGCATGTGGGACCCAGTGTACAAGGTATAAATGAGCAATTGTGGACAAGCACCAGTCATTTATGATGAGTCATCTCACTGGTGGCACTGAAGAAAAGATCCAGGTTTTGTTTTTAGTGGATGTTTTATAGGGGGTGGGGGGTGTGGGCATGGGGGGGTTGGCTGAGGGGGTCTGGGGGAAGTGGGGCATGGCCACTGCTGCTTTTGCTTGCTCCACCCAGCTAGTCACCCATGTCTGTTTCCAACTCCAGAATAAGCTTCCTCCTCAGGCATGACCTGACCAGTGGCTACTACCTCCAAAAGAGACCTGAATTTGAATGTGGTTCACGCCTTACACCATTGGACTAGGACAGGATGAACCCATTACTACACTTACATAGAACATAGAACATAGAACAATACAGCACAAAGAGGCCCTTCAGCCCACGAGTTGTGCCGATCACATGTCTGTTTCGGGCTGAAATCCAAAATCTATTCATTTACACTTAGAACCATAAAACCTTAGAAAATTACAGCTCAGAAACAGGCCTTTTGGCCCTTCTTGTCTGTGCCAAACCATTTTTTGCCTAGTCCCACGGACCTGCACTTGAACCATATCCCTCCACACCCCTCTCATCCATGAACCCATCCAAGCTTTGCTTAAAAGTGACCCCTCATTTATCACTTTACCTGGCAGCTCATTCCACACACCCACCACTCTCTGCGTGAAGAAGCCCCATCTAATATTCCCTTTAAACTTTCCTCCTTTCACCCTTAACCCATGACCTCTGTTTTTTTTTCTCCCCTAGCCTCAGTGGAAAAAGCCTGCTTGCATTCACTCTATCTACATCCATCAAAATCTTATGCACCTCTATCAAATCTCCCCTCATTCTTCTACACTCCAGGGAATTAAGTTGTAACCTATTCAATCTCTCTCTGTAACTCAGCTTCTCAAGTCCCGGCAACATCCTGTGAACCTTCTCTGCACTCTTTCAACCTTATTTATGTCCTTCCTGTAACAAGGTGACCAAAACTATATACAATTCTGAAGGTCTGAAGGCCTTTTGCTTCTTTCACATGGACAAAAGAAGGAAAAAGCTTATATTAACATAGCACCTTGTTACATCCACAAGACATATCAATTATTGATATGAACATCTATTTGGTCATCTTAGTTAATCTATTCAGAAAGTGCCCCATTGCAACACTCAATGGATGCCAAGGTTATCATCACCACCGAAACAGCTGGAAATCATTTCATATATTGGCCATTCTTTGCCTGAAGACCTTGGTTAAGAGCATGATTTATCATCTCTTTTCCTAGCCTTTCAAATTAGTACACAGTAATTTTCCAGATATGCCTTCCTCATATTATAGAATGTACAGTGCAGAAGGAGGCCATTTGCCCATTGAGCCTGCACTGATAACAATCCCATCCAGCTCCTATCCCCAAAACCCCCCCATAATTCACCCTCCCTAGACCCCTTGAAACTAAGGGTCAATTTAACATGGCCAATCAACCTTATCCTCATATCTTTGACACTAAGGTGAAATATAGCATGGCCAATCCACCTAACCTGCAAATCTTTGGAGTGTACGAAGATACTGGAGCACCTGGAGGAAACCCACACAGATATGGGGAGAACATGCAAGCTCCACACAGGTGCCACTCGAGGGCAGAATTGAATCTGGTCCCTGGCCCTGTGAAGCAGCAATTCTAATCACTGTGCCACCATGCCTGAATTGTGATCTGCCAGGTGTTCTGCCTGACAACAAGTTGTGTTGTTAAGTTACCATGGAGAGCCAGGTTGAGACTTACCAAGATTAGGGTGCAAAATGTTCACGCCCAACATAACAACAGGAATAACTGGGCTGACTGTGGACAGGTTTTGTGTCTTTGAGTTTTTGGATAGAAAAAAAGAGATTTCACAGAGACATAGATTGTCTCTCTGGTGTGGTCAACAGAGAAGTTTGTAAGTACTCTGTGAGCTACCAGGCAGAATGTGGGAGGGAGGATGGTCTCTGGTTGTAGAGATGCATCTTGTGGTAATCTGAAGACTCTGGAAGATTCATCCTGTTGAGAAGAGGGGAAGAAATCACTGGAATGGATCTTATTGCTGATTGTCAGTTTGGAAATTCTGCCCAATCTGAGAAAAGCAACTTTTGACAGTCACTCCATATTATGACTCAGCAAGATGGGACCATGAACCCAGTAGAAACCAAGAGACTATGCACTCTTTCCTATAGAGACTGTAATCCTGTGGAAAGTGATTTGTATTTGGTTTGGGATTATCGATCATATCAAAGCATTAATAAATGTGAACTTTCTATTATTCCCCAACTCACAGCTAGGGAAAGAAATCATGTTCCTTGGTGCTTCTCCTCTTTCTGGGTCCTTTATTCCACCCCAAATTTAACACTCCCCCTCAATCACACATGATTAATCTTCCACGTCAATATTCACCAATCAATTCACCAAACAATCATAGACCCTAATAGAATGATAATATCTACTGTTAATACCTGGCTACAAACATTCCTTGATATATATGTAGCATGCATCATTAATATGAAGAGAAACAATCATATAATACAATGTTAGTTAATGTGTGTCCTATAGGTAATCCCATAGTAACTATTAAGAGTCCAAATTTTATTTTAACAGGTAATATTAACTTGACAGGAACATTGTCATTTAT
This sequence comes from Sphyrna mokarran, assembly GCA_024679065.1. Taxonomy (NCBI): domain Eukaryota; kingdom Metazoa; phylum Chordata; class Chondrichthyes; order Carcharhiniformes; family Carcharhinidae; genus Sphyrna; species Sphyrna mokarran. The sequence goes on from JAGIQG010000030.1 coordinate 31,040,405, forward strand.
TAATTATTATCATTATTTATAACACTATGGAAGACTTTCTCCTACTTGGGTGCATGATGGGCAATAAAGTCTTGTTGAACTGCAGTACCCCCACATTCCCTAACACCCAGTTTCATCCATAGTGCTGTTAGAAAAGGAGTTTCAGGAGTTTGATCCGATGACAATGAAGGGAACGGATGGGGAGGGAGAATCCAAGTGATGGTGTTCCCAGGTACCTACTGCCCTTGTTCTTCTAGATGGTAGTGGTCATGGGTTTGGAATGTGCTGCTTGAGTGAGTTCTTGTAGTGCATCTTGTAGATGGTACACATGACTGTCACTGTGTGTCGCTGGTGGAGGGAATGGGTGTTTGTGGATGGGGTGCCAATCAAGCGGGTGGCTTTGTTCTGGATGGTATCAAGCTTTTTGAGCATTGTTGGAGCTGCACCCATCCAGGCAAGTGGGAAATATTCCATCAAACTCCTGACTTGTGCCTTATAGATGGTGGACAGGCTTTGGTGAGCTGTAGTTTTTTGTGGCAATGTGTGGGATATGCAATTTTCTCCTACTTCACATTGACAGCCCAGTGAGCTAAGAGGAAGCCTGCAGGCAGGATTTCATTGAGAACCCGAGGGGATTAAGCCTCATTTCAGGAGCTGAATTATCGTCGGGTTGTTTTGAGTTAGCTGTGGAGATATCTCCACTCCCCCCATCCCCTCCTTCCCCACCACGCAGCATGGGGTTTTCAATCATGCCACTCTGCTAAGAACTGCTGGAAAGAATCTGGGTTAATATCCCGTCTAGCAATTTATTGAAGTCTAATTTCTCACTTCAATAACTTGTCGACACTTCACCAGATAGTAAGTGATCATCTAAAGTCAATGAACATCAGGTTTCCTTTGAATGTGGCCTTGATTTGAATCAGCCAAGCGTTTTGTAGCAATGAATTGTAAGAATAATTTGAGTGATTTCTCTCAGGAGGCTTTATACTTATTCTCTGCTATACTGGTGAGTCAGACCAGAACATTTCTAAGCTGGGATTTTCCCTTCTGTTCACTGATGGGATCGGCCACAAGAAATTCAGCATCCCAATCGAAATCCCATGAGCTTTTGATGGGACTGGATGATCTCTGCGCTTTGTGGCTCCACAAAATTCCACCCCGAGGATTCAATTCCTATTCGCTATAACAACAATAACTTGAACTTATGTAGAATGTGTGGGTTTCCTCCGAGTGCTCCAATTCCCCACAGTCCAAAGATGTGTGGCTTAGGTTGATTAGCCATGCTAAATTGCCTCTTAATGACAGGGAAATGGAGTTACGGAGATAGGGCCTGGATGGGATTGTGGTCGGTACAGACTCGATGGGCCGAGTGGCCTCCTTCTGTGCTACAGGGATTCTATATTATAATGTGTCTCACTTCAAAGGAACATTACCAAACACTGAACCACATCAGATGACATTAGAACGTGATCAAAAAGTTGGTCAAAGGTTCATCATGAAGGAGAAGAGGGAATTAGCAAGGTCGGAGGTGTGAGGGGGTCGGTTTGAGGAGGAAATTCCAGAGCTTGGGTTCCAGAAAGTTGAAGGCAAAGTCATTGATGGTGGAGCAATTAAAATCACAGGTAGGCTGAATTGGATAAGAACAGAGATCTTGGAGGATTATAAGGATGGATTGGTTATAGAGATAGGGAGGAGTTAATGCTATGGAGAGATTTGAAATTAAAGTTGGAAGTTTTACAATCAGAGCGTTTATCAGCGCTGCATGGAGCTCGTGAGCACAGAAGTGATGGGTGACTGGGTTTTCATGGGAGTTGCATTACACACAAGAGGGGTTTGAATGATCTTAAGTTTATGGAGGGTATGAGGAGAGAGAGAAAGCAGGGAAGCTTAGGAGTAGAGGAGCACAAGTGAGTAGCCCCAATTCAGTCAGAGATGGGGGCAGGTGGTATTTGTGAAAGTCACACCGTGAGGAGAATTTGCTGTCCTAACCACCATGGGAATTGTAGCGGGCGGCTGGGGGGACAGATTATGCAAAGGCCTGTTCGGTGGAATTCTCCGATTTTGGGGTGAGCGCAGCCAGAATTTCTCACCTGTCTATCCATCTTTTCCAATGGCGCTTTGGTTGATTTGGGACTTGTTAAAACAGCTCTGGCAATGTCAGCGATGGTGAGGGTGATGGGGAGTTGGGTGTCATTGGCTGAGATATTGGCCGGAATTCTTCGGCCATTCATCCCAGATGGTCTGGCCGGTGGCGCACCCACCGCCCCCGATTTCTCAGCACTGTGGAGTGGTTATCAATGGGAACTCTCGTTGGGAGCAGAGGACCCTGCCACTAGCGAATGGCATTCTGCCTCCCATCACCGAGAAAAGCGCTGAGGGGAAGGTGGGAGAATCTTACCCACGGTTTGCCCCATATCTCAAAGGGGAGAAGGCTGGCGGTAGAATACCAGCAAAGGGGAAGCAATGTTGCAGCTGTACCGAGTTCTGGTTAGAACTCGCTTGGAGCCCATGGGTTCAATTCTGGGCACTCGAAGTGATGGATGGGATTCACTACTCAAGCTCATTCCCACGCTGCTGCCAGTGAGAGCAAAGAACTTGGTGCTCAACCAATACTACACTCACTGCAGCCACACCTGAGAATCCCAGCTGCGGGCTCATGAACAGAATGGGAATGGAGGGGTATAGAAAACTGATTTAAAATAGGGATCATGAGCCTTGAGAGTCCCTGGGAAGTGTGTAAATAGATGATGATATTGATGTACTTGTTTTTATCCTACAGGTGCTTTGGTCCACCTTGTTGTCTAACTAGGGGCATACACGCGATGGATCGTGAGAGGGCTGCTCTTGGATTTTTTGAGAGTATGCTAGTGCTTCATGTCATTAGTGTACGCTTGACCTGGACCATTTGATGGGCAACATGACAGCTCAGTGACTATCGCTGTGCAGTGCAGATACATGGATTTGGGTCTGTGTCTGTGGGAGTTTGCACATTCTCCCCGTGCTTGCGTGGGTTTTCTCCGGGTGCTTTGGTTTCCTCCCACATCCCAAAGATGTGCTCTTAGGCTAATTGGCAAAACAAATTCTCCCTATATTGTCTCAAATTTGGTTTTTAATCCATAGATCTATAAACATGGGCAGGGATCACGGGCAGAGGTGGGAACATCGGGGTGGCGGCACGGGCTCGTTGGGCTGAAGGGCCTGTTTCCCGTGCTGTTTCTTGTTCTTCTTTGTCGGACAATCCTGGCAGATGCGTTAGCCTAGAAATGATGGGTGGCATGGTGACACAATGGTTAGTACTGCTGCCTCACAGCGTCAGCGATCCGGGTTCGATTCCCAGCTTGGGTTGCTGCCTGTGTGGAGTCTGCATGCTTTGCCCATGTCTGTGTGGGTTTCCTCTGGATGCTCCGGTTTCCTCCCGTGGTCCAAAGAATGGCAGGTTAGGTTGATTGGGTGTACTAAACTGCCCCATTGTGTCAGGGGGACTAAAAATATAAATGTGTGGGATTGCGGAGATGGGGCTTGGGTGGGACTGTTGTCAGGGCAGGATGGATGGGCCGAATGGTTTTCTTCTGCATCATGAACAGAACGATAGCTGGGGCAAATCACTTCAAATGATGAGGACAGATTGCATAGACTAGGCTTGTACCTGCTTGGATACGGAAGTTGAAGTGATAATCTCGCTGAGGTTTCAAAGACATTGATAGAGTGAAGTTGTTTCCCTGATGGAAGAACCCAGGACAAAGGATCACTTTCAAATGAGAGTGAAGCCAGTCAGGGTTAAACTCAGCAGGCATTCAGCACACAAAAAGCAATGGAAATCCAGACCTCTCTCTCTGTCTCACCGAAACGTTGCTGAGGCTGGGAGCTCAATTGTAAATTTTAAAACTGAAGATTTTAGTTCGCCAAGACTAGTTAGGGAAATGGAGTCAAGGCATGTAAAATGGCATTAAGATACAAATCAGCCAGGAGCGAACAGAATGGAGGAATGGAGGGGCTGAATGGCCTCTTCCTGTTCCTATGATATCCACGTCCCCCGATGATTTGCAGTTTTTGTCCATTAACAGAGCTGCAGAAGGCTAAAAAGGAGAATGAGAGAAGAAACAGGACATTTTATAAAATGTGGGAGCCTCTTATTAGCAACACACAAGTGCCCTCTGGTCAGAGACCAGTCTATGACATTTATTAAGTTGATAGAAAGTTTCATTTACGTAAGATGGTAAAATTTATGTCACATAAAAAAAAAATGGCCAAACATCTGGAATTAATAAAATGTGCAATTTCAAAAGTAGCTGGCAAACAGCAGGAAGACTTTGCCGATGGGGCATTTTGAGTTTACTGTTACTGGGACGTTCGCCTCCCTGTCTGTATTTTCTGATGACATTTTAATTGCGTCGTGAATGCTTTGCAGACAGGATGGGGAGATGTTTTGCAAGCAGCGCCCTGCAGTAATTTATTCACCATGTGGCCCGCAGGTTAGCTCCCTCCAGATAGCAGTGCTGTGACGAACCTGGCTCCCATCGAGGGTGAGAGAGGCGTCACGTAAAGCAAGAACGCGGTTGCATTTCAGTGGCACCTTTCCCGTGTTTGGGACGTTAGTGGCATTTAAGATGTACGTGGATAGATACATGAACAGACGTGGAATAGAGGGATATAAGTTTGCCTAGATAGGACAAGATTGGTGCAGGCTTGGAGGGCTGAAGGGCCTGTTCCTGTGCTGCACTATTGTTCTTTGACAACCAAGAAAATATGTTTAAAATGTGGACACTGTGGTAATGTGGGAAATACAGCAGCCGGTTGCTGCACAGTAAGATTCCACAAGCAGTAACATGATAAATGAAGCTGAGAACGTGTTAGCTGAGAGATAAATGTTGACCAAAACACTGGGGACACTTCTCTTTTCTTTGAAAACTAGCATACGATTTTTGACGTCTGCCCTAAGACAGTCACTAGACCCATGGTTCCATTTGTTGTATGCTGCACGGAATATTAATTTCATCAGCTGGTTATAATGTTGAGCCTTTCATTCAAAAAAAACATTTTTGCTAACAAAGGACACGGATTTGAACTCGTTCTTGCTTTGCATATTCCAATGAGATGCAAACCCTACAGAGATTCCCCCCCTTCGACAGAGACAGTGGTGACTCCGGAGGTGAGAACTGCCCCATTCCATCTTATCAAAATGTAGGATGAAGCACTCAGGAGCTAATGGCTGGGACATTAAAAAATATGAATCATCTCAGCTATGAAACAACAGCTAAAGGGACAATTTGTGACACATATATCCTTTGGAATTTACAACTGACATGGAGTGTGGTCACGTGATGCAATCTTTGGTGTGGATGCTGGATTGGAATCTAAGCAGGGAAACAGACAGGGAGTTGGGAAAACGAGGCGGATGAGGGGGACAGAGTGAGCAAACGTTCTCTCTCACTACAACGTTCCTTCAATGTCTACATCCCTGTTTTCATAGAATCACAGAATCCCAGTAGTGCAGAAGGATGCCATTCTGCCCATGGAATCTGCACTGACCACAACTCCACTCAGGCCCTATCCCCATAACCTCCTACATTTACCCCAGCTCGGCTCCCTGATACTAATGGGCAATTTAGCATGGGCAATTCCCCTGATCCACACATCTTTGGACTGTGCGAGGAAACCGGAGCAACCAGAGGAAACCCATGCAGACACGGGGAGAATGTGCAAACTCTACACAGGCAGAGACCTGAGCCGGGAATTGAACTCGGGAATCCTGGTGCTGTGGGACAGCAGTGCTAACCATTGTGTCACCATGGTGTGTGCCTGAGTTCTTACAGCAGATGGATACCTTGCAATGAAAGCCATTTCAGTTCTACTGCCATTCTCCCAGAAATGTATGTGGATGTATCACCCTCGACTGTGAACCAGTGCTTCTGGATACAATCAGTGCATCTTTGTAGGCTTTCCTTTTATTTTAACCAGCGCACAATCTTGGTAAGATTGAGCATCTGATACACTGCAAAATCTGATACCATTGTTGTATGGGTTTTAGCATAATTTGTCCTTGGACAGGGTTGACAGAGATTGTGGAAGGCAAGGCTGTTGATAAACTTTATCTTTTATTAAACATTTTTCTAACTACGTAGAGCACAACACTTAGGATGAGACTTCATGTCGAATCTTCCCTCAGCATGATCTGTTGTCATTTGATCTTACATCACTGATGATGCTGTCTATTTACATATTAACATTAATTCTTTACCACGGTACCCAAACGTTCGCAGCCATGGAACTCTACTTTGACCTCCCAAGGCTGAGCCCCTGACAGACATCATTAGCAGATAGGATGCCATGGCGGCACAACGGTTAGCACTACTGCCTCACAGCTCCAGCAACACGAGTTTGATTTGGATGCCCACCTCTGGGGAGTTTGTACGTTCTCCCTGTGCCTGCATGGGTTTCCTCCGGGTGCTCCGATTTCCTCCCACACTCCACAGATGTGTAAGTTAGGTAGATTGACAGTGGTAAATGCGTGGGGGCAGGGTGTGAGCCTGTGTAAGATGCCCTGTTGGAGAGTCAATGCAGACTTGATGGGCTGAATGGCCTGCTTCGAGTAATTCTATGAGAAAACATGAAAAAAGATTATCATTTCACAATAGATACAAAGATACTAAAACAAATTGATAAAGTTTTTCTCTATGTCTTACGTATACACATTTATACGTAAGACATATATCATTGGACAGTGATAGCCTTTTTCCTGGACAGTGATAGCCTTTTTCCTAGGATGGAGAAAGCTAGCACGAGGGGACACAACTTTAAATTAAGGGGTATGAGTTATAGGACGGATATCAGAGGTAGGTTCTTTACTCAAAGAGTGATTAGGGAGTGGAATGCCCTGCCTGCAGCTGTTGTAGATGCGCCAAGTTTGGTGGCGTTTAAGAGGTTAGTTGATAAGTATATGGATGAGAAGGGAATGGTTTAGTTAGGAGGGGCATTGCTTTTTATTTTGGTCGGCACAACATCGAAGGCCGAAGGGCCTGTTCTGTGCTGTATTGTTCTATGTTCTATTTATAACAATTAAAATATTATCTTGTTCAACAAATATCTCCAAATCCAACTTTTGTTTTGGTAATTTTTAATTGAAGGAAAGATGTTGATCTTTTGCTCACAAATTTATTCAAAATTGGGATTGTTGCTGGAGAGCTGGATTCTGATTTCAGACACACAGACTGAGATTTCACCATTTTATTTCGAAGTGCCCAGCAGGTGTAGAACTGGAAGAGTTTCAGATCCATTTTTTTGTGTGTGTTTTTAGGTCCCTCCATAAGCACTCTGCCTGCAAAAGTTTGAGCAAGTTTGTTGCTCACTGCAGAAGTCTGTGAGCAGGGCTTAACGCACCCAAAAACCTGTAGAGAAAGAGGTAGTGCGCATATGGAGACCTCTAGTATTGCACATGCACATTAACAGTAGCAGAGGTTTGACAAACAAAGAGACAGCTGTCAGGCCCCTGCTGCTGCAGGCAGCCTGAAACATTCCCCCGTGCAATCATGGGGACCCCCGGGCTGTGATACAGCTCCTGCCCACCACCCTGCACCCCAAACCGATCGCGGAGCCCCACACTTCCCTCACCAATTGTGGACCACCACCCACTAATTGCGGCCCTGCTGCCCTCTCTCACCGATCGTAACCCTGCTGCCCTCCCTCCACCAATCTCTGCAGAGTGGCAGTGAGGCCTCTCTGCTTCCCTCTCCCCACTGATCGTGGTCCCTCTGCCCTCCCCTCATCGATTGCCGTAGAGTGGCAATTGATCCCTGCCCCCATCCCCACTGGCCCTTCTCCCCACCGACCTTGCCCCGGCACTGCCCGGTGAGCATTGCCAAAATGCCGGGGCACTGACCATCTGGCACTGACCATCTGGCACTGCCCAAGGGCAAACGTTCTTGCCATCGGCCGTTTCGGAGGTGGGGGGGGGGGGGTAGGGGAGGTGGGGGTGGCCCTCGATGGCCTCCGGTTCTATTGGACAATTGAATGTCGGGTTCGCTAAACTCATTCAAAACTCAATACTCACACACACTCATCTCTATCTCACACTCACTTCTGTTCCTCATATACACTCACCTCTCGCACCCACACACGTACAAGTCTTGCTCACACACACTCACCTCTGTCTCACACTCAGCTCTCTCACATAACCTTATCTCTCATCTACATACCTCTTTCACACACACACACACCAACCTTTTTCTCACACACACAAGCGTACATACTCACCTCTCCCTCTCTCTTTGTTAGTTTTAGACTTCATTAGACAAAAGGTATTTATGAATAAGAAAAATTGTACAGAGCCAGCAGCCACAAGCCTGCTGGTAGGTCCCTACCTGTCTTCCACCTAAGTGAGGGATCAAGGGTAACAATAGTATAGTGATATTGTCACTGGCTAATAATACAGACACGCAGAGGAATTGGGTTCAAATCCCACCATGGCTGATGGTGAAATTTGAATTCAGCTTAAAAATAAATCTGGAGTTGAAAGTCTAACAATCATCATGAAACGATTGTAGTAAAAACTCAACTGGTTCACGAATATCCTTTAGGGAAGGAAAACTTCCATTGGCCATGGTAGGATTTGAACCCAAGTCTCCTGGGTCTCTAGATTATTATCACTATGGTACTGCTGCCCTTGACCCCTCTTTCAGTATGCATTCTTGAGTTAAACACAAAAGGAGTTAGTTTCATTATGCTAAAATGCACCCAGATCTCTGATGAAGGGTTATCTAGACTCGAAACATTGGCTCTATTCTCTCTCCACAGATGCTGTCTGAATGTTTGCAGAATGAAGTGAGACGCATAAAAATATATCTTTCTTCCTTACCATGCTGAGATTTTCCAGCATTTTCTGTTTTTGTATAAGGGAGAGAGAGAGAGAGAGAATGTGTGTGTTAGTGTGTGACAGAGAGTGAGAGGTGAGTGCGTGTGTGAGGAAAAGAGAGAGAGAGAGAGAGGTGAGTATATAGGCATGAGAAAATTGTCTGTGTGTATGTGAGAGTGTGTGTGAGAGAGGGAGAGAGAGGTGTGTGTGTGTGTGTGTGCGTGCGTGTGTGTGTGTGTGTGCGCGTGTGTGTGTGTGGTGTGCGTGTGTGTGTGTGCGCGTGTGTGTGCGTGTGTGCGTGTGTGCTGTGTGTGTGCGTGTGTGCGTGTGTGTGGTGTGCGCGTGGTGTGTTGCGTGTGTGTGTTGTGTGGTGGTGTGTGTGTGTGTTGTGTGTGCGTGTGGTGTGTGTGCATGTGCGTGTGTGTGTGTGCGGTGTGTGTGTGGTGTGTGCGTGTGTGTGTGTGTGCGTGTGTGTGTGCGTGCGTGCGTGCTGTGTGTGCGTGTGCGCGTGTGCGCGTGTGTGCGTGTGCGTGTGTGCGTGTGCGTGTGTGTGCGTGTGCGTGTGTGGCGTGTGCGTGTGTGTGCGTGTGTGTGTGTGTGTGCGTGTGTGCGTGTGTGCGTGTGCGTGTGTGTGTGCGTGTGCGCGTGCGCGTGCGTGTGCGTGTGCGTGTGTGCGTGCGTGTGTGTGTGCGTGTGTGTGTGTGTGCGTGTGTGTGTGTCCGAGGGAAGGAGACCTTTTCAGGACTGGCCTATATATGACTCCAGATCCACAGTAATGTGGTTGACTGTTATAATGGCCTAGCAAGCCACTTAGTCCCATCACCCTTTAGGTGGGCAATAAATATTGGCCCCGCCAGTGACACACACATCCTGAGAATAAAAAAAAACTGTCTTAATGGATTAATTGTTACCAACGGCACAGAATCATATTGAAATGACCTCCTTTTAAAATTCAAAAACTCTTGCAATCAAACAGAGTGGGAAAGAATATTTCTCCTCATTTGGTCAGAGCAATATCATTCGTAGGATTCATTAAGCTTGAGAGTGAAGTGTTTTATTAGTTTATGGGACATGGGATTCACTGGCTGGGCCAGCATTTATTGCCCTCCCGAGTTACCTTTGGAAGGCTATTGAGAATCAACCACATTACTGTGACTCTGGAATCACATGTAGGCCAGACCAGGTAAGGATGGCAGATTTCCGTCCCTAAAAGGAATTAGCAAACCCAATGGATTTTTCCAACAATCAACAATGATCATCAGTAGATTTTTAATTCCACATACTTTTTTTTTGAATACAAATTCCACCATCTGCTGTGGTGGGATTCGAACCCAGGTCGCCAGAACAATTGCTGACTTTGGATTAATAGTCTAGCAATAATACTGCTAGACCACCTCCTATGATTTAGAGAGGTTTGGTCCACTGCAAAGCAAGCACGCACACACACACACACTGACATTAATTCTCCCTGTGTCGTGAGTGCATGAAACACCAACACCATTAGGTGTTAAAAAAACATCTTTCTCAGTGAAAGTACCGTCTCCTCACTCCAGGGACTATTACTGTAATTACTGTGCCAGCTTCTCTCTCAGCTCATCGCTGTACTAGCCGCTTTTCAAGAGCTGAGCTTTCGGGTAGAGTGGGACTAATAAGTGCACGGCAAAAGGATCCTAATTATAGTTTTAAACAGGAAGTCACTTTGCTGATTGAAAATGATTTACGCCAGCCTCACTATATATCATCGATATTTCACAGTGAGTTAGCGAACAACATCAGCTATGACCCTAATTATATAGGTTTCTGAATCGGACAACTGGGATGGGAGATCAGGATTTGCAAAACACTCTGTGCTGTGAGGCGTGAATTAAGATAATTATCGTGACGTGGGTAGTGAACTGTGTTGTTTCTTCCAGCTTTCTGCTCTCATATTACTTTATTATTAAGAGTGGCATGCTGGCACAGTGGTTAGCACTGCTGCCTCACAGTAAGAAGTCTCACAACACCAGGTTAAAGTCCAACAAGTTTATTTGATAGTAAACTTTACAAGATTTCGGAACGCTGTTCCTTTGTCAGGTGAGTGGAAAGTTCTGATTAGAAGCAGGGCATATAAAGGCACATGCAGTTTACAGAATATAGATTATGATGCGATTTTTTACAATTAATCTGCTATTCAAGTCTTTAAAGGTGCAGACAATGTGAGTGGAGATAGCTGCCTCACAATGCAGGGACCCGGTTCTTGCCTCAGATCTGTGTGGAGCTTGCACTTTCTCGTTGTGTCTGCATGGTTTCCTCCAGGTGATCCGGTTTCCCAAAGCCCAAAGATGTGTGGGTTAGGTTGATTGTCTGTGCTAAATTGTCCCTGAGTGTCAGAGGGACTTGCTAGGGTAAATATATGGAGTTACAGGGATAGGGCCTGGATGGGATTATTGTTGGTGCAGCTTAATGGGCTGAATAGCCTCCTTCTGCGCTGTAGGGATTCTATAATTATTCTGTTAATTCAAACAGTCTCTCCTTTCGACCTTGCTGAGTTCTCTGTAAGAATTTCCAAGGTGGGAGCTTGATTTGATTGACAAGTGAAAGTTAGGGGGACTGTAAAGAATATCTTATTCAATTCTTCTGCTATAAAAAAACCTGCATTCATTTCATTTCATTGGTGAATTGAAAGTCATTCACCATTGTCAGAAAATAACTTTGAAATCATAGACTATTCCCCTCATCGTGTATAAGTTGTCCATGGGGTTGGAAGATTCTTCAGACTGAGAATCACCATTTGAGAAAAGATTAAACTGGTTAGGTCTGCGCCTCTTGGAGTTCAGGAGAATAATTGAAACATAAAAGATTCTTAGGGGGTTAGACAGGGTAAATATTGGGAGGATGTTTCCTCTCATGGGAGAGTGTAGGACCAGAGGACATAATTGCAGATTAAAGAGGGAGGGTGTTCATTTATGAAGCATTTGAGGAAGAATTTCCTCACTCAAAGAGTAGTGAATCTTTGGAACTTTTAGTTCCAGGAAACTGTGAGACCGAATCCATGAACATTTTCGAAGCTGAGATCAATAGGTTTTTAATCAGTAGGGGAATTAAGGTTTATGGCGATAAGGCAGACAATGGATAGTGAGTGTTGATCAGTAGTGCTCTTATTAAATGGTGTTCGAAGGGTTGAATGGCCTGTTGCTCTTCCTACTTCTTATGATCACATTCTTGGTACCCCAATTATGTAAACTTTGGTACCAATGAGGTGAATTTTCCCCCTCTATCCCACCATGGGAATTGTAGCAGGTGAGGGCCAGACCATAGAAAGGTTCATTGATCTCGGGCAGGATTTTCCAGTTCCGTGATGAGCCTGGCTGGGAAATCCCATCTAAATGTCTATCATACTAAACAGAGATGTGTGTATGTGTTGAAGGATAGATGTGTGTATATGTTGAAGGGTAAAATTTCTCATCAGAAATGTCAGGGAACTAACTTTGATTTGAAGAAAGATCCTTATTTATGTGAACAACCATTAAGTGACCAGTCTCAGGCTTTTAACTGTATCATAGAAACCTTACAGTGAAGAAAGAGGTCATTTGGCCCATCAAGCCTGCACCCACTGCAATCCCACCCTGACCCTACCCCCATGTCCCTACTCATTTACCTATAAATCCCTCTAACCTATGCATCTCAGGACACTAAGGGGCAATTTTAGCATGGCCAATCAACCTAACCCACACATCTTTGGACTGTGGGAGGAAACCAGAGCACCCAGAGGAAACCCATGCAGACACAGGAAGAATGTGCAAACTCTACATAGACAGTGACCCGAGCCCAGGATCGAACCCAGGTCCCTGGAGTTGTGAAGCCACAGTGCTAACCAATGTGCTACCGTGCCTCCCATATGTAATATGTGATGGGAGACAGTGATGTGATGGCAATGTCAATTGACCAGTAATCCCGAGGCCTAGGTTAATATTTTGGAGCCACCTGTTCAAATTTCACTGCGGCAGCTGGTGGAAACTTAAATTCAATTAGTTAACTTTTATAAATGAATATCAATAATCAATTATAACGTCACAAACTATTGTTCTTTGATTCATTAATGTCCATTATGTAAGGGAATCTGCTGTCCTTACTGTTGGTTTGGCCTACGTATGACCCCAGATGCCCAGCAATGTAGTTGACTCGTTATCTGCAAGGTTATTCAATTATAACAAACTGCTACAAAAAAGTCAAAGAGCAATGAACCCAGATCAGTGAAAAACCAGCAAAATGTGGAAACAAGAGTGTAATAACTTGAAGGTGACCCCTTGTGGCTTGAAGTTATAAAAGGATTGACAAACAAAGATAAATAAATGTATATAAACAAGTGTCTGACAGAACTAAATAAGCAGCTATTCCCCACTCCTCCGACTGAGCATCCTCCCTGACCCTGGACACCCGCTCTTGCACCCCATTGGCTCAGCTTCCAGGCTGCCACTCCATAGGGTCTGGCCTGATCACGTGATCCTTAGGGATTGTCCCCTCAACGGGGCCATGCTACCACAGAGGGGATCCAGCAAATCCTGTCTGAACTGGTATTGTGTACTTTGAAATGGAACTTTAGTATCACCAGATACAGTATTGCTTATTTTGTTTACTGGGTTTGACCGTCTGGATTACTTTATTTTCCCCTTTCTTTCCCTTCGGGATTGGCTTCGGCAGAAATGATAACAAAATCCAACCCTGAAGCTTCGTCTGCCATTCAATGGTTGATTTGTACCTGAGCTATACCATAGCGGCATATCCAGGAGGTGCCCAAAATATTTGTTGGTAAGGTGATGGTCTAGTGGTATCATCACTAGACTATTAACCCAGAAACTCAGCTAATGTTCTGGGCGAACCAGGTTTGAGTCCCACCACGGCACATGGTGGAATTTGAATTCAATAAAAAATATCTGGAATTAAGAATCTACTGATGACCATTGTTGAAAAAATTAATCTGGTTCACTAATGTCCTTTAGGGAAAGAAATCTGCTGTTCTTACCTGGTCTGGCCAACTTGTGACTCCAGAGTCACAGCAGTGTGGTTGACTCTCAACTGGCCTTGGGCAATTAGGGATGGGCAGTAACTGCTGGCCAGCCAGTGACACCCATGTCCCAAGAATGAATGAAAAGAGATCTCAGTCTTGAAAGCTCCAGGTGTCCCAGCACGTCTTCTGGAAAGGAGAGAGTTTCACTTTTCTCTGGAAATAAAAAGCACTTCCTGATTTTCCCCATAAAGTCCTGGCTCCGATTTCAAGAATCAATCCTTTTGTTCCCCATCCACTCACAGAGGAAATAGCATTTCCATAGCTGGCCTGTCAAATCATTTTAATATTTCAAACACCTTCGTCGGGTTACCCTTTAACCTCTCATACTCATTACAATTTAACACTCTTTGCCCCATTCAGTGACTAAATTTAGTAACTGAAATAGAACAAATGAATTGTTTCTTTTTGACAAGATTCATTTAACCTGACTTCTCTCCGAGGCAACCTTTGCTATCTATACACTGTGTTGTTTACAGATTGCCTGCAATATTATATTGCTGAGGAATAATCATCAGGTAATGCTAATGTGCTAGGAGCAAGGACTCGGACTGTGTATGAAGCAGAATATTCAGGATCTAAGTTATTTCTCAATCAACCTTTTGTAAAAACATCATTTTCTTTTGTGCAAGCATTGTGGCACATCTTGATGTCTGGGATACACACAGGCATTGAACCCATGTAAAACCACCAGATGCATACTAAAACTTTGGTACAAAATTGCGACAGAACATGCATACACAATTATAGACTAGTGGTGGTGTAGTACAGTGACATCAGTGTTCCCGTCTCCTGTGACACATCCTTCTTGTGCCATCTGTCAATGTGCCAAGTCGAGCATGATTTTTCACAAAGAAGGGAGTTGGAGACTGAGCAATCCTGAGCCGATGCCAATATCTTTGAGTCTGTACAGTGTTAGCAGCATGGCATGAAGTCTGATGTCCCTGAATATAACAGCCCACTACTTCAGGTAATCATGACAGATCCCAAGATAAAAGCAAAATATTGCAGATGCTGGAATCTGAAACAAAAACAGAAAGAGCTGGAAAATCTCAGCAGGTCTGACAGCATCTGTGGAGCGAGAATGCAGCCAATATTTCAAGTTTAGATGACCTTTCATCAGAGTCAAAATGACAAAGAGTCAGCTAGACTCGAAACATTGGCTCTATTCTCTCCCAGTAAGAAGTCTCACAACACCAGGTTGAAGTCCAACCAATTTATTTGATAGTAAACTCACAAGCTTTCAGGGTTTGACGCTTCGTCAAATTGCGACAAAAAATGCTTACACAATTATAGACTAGTGTACAAAGAACAAAGAACAAAACAACACAGGGAAACAGGCCCTTCGGCCCAACGAGCCTGCGCCGCCACCCCGATGTTCCCACCTCTACCCGTGATCCCTGTCTATGTTTATAGATCTATGGATTAAAAACCAAATTTGAGACAATTTAGGGAGAATTTGTTTTGCCAATTAGCCTAAGAGCACGTCTTTGGGATGTGGGAGGAAACCGGAGCACCTGGAGAAAACCCACGCAAGCACGGGGAGAATGCGCAAACTCCCACAGACACAGGCCCAAATCCATGTATCTGCACAGCACAGCGATAGTCACTGAGCTGTCGTGTTGCCCATCAAATGGTCCAGGTCAAGCGTACACTAACGACGTGAAGCACTAGGATACTCTCGAAAAAAATCCAAGAGCAGCCCTCTCACGACCCATCGCGTGTATGCCCCTCGTTAGACAACAAGGTGGACCAAAGCACCTGTAGAATAAAAACAAGTACATCAATATCATCATCTATTTACACACTTCCCAGGGACTCCCAAGGCTCATGATCCCTATTTTAAATCAGTTTTCTATACCCCTCCATTCCCATTCTGTTCATGTGCCCATCTAAGTATTTCTTAAATAACTCCAGAGTACCTGCCTCCACCACTTTAATTGGCAGTGCATTCCATACCCCCACCACCCTCTGTGTGAAAAAACTCCCTCTAGCATCCAAATTATACCTTACCCCCCTCACCCTAAGCCCGTGACCCCTCGTGCTATTTGAGTCCATCCTAGGAAAAAGCTTAACCCTGTTTACTCTATCTATCCCCTTCATAATCTTGTACACCTCTATTAGATCTCCTCTAAGTCTACGTCTTTCTAAGGAAAACAGTCCCAATTTGCCTAATCTCTCCTCGTAACTCAGACCTTCCATACCAGGCAGCATCCTGGTAAACCTCCTCTGCACTCTCTCCAGAGTCTCCACATCCTTCCGGTAGTAAGGCGACCAGAACTGGACGCAGTATTCGAAATGAGGTCTAACCAACGTTTTATACGACTGCAACATTAAAGGCCAGCTCTTGTACTCTATACCCCTTCCTATTAAGGCTAGCATACTATATGCTTTCTTCACAACCTTCTCTACCTGCTCTGCCACCTTTAGAGACTTGTGCACCTGCACCCCCAGGTCCCTCTGCTTTTCTATACTCTTAATAGGTCTACCCTTTATCATATACCTCCCCCCTACATTCTTTCTCCCGAAATGCATCACCTCGCATTTATCAGGTTTCACAGTGTAGTACAGCGACATCAGTGTTCCAGTCTCCTGTGACACATCCTTCTTGCGCCATTTGTAAATGTGCCAAGTTGAGGCATGATCTTTTACAAAAAAGGGAGTTGTAGACTGAGCAATCCTGAGTGTTGTGAAACTTCTTACTATGTTTACCCCAGTCGAACGCCAGCATCTCCACATCATGTCTATTCTCTCCCCACAGACGCTGCCAGACTTGCTGAGATTTTCCAGCATGATAGATCCAATATCTTCTGGAAACCTTGAATGTAATTGATAGGGATTGATCTTTTAAAGAAAAAAAAATCACAAAATAAATAATTTAATGAATCTTCAGACAAAAGTAAAACCAGTTCACTGAGACAAAAAAGAAACTTGTGTCTTCAACTTTGCTTGGGTTTAAAAATAGCTAGGGTCAAAATAGAGGTCACTCTTCCCTCAGTTTCAAAATGTAAGACGAGAGATGTCTGTTCTCAGACAACAAGTGCCTCTGTTCTGTTAGACTTTGATGATTGGTGAACACAGAATGTTGTTCACAGTTGCCGGCAGTTTTCGAGCTGCACAAGTTATGCTAGCAAAGTTTCCCTTTCCAACCTCCAGACTTTGATTGTCAAAGTCTGAAGGCGGCAAACATTTTGATTGCTCCAGTAGTTCAGAAGGAATGCTTTGAATGGAGATAATTGCTTGCAATTAATGACCCTTTCCTCATTGGTGCTTGTAACACGCAGAGGTTCATTGTTAGCGAATAGTGGCACAGTGGTTAACACTGCTGCTTCACGTTGCCAGGAACCCGGGTTCGATTCCTGGCTTGGGTCACTGTCTGCATGGAGTTTGCACGTTCTCTCTGTGTCTGCGTGGGTTTCCTCCAGGTGCTCCAGTTTCCTCCCACAGTCTGAAAGACACGCTGGTTTAAGTAAATTGGCAATGCTAAGTTCTCCCTCAGTGTACCCAAACAGGCTCCAGAGTGTGGCATCTAGGGAATTTTCACAGTAAATTCATTGTAGTGTTAATGTAAGCCTACTTGTAACACAAATACATAAACTTTAAAGTTTCCTCTGCTCAGTCTGTCCCCACCCCTAAAAGCTGCAGTCCAATTGAAAAATCCAAAGCAGTTAGGCAAATATATTCAGGGTAATGGAAATAAAGCAAGTAAATTGTTAGCACTGCTGGCTCAAAACACCAGAAACCGGGGTTCAATTCCAGACTATGTGAAATCTGCACATTCTCCCTGAATCTGCATGGACTTCCTCTGGGTGCTGCGGTTTCCTCCCACATTCCAAAGATGTGTGGGATAGGTGGATTAGCCATGTTAAATTGTCATTAATGTAAAAGGGATTAGCAGCATTAATACCTAGAATTTCAGGGATAAGCCCTGGGTGGAATTGTTGTTGTTTTAGGCTTGATGGGCCGAATGGCCTCCTTCTAGAGATTCTACGATATGGAATTAAGGTAAGAACCTTATACTATTTGAGGATTGTCACAAATCAAGGGTGACTTGATGAACATAAAAGCTTTATTGTTAAAGAAACAATTAACTATATATACAAATAGAGTCTGAACACTATGCCAGTGTGACTATACAACTCTCTGACTCTAACTGCCAAGTCTTCTCCAACCCGATATGTGGCTTGATTGTCTCAACTGCTCGCCCTGACACTCCATAGTGTTTGGCAAGACCACATGGCCTCGGGGAATCTGAATGGGGCCATCATCCCACACTCCTTCCCCCACTCACTCCTGGAGCCAACCTAGGAGGAAACAAATTAAAATTGTTACACAAACAATGATTTACAAGGAAAGACCATTAAGGGGCAGTGCCAGGGGGCAGTGCCACAGGGCAGTGCTGGGGTAGTATCTTCAGGGGGAATTCCCTGACCACTGCCTGGCCATGCCCCTTTCCCCTGGGGTCTATACTTATGTTTACACCCGTTAGGCATCTCCACCACAAGTTCATGTCGGCACAGTGTGTACATGCAGTTGGGGAGGGGGGCTGGGTTAAGAATATTTAAATATATTAAAATGAATGGAAATTTGGTTCACGCCTGTTATGAGTGAGGGGCACTTCACAGAGTTAGGTATGGCGAAAATTGGACTGTGTTGTCAGACTTCTTACTGTGTTTACCCCAGTCCAACGTCGGCATCTCTACATCATGAAGATTGGAAGTCGCAGTCTTGTCGGCAGGTTCTGCAACCTCTGGGGTTTTGCCAAAACTTTACAAACCCATCCCGGTGATATTTCTGCGGACTGTGAGCTTGGATTCAGGATTATCCCTTTTTGTCTCAGAGATGGCACCTTCAACTGTGTGGGGCTCCCTCAGCACTTCACTGGAGTGTCAACCCAGAGTGGGATTTGAATCTTGAAATGTTAGATACTATCACCACCTGAGTGGGCAGAAGAAATGGCGGGTGCCCGATGTGGTCTCCAGGCAACAATATTTTTTCATTCTGGGGATATGGGCATCTAGGAGGCACTATCCAATTGCGAGGTGAGTGTACCAACATCCACTGGTGAAGTTAAACTCAGGGCCAGGTATCTTCTGAATTTAGATCCATTGGATTTCATTCTCATTCCTGTCGACTACTCCTACGTTGGTGATCACTTTTCCCGTCTCTCTCTCTCTCTCTGGGATTTCACCCTTGAATACCTCCATCTTATCATCCCGATTTTCAAAGGCCTTTCTCTTATGCTTTCTGTTACTTGTTCCATCCCTCTTGCTTGGCATCACTTTGTTAATTGTCCTCATGGTGTGAAGTGGTCTGCACTCGCTCTCAATTCAATGTTGCTGTGATCCATTTTGCATGGGTGAACGTGCAGTTGAGATGCCAAGGCCAAAATGGTTCTGCAGCAAAACAGCCTGAGACTTCCTCTGCCAGGGGAACCTGATTTTGTTTTGTTCTCATTTGCATTTATACTTGGCACTTTCGGTGGTAAGTCTGGGGTCCATAACAATGAGCAAGAGAGCCTGACAGAATGTATCCCAGCTTGGCAGGATGGTTTGAGTCTGAAAGCACAATTTCTGACCTGACCTGGTCCATTCCTAACCATGATGCAATCTTGACCAGAGATCAATGGAGGGAGGAAGGATCAAAACTCTTGTTTTCAGCGATAGCGTCAAACCCTCCTCCTCTTTATCCTCAACATCTTAAGTATCTGTGCCAGTTATCAATTAGCAGTGTAAATTTGCCTGCATTTTCTCTACGTATTTCCCTTCCTCTTTAATCATCACTTGCATTTGACGTTGAACAAAAGAAAGAACATACATTGGTCTGACACTTTTCACGAAGTTAGTATGTCCTCAAGCAGTTTCACTGACACTGGTTAAGGAAAAGATGTTAAGCAGGACACTGGAAGAGCTCTGCTTCCCTTCAACTCGTTTATTGCAACGTCAATCCTGTCAAGCTCCCTGAGAATCCAATGTGTCTCAATCAGGTCGCCTCTCACAGAATCTTACAATGCAGAAGGAAGTCATTCAGCCCATTGAGTCTGTACTGACCACAATCCCACCCAGACTCTATCCCTATAACCCCATGCATTTACTCTAGCTCACTCCCCCTAACACTGAGGAGAATTTAGCATGGCCAATCCACCTAATCCTCACACCTTTGGACTGTGGAAGGAACCATGACACCTGGAGGAACCCACGCAGACATGGGGAGAATGTGCAAACTCCACACAGACAGTGACCCAAGCCGGGAATTGAACCCGGATCCCTGGCGCTGTGAGGCAGCAGTGCTAACCACTGTGTCATTGTGCCACCCATATTCTTCTAAACACCAATGAGTGCAGATGCAATCTGTTCAACCTCTCTTCTTAAGAAAATTCCTCCATATCCGGGATCAACCTGGTGAACCTTCTCTGGACTGCCTCCACTGCTGGGTATGGCTGGAATTCTCTGGCCGTTAACAACTGTGGGACACTCTAGTCCCAACGGCGGCACATCCCTGTTGATGGGCTTCCCACCAGCATGGGGTGACATCAGTGGAAATTCCCACTTCTTGCTGGCGGGAAACACGCGCTCGGGAGAACGGAGAATCTCACCCAGTATCTTTGCTTAGATAAAGGGATCAAAACTGTTCATGGTATTCTGGCTAATGGTCTGCTTTGTGTAGTTTTAGCAAGATACATTCTCCCCTGATCTTCTTCCAGTGATGATGTGGAAGCGTTGGGCAGGGGTAAACACAGTAAGAAATTTCACAACATCAGGTTAAAGTCCAACCAGTTTACCTGATCAGAACTTTCCACATACCTGACAAAGGAACAGCATTTCTGAAAGTTTGTGGGTTTACTATCAAAAAAACTGGTTGGACTTTAGCCTGGTGTTGTGAGAATTCTTACTGTATTCTTCCAGTGTTCATTCTTACCGTAAGAAGAAACTGCAGGTAGATTAAACATTCAATTTTTGACACTGTTACAGTAGAATTATAATTACCTGCACGGACTAGAGAGTAAGAATATATAATGATGTTGAATTTTGCATGGTAGAATCTCTAATAGCTGATATATTCAGGATTTAATACTTTCTAGTTAGTTTGCTGCAAGTTTCAGTCGATCTCCTGTAGTGTTGGAGGGGATGCTGCTGTTTCTCATTTTTCCCTCTCTCATACTGGTTGTGATCTGATAATTGCTTTGATTCAACCAATGGTTTTATTGAGGCCAGTCCCTCTACAATCTCAAATCGTAACAAAAAGACAAAGACGTCGATCTGGCTTACATTATGCAAAGTCAAACAGGCAAACTGGGTCACAGCTTCGTATATCGAGCAGCACAACTTTAAAAATTAATATTCTATCTTACAATTTCTTCAGATTTCCTTCATGGCCAGAGGTATGAGGTTTTGAGTTAAAACCTTATCATTTATATAATTCCTGTCTAAAGCTGTCCTGGATATCATTAAATAGACACCTTGTCCCACATGCTCAGGATGTTTAATTTTACTTTTTAATTCCCAATTAGCAGAAAACTTTGAGCTGTTCATTGTTACTGCACACTGGCACACTGTGAAACATGATATTGTAACTTCCAATGTGCACAGGTACAAGTTGTCTGGAGTCCTCAAATATCCCTGCAGAGACTGTGAGGTTCTTGAGCAAATTGACAAAGGGAAGGGCAAGGTATTGGCAGGCATAAAAGTATATATGCCCTGTTTGTGAACAGGGATGAAGGAGCAGTGCTCCAGAAGCTAGTGGCTTTTGCTACCAAATAAACTTGTTGGACTTTAACTTGGTGTTATGAGACTTCTTACTAGGCTTAAAAGTGGGGACAAGTCTCCAGATCTGGATGAATTGTGTCCCAAGTTGTTGTGGGAGGCAAGGGTGGAAATTGCAGGGGCACTGACACTGCCAGAGGGCTGGAGAATAGCTAATGTGAAGAAGAAGAAGAAGAAGTAGAAAAGTACAGCGCAAGCCCTTTGGCCCTCCAAGCCTGTGCAGATCATGATGCCCTAACTAAACTAGTCTATATCTCTCCATTTCCTCCTTTTCATGTACCCATCCAGATGCCTTGTACATGTTGCTAATGTGCCTGCTCCTCTGGCAGCACACTCCAGGCACCCATTACTCTCTGCATGAAAAATTTCTCCCTCATTTCTCCCTTAAACATTCCCCCTCTCACTTTGACCCTGTGGTCCCTTGTAATTGACACGTCCACCCTGGGAAAAAGCCTCTGACTATCCACCCTGTCTATGCTCTCATAATTTTGTAGACATCTATCAGGTCTCCCTCAGCCTCCATCTTTCCAGTGAAAATGAACCTATTTATTCAACCACTCACCATAGACAACATCCAGGCACCATTCTAGTGAACTTTCTTTTCACTCTCTAAAGCTTCCACATCCCTCTGGTAATGTGATGACCAGAACTGCACACAATACTCCAAATGCGGCTTAACTAAGGTTTTACGTAGCTGCAATATGATTTCCAATTCTTGTACTAAATGCTCCAACAAATGAAGGCAAGCATGGCAAATGTCTTCTTAATCATCTTAGCCACCAATGTAGCCACTTTTAGGGAACTGTGGACCTGCATGCCCAGATCCCTCTGTATGTTAATGTTCTTAAGGGTTCTGCTTAAATTTGATTCTCCAAAACACAAATACATTGCATTTGTCCGGATTAAACTCCATTTGCCATTTCTGTGCCCAAGTTTCCAATCTATTTGTATCCTATTGCATCCTTTGACAATCCCACTGCCTGTTTCCTGGTGGTGCGGGATAGAATCGTTGGAAAATCCCATTGACAATGGCATTAGCAAAATATCTTGCCACTGGCCAATGGGGCATCACTCTCACCGCCAAGATGTATGGGGTTTGGAGGCTGGAGAATCCCAGCGATGCTATAGAAGCTTTTCAACTTAGAACATAGAACATAGAACATAGAACATAGCACAGAACAGGCCCTTCAGCCTTCGATGTTGTGCCGACCAAAATAAAAAGCAATGCCCCTCCAAACTAAACCATTCCCTTCTCTTCCATATACTTATCAATTAACCTCTTAAACGCCACCAAACTTGGCGCATCTACAACAGCTGCAGGCAGGGCATTCCACTCCCTAATCACTATTTGAGTAAAGAACCTACCTCTGATATCCGTCCTATAACTCATACCCCTTAATTTAAAGCTGTGTCCCCTCGTGCTAGCTTTCTCCATCCTAGGAAAAAGGCTATCACTGTCCACCCTATCTAAACCTCTAATCATCTTATATGCTTCAATAAGATCCCCTCTTAGCCGCCTCCTTTCTAACGAAAACAACCTCAAATCCTTCAACCTATCTTCATAGGACCTGCCCTCCATACCAGGCAACATCCTGGTAAACCTCCTCTGTACCCTCTCCAATGCCTCCACATCTTTCTTATAATGTGGGGACCAGAACTGCACACAATACTCCAAGTGCGGCCGCACTAGAGTTTTGTACAGTTGCAACATGATGCTGCGGCTCCTAAAATCAATCCCCCTACCAATAAAAGCTAAGACTCCATATGCCTTCTTAACAACTTTATCCACTTGACTGCCTACTTTCAGGGATCTATTGACACATACACCAAGATCCTTCTGTTCCTCAACACTATTAAGAGCCCTACCATTAGCCCTATACTCTACACATTTATTGTTCCTGCCAAAGTGCATTACCTCACATTAACTTGTGCTCATCAGGGCTGGTTGCAAGAATGCCAACAAGCTGTGAACAACAATTTATGCTGCAAGAGAAGAGAGCGCTGATTGATTTACAAGTGCGCTCTGAATTGTAGAGGTGCTGCCATGGAGAATGCAACAGGGAACAGTTAACTGCCAAGCTTTTGTTCAAATTCAAACCAGGCAAGTCGACTCTGATTGGCCAATCAGCTCTCTCTTCTCATGAAGTATGAATTATTGTTCCCTTCACTGGCCTGATGAGTGCAAAATGGTAAGCTTAGATAGAATGTCTCCTTTTTTCATCAAAACTCAAGAAATGTTTTATTTATTCATTTCAGAGACATAGATATTGCTGGGAAGGTCAGTTTCATTGACCATCCCTAACTACCTTAGAGAAGGTGGTCTTCGAGACACATATGTGGCTTGCTCAATCATTGCAGAAGCAACAACATTGCTGTGGGCCTGAGCTCATACATAGCTCAGACTGGGTAAGGACAACATTGAAAATAGGAGCAAGAGGAGGCCATTTGGCCCTTTGAGCTTGACCTGCCTAAAGTAGCAGTACCCAAGGTGATGCACAAACCTGAGATTAAGAGGGAATTTTGCCACCCTGTCTGCCATGGTAATCGTAGTGTGTGGGGTGGGGTGGGCAAACCATGCAAATGCCACTGACCTCCCACATTTCCGGTTTTGGGCAGAGCAGGATTGGAAAATCCCACCGCCCAAGTCTCATGCTCTACGCACTGATCTAGTCAAGCACCCATTGAGCTAACTAAGGATTTCTTTTCCTTTTGGCTGCTATTGACCATTCTAGGCATGTCCCTTCCTGCCAGCTCCAGGGCACGCTGCTGATGTACTGTCAACAGCCGCAGCTCAGGAACACCCTCACTAGTCTTCCTTCTTGTGGCAGTTATGAGTGTCTTTCTCCTATAGGGACGTAATGGGGAGTGAAAGAACAAAGAACAATATAACATAGGAACAGGCCCTTCGGCCCTCCAAGCCTGCACCAATCTAACTAGGCCATCCATTTGTATCCCTCTATTCCCAGCCTATTCTACATAAGTCTTAAATGATCCTAGCATGTCTGCCTCAACCACCTTGCTTGGTAGTGCATTCCAGGTCCCCACCATCCTCTGTGTAAAATATGCCCCCTCCATATCTGTATTGAACCTTGCCCCTCCCCCTCTCCTTACCTTGAACTTGTGACCCCTTGTGTTTGTTATTTCCAATCTGGGAAAAAGCTTCCAATTGTTCATTCTATCTATGCCCTCCATAATTTTATCAACTACTATTAGGTCACTCCCTCAACCTCCATCTTTCCAGGGAGAACAACCCTAGTTTACTCAATCTCACCTCATAGCTAAAACCCTCCAGACCAAGCAACATTCTGGTAAATGTCTGCACCCTCTCCAAAGCCTCCGTGTCCTTCTGGTAAAGTGGCGACCAGAACTGGATGCAATATTCCAAATGTGGCCTAACCAACGTTCTATATAATTGCAACATCATATGCCAACTTTTATACTCTACGCTCCATCCAATATAGGGAAGCATGCCATATGCCTTCTTCACCACCTTCTCCACCTGTGCTGCCACCTTTAAGGATCTGTGGATTTGCACACCCAGATCCCAGATATATGGCAAGGTATGGGTTGCAATGTGTGTTGGGATTGGGGAGCTCCACTTCAATGCTGTCTCTATAGCCTATGACTGTAACACTATGTCCTGCACCCTCTTCTTTCCTTCTCCCCTATGTAGTCTATGAACGGTATGCTTTGTCTTGTATAGCACACAAGAAACAATGATTTTCACTGCATACCAATACATGTAACGATAATAAATCAAATTATTCTAATATCCTAAAGGGAGACAATCATCCTTTACAGTAAGAGTCTAAAATAAAGTCATAGAGTGGGATTCTCTGGCCTCGCTCACCCTGAAACTGGAAAATCCCAACTGATCTTTCCGTGATCCACCCCTCGCCTGCTTTGCTTCCCATGGCGGGCAGGGCAGTAAAATCCATAGAGTGATAGAAGCCCACAACACAGAAAAGGCCCTTTGTAACGCCCATAACAACAGTACCTCACAGAACGAACCCTGACACAAGGTTATTTGAAATTTACAAAATACTCATATCACAAATGTCCATACAATTGGATTGAAACTTACAGCCAGCCACACCGGTATTGATGACAGGCCTGGATCCGGACATGAGCCTCCCTCATGGAAAAACATTGGAATCTTTATTAATATATTCACCTGATGATGACTTCATAGGATCCCGATAGTACAGAAGGAGACCATTTGGCCAATCAAGTCTGTACCAACCATAACCCCATCCAGTCCCTATTCCTGTAACCCCCTGCAATTACCCAGTGAATCCCTCTGATACAAAGGGGGAAATTAGCATGGCCAATCAATCTAACCTGCACATCTTTGGACTCTAGGAGGAAACCAGAACACCTGGAGGAAACCCACGCAGACACAAGGAGAACATGCAAACTCCACACAGGCAGTGACCCAAGGCTGGAATTGAACATGGGACCCTGGCACTGTGAGGCAGCACTGCAGACCACAGTGCTGCACTGCCACCCAGTAATCCAGAGGCCCAGACTAATGCTCCTGGGGACATGGATTCAAGATCAAGATTATGGTGATCAATGATGGTGGCCTTCATTAACTGAGACTAACTTTGTATTCCAGGTTTATTAATGGAATTTAAATTCTACCAGCTGCCGTGGTGAGATTTGAATCCATGTCCCCAAGAGCATTAGCCTGGGCCCCTGGATTACTGGCTGGCACAGCAGCACAGTGGTTAGCACTGCTACTTCACAGCTCCAGGGTACTGGGTTCGATACTCGGCTGTGTGAAGTTTGCACATTCTACTCACGTCTGCATGGGTTTCCTCCAGGTACTCCGCTTTCCTCCCACAGTCCAAAGATGTGTGGGTTAGATTGATTGTTAAGAAATTGGCCCTTAGTGTCCAGGGTAGTGGAGGTTAGAGGGATTAGTGGGTAAAATATGTAGGAATATGGGGGTTAGGGCCTGAGTGGGATTGTGTTTAGTGTAGACTTGATGGGCCGAAAGGCCTCTTTCTGCACTGTAGGGTTCTATACTAGCCCCAAGGCATTATCACAATGCCACTTCTCCTCACCCCGCTCACTGCGGTCAAGATGCAATTTCTCATTCCTGTCCAATTTCTAGGTGGTGCGAGGCATGTCTAATCTTTGAACAATGACACTGACCTCTTCTTGAGATATAAAGAACAAAGAACAAAACAGCCCTTCGGCCCAACGAGCCCGCGCCGCCACCCCGATGTTCCCACCTCTACCTGTGATCCCTGTCTATGTTTATAGATCTATGGATTAAAGACCAAATTTGAGACAATTTAGGGAGAATTTGTTTTGCCAATTAGCCTAAGAGCACATCTTTGGGATGTGGGAGGAAACCGGAGCACCCGGAGAAAACCCAAGCAAGCACGGGGAGAATGCGCAAACTCCCACAGACACAGGCCCAAATCCATGTATCTGCACAGCACAGCGATAGTCACTGAGCTGTCGTGTTGCCCATCAAATGGTCCAGGTCAAGCGTATACTAATGGCGTGAAGCACTAGGATACTCTCGAAAAAAATCCACGAGCAGCCCTCACACGACCCATCACGTGTATGCCCCTCGTTAGACAACAAGGTGGACCAAAGCACCTGTAGGATAAAAACAAGTACATCAATATCATCATCTATTTACACACTTCCCAGGGACTCCCAAGGCTCATGATCCCTATTTTAAATCAGTTTTCTATACCCCTCCATTCCCATTCTGTTCATGTGCCCATCTAAGTATTTCTTAAATAACTCCAGAGTGCCTGCCTCCACCACTTTACTTGGCAGCGCATTCCATACCCCCACCACCCTCTGTGTGAAAAAACTCCCTCTAGCATCCAAATTACATCTTACCCCCCTCTATACCAGGTATTCACCCTCAAATTAGGGTATCAATTGACATATTGGACAAAGGGATGCTTACACGAGATATTTCATACAAAACACTCTTTATTGATGCTTAAATCACTTGATTAAACTGCTTGTTATCTTATTTAAAACATTTGATAAAGGCTGTACTACTCTTTATTCCGCTTAGTAGAAAACAGGTTGTTTGTTACAATAAATCACCAGGCTCACAGCTTGAAGTTAATGTGACCCTTTGCAAGGTGAGTTGACCAGAATGACAGGGTGGGATATCTTCTGAGTCCTGGACTCAGAGGATTCCCTCATGCTTCCTGCAGGCATTGCTGAGCCTGCTAACCTCTCTCGTTTAGCCAATTCCTTCCAGCAACGAGAAAGTTCTTTAGCTGGGGATGACCCATTACCCGTTTTCCTCAATGTCAGCTTGCAAAAAAACAGCTCACATCTGCTGGCCTTGTCTTCTTTGTTGAGTACATCTTATCACACTTGCTGGCAAAAACAAGCCTTTTCGCAGGCTCTGTGTTGTGTAGGATTGGCTGTTTTTCCCATCATGCTTTGCTGTCGGCCATCCAGCTACACCCGGCTGAGAAACCCCCGCAATGTAGGTGCTGTGTAAAGTAAAGTTTATTTATTAGTATCACAAGTAGGATTACATTAACACTGCAATGAAGTTACTGTGAAAATCCCCTAGTCACCACACTCTGGCGCCTGTTTGGATACACTGAGGGAGAATTTAGCATGGCCAATACACCTAACCAGCACGTTTTTAAAACTGTGGAAGCATTCAAAGGAAACCCATACAGACACAGGGAGAATGTGCAGACTCCACACAGACAGTGACCCAAAGCCAGGAATCAAACATGGATCCCTGGTGCTGTGAGGTAGCAGTGCTAACCACTGTGTTATTGTGCTGCCTGGTCACAGTTAGCATATTCTGGCATTTCACTGAGTGTGGAGAATCAAGAGAGATCTTTACTGCATGACACTAATTAATTATTTCCCTTGGTGGGGAGGCCAGGGGAGCAGGCCTCTCTAAAGGAAATGCAGCAAAAAAAAAACCTTTCCTGACTGCTGCCTTACAGCTCCAGGAACCCGGGTTCAATTCCAGCCTCAGGTCACTGTCTGTGTGGAGTTGGCTGTGTGGTGTCTGCATGGATTTTCTCCTATAGCTCAAAGGTGTGTGGATTCAGTTGATTGGCTATGTTAAGTTGACTGTTAGTGTGAGAGGGGTCTAGCAGAGTAAATATGTGGGGTCACATGGTTAGGGGTTGGGTGGGACTGCTGTGAGTGCAGACTTGATAATAGCCTCGTGAGATTTACACAGTAATGTCATTGTAGTGTTAATATAAGCCTACTTCTGGCACTAAGTAAATACATTTCAAACTTTAAGACTATGATTCTAATACAACTAAATTGCAAAGAGGTGAAATCAGTGTCAGTTGACGTGACCAACTTCACTTTGGTTCAAAGATATCAGTAAGCATTTCACCTGCACTCGTTGATAAAAAAATGACCGATCCCACAAACACATCACTTGATCATTTTCTCAGCAAGTCTGATGATCTGATTATTGTCTTCTGCCTAATGTTGTCTAATTAGTGGGCGGGAACAAGCTTCCTGTCTCGGTGCCTGTGGTTTGGAGGGAATGATCTCACATCAGAAATATGACTCTCTTTGTCTCAACCATTACATAAGGAATGGGGAAATGGAAAACACCCGGACTGATCAATATCCCAATGAGAAAAAAAATCATTGAGGAAAGTGTCTCCATAATGAAAATGTCCAGTTCCTCGGCACCAAACTAAAACATTTCAAATCGATGGAGATCGGGATTGGTTTGAAGCATCTGCTCTGTTCTGTGCTTTATATATATATATATCACTCAGACTGATTGGCTGGGATGTGCGATCAGGAGGTAGGGGAGGGATGGCTGGTTCTAACCTCTGCGTGAATTAGCCCTGAAATGCACCCACTCAGAGACAGCGTGAGGAAGACCCAACCATTGTCAGGTTCGAATGTCATCAGCATGGAATCAGAACAGCGAGCCATCAATGCAAGGCCAAAGGGATAGAAGTGCAATTGCGCAGTATCACTTAGGACAGTGGATGCGTTATCGGGAGGAACACTGCTGTAGAGGGTGGAGTGCATTGCGCGGATACATTGAATGGGGTTACCCAGGGAGGATGCACTTTGGAAGATTCATTTTCAGGGTGCAGTGTGGAGGGTTCAGTGTAGAGGGTTCAGTGTAGAGGGTTTAGTGTGGAGGGTTCAGTGGAGGGTATAGTGTGGAGAGTGCGGTGTAGAGCGTTCAGTGTAGAGGGTTCAGTGTGGAAGGTTCAGTGGAGGGTGCAGTGTGGAGGGTTCAGTGTGGAGGGTTCAGTGTGGAAGGTTCAGTGGAGGGTGTAGTGTAGAGGGTGCAGTGTGGAGGATGCAATGTAGAGAGTTCACTGTGGCTGGTTCAGTATGGAGGGTTCAGTGTGAAGGGTGTAATGTGGAGGGTACAGTGTGGAGGGTGTAATGTGAAGGATGCAGTGTGGAGTGTGCAGTGTGAAGGGTGCAGTGTGAAGAGTACAGTGTAGAAGGTTCAGTGTGGAGGATGCAGTGTGAAGGGTGCAGTGTGGAGAGTGTAAAGTGGAGGGTGTAGTGTGGAGGGTTCAGTGTGGATGGTATAGTGTGGAGGGTGTAGTGTACAGTGTTCAGCATGGAGGGTTCAGTGTGGAGAATGCAGTTTGGAGGGTGCAGTGTTGCACTTGCACTATGGAGGTGCACTGAGGGCCACATAAGTGTTCAGAGAAGGCAACGTATTTCCAAGCAAAGCTTTTAATGCTGTCCCTGTCTCGCACACTTGAAGTGCGAATCACAAATGGAATAATGATCTGCCTTCCCAGCGCCAGCAGTGTATCGGAGTTGCCGCATGTTCTGCTGATTCACCCGCATAGTCAAGGTTGATAGATTCCTGCTGCATGTGTAATGGTCCTTGCGGAGAGAAGAGAAATGGGTTCGTACAGGCAATGTGAGAAAACTGTGATAGATCGACATGAAGATGATTATGTTTCACTGCTCTGATGGCCAGCGTTGCTGATATGCCTCTCATTGTAAGAAGTCTCACAACACCAGGTTAAAGTCCAACAGCTTTATTTGGCAGCATTAGCTTTCAGAGCCTGAAGTTCCTTCTTCAGGTGAGTGAGGACTCCCCTGAATGGAAGGGAACACTCCTGCCTGGTGATTATTGAGTGATGTTCATTCATTCGTTGTTGTAGTGTTCGCATGGTCTCCCCAATGTACCATGGGGAGTACAAGAGTATATGCACAGTACATTATCTTGTGACTTGGCCAATATTGATTACCTGATACACTGCAAGAAAAGATGTTCCGAGGCATGGTACATTGAGGGAAAGAATACAGACACTACGACAACGGATGAATGAACATTGCTCAACAATCATTAGGCAAGACTGTTCCCTACCTGTTGGCGAACACTTCAGCGGTAAGGGCACTTCGCCTCTGATCTTCGGGTAAGCGTTCTCCAAGGTGGCCTTCATGACACACGACAACGCAGAATTGCTGAGCAGAGACTGATAGCCAAGCTCCGCATACATGAGGATGACCTCAACAGGGATCTTGGGTTCATATCACATTACCTGTAACCTCCACGACTTGCCTGCGCTTGCAAAATTTCACTAACTCTTCTGTCTGGAGACAATACACATCTCTTTAACCTGTGCTTAACCCTCTCTTCACTCACATTGTCTGTACCTTAAAGACTTGATCACATGTAAAGACTCGCATTCCAGCCATTATTTTGTAAATTGAGTTTGTGTCTTTATATGCCCTGTTTGTGAACACAAATTCTCACTCACTTGAAGATGAAGCTTAAGGCTCCAAAAGCCAATGCTGCCAAATAAACCTGTTGGATTTCAGCCTGGTGTTCTGAGACTTCTTGTTATGCTTACCCCAATCCAATGCTGGCATCTCCACATCATGTCTGTCTTCAACAGCATTGCCTCCTTGTGTTTGCTGCTGGGAATCTGTGGAGGGTCATCCCGTTATCTCTCCCACTTTACCGTGTTTTGTCCTGTCTTCTGGAACAAGGGAGGGGGTAGCTCCATGAATGACCATGGTGACTTGGATTCAGTGGATGGAGGCAGTGCAATGGCGAGAGTAGTTAGCTTGAATTTGCAATGGAATAGTGGAATGGGGGCGGGGGTGAGTGGAGTGACTGGCAGTGTGGGTGAGTAGGCTGATTGGCAGCAGTAGGTTGGGTGACAACTGTGGGGAAAATTGCAAAGTTGGGGGGAGACTAGAGGTAGTGTGAGTGGTAGCAGTGGGCATCACTGGCGGTGGAGGGAGAGGTGACTGTCAATGGAGTTGAGTGAGGTGATTGGCAGTGGGGGAGTGAGTGGCTCGGGGGGGGAGTAGAGGGTGACGGGCAGCAGATGGATGGGGTGGGGGGTGATTGGCAGCAAATGGATGAGCACGTGGGAAAGTCCATAGAAAGTGAAGGGTAGATGGGCTTAGATGATTAGTTATGTGATAGAATAAGTTTGACAAAGTGAAGGGTGGGGTGGATGTGCAACAATATTGATCTTTCTTGACCTGGTTAGGTCATTAAAATCACTTCCTGCGATGAATCCAGGAGTTAGCTGGCCTCCTGGGTGACCAAAATCACAACCTTTTGTGGAAGCTGTAGCTTTCTTCCTCCCATTTCTGGGGAAACGTATCTCTGTCCAAAGCCTTAGAGACTCTGCTGGACATGGGGGAAGAGCCATTGAAGGGAGGCTCAGTCTTTGACTGCACTTAATGCGGTGTTAAATTTGCTTCTCTCTCCCTTCCAGCTCCAAGTTGCTCCCGATTACATTTCAATTAACCATTTAAATGTTGGATATGGGATTATTTCGTGGGGTCTTCCCTTTTCCCTCGTGCTCCTGCCTTCCCCCACAAACATACTATCAGCACCAAACATAGGAGCACAGCAGCAAAATGGCCCTGGAGCGACTTTTTACAAGCTGTGCCTAGCATATCTTCTAATTCTATCTTTTACTTTTGTTCCATGCTTCTAAAACTTTGTTTAACCCTTTTAAACTCTCTAATGATGCTCTAATTAAATTAATTACCCTATGCACCCTAGACATGCCCCCGTCCACCTCGGGAAAAAGATACAAAAGTCTGAGGTCACGTACCAACCAACTCAAGAACAGCTTCTTCCCTGCTGCTGTCAGCCTTTTGAATGGACTTACCTCGCATTAAGTTGATGTTTCTCTACACTCTAGTTGTGACTGTAACACTGCATTCTGCTCTCCTTTCCTTCTCTATGAACATTATGCTTGGTCTGTATAGCCGCAAGAAACAGTACTTTTCACTGTATACTAACACATTTGACAATAATAAATCAGATCGAATCAAATCAAAATCACTTCCACATTCCTACAAACTGGGCGCTGGCCAATTCACAGCCTGTTTAACACTCCATTTCAATTCCTTTCCCTTTCAATTCAAATGTCTGCATTTGGTTAATCTTGCCTTGCTCATTTAACGTAATAATTTCAACTCAGATTTGTACACCAAACTATTTTCCCTTCCTGCACTTTTCACCTTCACTTGAACTGATCAGATTTTTTGCGGGGGAGCTATACTAAAACAAGAAATCATTGGAAAATATTTGGGGGTAAAAATATTCTCCGTGGAAGGGTGAATTGATGTAGAGATGCTGGCATTGAACTGGTGTAAACACAGTAAGAAGTCTAACAGACTTCTTACTGCGAAGGGTGAATTGCCCATTAGTTTGAACGTTGCTGATACTCATTTGGAAATACTTTGGCCATGGGATTTCTGCAGAGTTGAACTGACTTGGGAATCCATTTAAATCAGAGAGCAGGACCTGATTCTGGGATTCCTTCCTCCATTCCTGTTTTCTGGCCATGGAGGGAACATGGGAATGTGGGGGTGAATGGAAAGGGCATGAAGAATGGAGAATGGGAGCATGGGAATATGGGAATGGAGGAGCATGGGGAAAGCGGCATATGGGACAAGAGAGGAGACATGAGCTGACAGGTAAAGGCATTGGAATATGGGGGAGCCCAGAGGATGAATGGAAGTATTAAGGATTGGGGATATGAAAGGGCATGGGAAGCATTGGGAATATAAGGGGGGCATGGCAAGTACATGAGTGGGTAGAGGTGAAGGTTTGAGGTCCTAACATTCGTCATTAAGACTTCCATATGCGAAACCTTTCTTTGCTATGAACTTATGCCAGCAGAATATGAGTCAGCAAGCCACAGGGCAAATAATGAACCCTTATTCTTTTGGAATATATGGAGCAAAACTGTGTGGTCTTTTCACTGCATCCTTCAAATATCTTGGATTGGTAAAGAATATTCTGCTGACAGATTGCATAATTCAGGCTACACTCCTAACTCAGATGTTTTTATGGGGAGAAAATTTATAAAGAAGCAAAAAATAGAGCAGCGGAGAAAATGATCCCCTTATATTCTGTCCAGTAAATTTAATATTTGCCTTTTAACCATCTGTCCCAAGAAAAGCCACCAGAATCTTGAAGGTGGGTAATTTCTGTACATGTATCTGCAATGAAAGTTTTAAAGTGAATCCTACAGAGTTCTTCTCAGCCCCACCTTGCAAAGCAGAGTGAAAAGTGGAGGGATACACAGCACTAGCCTGGTGATGTGCCTTTTCTTTAACGTCCACGATGGCACAATGGAAGTTAAAAGGCATTCTTCACAAGTGATCAAAGCTCTCCCACTTTGAAATACTTCTCGGAGTGACAAAGCAAAATGAATTGCAGATGCGAATGCCTTCAATGAGCGCAGTCTGGCCAAACAGGATTTGACTTAATGAGAATAGGATCCTCCTGGGAGGATGGCCAGTTCAGATAATGACTCACCCTCCTTCTCACAGTAACAAACTCAGATATGTTGTTGGAAGAAATAAATAAGCCCTTTTTCCTGACGATTGAACTATTCACGTGTGATCAATACAAAGAAGGCAGACATCTTCCTTTGATGTTACAGATTGACTTTGCTCTCATGACTTGTACATTTTGCACTTCAAAATCAAGCTGGGCAGTGTAAAGTCATTTAAAACTAAAATATTAAAGCTTTTCATAAATTGAGTGCATAATGGATTCAATGATTGGCATTTGCCTCTTTATAGTTGGGAGTAGCAGAGTGGATTCCAGGAATCACACTTCCTTTCCCATTATTGGGATCCTGCAATACTTTCTTCTGGAGCCAGATGTAGGGAAAGGGACTGGTGGCTGTTTGAGAACCACCTGTTCTTGTGCATCTAGCCCCCATGCCCACGCCAGATGTTCAGTCCTCAGACAGGCGTTTGCTCTGTTTGTACATGGAGTGTTACACTGCCACCAAATGTCTGAATGCCACTTTACTGGAATCTGTCTCCAATCTCATAGAACAGATATAATCTGATGCTGTTAAAGTATTAGAGTGTGTACCCCTAGGCCTAAGCAGCATTAGTCATATTCTGGACTGACACACCACACCTTTTTGGTCTCCTCTGTAGATATCAGCAATGATATTATCCATCTTTGTACCCCGAGTGGCATGGTGGTTAGCACTGCTGCCTCGCAGTGCCAGGGAGGTGGGTTCGATTCCTGGCTTGGATCACTTTCTGTGCAGAGTCTGCACGTTCTCCCCGTGTCTGTGTGGGTTTCCTCCAGGTGCTCCGGTTTTCTCCCGAAAGGTATGTTGGTTAGATGCATTGGCATTGGCTAAATTCTCCCTCAGTGTACCTGAACAGGTGCTGGACTGTGGCAACTAGGGGATTTCACAGTAACTTCATTGCAGTGTCAATGCAAGCTTACTTGTGACAATCATAAATTAAGTTTAATGCTGTGCAAAGGGGAAAGTGTATATTTCCAATACCACCTGTTTCATAGCTAGCCCTGTGAACTTGGAATATTGAGGCTACTCAGTTCAGTGGAAAAATGCCTTGCCCCTAATCTAAAATCTCTAATAAGATGTGATAGTTCATGTAATGATAATGCTAACTCCTGTGACAAAACTCAATTTGTTCCTGCAATTCTACACAAACTGTTACAAGGAGAAATGGGCAGTTTACAAGTTCACAAGATAGGCCATTCAGCCCATCTAAAATCATCCATCTAGTGACACAATACTCACCCATTGCAGTATCCAATGTAGCAATTTCTGGATTTCTTCTCCCATCCCTATATCTGCTTGTCTGTTCTGCATGCTGATCACATTTTGTACCATTGAAAGAAGAATTTTTCAATGTCAGTCTTGACTTTAATTTAAACCTGCTTCCTACTCTCGCTGTATAATTTTCAATAATATTCCAGGTTAACTTTTAAACCATTGGGAATAACATAGAACATAGAGAACATAGGACATTACAGCGCAGCACAGGCCCTTCGGCCCTCGATGTTGCGCCGACCAATGTAACCAATTTTATGACACTCTATCCTAAACTATTGCAATGCTATCCATATGCCTATCCACTGCCCTTGTGAACGCCCTTAAACTTGATGAGTCCACAACTGCTGCAGGCAGGGCATTCCAAGCCCTTACTACCCTCTGAGTAAAGAACCCACCTCTAGCATTTGTCCTATAATTACCACCCCTTAATTTAAAGCTATGTCCCCTCTCTACAAGCTATGTCCCCTCTACAACCCTCTATACAAATTGTGGGAGGAAACCTCTCAGCCATCTCCTTTCCAAGCTGAAAAATCTGCTCAGCGCAACATTATAATCATTCATTCCTCTGACTAGAAATGGATTTTATCTGTGTAATTCAACGCTTGGTTTTGTTGGTTATTGCTCTCTGTTGGTTGGACATATTTACCAATGTCTATCTTTTCTTCTTATGGTACAATACTTCACACTAAATACTCTTCATACCCAGTGGTCAGCACTTCTGCCTCACAACACCGGGGATCCCGGTTTGATTCCCAGCTTGGATCACTGTTTGTGCAGAGTCTGCACATTCTCCCCATGCCTGCGTGGGTTTCCACCAGGTATTCCAGTTTCCTCCCACAATTTGAAAGAATTACTGGTTAGGCGCATTGGCCATGCTAAATTCTCCCTCGATGTACCGAATAGGTGCCGGAGTGTGGTTACTAAGGGAATTTTCACAGTAACTTTGTTGCAGCATTAATGTGAGCCTTGCTAATAAATAAACTTTAAACTTTAATCTAAGCCTACTTGCGACGCTAATAAACTTTAAATTTCTAGACTATTATGTCAAAAATTGCTCTGCAACCTGAGGTTCTTCAATTCCTCATTCCCTTCCTGTACCACAACATCATCTTCAAATGTGACCATCAGCAAGTGATTAGGAAGGCAAATGGAGCAGATTCGATGGGTTGAATGGCCTAATTCTGTTCCTATACCTTATGGAATGCCATTTATCATAAGGAGAGAGGAATATAAAAGTAGGGATATTTTGCTACAAATACACAGGCCTCTCCAGTTTCCTCCCACAATCCAAAGATGTGTAGGTTAGATGTATTGGCCATTAGGCTAAGTTGACCTTTAGTGTCCAAAAATAGATTGCTATGTTTCTACTTAAAGAAGAGATAAGGGGAGCAGGTTGGGAGGGAGTCTTGAGACCAGGGAGAGACCAGCCATCATCTGATTGAATGATGGAATAGGCTTGAAGAGTTGAATTTGCCTACTTCTGCTTCTAATTCCTATGTTCCTGTGTTCTGAGAATTTGTAGGTTAGGTGGATTAGCTATGGTAAATGCACAGTATTATGAGATAGGAACGGAGGTGAGGGCGTGGGTTGGATGTTCTTTCAGAGAATCAGTGCAGGCTTGATGGGCTGAATGGCCTCCTCCTGCACTTTTGGGATTCTATGGATATTATAGGTTATTTATCACCAGCTGGTTTGATACCTCCTTGAATTTTTTTGATAGTCATCAGCTACCGCATCATCATTCACTGCCACATACATAGCCATTTCTATATATGCCTGTTTCCAGCAGTCAATGAAAATTAATTGCTTTCCAATTGTCCTTGTGCAAGAATCACAAAACATTGGTTTGCAGGTTCAGCAGGTAATTAAGAAGGCAAATGGAATTTTTGTCCTTCATTGCTAGAGGGATGGAGGTTGTATTGCAGCTAAATAAGATACTGGTGAGACCACACCTGGGGTAGTTACATGTTAATCCCCTGACATTAAGGATGAATTTAGCATGGCCAATCAACCTCACCTGCACATCTTTGGACTGTGGAGGAAACTGAACACCTAAGAACATCAGGAATAGGAGCATCCCCCTTCAAGCCTGTCCCACCATTCAATAAGATCATGGCTGATCTGAAGTGGATCAGTTCCACTTTCCTGCTTTCTTCCCATAATCATTAATTCCCTTGTCTATCAGAAACCTATCTCCCGTAACTTAAAATATATTCAGCGAGGTAACCTCCACCACTTCAACAGGCAGAGAATTCCAGAGATTCACCATCCTTTGAGTGAAGAAGTTCCTCCTCAACTCCATTCTACACTGTCCCCCTCTTATTTTGAGGCTGTGCCCTCTAGTTCTGCTATCCTTTCTAAGCGGGAAGAATCTCTCTACTTCTACCCTATCTAGCCCCTTCATTATTTTGTAAGTCTCTGTAAGATTCCCCCTCAGCCTCCTAAACTCTAAAGAGTACAGACCCAGTCTATTCAATCTCTCTTCATAAACTAACCCCCTCATCTCCAGTATCAGCCTGGAGGAAACCCACATAGACATGGGGACGATGTACAAAAGCCACACAGGTTTGATCTTGACCAAGGACAGAATCAAACCCGGGTTCCTGGCGCTGTGAAGGTGTAGTGTTAACCACTGTGCCACCCTGGAACGAATCTGGATCACTCTGAATCGAAACGTTGACTCTCTTGAATAGCACGAGGGGTCACTGGCTTAGGATGAGGGGGGTAATGTATAATTTGGATGCTACAGGGAGTTTTTTCACACAGAGGGTGGTGGGGGTATGGAATGCGCTGCCAAGTAAAGTGATGGAGGCAGGCACTGTGGAGTTATTTAGGAAATACTTAGATGGGCACATGAACAGAATGGGAATGGAGGGGTATAGAAAACTGATTTAAAATAGGATCATGAGCCTTGGGAGTCCCTGGGAAGTGTGTAAATAGATGATGATATTGATATACTTGTTTTTATCTTACAGGTGCTTTTGGTCCACCTTGTTGTCTACACGCGATGGGTTGTGAGAGGACTGCTCTTGGATTTTTTTCGAGAGTATCCTAGTGCTTCACATCGTTAGTGTACGCTTGACCTGGACCATTTGATGGGCAACACGACAGCTCAGTGACTATCGCTGTGCTGTGCAGATACATGGATTTGGGCCTGTGTCTGTGGGAGTTTGCGCATTCTCCCCGTGCTTGCGTGGTTTTCTCCGGGTGCTCCGGTTTCCTCCCACATCCCAAAGATGTGCTCTTAGGCTGATTGGCAGAACAAATTCTCCCTAAATTGTCTCAAATTTGGTTTTTAATCCATAGATCTATAAACATGGACAGGGATCACGGGTAAAGGTGGGAACATCGGGGTGGTGGCACGGGCTCGTTGGGCTGAAGGGCCTGTTTCCCGTGCTGTTTTGTTCTTTGTTCTTCTCTCTGCACAGATGCTATCAGACCTGCTGAGTTTCCTCATCATTTTCTGCCTTGGTTTCAGCTTGATACACGGTAGATATTCTGCACCATCTACTCATCCCTTGCATTTCTCACCATAACCCTGATGGGCACAGGCCTGAGGACACTTGATTATCTTGCTTGTGTGGACGTTTAGTTGGATGAGCCACATTCTGGCCAATTAACCACAGACAAGGTGCAACAGGTACCAATAGAGTTGACCTTTTCTAAAGCTGTGAATTCTTGAAATGGAATCAAGTGAAGATCGATGCAAAGCTAACAACTCCCACATTCAAAGCCTGCGAGCTCAAGGTAGTTTCACCTGTTTTATGTACATTGTATATTTAAACCAGACAGATCTTAATTAGTTTATACCATTGGCCTTTGCATTGATCTGAATGAGTCTGGCACTGTGGAGTTTACAGCACTTTAGAGAAGCACGTGTATTTTACATTGAACTCCCTACTGTCTCTTACTAATTATCCAGTTTCGGTTCCTGCCAGCAATGTATAATTAAATTGCTGGAAACGCCAAGTGAATTGAGTCTTCTTTTTCTGGGAGACATATTATTGTGACAGATCTCTTCCTTTGTTCTGTAAATGGGTTGTATTGCACTAATTATTTCTGAGAAATTCACTATTTAAAGTGGCTTGTTAGGACCATGGTTGCTGTCTCCTGCAACTTCAGCTTGGTGCAGTCAGTGGGGCATGTGCCAAAGTTGCTAAGCTCAGTTAGCATTACAACATCTGTAGCAAAACGAGGGAAGTATTTTCACTGAGTGACAAACACCAAAGCTCCATTCTCAGTGGAAGCTCTGCAAACCATACCTAATAACTGAAAGGATTTGAGAATGGCTAAGAACTTCATTTTCATAGAATTCCTGCAGTGCAGGAGGAGGCCATTCAGCCCATTGAGTCTGCACTGACTTTCCAATAGAGCATCCTACCAAGCCCTATCCCCGCAACCACACATGTTCACTGTGCTATAATCTTCCTAAACTACACATTTTGGGATACCAAGGGAAAGTTCAGTATGGACAATTCACCTAACCCGCACATCTTTGGAATGTGGGAGAAACCGGAGCACCCAGAGGAAACCCATGCAAACAGAGGAAAAGATGCAAACTCCACACAGTTACCCAAGTCTGGAGTAAACCCAGGTCCCTGGCAATAATGGGGCATTTCTCTGTCCGTGGCCTCCTTCTCTTAAAAACTTAAGAAAACTTAAACTCATTTCACAAAGGCAATACATTTCAGTTTTAAGATGTGAATAAAATTTATTTTATAAACATAAAGGACATACAAGACAAACAAAACATTAACTGCGACCAGGGGAGTCCTTCAAAGGATCAAAGAACACTGGTGGTGCTAGAGATTTCTCCAAGGACCTGAGGCGCTGAACCAAAATTCATTACAATGATATCTTTCTGATATCTAAGGTGCCCCTTCTAATTAGCTTAGATTTGATTTCATTTCATGTTACTATGTCCGTCCAATACATGACGCACACCTCAGCCAATTGTGAAACACTGCTTGACGATCTTTCATTTGTTAACCCAAAAAGCAGATACCTTCCCTTTGGCATGGTGTCTTCCTCATTGCTATACCTCTCTAAGAACTCGCTGCCAATACCAACTCTGAGTCTGAGAGTTGATATTTTCCAAGTCCTGACAATGGAGCTTTTACATTTTAATATTAAATGGCTCATTAAATGTTTGAACATTTGTCCTGAGTCTGAAACTTCATTTTATTTTCTGCTGCCTAAATAACTTTCACTCCTGAACTTTTGAACTTCTATAGTTTATACATTGGTGAATATTTGAAACTTATTTCATATTAATACACTATTATCATTCAACACAAATATAGATTTTTAACATTAAAATCAACTTTCATGCCTTTTAATAGTAGTTAACATGCACACATGAACAAACTGCCAACATTATCTTGTTAGGTGTAAGTCATTTTAACTCTTTCCTTCCCACTGTTGCTAAACCTAAAAATCTACCTATTTTTGAATCCTAGATCACCTTCCTCGCTGATGCTGTGAGGCAACAGTGCTAACCACTGTACCACTGTGCTGCCCATATGCTAGACATGATAGCCCTCGAGTTTAACACAGTGTGGAAGCTGAACAATGTGGTAAAACTTCCCTGACTTTGTTAGCATGGAGTCCAGGAATTTCAACAGCTTTCATGTACCTGGACTGGTCAGTTGTCTGGCTGAAGTCAGCTTGTTGGCCCTTAGGGACTGAAGGAATGGTCTCTGATATGCGGGTAGCTGGAGGAAGAGTTTTCAGGATGCCCTCGTGATCAGCGCGTGAGGGAAGAAGAGGAGCATGATGGCATAGGAGGTCGAAGATTTCTTTGAGAGACCTGGAGAGCTCAAAAAACAAGTACCTCATTGGGCTTCTGTTGACCATGGCTCCTCTGTCCAGTTGCTGAAAGAGCTACAGAGGCCTCCCTTCCCCTGCCACAGGTTAAAATAGTGATCAGACCCTGATGACATTGCCTGGGCCTGACTGGAATGTTTAAAGAGGGCTCCCTGCCAGATTCTAATGCCCTCAACACCTGATCAGATAAGTAGGTTAACATTGAAGATTAAACAAAAGGATCAGAGTACCAGAGTGTGGACCGTGTAATCCTAACCTGGGATGTTGGTGGCTAAGTTTCCAGTGCAATTTTAACAACTCATCCACCCAATGTTTGGTAAGTGGACAGGGCTAGCATTGTCAATTCTGACAACTGTAGGCAGATAAAGACTAAAAGAATAATCTCTCAGCCTTTTTAACCAAAAGAGAAAACGCTGGAAAATCTCAGCAGGTCTGGCTGCATCTGAAAAGACGTTTCAAGTCCAGATAACAAAGAACAAAGAACAAAGAGCAACACAGCACAGGAAACAGGCCCTTCGGCCCAATGAGCCCACGCCGCCGTCCTAACGTCCTAACGACATATCCTTGTCTTTAGGCTATGCCTATTGTTGAAGATTCCCATATAGGGACCAATATAGGGACAATTTGTTACCCAATCAGCCTAAGAGCACATTTTTGGGATGTGGGAGGAAACCGGAGCACCCGGAGGAAACCCACGCAACCACGGGGAGAACGCGCAAACTCCCGCAGACACAGGCCCCAAATCCATGTGTCTGCACAGCAACAGCGATAGTCTCTGAGCTGTCATGTTGCCCATCAGATGGTCCAGTTTAAGCATACACTGACGACGTGAAGCCCTAGGCAACTCCTGAAGCAACCTCCAAGAGCAGCCCTCGCACGACATGCCGCATGCATGCCCCTTGTTGGTCAACAAGGTGGACTGAATTGCCTGTGGAAACAAATAAGACTTAATTAAACATGCTAAAAAAAAACTAAGACGTTCCCGAGATGAAACTAAAAGATAGTCTACTACTATTTGGTCCTCCCGATATTCAAACAGTCCTGCTATATCCCTCTATCTGCAGACCGCTCATATGGCTGTCCAAGAGACCCTTAAACAACCCTAGCGTGTCTGCTCCCACCACCTTATTCGGCAGTGCATTCCACATCCCCACTACCCTTTGTGTGAAAAACTGGCCTCTAATATTCGTCTTATACATAGCCCCCCTCACCCTGAGCCCGTGACCCCTCGTTCTATCCATTTCTAATGGTGGAAAAAGCTTACCACCATTTACTCTATCTATACCTCTCATAATCTTATATACCTCTAAATGATCCCCTCTCAGCCGACGTCTTTCAAGGGAAAACAACCCCAGTGCGTTCAATCTTTCCTCGTAAGACAGCCCTTCCATACCAGGCAGCATCCTGGTAAATCTCCTCTGCACTCTCTCCAGGGCCTCTACATCCTTCCTGTAGTACGGCGACCAGAACTGGACGCAGTACTCCAGATGAGGCCTAACCAATGTTCTATACACTTGCAACATCAGACTCCTGCTCTTGTATTCTATACCCCTTCCTATGAAGGCTAACATACCATACGCTTTTTTTACCACATTCTCCACCTGTACTGACACCTTCAGAGACCTGTGAACTTTCACCCCCAGGTCTCTCTGCATCTCTATACTCCGGATAGTTTTACCTTTTATCCTGTAACTCCCCTCTACATTATTCCGGCCAAAATGCATCACCTCGCATTTATCCGGATTAAATTCCATTTGCCATCTATCTGCCCAATCTACCAGCCTATCTATGTCATGTTATATTGCCAGGCACTGCTCCTCAGTACCCGCCAATCCAATCATCTTAGTGTCATCAGCAAATTTGCTGGTCACACCACCTACCCCCTCTTCCAAGTCATTTATATACAGCACAAATAGAAGGGGTCCTAGTACAGAGCCCTGTGGCACACCACTAGTGACTGACCTCCAGTTGGAAAAAGAGCCTTCCACTACTACCCGCTGTCTCCTCCTCCCA
The DNA here is from genome assembly GCA_024679065.1 of Sphyrna mokarran. Taxonomy (NCBI): domain Eukaryota; kingdom Metazoa; phylum Chordata; class Chondrichthyes; order Carcharhiniformes; family Carcharhinidae; genus Sphyrna; species Sphyrna mokarran. Next base: position 31,083,947 of record JAGIQG010000030.1, read on the forward strand.
AGCCAGTTCTCAACCCATCTACATACCTGGCCCTGTTTACCATGCGCCTTCACCTTTTCTGTCAGCCTACCATGAGGGACCTTATCAAACGCCTTACTGAAATCCATATAGACGACATCAACGGCTTGTCCTTCATCAACTGTTTTTGTCACCTCTTCAAAAAGTTCCACTAGATTCGTAACGCACGACCTCCCCTTAACGAAGCCATGCTGCGTATCCCTGATCAGATCGCAGTGCTCCAGATGCTCATACATCCTGTCCCTGAGAATCCTCTCCATTAGCTTACCTATAACTGAAGTCAAGCTCACCAGCCTATAGTTCCCTGGGTTATCCCTCTGACCCTTTTTAAACAACGGTACTACATTTGCAATCCTCCAGTCCTCTGGGACCTCTCCTGAGTCCAAAGAGGAGACAAAGATTTGCGTCAGAGGCCCAGCAATGTGATCTCTCACCTCCCTTAGCAGCCTGGGATAAATACCATCAGGCCCCGGAGCTTTATAAGTCTTTATGCTACCTAAAAGCCCCAACACTTCGTCCCTCGTAATGATTATTTCATTTAACGGGTCCTCAAATTCCTCAAAGCCGGCATCAGACATCAGGCCCCTCTCCCGCGTGAATACCGACGCAAAGTATTCATTCAGGATCCCCCCCATTCCCTCAGGCTCTAAGCATAGTTCCCCTCCTCTGTCCCTGAAGGTCCAATCTTCCCTCTAACCATCCTTTTGCTCCTTACATAGGAGTAAAATGCCTTAGGATTTTCCTTAATCCTACCTGCCAAAGCCATTTCTTGGCCCCTTTTTGCCTTTCTGACACCCCTTTTAAGATCCCGTCTACACTCTCTATATTTTTCCAGCGCTGCCTCTGTCCCCAGTTGCCTGGATCTAACGTACGCCTCCCGCTTCTTCCTGACCAAATCCTCAACATCCCTAGTAACCCACGGTTCTCTAATCCTACCTTTCCCATCCTTCCTCCTTACCGGTACGTGTCTTTCCTGCAAAAAGTTTAGTTTTCCCTTGAAAGACTCCCACATGTGCAGTGTCGACCTACCCTCGAACAGCTTATCCCAGTCGGTATCCCTAAGATCCTGCCTAATCTGGCTGTATCTAGCCCTCCCCCAGTTTAACACCCTCCCCTTAGGGCAGGCTTCATCTTTTTCCATTAATACCCTAAAGCAGACAGAGTTGTGGTCACTATTAGACACATGCTCTCCTACTACAACGTCAACCCCCTGCCCTGGCTCATTCCCCAGAACCAGATCCAGTATAGCCCCCTCTCTAGTCGGGCTATCCACATACTGCTCCAAGGACCCTTCTAAAACACACTGTACAAATTCCTCCCCGTCCGCACCTTCCGCTCTGGGCACCTTCCAATCTACCCCAGGTATATTGAAATCTCCCATTACAACTACCCTTAACTTCCTACACTTATCTAAAATTTCCCTACATATTCCTTCTTCCACGGCCTGCGGACTGTTGGGCGGTCTGTAGTACACACCCAACATAGTAACCTCTCCCTTCCTATTCCTCAACTCCACCCATAGCGACTCCATAACAAGTCCAGGTACATGAAAGCTGTTGAAATTGCCTGGACTCCATACTAACAAAGTCAGGGAAGTTTTACCACATTGTTCAGCTTCCACACTGTGTTAAACTCGAGGGCTATCATGTCTAGCATATGGGCAGCACAGTGGTACAGTGGTTAGCACTGTTGCCTCACAGCACCAGCGAGGAAGGTGATCTTGGATTCATAAATAAGTAGATTTTTAGGTTTAGCAACAGATGGGAAGGGAAGAGTTAAAATGACTTACACCTCACAAGATAATGTTGGCAGTTTGTTCATGTGTAAAACAAAGAATGTTCTGAGGCAGAATTAAGGCAGGAAAATATTGTATAGCACCTATCATGCAATCAGTACATTCCAGAGCCCTTCACGACAGTACCCGTTTGCAGCATAATGACTGATATAATGCAGCAATCTCGCAGCACTGGAACACCATACTGGCTCAGGTCAACTCTGTACGTATGGAACTTGAATTCACAATCTTCCCATTTAGCTGAGACAGTGCAGCACCCTGAACCAACATGACACATAAATGTGTTAGTTTATGGAATGGCAGCCTATGTTACTGGATTAAAAACTAATAGAACCATAGAACCCTACATTGCAGAAGAAAGCCCTTGGGTCCATCAAGTGTGCACTGAACACAACCCCTACGCAGGCACTATCCCCATATCCCTACATGTTATACCCACTAATTCTTCTAACCTACGTATCCCTGGACAATAAGGGGCAATTACTTAGCATGGCTAATTAACCTAACCCGCACATCTTTGGACTTTTTAAATGATATAGAACCTACAGTGCAGAAATAGAACCCTACAGTGCAGAATGCTGTTGAGACACTAGTTCAAATCTCATCATGGAAGCTAGGGAAACTTAAATTCAATTAATTAATTAATCTGTAATAAGGAGCTAATTTCAGCGGTGAAACAACTAGACTGTTGCCACTTGTGTCATGATGTAGAGCTCCAAGTGGAGCACCTCTACATCATGACTACTATCGATGCCACTTGTGTCACCAGCCTTCAAGGTAGAGGACCTGCTGTCTTTACCTGGTCTGGCCGACATTTGTCATCAGGCTCATGACAATAGGGTTGACTCTTTACTGTCCTCTGAACTGGCCCAGCAATCCACTCAACTGTATCAAGCTGCCATGGAAAGGTTGAATAAGAACCATCTGGCATCATCCTCGGCGCTGGGAATGACCAAGATAATCCATTCCGTGAATCCCTCTTCACTAACACCCGAGGAATTAATTGTGCCAAAATTGGGAGAACTACCCCACAGTTAAGTCCGTCTGCAGCCTGACATTGCCATGCTCACTGAATTATATTCAACAGACAATGTTACAAGTTTCAATAAACTAGAAAGGATTGTGAATATAGCCCAATCCATCACGCAAACCAGCTTCCCATCCATTGACTCTGTCTGCACTTCCTGTTGCCATGGCAAAGCAGCCAGCATAATCAAGGACCCCACACACCTTGGACATTCTCCTTTCCACTTTCTTCCATTGGGAAAAGGATACAAAACTCTGAGGCCACATATCAACCTACACGAAAACAGCTTCTTCCCGACTGTCGTCAGACTTTTGAATGGATCTACTTTGCATTAAGTTGATCTTTCTCTACACACTAGCTATGACTGCAACACGACATTCTACACTCTCTCCTTTCATTCTCTATGAATGGTATGCTTTGTCTCTATAGTGTGCAAGAAACAAGAAACAATACTTTTCACTGTATACCAATACATGTGACAATAATAAATCAAATCAAATCACATCAAATGCCCCAGACATCAGCATTACCATCCCATCTGAATGGGAAGACAGTGAATTCAAGTTCTATCGTACAGAGTTTATATGAACCAGGATGGCAATCCAGTGTGGTGCTGCAGGATTGCCACACTGTCAGGGGACCAACTTCTGGATGAGATGTCAAATCAAGTCCCAATCTGCCCTCTGGGTGTTTCAGATTTCTTGGTGCTATTTTGAAGAAGAGTAAAGAAGATGTCCTGGTGCCCTGGCCAATATTTATCAGCACAAAACCTGTTTCCTAGAGAGTATGATGTAGAAATGCCAGTGTTGGATTGGGGTAAACTCAGTAAAGTTTTAATCTCTTCCTAGAGAGTATCACAGAGGTGTTTGTGGGAGCTTAGTGTCTGCCAAACAATTGCTAAATTTCTTGCATTTCACCAGTCACTATGTTCAAAATGTACAATTGTAAAGTGTCCCATCTTAAGAGTCCCCAGTGGTGATAGCACGGTGATATAAAATTGAAAGCATGTGGCTCCAGGAGTTTACAGCTCTGGACTCTTTGTGGTTTCCAAGGCATAAGGTCAAAAATAAGCAAGAAAAGCTTCCACTGATCACCATTCATCCCCTTCACTCAATTATTGAGCCATTACTCTTCCATGGTGAACCCTGGTTGGCACTGGGAGAGTGATATCAGTCCAGATTCGATTCCTGGTTGAATCATTGTCTGTGCAGAGGCTGCACATTCTCCTCATGTCTGCATAGGTTTCCTCCAGATGCTCCGATCTCCTCCCACAATCTTGTTAGGTTAGGTGTATTGGCCACGCTAAATTCTCCCTCAGTGTATCCAAATGGTGCTGGAGTGTGGCGACTAGGGGATTTTCACAGTAACTTCATTGCAGTATTAATGTAAGCCTACTTGTGACTAATAAATAAATTTTAAACTGTTAGAGGAAGCATTGAGAGTGGCAAGGACGCAGAATGTACTCTGGGTAGAGGACTCCAGTGTTAGCATTACGGTGGACAGGGCTAGCTGAGTTCTTAAGGACATGTTTGCTATGTTATGCCTTGGCAGGCACAGTAGAGAACAATAGTAGATGATAAAAACCCATTTTATTTCATTCTCACCAATCTACCTGGTGTGGATGTACCTGTCTATGACAGCATTGGTAAGAGTGACTACCACACAATTGGTGTTTTATTTCAAACGTCTAATTGGCAAAACATAGAACAGGAGCCAAACTTTACGTATTTATAGATTTATTTCAGAATTACAAATTAATAGCATCCTCCTCCTAATCCAGCAACCACAATCTCAGCCTCTATTTAAATGGACTCAGCTAAAAACCCAATTACTGCCCACCACCAGCATCCAACTAAACATAATTACTATACAATTAACAGATCCCCTCTTATCCCCTTAATTAAAAAAAATGGATTTAGTATGCACGACTAAAATTTTAAAATTCTGTTAAATCAATGAACTCCATTTCTTTTCACAAAGTTTTACATTGCAAGGTGCTTTCGATTTTCTTTATATGTTTATTTCTTTTATAGAACATTCTGACATTTGTTGTCTTATTTAATTTAATAGACTTTTCTTTCTCTCCAGCATTTGTTTCAAGTCTGTAAGATCACAGAGAGCACACAATCCAACAGAGAACGATTAACTATGTAAAATTCAATTATTATAATGATCTTCATTACAGAATCTCCACACTGGATATTTAGGAATATTGGAATTAGGAGTGGGCAATTTAGCCCTTCCAGCTCACTCCAACATGGTCCTGGCTGATCTTATCCTGGTCTCAATTCCATTTTCCTTCCTGCTCCCCATTGCCCTTTCTCCCACTTTGGACGGCACAGTGGCATAGTGGTTAGCACTACTGCCTCACAGCATCAGGAATCCGGGCTGAATTCTGGTCTCAGGTCATTGTCTGTGTGGAGTTTGCACATTCTCCCCATGTCTGCATGTGTTTCCTCTGTGTGCCAAGGTTTCCACCCACAGTCCAAAGATGTGCAGATTAGGTTGATTGGCTGTGATAAATTGCCCCTTAATGTGAGGGGGGCTAGTTAAGGTAAATAGATGAGATTATGGGAATAGTGTCTGGGGTGGGATTGTGATCAGTTCTGACTTAATGGGCTGAATGGCCTCCTTCCGCACTGCAGAGTTCCATTTTCATTAGAAACATATCTATCTCTTTCTTGAATCTGTTGACTGATCTTGCCTCCACTGCATACTGGGGACAGATTCACAACCCTCTGAGGGAAGAAGTTCTTTCTCATCTCAGTTTTGAATCTAGCTCTGCTCACTCTATATCTATGACCTCTTGTTGTAGACTGTCCCACAAGGGAGAGCTGTTCAACATACACTTTATCAATCCCTTTTAGAATTTCATGTACCTCTAACAAATCCCCCCTCATTCTTCTCGACTCCAGTGAGTGCAAGCCCAAACTTTCCATATGTTTCTCATACAACAACCCTTCCATCCCTGGAATCAATCTGGCAAACCTTCTCTGAACTGCCTGTAGTTTACAACATCCTTCCTCAAGGAAGGAGACTAAAACTGGACAGTATTCCCCTACTGGCGGGAAACAGATCACGCATCATTTTTTGCCCTCAGTGGCGTAAGATTTCAGCTGTGGCCCTGCCGGAAAAATGGACCTGAAACTCTCCCATTTTCACACCCATTCAGCACTTACGATAAGATCATTCCATCATCTTGCAGTGATTAGCTAGTTGACTAATCAGGATGGAAGCAACACTTTCTAAGTAGGACTGCTGATTTTAAGTTATTCCAAGCGATCTAAATGTGATATCTGTGCCAATATTTTCAAACAATCCATGAGGCAGAATTTTAAATTCTACTCTAATCACACACTCCTCAAGTTTTATAGTACTAATCCATAAGTAATTGTCAGTATGCATCTTTGCAATACCTGCAAGTTTTCCTTTATGATTTCTGTTATGTAAGATCTGCTTTGCATTGGATGTAACTGAGCTTCAGGGAAATAGATCCCAATGCAAATCAGCATACTTTGGAAGCACCACTCTCGGGCCTTGGGCAAATTGATTTAATTTCCATAGTCTTCCTTCAACATCATCTGCCTTTCTGGGCGGTTCCAGAAACATTGCGCTTTGAAAATAACCCTCTGCAGAAATGTGTCTTTTTTGTCGGTTCATCGGCACTCTCATGAATGTGTCCAAATGCTGAAAAGATTTTCCTAAGTACTTCTCCAGCTGCGGAAGGGTCCACTCTAACATCTGTCACACCCAGTCCCTCTTCAAAAACCCAAGCAGTTCGCCTCACTTTAACCTTGCAATTCCCTCCGTCTTTTTCAATATAAATCCCTCCTTGTGATTAAAAACTGAATGTCACTTATCTGGTATCTCAGAATAAGTTCCAAACCCTCCCCATATATTTCAGTTCCATTGCTTTGTCTCTCTTATTAGCATGTCATCAAGCTTTTTTGGCAGGGCCACTGCCCCATGATCATAAGACTTCAGCTTCTAGATCTGTTCCAAGTCTGTGGCCTTCATGGTATTTCTTTATTCATGGTATTTCAAAACCTGACCACTGGCTGTACTTTCATGTCTGCCAGGATTACCACTGTGAGATCATTCTCTTGTGATTTGGAGAGTCTTTCGTGATCATTTTCTGATGTAAGACTCTCTCCCAGATCCACTCCCAGCCCTCATATTGCGTTTTCTTATTCTTCACTCCACTCTGTCAGTCCCTAGACCTTGTTCATCATCCTGTATATCCAACCACTATTTATGCAGCATGGTAGCACAGTGGTTAGCACTGCTGCTTCACAGCTCCAGGGACCTGGGTTTGATTCCCGGCTCGGGTCACTGTCTGTGTGGAGTTTGCACATTCTCCTCGTGTCTGCGTGGGTTTCCTCTGGGTGCTCCAGTTTCCTCCCACAGTCCAAAGATGTGCAGGTTAGGTTGATTGGCCTTGCTAGAAAATTGCCCCTTAGTATCCTAGGATGCATAAGTTAGAGGGGTTTGTGGGTAAAATAGGGATATGGGGTTGGGCCTGGGTGGGATTGTGTTCAATGCAGACTCGATGGGCTGAAGGGTCTCTTTCTGCATTATAGGGTTCTATGATCTATGAAAATTGCCAGCAGCTTTCCCTGCATGTTCCATCACTCCATTCACCAGATACTTCTGGAGTATAAATCATCTGATTAAGAACATAAGAAGTAGGAGTAGGAATCGGCCTTCTGGCCTTTTGAGCCTGCTCCAGTGTTCAATAAGATCATGATTCATCTTTTCGTGGACTCAGCTCCACTTACCCGCCCGCTCACCATAACTCTTAATTCCTTTACTGTTCAAAAATTTATCTATCCTTGCCTTCAAAACATTCAATGAGGGAACCTCAACTGCTTCACTAGGCAGGGAATTCCACAGATTCACAATCCTGTGTGTGAAGAAATTTCTCTTCAACTCAGTCCTAAATCTGCTCCCCTTTATTTTATAGCCATTCCTTCTAGTTCTAGTTTCACCTGCCAGTGGAAGCAACTTCCCTACTTCTATTTTATCTCTTCCCTTCATAATCTTTTATGTTTCTATAAGATCCCCCCTCATTCTTCTGAATTTCAATGAGTATAGCCCCAATCTACTCAGTCTCTTCTCAAAAACAATTGGGTGAATGTGTTTGGCTGAGGAGCCAATGGTACAAAACTGTGAGATTATGACTGAACACTTATAAGTCAGAATCCCATCTAACACTTACCGCCTGGGTAATTTAAGTATAACTCTGTCCTGTATGCCATGATCATTCACATTATCATTTGTTCTGCCACGTTTAGGGGAAGGGATGACCTAGTGATATCATCACAAGACTATTAATCCAGAAACTCAGTTAATGGTGTGGAGACCCGGGTTTGAATCCCGCCATGGCAGATGGTGGAATTTGAATTCAATAAAAAATACCTGGAATTAAGAATCTACTGATGAAACCATTGTCAATTGTTGTAAAAAAAAACTAACTGGTTCACTAATAACCTTTTGGGGAAGGAAATCTACCATCCTTACCTGGTCTGGCCTACGTGTGACTCCAGAGTCACAACAATGTGGTTGACTCTCAACTGTCAACAAGAGCAAATAGGAATGGACAATGAATGGTGGCCAATCAATGGTGCCCATGTCCCAAGGTGAACTTAGAAAAATATTCTATTCCTCAGGTGCTTCACTGGATGGACATTTGAGCTGTAAGGCGCCTCTTTTTTTTTGTGGAGCTGTACAGAATTTTTCCTTAATTCCTTTGCTGTTCAAAAATTTATCTATCCTTGCCTTCAAAACATTCAATGAGGTAGTTTCAACTGCTTCACTGAGCAGGGAATTCCACAGATTCACAACACTTTCTGTGAAGAAGTTTCTCCTCAACTCAGTTCTAAATCTGCTCCCCTTTACCTCATTGAATGTTTTGAAGGGCGAGGATAGATAAATTTTTGAACAGTAAGAGAGTTGAGGGAAAACTGTGCAGCTATAGGAAGGAAAAGAGGCACCTTATAGCTCAAATCTTGTTTGATTAATACTGTTTTACCACCACTACCAATTATTCTCACTGAGTGTGCCATTGAGAAACCTGGGAGAAAGTGTAGTCCATGGGACTCAGAGGGAAATCTCTCCACTGAATGAATTACACCTGGCTCCGAGGATGATTGTGCTTGTCTGTGGTCAGTCATCTCAGCCCAAGACATTGCTTCAGGAATTCCTCGGGGTAATAGCCTGGGCCCAACTATCTTCAGCTGCTTCGTCACTAACCTTTCTTCCATCATAATGTCAGAAGTGGGGATGTTCGCTGATGACTGAACAATGTTCAGCACCAAAAAGGCAGCTCACCATCACCTTCTCAAGAGCAATTAGGGATGGGCAATAAATGCTGGTCTAGTTAGCAATCCTCTGAATGAATACATTTTTAAAAATTGCAACTGAATACTGAAGCAATTCAGGTCTATATGCAGCAAGGTCTCTGCAACATTCAGGTCTGGATTGAATCACATCACACAGGTGCCAGGCAATGACCATCTCCAACAAGAGAGAATCGAACGCCCGCCCTTTGAAATTCAATGGCATTACCTTTGCTGAACCCTGCTGTTAAAATCCTGAGGTTACCGTTGATCAGAAACTGAACCGGACTAGCCATACAAATACTGTGACTACAAGAGCAGATCAGAGAGCAGGAATTCTGTGGTGAGCAATCACCTCCTGACTCCTCAAATCCTGTCCACCGTCTACAGAGCACAGGTGAGAAATGTGATGAAATACATTTGCCTGGACAAGGACCTTGTCACAATAAAGGACAAAGCAGCCTACAGAATTGGCACCCCATCCACTGTTTTAAACATTTAGTCCCTCCATCAATGACACACAGTGCCAGCAGTGTGTACCATCGACATAATGAACTGCAGCTATTTGCTATATCTCAAAAGAACAAAGAACAAAACAGCCCGGGAAACAGGCCCTTCGGCCCAACGAGCCCACGCCGCCACCCCGATGTTCCCACCTCTACCTTTGATCCCTGTCCATGTTTATAGATCTATGGATTAAAAACCAAATTTGAGACAATTTAGGGAGAATTTATTTTACCAATATCTCCTTCAATAGAACCTTACAAACGCATGAATTCGACTGCCTACAGGACAAAAGGTGACAGAGACAGGTGAACTCCAATCTCTGCATGTTTTGCTTCAAGTTACACATATCCTGAGTTGAAATATATCGGGGGGGAAGTGGAACACTGTTCACTGGTGATAGAATCCTCTGGTACTATTAATGTCAATGAGATTTCCCACTAAAGTCATCCCACTCCATGGCAGGGGATGTGCTGTATGCAGGATCAGAGAATCCCACTGGTGCGAACAGTCGGAGAATTCGGCCATCACCGTTCTAGTTTTATCACAGTTTGATATGGCTCCTGCTCTATCCAAGGCCACAAGGAACTACAAACAGTCGTGAACAAAGCCCTGTTCATCACACACAAACCAGCCTCCTACCCATTGACACTGTCCATACTTCCCACTGCCTCGGAAAAGCAGCCAGCATAATTAAGAACCCCAGCCAGACATTCTCTCCTCCACCATCTTCCGTCGGGAAAAAGATGCAAAAGTCTGAGATGACATACCAACCAACTCAAGAATATCTTCTTTCTTGCTGCCATCAGACTTTGAACGAACCTACCTTGCACTAAGTTGACCTTTTTCTACACCCTGGCTATGGCTGTAAGACTACATTCTGCATTGTCTCCTTTCCTTTTCTATGAACAGTATGCTTTGTCTGTATAGCGCAGAAGAAACAATTCTTTTCACTATATGCTAATACATGTGACAATGATAAATCAAATCAAATTCAACACTGCTGGATCGAAATGCTCCTTCTCTAACAGGACTATATGTGTACCTACACCTGATAGATTGTAGCAGTTCATGTTGACAGTTCACCACTACCTTCTCAAGGGGCAATTAGGAATGAGCAATAACTGGTCACTTAGCCAGCGGTGCTCACATTCCAACAACACATATTTAAAAAAAAAATCATAGTTCATTGTAGCGGATTTCTTGCCAAACACTATAATTGAATTGTGTTGCATTTACCCTCATACAGAGCACAGAATAATTGTTAGTCAATAAGCAGCTGTAACGTTGCATTGTGTCCCTGTGCTTATAGTCTACATGGGGAACAGACTCTAGGGTTGGCTGAAATCCAGTTCCAGTAGTTTGTTTCTGAATCAGCCAATTTTGGAATAAATAAAACCACCATCACGCATGTTTCAATTTGCTTTGGCCAGCATCTAAAGCTAAAGTTTATTTATTAGTCACAAGTCGGCTTACATTAACACTGCAATGAAGTGTGAAAATCCCCCAGTCTCCAGACTTGGCACCTGTCTGGGTATACTGGGAGAGAATTTAGTATGGCCAATGCACCTAACCAGCACGTTTCCCAGACAGTGGGAGGAAACTGGAGCACTCGGAGGAAACCTACACAGATACAGGGAGAATGCGCAGACTCCACACAAACAGTGGTCCAAACCAGGAATTGAACTCAGGTGCCTGGCGGTGTGAGGCAGCAGCGCTAACTAGTGTGTCATCTGGATAGCTACAACTAGTTTCAGGGTTCAACATCAACCTGCAACCCCTTCTCTGTCCTCTGACGCTTGACCTGGGCCATTTGATGGGCAACACAACAGCTCAGTGACTATCGCTGTGCTGTGCAGATATATGGATTTGGGCCTGTGTCTGTGGGAGTTTGCGCATTCTCCCCGTGCTTGCGTGGGTTTTCTCCGGGTGCTCCGGTTTCCTCCCACATCCCAAAGATGTGCTCTTAGGCTAATTGGCAAAACAAATTCTCCCTAAATTGTCTCAAATTTGGTTTTTAATCCATAGATCTATAAACATAGACAGGGATCACGGGTAGAAGTGGGAACATCGAGGTGGCGGCGCGGGCACATTGGGCCGAAGGGCCTGTTTCCTGTGCCGTTTTTGTTCTTTGTTCTTTGATTCCATTCACTCCATTCCCTCTCAAACCTCTGCCACTAAGTAAATTGGAACAAAATCTTGCTTACATCACTCTTATGACATTTAGGCATTTCTGAGTTCAAAGGGTGAGCCTGCAGGTGGGAAGTAATTGGATTGCTTTTTCTTGCAAATGATACAGGGCAAAACATCTTGCTGCACGGAACTGCAGATCGTTCTGGAGCTTCTGCAGTTCTGTTAACAATTCAGGCGGTTGTCTCTTCAAACCTTACCTGCCAGAGATGCCACCTCTCTCACGAGAAGACAAACTGATTTTTGCCCCTTGTGGAGGATGTAAAGGATCCTTTTTCAAGAGTGATGAGGAGTTTCCATTCCCTCGCCAAGACTTATCCCTCAATGAGCCATAACTTCCTTGCAGCCAGAGATGATTATATCCACTTATCTTCGCTAAAATTCTTAAACACCCATCTCACACGACCTTCCTGACTCAGGCTGGGAGAGACTCAGGTGGCACAGCCCCTCCCCGGCTCCAGCGGTGAAGTCCACAGGAAATAGAGTGTAAGAGGATGGCCCTCTTCTTGCTGGTACTAGCTGCTGTTCTGCAGGTGAGCTTAAAGGTCACATTGAAAATAACAGGCCAGGGAGAACGTAAGTGTCTAAGATAAGTGGAAGGATTTGGAGGCAGTCGAACATCAGTGGCTGTGGGTATCTGACACCAAGGGACGATGTGTTGGAAATTGGGACAGGGGTCAGACATCGGAGTATTGGGGGGGAGGAAGGGTCAGACATTAGTGGTTGCATCCATACCACTAATTGGGCAGTTGGGCAGCTGGGGAGGGGGGTGGTGGGTGGACATTGGAGTGTGGGTGAATTGGACATTGGGGGTTGTTATGAATTGGGAGGGGAGTTGGGTCCAGTTGGGCCCAGTTGAGTGGCTGTTGGATTGGGGATGGGGATGAGCGTCGGTTGGATGGAGTCCAGGGGATGGGTGTTGAGTCAGGAGAGTTGGTCGGGTCGGGGAAGGGAGTGGATGAGGGACACCATGTCAATGTACTTAGTGAGGAGCAGGAGAGGGAATCTCCTGGAGGCCTGGGAGTGGAGGGCTCAGACTGGGAGCTTAAATGGTTAGACTGAAGTTAGAGGTGCTTTTTTTCCTTCTATCTCTTCCAGAGTAACATTATTAGCGTAACATTGGCAGAACCATCTGAACTTAATGATTTAGATCTTTTTGGCCAATGGTTCCCAACCCAGTGCAATTGTCCAGGGAAGATTACTAAGGGATTCCGAAGTGCATCAATGGGTTAATTCCAAATCCTACTCTCAGGACCCCAGGGATTAGGGGCCAGTATTTCTCTGCTGGATCTTGCTGTCTGCAGACTCAGTGCACATTTCCTCCATTACGACAGTGACAATGCTTCAGAAAGTATTTAATTCACTGTAAGGTGCTTCAGGACATCCTGGGGTCAATGCAAGTCTGTCTTTGTTTCCATTTGACACGCTTCGGGTTGTCAACCCTTCAGGATTGGACTGGAGTTTCCAGGAATTGAAGATCACAGGACATTGCTCAGAGCGACCCTTTTCGGGACATGAAAAATGAATTCTTGTTTTGATTTGTTCTTTGAACATTTCTCCTTTCCAGATTTCAAATGTTTAAAGCGAGGGAAACAAACTCACAGTCAAGCATCATCCAACTGCGTAATGAATCTTTTTGCTTCCCAATTGGCATGAGAAGGGACAGGCTGTCCCCAAAGCTTGCGGCTTTTGCTACAAATAAACCTGTTTAGACTTTAAGCTAGTATTGTGGGATTTCTTTCTGTTTTACCCCAGTCCAACGCTGGCATTAAGGTAATCAGCCACAAGGGTGGATGTGTTGACTGACTAATGGCTGGAGTGTGGAACCAAATCATGTGATGAAATCTCCATTTACTCACAGTTGGCAACCTTAGAATTCAACATTCCTCCAATGTCTGCTCTGTAAAATTATCCTAGAGGAAATAATCCTCTCATAAAGGACGATAACACGATTGAGGTTCATGCTAAGTTTAAGAGTGATGTGATTAATTCTGGAATTAGATTCTTCAGTTAAATCAAAGACAATCAGGCAGGTAACCAGGGTGCATTGCTTAGGATGGATTGGGAAATTGAATTCAAAGAACAAAACAGCATGGGAAACAGGCTCTTCGGTGTATGCCCCTTGTTAGACAACAAGGTGGACCAAAGCACCTGTAGGATAAAAACAAATACATCAATATCATCGACTATTTACACACTTCCCAGGGACTCCCAAGGCTCATGATCCCTATTTCAAATCAGTTTTCTATATCCTTCCATTCCCATTCTGTTCATGTGTCCATCTAAGTATCCCTTAAATAACTCTAGACTGCCTGCCTCCACCACTTTACTTGGCAGCGTGTTCCATATCCCCACCACCCTCTGTGTGAAAAAACTCCCTCTATCATCCAAATTATACCTTAACCCCCTCACCCTAAGCCCGTCACCCCTTAAAGAATAAATACAAAGAACAAAACAGCACGGGAAACAGGCCCCTCGGCCCAATGATCCCACGCCGCCACCCCGATGTTCCCACCTCTACCCGTGATCCCTGTCCATGCTTATAGATCTATGGATTAAAAACCAAATTTGAGACAATTTAGGGAGAATTTGTTTTGCCAATTAGCCTAAGAGCACATCTTTGGGATGTGGGAGGAAACCGGAGCACCCGGAGAAAACCCACGCAAGCACGGAGAGAATGCGCAAACTCCCACAGACACAGGCCCAAATCCATGTATCTGCACAGCACAGCGATAGTCACTGAGCTGTCGTGTTGCCCATCAGATGGTCCAGGTCAAGCGTACACTAACAACGTGAAGCAGTAGGATACTCTTGAAAAAGATCGAAGAGCAGCCCTCTCACGACCCATCGCGTGTATGCTCCTCGTTAAACAGCAAGGTGGACCGAAGCACCTGTAGGATAAAAACAAGTACATCAATATCATCATCTATTTACACACTTCCCAGGGACTCCCAAGGCTCATGATCCCTATTTTAAATCAGTTTTCTATACCCCTCCATCCCCATTCTGTTCATGTGCCCATCTAAGTATTTCTTAAATAACTCCAGAGTACCTGCCTCCACCACTTTACTTGGCAGCACATTCCATACCCCCACCACCCTCTGTGTGAAAAAAGTCACTCTAGAATCCAAATTATACCTTACCCCCCTCACCCTAAGCCCGTGACTCCTCGTGCTATTTGAGTCCATCCTAGGAAAAAGCTTAACTCTGTTTACTCTATCTATCCCCTTCAAAATTGTCTGTTGAGGTAGTATGGGCTGAGATTAGAAACAGGAGAGGAGAGGTCACCCTGTTGGGAGTCTTTTACAGACCTCCTAAAAGTTCTAGAGAGGTTGAGGAAAGGATTGCAAAGTCAATTCTGATTAGGAGTGAAAGTAATAGGGTAATTGTGATGGGGGACTTTAACTTTGCTAATATTGATTGGAATAGCTATAGCTCTAGCTCGTTAGAGGGGTCAGTTTTCGTACAGAGTGTGCAGGAAGGTTTTTTGACTCAGTATGTAGAGAGGCCAACTAGAGGTGAGGCTACATTGGATTTGGTGCTGGGCAATGAGCCAGACCAGGTGTTAGGCTTGGAAGTTAGTGAACATTTTGGTGATAGTGACCACAATTCGGTTACGTTCACCTTAGTGATGGACAGGATAGGCATGAAGCTGGGGGCAGTAGTTATAGCTGGGGGAAGGGTAATTATGAGGCCATCAGGAGAGAATTAGGGTGCATAGATTGGACTAGGAAACTACAGGGACTGGGAACATCTGGAATGTGGAGCTTATTCAAGTATTCACTCTTCGGTATTCACGCAGAGTGCTGGAAATGTAGCTATGGAGAACACTGAGGTACAGGGTTGCAAACTGGAAAGTATTGTAGTAGATAGGGAGGATGTGCTAGAAATTCTCGAGGGTTTGAAGTTGGATAAGTCCCCTGGGCCGGACGGGATTTACCCTAGGATTCTCTGGGAGGCAAGAGAGGAGATTGCAGAGGCTCTGGCTCTGATCTTCAGGTCCTCGTTGGTTACGGGTGTGGTTCCGGAGGACTGGAGGATAGCGAATGTGGTCCCATTGTTTAAGAAGGGGAAGAGAGACCTTCCAGGGAATTATAGGCCAGTGAGTCTTACTTCTGTTGTGGGCAAGGTATTGGAGAGAATTATTAGGGATAGGATTTATAGTTATTTAGAGAGAAATGAATTGATTGGGGATAGTCAGCATGGTTTTGTGAAGGGTAGGTCATGCCTTACTAACCTTATTGAGTTTTTTGAGAAAGTGACCAGAGAGGTGGATGGGGGTAAGGCGGTTGATGTGGTATATATGGACTTTAGTAAGGCGTTCGATAAGGTGGCCCATGGAAGGCTTCTGCAGAAAATGCAGATGTATGGGATAGAGGGTGATTTAGCTAATTGGGTTAGGAATTGGCTAGCAGATAGAAGACAGAGGGTGGTGGTTGATGGAGATATTCATCTTGGAGTTCGGTGACAAGTGGTGTACCTCAGGGGTCTGTTTTTGGGCCCATGCTGTTTGTAATTTTTATAAATGATCTGGATGAGGGTATTGAGGGATGGATTAGTAAATTTGCAGATGACACTAAAGTCGGTGGAGTGGTAGATAGTGAAGAGGGGTGTTATAGTTTGCAGAGTGATTGGACAAGTTGCAGAGCTGGGCCGAGAGGTGGCAAATGGAGTTTAATGTGGAAAAGTGTGAGGTAATGCACTTTGGCAGGAACAATAAATGTTTAGAGTATAGGGCTAATGGTAGGCTCTTAATAGTGTTGAGGAACAGAAGGATCTTGGTGTATGTGTCAATAGATCCCTGAAAGTAGGCAGTCAGTGGATAAAGTTGTTAAGAAGGCATATGGAGTCTTAGCTTTTATTGGTAGGGGGATTGAATTTAGGAGCCGCAGCATCATGTTGCAACTGTACAAAACTCTAGTGCGGCCGCACTTGGAGTATTGTGTGCAGTTCTGGTCCCCACATTATAAGAAAGATGTGGAGGCATTGGAGAGGGTACAGAGGAGGTTTACCAGGATGTTGCCTGGTATGGAGGGCAGGTCTTATGAAGAGAGGTTGAGGGATTTGAGGTTGTTTTCGTTAGAAAGGAGGCGGCTAAGAGGGGATCTTATTGAAGCATATAAGATGATTAGAGGTTTAGATAGGGTGGACAGTGATAGCCTTTTTCCTAGGATGGAGAAAGCTAGCACGAGGGGACACAGCTTTAAATTAAGGGGTATGAGTTATAGGACGGATATCAGAGGTAGGTTCTTTACTCAAAGAGTGATTAGGGAGTGGAATGCCCTGCCTGCAGCTGTTGTAGATGCGCCAAGTTTGGTGGCGTTTAAGAGGTTAATTGATAAGTATATGGAAGAGAAGGGAACGGTTTAGTTTGGAGGGGCATTGCTTTTTATTTTGGTCGGCACAACATCGAAGGCCGAAGGGCCTGTTCTGTGCTGTAATGTTCTATATCTATACCTATATCTAATAAAATCTTGTACACCTCTATCAGATCTCCTCTAAGTCTACATCTTTCTAAGGAAAACAGTCCCAATTTGCCTAATCTCTCCTCGTAACTCAGACCTTCCATACCAGGCAGCATCCTGGTAAACCTCTTCTGCACTCTCTCCACAGTCTCCACATCCTTCCGGTAGTAAGGCGACCAGAACTGGATGCAGTATTCCAAATTCAAATGTATGATGGTCAATAAGCAACATAAAGCATTTAAATAAATAATTCATAATTCTCAACATGTATATCTTTGTTTGAGGAATGCAACCTCCACTGAAAATTTGATGCAGATATAGTTAAATGAAAAAATTCATTCTAGTGAAGGGAGAGGTTGGAATGCTGGCCAGAGACAATAGCAAGTCCGAGAATTGTAATAATCTCAAAGGATGACAAAGCAATTGATAACAGGGCAGAGAAAATAGATTTTGACTGAACCAGCAAGAAATATAAACCCTTACATTTCTCTCTTGGGTGTATAGCCAATCTGTATCCCAACATAAGGTCTTTGTTTGATAGGGTTATGAAGAGACTTTTGGATAAGTACATGGAACTTAGTAAGATGGAAGATTATAGGTAAGCCTATTAGGTAGGGACATGATTCGGTGCAACTTGTGGGCCGAAGGGGCTGTTTGTGCTGTAATTTTTCTATGCTTCTACCATCATTGCGCACTCATATTTTGGATCCCCAGTGTAGATGAGAGTCGGTGTGGTATCTGCCAACGAACTAAAGCCCAGCGACGTTCTTGTATCTGAGCTGATGCCTGGTAGCAAGAGAGAGTGACACGGGTGGATCTACCTGTGGCTCCTCCCCTGGTACCTATAGAGAGTCCTCGGCGTCCTGGGTACCTCTGGAGGATATATATCTGAAGGAGGCAATATGTCACTGGTATCAATTCATCACATATTGAATGTGCAGCTGGGCAACCTGGCGAGACTATGGACAAAAGTGTCATGGCGGCATCATCATTGCTGGATCACTGGAGACTCTGGTTTATAATTTCCCATTTGAGATGAGATGACCCTAAATTGTCTATCATAGAATCATAGAATTATAGAAACTCTACAATACAGAAAGAGACTATTTGGTCCATTGAGTCTGCACTGACCACAATCCCACCCAGGTCCTATCCCCATACCTCTACATATTTTACTCATCAGTCCCTCTAACCTACACATCTCAGGACATCAAGGTGCAATTTTAGCATGGCCAATTAACCTAACCCGCTCATCTTTGAATGTATTCTCTGCCCGTCTCAGACTCATATCTGCTCACTGGACTCTTATCTTTCTCCGTGATGCCTGCTTCACCATGATCTGACGACCTTGCTGTATGCTCGCACTCAAGTTCTAGGGTGTCAGAGTTGCTATGGATGAATAGGTTGGACACCCCACCACCCATTAGTGTGCTTCCCTTCTCCTACACAGATCAAAGTGCATTCATCAATCCACCCTTTACTTGCAACACCACACCAGCCTAGTCCCCATAACTCCTTTCCCACCAGCCTCATTACCCCTCTGACTGAAAACCAGCTTTAAGTGCCTTCAGATTTGAATGCCTCACCCTTCCATACACCCAGGTCTGAGATCCAGGCCTGAGCAGCGTCAGCTATATGTGCCTCTGTAATTCTGAATTTTGCGCCCCTCAGTGCCATGAAGTATGGGCACCCTTCAAATGTTGGCACACAGCACCATGCCAACTCATGTCCTTGCTGAGTGTAGAAGATCATTAAAACTTTTATGGCACTGGACCCAGGTGTGGTTCACAATGTTATGCCCATTGACCCTAAGCTGCCACCTCTGACCAGGATTTCTTTGTCCAGTGCAGTGGTCACCTCACAGTCTGAGGGCATTCCACCTGGCACTCGCTACCTCCATGATAGTGCGGGGGTTTTGCTCTCCCGCTTGGCATGGCGAGTGGGTTCTGAGGCCAGAACTTCACACAATGTTGATGTTGTCTTCTGGGCAGCTCTGTGAGGCTCCTCAGCCGCATTTAAACTCCCCTCGGGGTCTGTCTCCACTGGACCAGGCACTTCTGGTAGGCTTCTCTGATGCTGGGGCACAGATCAGTGTGAAATTATGTTCTCCTTATGCTCATGGCTTGCAGCTGCTTCCAACCCTGCGGATCGCATCTCCATGAATGTGGGTAAAATTCAGGCTATGGTGGCCAAATATGCACAGCAAGATCCCGCAACTGTAATATCATAATGAGCTGATCTGACTTCATTTTTAAGGTGCTGGGGGGTAAGTACAGAGGAGATGTTAGAGGTAAGTTTTTCACTCAGAGGGTGGTGAGTGAATGGAATCGGTTGCCATCAGTCGTGGTAGAGGTGAACTCGCTGGGGTCTTTTAAGAGACTTCTGGATGAGTACATGGGATTTAGTGGGATTACAGATAGTTCTATGGCCTGGTAAGTATAGATATGATTGGCACAACTTGTGGGCCGAAGGGCCTGTTTGTGCTGTAGTGTTCTATGTTCTATTTGCATGTGTGTCAACGGGGAAATCAGGATTCCCTACCTCTTCCAATATTGCCATGGGATTTTATTTTTGTTCCCATTTAAGTAGTGGGATTCTCAATACAGAGGGCTGTGTGGATGATGGCATCAGATTGAGGGCAGATGATGGAAGCTGGGGTGAACATCTCCTCAAATGGTAATTTAAGAGAGGGATGTAGCTCAGGCTGATGAACTTTGCAGATCTGATTTAGTTTTTGTTGTTTTTTTGGGGAAATTTGTTTCAGTTGAATTGAGGCAAAGAGGCGTGAAGGGATTGTCCAGTCTTTACACTCTCTCACCAATGCTTTCAGAATTCCAGAGGGAGGTTGAAGTTCAACATGAAGATCAGATGGGCTGCATTGGTTCGAAAAGGCAGGTTCCCTGATGCTTCAATCTACTCTCCTGAATAACTAAAAGTAGTTGCTAATTTCCCTGATTGAACTAATGTTTTGCTTTGTGTAATTGAGCTGGTATTTTTGAATGCAATATGTGCTCACTGTTTTAGTTTCTATCATATTTTTCCTAATTGTAATTTATGTGTATTAATTTTTCCTGTGGGTTTATTGTTTGTTAACAAAGTGCTGCTCACTCCCCTTTCAAATCTGCACAGTAAACAGCAGTGATCCCAAACCCATTTCCATCTATAAAGGTGCAAGTTGCTATTTCCCTTTTCTATCTTTGCCCTTTGGGAAGTTTCAGAATTCAGAAATCTGTGGCACATTTACCATCGGTAACAAGACTGCAAATTCATAAAAGGTAGCCATTAATGGTAAATTCATTCCTTCCTGCCCAGCTGGGAAACTCAATCCATGTCCAGTTTGTTCCTCTCTTATGTGCCATGTTGTAGTTTACAATGGCTTTTCCTTTCGCTCCTGCACTCCTCTAATTCTTGGCCTCTTGAACATTCCCAATTTTAATTCTTCCACTGTTGGGTCCTTTGTTTTCAGCTGCCTGGGGTTTAAGCTCCAAAACACTAGATG
Source organism: Sphyrna mokarran (assembly GCA_024679065.1). Classification (NCBI taxonomy): domain Eukaryota; kingdom Metazoa; phylum Chordata; class Chondrichthyes; order Carcharhiniformes; family Carcharhinidae; genus Sphyrna; species Sphyrna mokarran. Next base: position 31,104,783 of record JAGIQG010000030.1, read on the forward strand.
CTCTCCAAAACCTCTTTCTATCTCTCTGCTCTTAGAATCACTGTAGTGTAAACAGAGGCCATTTGGCCCATGCAATGTCCATAATCCTACCCAGGCCCTATTCCTGTAGCCCCACATTTTTACTCTGCTAATCCCCCCTGACACTAAGGGGCAATTTAACATGGCCAATCAACCTAACCCGCACATCTTTGGACGGTGGGACGAAACCCACGCAGACATGGGGAGAATGTGCAAACTCCACACAGACAGTGGCCTGAGGCCGGAATTGAACCCAGGTCCCTGGCTCTGTGAGGCAGCAGTGCTCACCACTGTGCCAGCGTGCCATCTGAAATGCTACCTAAATGCTTCTCAAATGCTACGGCCTTGAATGGCTTGCTGTCAAGCCTTGTTTGATAATGCTGCCATGAAGTACTTTGGGATGTCTTACTGCACTAGATAATCACACATGTGGCTGTGAAATGATTATTGCCAAATCAACACTGTGGCAGGATATTCTTATCTCTGTTCTGTGCTCTATTCAAACAAAACACTCTGCCAGGAGCAGTGAATATAGATTAGATTTCAAACTTTAACTTATCCACTAGCATGAACTGTGTAAATGTGCTGCCAGAAATGATACCAGGAATATCAGGAAGGATTGAACACTCCGAAGTAATTTGCTCCTTGAAAAGGGAAAATGAAACGATGACCCTGTTGGAAATCTTTCAAACGATGAACTGATTTGGTGGAGTTACGATGTAGAAATGCTGGCGTTGGACTAGGGTAAACACAATAAGAAGTCTAACCTGGTGTTGTGAGACTTCCTACTTGGTAGAGCACTCACAGAGAAAATGTTTCTAACTTTGGGGGAAATCCAAAAGTCAACCTTGGCAATGTAAGATAATCACTAAAATAATTCAGTTGGGAATTTAGAAGAAACTTCTTTAAGAAGTGTTGCGAACATACAAACACTGGAATGGTTGAGACAATTAACATTAACGCGTTTATGGATAAGTACATGAGGAAGAGAGGGACAGAGGGAAAAGCTGATAGGGTCAGGTGAAGGAGGGTCAGAGGGAACTCAGATGGAGTGGCATAGACCGATTGGGTGGTGCTGTAAATTTTACGGCCTGGATTTTGTGGTCAGAAATGAAAGAAAAGGCCAGAAACTTCCTGCACTCCTTTGAGTGGCAGTTGTGGAGGGAATGGAGCATGGAAGGATGGGTATCACAGTACAGTGGCCTCCATCAGATGTGGGTGAGCATTGGATTTACCCATTGGATTGCACTGAGGCACATCGGCCTGAATCTTTGTCACAAGGGAAAGGCTGAAAAGCTTCGCTCCAATCTTGACATTTGTCACCTTTGCAGGTGGAGGGAGTAATGGGGTGTGCAGAACTTGGGCTGAGGTCCGCGCCTATATGATTTGAGGAGGCACTTGTTCATTTGAATCACTGGCTGGGATATTTGCAACCGGCAACTGGCCAGTTGCAAATATGCAAATTTGCAACTGGCTGAGTATTTGCAACATAATAAATAAACTTTAAACCTTAACTTCAAGCTTCACAGTGCCAGGTACCTGGATCCGATTCCGACCTTGGGTGACTGTCAATGTGAAATTTGCATGTTCTCCTTGTCATGTTTGCATGTTCTCCTTTGCCAACTAGAGGTGAGGCTACATTGGATTTGGTGCTGGGCAATGAGCCAGACCAGGTGTTAGGCTTGGAAGTTAGTGAACATGTTGGTGATAGTGACCACAATTCGGTTACGTTCACCTTAGTGATGGATAGGGATAGGCATGAAGCTGGGGGCAGTAGTTATAGCTGGGGTAAGGGTAATTATGAGGCCATCAGGAGAGAATTAGGGTGCATAGATTGGACTAGGGAACTACAGGGACTGGGAACATCTGGAATGGGGTGCTTATTCAAGGAGCAGCTGCTGCGAGTCCTGGATAAGTATGTCCCTGTCAGGCAGGGAGGAAATGGTCGAGTAAGAGAGCCTTGGTGTACGAAAAAAGTTGATTTGCTGGTCAAGAAGAAAAAGGAGGCTTATGTCAGGATGAGGCTTGAAGGCTCAGTTAGTGCAATGGATAGCTATAGATTAGCCAGGAGGGAGCTAAAGAGTGAGTTGAGGAGAGCTAAAAGGGAACACGAGAAGACTTTGGCTGATAGGATTAAGGAGAATCCTAAAGCTTTCTTTAGATATGTTAAGAATGGAAGATTGGTTAGGGCAAGATTAGGGCCAGTCATAGACAGCAGTGGGAAGTTGTGCGTGGAGCCTGAAGAGATTGGTGAGGCACTGAATAAATATTTCTCTTCGGTATTCACGCAGAGTGCTGGAAATGTAGCTATGGAGAACAATGAGGTACAGGGTTGCAAATTGGGAAGTATTGTAGTAGATAGGGAGGATGTGTTAGAAATTCTCGAGGGTTTGAAGTTGGATAAGGCCCCTGGGCCGGACGGGATTTACCCTAGGATTCTCTGGGAGGCAAGAGAGGCAATTGCAGAGCCTTTGGCTCTGATCTTCAGGTCATCATTGGTTACAGGTATAGTGCCAGAAGACTGGAGGATAGCAAATGTTGTCCCATTGTTCAAGAAGGGGAATAGAGACTTTCCTGGGAATTATAGACCAGTGAGTCTTACTTCTGTTGTGGGCAAAGTATTGGAGAGAATTATTAGGGATAGGATTTATAGTTATTTAGAGAGAAATTAATTGATTGGGGATAGTCAGCATGGTTTTGTGAGGGGTAGGTCGTGCCTTACTAACCTCATTGAGTTTTTTGAAAAAGTGACTAAGGAGGTGGATGGGGGTAAGGCGGTTGATGTGGTATATATGGACTTTAGTAAGGCGTTTGATAAGGTGGCCCATGGACGACTTCTGCAGAAAATGCAGATGTATGGGATAGAGGGTGATTTAGCTAATTGGATTAGGAATTGGCTAGCAGATAGAAGACAGAGGGTGGTGGTTGATGGGAGATATTCATCTTGGAGTTCGGTGACAAGTGGTGTACCTCAGGGTCTGTTTTGGGGCCCCTGCTGTTTGTAATTTTTATAAATGATCTGGATGAGGGTATTGAAGGATGGATTAGTAAAATTTGCAGATGACACTAAGTCGGTGGAGTGGTAGATAGTGAAGAGGGGTGTTATAGTTTGCAGAGAGACTTGGACAAGTTGCAGAGCTGGGCCGAGAGGTGGCAAATGGAGTTTAATGTGGAAAAGTGTGAGGTCATGCACTATGGCAGAAATAATAAATGTGTAGAGTATAGGGCAAATGGTAGGATTCTTAGTAGTCTAGATGAACAGAGGGATCTTGGTGTGTATGTGCATAGATCCCTGAAAGTAGGCAGTCAAGTCGACAAGGTTGTTAAGAAGGCATATGGAGTCTTGGCTTTTATTGGTAGGGGGATTGAATTTCGGAGCCGCAACGTCATGTTGCAACTGTTCAAAACTCTAGTGCGGCCGCACTTGGAGTATTGTGTGCAGTTCTGGTCCCCACATTATAAGAAAGATGTGGAGGCATTGGAGAAGGTACAGAGGAGGTTTACCAGATGTTGCCTGGTATGGAGGGCAGGTCTTATGAGGAGAGGCTGAGGGATTTGAGGTTGTTTTCGTTAGAAAGGAGGGGGCTAAGAGGGGACCTGATCGAAACATATAAGATGATTAGGGGTTTAGATAGGGTGGACAGTGATAGCCTTTTTCCTAGGATGGAGAAAGCTAGCACGAGGGGATACAGCTTTAAATTAAGGGTATGAGTTATAGGACGGATATCAGAGGTAGGTTCTTTACTCAAAGAGTGATTAGGGAGTGGAATGCCCTGCCTGCAGCAGTTGTGGATGCGCCAAGTTTGGTGGCGTTTAAGAGGTTATTTGATAAGTATATGGAAGAGAAGGGAATGGTTTAGTTTGGAGGGGCATTGCTTTTTATATTGGTCGGCGCAACATCGAAGGCCGAAGGGCCTGTTCTGTGCTGTAATGTTCTATGTTCTATGTTCCTTGTGTCTGTGTGGGTTTCCGCCAGATGCTCCGGTTTCCTCCCACAGTCCACAGACATGCAGGTTTGATGGATTGGCCGTGTTAAATTGTTCCTTAGTTTGCGTGTGTGTGGCTATGGTTGATGTGGAGTGATGTCCCTCAAGCTACAAAAAAAAAGTATATCTATTAGTCTCAAGTAATGCTTACACTAACATTGCAATGAAGTTACTGTGAAATTCCCGTAGTTGCCACACTCCAGCACCTGTTTGGGTCAATGTACCTAATCGGCATGTCTTTCAAAATGTGGGAGGAAACCGGAGCTCCTGGAGGAAACCCACACAGACACAGGGAGAATGTGCAGACTCCATACAGACAGTGACCCAAGCCAAGAATCGAATCTGGCTCCCTGGCTTTGTAAGGCAGCTGTTCTAACCACTGTGCCACATGCCACCCCTACCACTAAAGGCACAATAGTCCCATTTTCCTGATCTTTGAATGTTATGATATTTCAAGTGCTCATCCAAATATTTTTTAGGAGTTGTAAGGTTTTTTGGCCTTGACTACCTTCCCAAGGAGCGCATTCCAGATTTACACCATCCTCTGAGCGAAAAGGTTTTTTCTCAAATCCCCTCTGAATTTCCTGCCCCTCACCGTAAAACTACGCCTCCTCATGATTGACCCCAGTTGAGAAACCACTCAGTATTACACTGGAGTAACGTGCAATTATACACTCCCATATCCCCTTCGATGTAAAACTCTATTACTGGGAGCTGGTTAACATGCCTAGTTTGACTGGGCACAAAACATGGCAGCACATTGGTTAGCATTGCTGCCTCACAGCACCAGGGACCCGAGTTTGATTCCCGGCTTGGATCACTATCTGTGCGGAGTCTGCACTGAGTCTGTATGGAGTCTGTATGGAGTCTGTATGGGTTTCCTCGGGATGCTCCGGTTTCCTCCCACATTCCAAAAGACGTGCTGGTTAAGTGCTTTGGCCATGCCAAGTTTTCCCTCAGTGTACCCAAACAGGTGAATGTGAATGTGAATGTGGCGACTAGAGGATTTTGAGCTTCATTGCTATATTAATGTAAGCCATTTGTGACACTACTGAATGACTTTTGAAAATCTGACGACCCTAATGTAGCCTTAGTTTGCAGTGGACAGTAAAAGCGAGAATTGCAAAATGATGGTTATGATCTTGTATTTGGTTCAAGATTGCATCAAGGTATGACTTTCCAGAAACATCAACAGTCATCAACATCTGAAATATGGGAGTAGGATCTGGTAAAATGAACTATTCCCGTTCCAGGTCAAAGACCAGCAATGTCTGACCAACCACACATTGCGCATATTGACACAGACATCAAGTTTCTACAAAGATGCAAGAAAGCAGACAAGATATTAAATGGGTTACAGATCACAAACCCACTCAGGTCAAGTTATAACACAGCCTACACAGAGACACTTTGCCATCGCACTTCTTTCACACTCCTCAACCACCTCAGACACCAGGTTTACAGTGGTTTATGCCACCAGATAAACTGTTGGACTTTAACCCGGTGTTGTGAGACTTCTTTTCATACTGTCGCACTCAGACACTCCGATCCAAGATACCAAGTGAACAAGAAGGGTAAGCTGAGAGACATTTAATTAACACCTCAATTTGCCTGAGAGCAGCAGAATTTTTAAAACAATGAGGAGAGTGGATTTAGTAATTAAATTGTGAATGTGGCATTGAAGTGCATGGGTACTCAGCCTGCTTAATCTATTCACCAACTGTTCCCTATTGACTCCAATGGTGAAGGAAGATGGTTATCATTAATTGCCCAGTGAATAAGAGGAAGTCACTTTGTGTATCGGTCAATTCTAATGCTCACTGGGAAATTATAGCGACTTATCTCTTGTCTTTGTGCTGCAGGGAATCAGGTGGGGTGGGGGCACTTGAAAATTTTGCTTGGTGATTTACACAAACATAGTGCTGATCAGCTTGGTAAAAGAAGGATAACATAGAACCCAGCCTTTCAGATGGGACACCAGTTTAAATACTCACATTTGAATCCTACGGTTATCTGGAGTGTAATTTTGAAGTGGAAAAGTGCTCGGCAAGACTATTTAAACCTGTTCACCACTGGTTAACAGTGAGGCAGAGGAGTGTCTTGGGCTACTAGAAAATATAGACGGAATGGTCAAAAGGGCACATAAGTGGCAGATGGAATTTAACCATGAAATTGGATTTGGAAGGAGTAATTTGAAAATATTCAATGAATGGTAGGAGACCAGGAAATTCTGCGGAACAAAAGGACCACTGCGTGTTTGTCCACAGATCTCTGAAAGCAGAAGGGCATGTGAGTTGGATGAAAAAGGGATATGAGACAAAAAGGGAAATTGCTGGAAAATTTCAACAGGTCTGGCAGCATCTTGAGGATGAGTCTTTGTCAAAGAAGCATTATCAGATAAAGACTTCACACTGAGCCAAAGAAGGAGGTATTAGCTTGGTCAAGACAGGCTGGTCAAAGAGGTGGTGATTAAGGCACATCTTTATTTATTAGTGTCACAAGAAAGGCTTACATTAACACTACAATGAAGTTACAATAAAAATCCTCAAGTTGTCACACTCCACTGCCTGTTCAGGTACACTGAGGGAGAATTTAGTAATGCACCTAACATACATCTTGAGGGATGGCATGGCAACTCAGTAGTTGGTGTCTCACAGCTCAGGGACCCGGGTTCAATAGCAGTTTTGGGGTACTGTCTGTGTGGAGTGGTACATTCTCTTCATGTCTTTGTGGGTTTCCTCCGACAGTCAAAGATGTGCTGCTTATGTCAATTGGCCATGCTAAATTGCCCCTTAGTGTCAGGGGTACATACCTGGGGTTACAGAGATAGGGTCTGAGTGGGATTGTGGTCATTGCAGGCTCAAGTGGCCGAATCTAACCAGCACGTCTTTCAGACTGTAGGCGGAAACAGGAGCAACTGGAGGAAACGGGGAGAATGTGCAGACTCCGCACTGACAGTGACCCAAAACAGGAATCGAACCCAGGTCCCTGGTGCTGTGAAGCACTGAGCCACCATGACACCCCGGAGAAGGAGAGGCAATGCGATTTCGAGAGTTCCAGAGTAAAGACTCTAAGTGACTGAAAGTATGGCCACCACTGCGGGATTTCAAATAAACTGGTTGGACATTAACCTGGTGTTGTGAGACTTCTTACTGAGATACTCAAGAGACCAGAATGAGAGGGGGAGCACAGATATCCCCTGGACTCAGGGGAATGACTGAGAAAGGGAGGGGTTAGGATGGATTTGAAAACAAAGTTGATGATGTTAATCAAGGAGAGGAACTTCTGACATTAAACTTGTTTATTTCTCAAAGAAAACCTCTTCACAACTGGGAATGTTATTGCCGCACTGGGGAGAAGCAATAACTAAATGTCGCCGCTTGTTGTTAACTAGGGAGATTGAAGTATCAGTAAATAGTGAAAGCCACTGGACTGGTTACATTATCCTCCAGATTATTTTACTGCTTCCTCTTTGCATTTAAGAGTGGATGTTACAAGTTAGTGTGAGGAGATGTTACAGTCCCGAGAACAGTGGGACAACATCTTTGGCAATGCAGAGGTGTTTTATGGGCTCGATGATTTATAAAGAGCTTCTGCTGTGGAACTGCAGCTGGGAAGCAGACCCTTTGTCAGGTTATATTCTTCCTTGTAAACTAGCTGTGGTCCGGGCAACTATCAGCAATGGATTTGAAATTCAGTGGGGGTTTCAGATAGAGATTCAACTCTGCTCATTTGACGGCAAACCCACAAGCTTTTGGAAACGGTGTTTCTTTGTCAGATATAATGGAGGTTTTTTGAGACCCCAGCTATGACTGTAACACTGTATTCTGCACCCTATCCTTTCCTTCTCTCTGATGTACTCTATGCATGATATGCTTTGTCTGTATAGTACACAAGAAACTGTGTATTGTCTGGAGACAATACTCTTTAAGGTGGAAATTAATGCTCCTTCCACTCACATTGTTGGCATTTAAGACTTGAATAGTAGGTTAGATGTAAAGACTCACATTCTAATCAGTAATCTGTAAACTGTCTGTGCTGTTATATGCTCTGTCTGAGGCCAGAACTCTCCATTTGCCTGACGAAGGGGCAAATCCCGAAAGCTTGCGAGTTTACCATCAAATAAATTGGTTGGACTTAAACCTGATGTTGTCAGACTTCTTACTGCAAGGAGAACAAGCCCAGCCTATCCAATGTTTCCTCATAGCTGCAGTTTTCCAGTTTTAATAAATCTCCTGCATACCGTCTCGAGCACAGTTATATCCTTTCTGTAATGAGGTGCCCATAGCTGCACAAAACTCAAGTTGTGGTTCAAGTAACGATTTATAATTTCCAGGTCCCGGTTCTTATATTCTACACCTCACCTAGTAAGCAAAAGGATTCCATTTGGACGGCACGGTAGCACAGTGATTAGCACTGCTGCCTCACAGTGTCAGGTACCTAAGTTTGATTACCGGCTTGGGGTCACACTCTGTGTGGGAGTTTGTACATTCTTCCTGTGTCTGTATGGGTTTCCTCCAGGTACTCTGCTTTCCACTCACAGTCCAAAGATGTGCAGGTTAGGTGGATTGGCCATGCTAAATTGTCCTATAGTGTCAGGGGGACTAACAGGGTGATTGCATGGGGTTATGGGGATAGGGCCTGGGTGGGATTGTGGTCGGTACAGACTCGATGGGCTGAATGGTCTTCTACTGCACTGTGGGATTCTGTGATTCAAAGATTCACTTGCCTTCTTAATCTCCTATCGACCTGTCCTGCTATCTTCAGAGATCTGTGGACATTCACTCTAAAGTTCCTCTCTTCCACTACAACTCTCAGTACCCTCCTGATTATTGAGTAATTCTTTGCCTTGTTTAACCTTTCCAAATGCATTATTTCATACTGCCCTATGTTGAATTTCATTTGCCATTTTTTTATCCACCTGACCAGTTCATTGATACCTTCAAAGAATAGAAACAAAACACATTTCCTGTACTAATGTTTCGATGGAATTTTCTCTAGGATGTCTCATTGTAGAGTCCCGGAGATCAGCCCAGAATTCCCAAAGATTTCAAGGTAATCCTGGAGGGCTCTGATCCAATAGGCAGGAATGCCCCCTGCCTCTGCAACATGTTTTCTGGTGCGGGGGAACCCGCCACGGGGTAGGTGTCAGCTTAGATTTAAAAAAAAAATTATTAGTGTCACAAGCAGTCTTATCTTAACATTGCAATTTGATTTGATTTGATTTATTATTGTCACATATATTAGTACATAGTGAAAAGTATCATTTCTTGAATGCTATACAGACAAAGCATACCGTTCATAGAGAAGGAACCAGCTGAGTGCAGACTGTAATGTTACAGTCATAGCTAAGGTGTAGAGAAAGATCAATTTAATGCAAGGTGAGTCCATTCAAAAGTCTAACAGCAGCAGGGAAGAAGCTGTTCTTGAGTCAGTTGGTACGTGACCTCAAATTTTTATATCTTTTTCTCAAAGGAAGAAAATGGAAGAAAAAAATATCTGGGGTGGATGGGACCTTTAATTATGCTGGCTGATTTGCAGACGCAGCGGGAAGTGGATGGGAAGCTGGTTTGCGTGATAGATTGGGCTACATTCATGACCTTTTGTAGTTCCTCGTGGTCTTGCAGCCATACCGAGTTGTGATGCAACCAGAAAGAATGCTTTGTATAGTGCATCCATAAAAGTTGGTGAGAGTTGAAGTTGACATGCCAAATTCCCTTAGTCTTCTGAGAAAGTAGAGGCGTTGATGGGCTTTCTTAACTAGAGTGTTGGCATGGTGGAACCAGGACAGGTTATTGGTGATCTAGACACCTAAAAACTTGAAGCTCTTTCTACTTTGTCCCCATTGATGTAGACAGGGGCATGTTCTCCTTTCCATCTCCTTTGTTTTGTTGACATTGAGGGAGAGATTATTTTTGCCGCAATGAAGTTCCTGTGAAAAGTGCCTGGTCTTCACACTCGGGCGCCTGTTTGGGTACACTGAGGGAGAATTTAGCGTGGCCAATGCATCGAACCAGCACGTCTTTTGGATGGGAAGGGTCTTTCACCAGGGGAAGGGCCGGAAAATCCCACTCACTGTGTAAACATTTGGAAAGTCTGGCAGAATTAGAAATAGTTTGACTGCAGAAAACAATCCTTTAAAAAGAGAAAGGAGACTGCAGCAGTGAATTGTGATTCTTTAGCTATGTCTTGAACATAGTAAGAAAGCAATGGAACAGCCCAGGAGTGGGGTCAGATAAGGTAAACTGGTTTGAAGAAAAGATGAAATGGATTCTATCTAAAGTCTATTAAAATATAGTCCCAATATCTCTATAACATGTTTCCAAGAAGTAATGATAAGAAATTTAATTAAGTTCTGATGTGCCTGAGAAGTAAAACTGAAACAGATTCAAATACCCTGTTCAATATCCCGTCAGGGGTTTCCAGCTACAAAGAGTGGTGAATGTAGCCCAATCCATCACGCAAACCAGCCTTCCATCCATTGACTCTGGCTACACTTTCCTCCTGCCTCGGAAAAGTAGCCAGCATAATCAAGAACCCCACACACTCCGCACATTCGCTCTTCCATCTTCTTCCATTGGGAAAACGAGACAAAAGTCTGAAATCACGTCCCAACTGACTCAAAAATAGCTTCTTCGCTGCTGCTGTCAGACTTTTGAATGGACCTACCTCACACTGAGTTGCTCTACACCCTAGCTATGACTGTAATGCCACATCCTGCACCCTTTCCTTTCTTTCTTTATGAATGGTGTGCTTTGTTCTGAAACAATACTTTTTACTGGGCACTAATACAATATAATTCCCATTATAATGATTTATAATAATAAATCAAATCAAACCAAAATCAAGTCTATTCCTGATGTTGGTTTTGTGAAGTGGGCAGAAGGTGACCATGATGTGGGGGGTAGGGAGTGACTGAATATTTTGGATGCAAAACAGTTGACCAAGACGAGATTGTAAGCTTCATCATTGGTTTAGTCCGTGCTTAGCGCAAGGGGACAAAAGGAGTTGAAAGACACATTCGATGAAGAGTTGAGTGGTGCTGAAATCACACAGCTTTTGGTTGGATAACACTTCAACTAATACACTCCCCGAGCTGAACAGTCAGTAGCTGAACAGGAATAAACAAGCCATTGCTGAGAGATTCGAGAACTACTTAATAGTGTATTACCTTTCACTGTTCACCTGCTGGCAAACATTTGAAGCAGACTTGTAAAACACAGCAAGAGACTTTTCAGGGAACATTTTCAAGGTTTTACAAGTACCTGATCAACATTAATTCTGGAAATTCTGACAACTTCACCTGCAAAGACTGAATGCTATGCGACTTCTCTTTATTTGGATATTTTAAAGAAATATTGAATGTAGAAGCAGGACCATTCAGCCCTTTCAACCTGCTTCTCTGTTAATTTTGACAACGGCTGATCATCAAATTCAATATCCTGATCCCACCTTCCCTCCAAATCCCTTGATCCAATATGGCCCCTAGAGCTATATCTAAGGGAGTCCCCAGGAAAGAGAGAATGCATTGACCCCTGGTGTGTTGCTAGGGAATTCCCAACATTGCAGGAGGAATAGGAGGAGGACATGAGGCCAGACAGAGCAGCACCAACTGTTGGAAGAGAGGTCAAAGGGGTAGGGGCTGTGAAGTGGCCCTGTTTTCCCAGTGAAGGTACATGGTATCCATTCAACTCTGGATCTCAGGATCTTCACTGTCATGTCCAAATATCTGTGCACCATCTTTTCTGGGCCCTTAAGCCATCCAGTAAGCTCTTTTGCCAGCAAGCACCATGCCTCATACCATAAACTGCTCCATGAGATTGGGTCTCAACATTGCTTGGTTGTTAAAGTTGCACTTTTCAGTTATAGCACCAACAGGCAAGCTTAAATATGGCAATTCAGCCGAAGTTACCCTCTAAATCCAGACTTTAAGAAAGGTGGGTTTGAAATGTGGGTAAGGGGTGCTGCTGAACCTGGTGTTATGGAAGTTTGAGTTTGTTGCAGGCCGTTCTGACCCAGGCTGCACACCACACCATGTTGAGAAAGATACCAGAAGCAACTGAACTGCTCCCACATCAACATCACACTGCCTCAGTGGCTGATGTGACAGCTTTATTCAACAAATTTATAGGATAGGACCTATAAAAGGTGAAGGGGGAAAAGTCTGTATGGAACCGGAAGAAGTGCCAGAGGTGCTTAATGAGTACTTTGCCTCAGTATTCACGGTGGAAAGTGATCTGGGAGGATGCACTACAAGTTTGCGGCAGACTGAAAAGATTGAGTATGTAGATATTAAGGAATCGGATGTGTTAGAACTTTTAAATGCTATCAAGATAGACAAGTCTCCGGGACCAGATGGGATGTACCCCAGGTTATTGTGGGAGGTGAGGGATGTCATTGCAGAGCCCCTGGTGATGATCTTTGCGTCGTCGATGGAGACGGGAGAGGTTCCGGAGGATTGGAGGATTGCGGATGTGGTCCCTATTTTCAAGAAAGGGAACAGGGATAGTCCTGGAAATTACCGACCGGTGAGTCTGACCTCAGTGGTTGGTAAGCTGATGGAGAGGCTTCTGAGGGACAAGATTTACGAGCATTTGGAGGAGTTTAGGTTGATTAGAAATAGTCAGCGTGGTTTTGTAAAAGGCAGGTCGAGCCTTACGAGCTTAATTGAGTTCTTCGAAAATGTGACTGAACACATTGACGAAGGACGAGCAGTGGAGGTGGTGTACATGGACTTCAGCAAGGCATTTGACAAGGTCCCCCATGCAAGACTTCTTGAGAAGGTGAGAGGGCATGGGATCCAAGGGGCTTTGGCCTTGTGGATCCAGAACTGGCTTGCCTGCAGAAGGCAGAGGGTAGTTGTGGATGGCTCTTTTTCTGCATGGAGGTCGGCCACCAGTGGAGTGCCCCAGGGATCTGTTCTAGGACCCTTGCTGTTTGTCATTTTCATAAATGACCTGGATGAGGAAGTGGAGGGATGGGTGAGTAAGTTCGCCGATGACACAAAGGTCGGTGGTGTTGTGGATGGTCTGGAGGGATGTCAAAAGTTGCAGCATGACATCGACAGGATGCAAGACTGGGCGGAGAAGTGGCAGATGGACTTCAACGCGGATAAATGTGTTGTGGTCCATTTTGGCAGATCCAACGGGATGAATGAGTACACTATCAAAGGTAGGAGTCTTAGCTGTGTGGAAGAGCAGAGGGATCTTGGGGTCCGGGTCCATAAGACTCTCAAATCGGCCTCCCAGGTGGAGGATGTGGTTAAGAAAGCTTACGGTGTACTGGCCTTCATTCATCGAGGGATTGAGTTCAGGAGTCAGGAGGTAATGCTGCAGCTTTATAGGACCCTTGTCAGACCACACTTGGAGTACTGTGCGCAGTTCTGGTCGCCTCACTATAGGAAGGACGTGGAAGCTATTGAAAGGGTGCAGAGGAGATTTACAAGGATGTTGCCTGGATTGGGAGGCATGCCTTATGAAGACAGGTTGAGGGAGCTGGGACTGTTCTCCCTGGAGAGACGAAGGTTGAGAGGCGACCTGATAGAGGTTTACAAGATGTTGAGAGGAATAGATAGGGTGGACTCTCAGAGACTATTTCCCAGGGCTGAAATGGTCGCGACGAGAGGGCACAGATTTAAGGTGCAGGGAAGCAATACAGAGGGGATGCTAGGGGAAAGTTTTTCACTCAGAGGGTGGTGAGTGAATGGAATCGGCTGCCGTCGGTGGTGGTCGAGGCGAACTCGCTGGGGTCTTTTAAAAGACTTCTGGATGAGTATATGGGATCCAATGGGATTGGGGGTTATAGATAGGTCTATGGCTGGGTAGGTTTTGATGTGTTCGGCACAACTTGTGGGCCGAAGGGCCCATTTGTGCTGCAGTGTTCTATGTTCTATGTTCTAAATTCAAATCTCTCTCAGCAAAGGTCAAGCACTCAGAAGGAGGGTCACAGAGACTCGAAATGTTAACTCTGTTTCTCTCTTCACAGATGCTGCCAGATCTGCTGAGTTTATCCTGTTTCTATTCAAGATTCACAGTAAGAAGTCTCACAACACCAGGTTAAAGTCCAACAGGTTTACTTAGTAGGAAAAACCACTAGCTTTTGGAGCGCTGTCCCTTTGTCAGGTTTGTCCATTTGAGATTTGCAGCATCTACATTATTTTACCTTTATTGAATGCCGATGAGTTGAGTTCGGTCAAGGGCAAAGGAGTTGAGGAGTAATGGAAATTTGAAATTCCCTTTGCCCAGAAAGCCATGGATTCCGTGACAGTTGGAGCTTTTAGAACCGAGATTCCTCATTCTTTTATGATGTTCTTGGAAATGAAACAAAAGCAGGAAAGTGAAGTTGGGGTGAAAATCGGCCAGCAATCTAACGAAATGGTGGAGTAGGCCTGAGATCCTGAAATGTCTTCTCTTAATCTGAACATATCATCGTGCCTGTGAGAGATCTAAAGTGCTAAAAACTGATCAATAGGATCCTGTCAATCAGATTCCAGCCGGAATTCTCTGACTCACCCACGGCTGGGATTCTCAGTCCCGCTTCTGTGAGTGGAGATTTGCCTGAGCACCGAATTCTCTATTCTCAGTGGCAGCGGTAGTGGGATGTGCAAGAAATAGGACTACCACCAACAGCAAAAAAAATTTTCTTAATTAAGAGCTAAGAACTTAAAACTGTGCGGATTACCTTGTTCATCTTTCAATTCCAGCTGTGCAGGACCAAGCTTTGTTTACATGAGTGAAAGTTCCCTTTTGTTGCAAAAGCCAAATACCTTTTTCAAGCTCGAATAAAAATTAATTTGGGACAATTAATATCCCACTGGTCCCATTTCACTTTCACTTCTCACTGGTTGCAATTCACCTCTTCTCTCGCAGGTTTACTCCCATGCATCCTTCTTTTTATTCATTTGTGGGTATCGCTGACTGGCCAGCATTTATTGCCCATCCCTAGTTGCCCCTGGAGGGCAGTTGAGAGTCAACCACTTTGCTGTGGCTCTGGAGTCACATGTAGGCCAGACTGGGTTAAAGCAGCAGATTTCCCCCTCTGAAGGACTTTATAGGTTTTTCTGACAATTATCAGAATTGATAATTGAAAAACCAGATGGGTTTTTCTGACAATTATCAATGGCCATCAGTCGATTTTTAATTCCAGATATTTTTAATAGAATTCAAATCCCATCGTCTGCCATGGCAGGATTCGAACCCAGGATCCCCCAAGCATCAGATGACTTTCTCATTTAATGGTTCAATGATAATACCATTAGGCCACTGCCTCCCAATCCATCTCTCTTCTTGTCAGCACCATTCTCTTTCCCTCTCTTCACATGCTCCTTTCGACTCCTATTCTCACATGTCATATTCTAACTCTCTAGTCACTGGTTACATTCTCCCTCTCCACTGCACCCTGTTCAACACTCCCCTGCCCTTTGGTTCCGTCCCAATTGCGTCCCCTCACACATCACGCGCCTGAGTTGTTAGTTCATCTTTCTGGATTTTAAAAACAAATTCATGGGACGTGAATTCCATGGACAGTGTCACTGTCTGGGTCAGTATTTATCAACCATCCCTAAGGCAGTGAAGAGGTAACCACGTTGCTGTGCTTCACACTATAGGCCAGATCAGGTAAGGATGGCAGATTTCCTTCCCCAGAGGGCATTAATGAAGCAGCTGTGGTTGGGGGTTCCATGGTCAATGTGAGATTCTAAATTCCAGATTTTATTTGATTCAAAATTGGCTCTCTGTTATTGTGGGGTTGGAACCCAGAATCCCAGAGCATTATTCCGGATCTCTGGATTACTAGTCCAGTGACAGTGCCAATATGCCACCACTGGTCCTAGCAAAAGTCCAAACTTACAAAGAGCAAAGAACAAAGAACAAAACAGCACAGGAAACAGGCCCTTTGGCCCAACGAGCCCGCGCCACCACCCCGATGTTGCCACCTCTACCCGCGATCCCTGTCCATGTTTATAGATCTATGGATTAAAAACCAAATTTGAGACAATTTAGGGAGAATTTGTTTTGCCAATCAGCCTAAGAGCACATCTTTGGGATGTGGGAGGAAACCAGAGCACCCGGAGAAAACCCGCGCAAGCACGGGGAGAATGCGCAAACTCCCACAGACACAGGCCCAAATCCATGTACCTGCACAGCACAGCAATAGTCACTGAGCTTGTCGTGTTGCCCATCAAATGGTCCAGGTCAAGAATACACTAATGACATGAATCACTAGGATACTCTCGAAAAAAATCCAAGAGCAGCCCTCTCATGACCCATCACGTGTATGCCCCTCGTTAGACAACAAGGTGGACTAAAACACCTGTAGGATCAAAACAAGTACATCAATATCATCATCTATTTACACACTTCCCAGGGACTCCCAAGGCTCATGATCCCTATTTTAAATCAGTTTTCTATACCCCTCCATTCCCATTCTGTTCATGTGCCCATCTAAGTATTTCTTAAACAACTCCAGAGTGCCTGCCTCCACCACTTTACTTGGCAGTGCATTCCATACCCCCACCACCCTCTGTGTGAAAAAACTCCCTCTAGCATCCAAATTATACCTTACCCCCCTCACCCTAAGCCCGTGACCCCTTGTGCTATTCAAGTCCATCCTAGGAAAAAGCTTAACCCTGTTTACTCTATCTATACCCCTCATAATCTTGTACACCTCTATCAGATCTCCTCTAAGTCTACGTCTTTCTAAGGAACACAGTCCCAATTTGCCTAACCTCTCCTCGTAACTCAGACCTTCCATACCAGGCAGCATCCTGGTAAACCTCCTCTGCACTCTCTCCACAGTCTCCACGTCCTTCCAGTAGTAAGGCGACCAGAACAGGACGCAGTATTCCAAATGTGGTCTAACCAACGTTTT
Organism: Sphyrna mokarran; assembly: GCA_024679065.1. Taxonomy (NCBI): domain Eukaryota; kingdom Metazoa; phylum Chordata; class Chondrichthyes; order Carcharhiniformes; family Carcharhinidae; genus Sphyrna; species Sphyrna mokarran. The sequence goes on from JAGIQG010000030.1 coordinate 31,121,654, forward strand.
ATACAACGGCAACATTAAAGGCCAGCTCTTGTACTCTATTCACGCAGGGTGATGTAAATGTAGTTATGGAGAACACTGAGGTACAGGGTAGCAAACTGGAAAGTATCAAAGTAGATAGGGAGGATGTGCTAGATATTCTCGAGGGTTTGAAGTTGGATAAGTCTCCTGGGCCAGACGGGATTTACCCTAGGATTCTCTGGGAGGCAAGAGAGGAGATTGCAGAGCCTCTGGCTCTGATCTTCAGGTCGTCGTTGGTTACGGGTGTGGTTCCGGAGGACTGGAGGATAGCGAATGTGGTCCCGTTGTTCAAGAAGGGGAAGAGAGACCTTCCAGGGAATTATAGGCCAGTGAGTCTTACTTCTGTTGTGGGCAAAGTATTGGAGAGAATTATTAGGGATAGGATTTATAGTTATTTAGAGAGAAATGAATTGATTGGGGATAGTCAGCATGGTTTTGTGAAGGGTAGGTCGTGCCTTACTAACCTCATTGAGTTTTTTGAAAAAGTGACTAAAGAGGTGGATGGGGGTAAGGCGGTTGATGTGGTATATATGGACTTTAGTAAGGCGTTTGATAAGGTGGCCCATGGAAGACTTCTGCAGAAAATGCAGATGTATGGGATAGAGGGTGATTTAGCTAATTGGGTTAGGAATTGGCTAGCAGATAGAAGACAGAGGGTGGTGGTTGATGGGAGATATTCATCGTGGAGTTCGGTGACAAGTGGTGTACCTCAGGGGTCTGTTTTGGGGCCCCTGCTGTTTGTAATTTTTATAAATGATGTGGATGAGGGTATTGAAGGATGGATTAGTAAATTTGCAGATGACACTAAAGTCGGTGGAGTGGTAGATAGTGAAGAGGGGTGTTATAGTTTGCAGAGGGACTTGGACAAGTTGCAGAGCTGGGCCGAGAGGTGGCAAATGGAGTTTAATGTGGAAAAGTGTGAGGTAATGCACTTTGGCAGGAATAATAAATGTGTAGAGTATAGGGCTAATGGTAGGATTCTTAATAGTGTTGATGAACAGAGGGATCTTGGTGTATTTGTGCATAGATCCCTGAAAGTAGGCAGTCAAGTCGATAAGGTTTTTAAGAAGGCATATGGAGTCTTAGCTTTTATTGGTAGGGGGATTGAATTTCGGAGCCGCAACGTCATGTTGCAACTGTATAAAACTCTAGTGCGGCCGCACTTGGAGTATTGTGTGCAGTTCTGGTCCCCACATTATAAGAAAGATGTGGAGGCATTGGAGAGGGTACAGAGGAGGTTTACCAGGATGTTGCCTGGTATGGAGGGCAGGTCTTATGAAGAGAGGCTGAGGGATTTGAGGTTGTTTTCGTTAGAAAGGAGGCGGCTAAGAGGGGACCTAATCGAAACATATAAGATGATTAGAGGTTTAGATAGGGTGGACAGTGATAGCCTTTTTCCTAGGATGGAAAAAGCTAGCACGAGGGGACACAGCTTTAAATTAAGGGGTGATAGTTATAGGACGGATATCAGAGGTAGGTTCTTTACCCAAAGGGTGGTTCGGGAGTGGAATGCCCTGCCTGCAGCAGTTGTAGATGCGCCAAGTTTGGTGGCGTTTAAGAGGTTAGTTGATAAGTATATGGAAGAGAAGGGAATGGTTTAGTTTGGAGGGGCATTGTTTTTTATATTGGTCGGCGCAACATCGAAGGCCGAAGGGCCTGTTCTGTGCTGTAATGTTCTATGTTCTCTATGTTCTATACCCCTTCCTATAAAGGCTAACATACTATATGCTTTCTTCAGAACCTTCTCCACTTGCTCTGCTACCTTCAGAGACTTGTTCACCTTCACCCGCAGGTCTATCCTTTATCATATACCTCCCCCCTACATTCTTTCTCCCGAAATGCATCACCTCACCTGAGTGCCTTGCCAATGGTCCGTCCTTTTTTGGGGTATTTCCTGTAGTTCCAGCAGTGGCCACCACAACCAAGTAGCACTGCTGAGACTGGAGAGCTGTGGACCATCTGATTGGTCAGCAGAACTGCCTCCCTTGAGGGTGGGAGTGGGAGGGAGGAGGGGCAGTATCGGGAGGGTGGGGTGTTGGGTGCGTGTTGCAGAAACCTTGCTTTGAGCCAATGAACCAACAATTTCAAAACGACGTATAGCGATGTGAAACACGTCGTACATTGAAATGAACAAAAGCCACACAACTTCATGGAACTTCAGTGAGTTTCAGAATGTAAGCTGCCCAGAGATAAAAAAAAAATCCTCACAGGGGAAGCGGGGTGTGGTTTGTGGCCCACCCAAAGCAAGGAAAGTGAAAGTTTAGAGGGGATATTGGAGTGAATTAACTGGATGGATCTTGTAAAGGACCACCACAGGCACAATGACCCAAATGGCCTCCTGTATTCTGAGATTCTATGGAAAGAAGCTGTGTGGGCTTAGAATTGTTTAATCTGCCAAAGAGGAGGTTCAGGCAACTTCAGGGCAGACGGTGGCACAGTGGTTAGCACTGCTGCCTCACTGTGCCATGATTTGGGTTCAATTCCAGCCTCAGGTCACTGCCTATGCACGTTCTCCCTGTGTGGATTTTCTCTGGGTGCTCCAATTTCTTCCCATGCTCCAAAGATATGCAGGTTAGGTTCATTGGCTAAATTGCCCCTTAGTGTCAGAGGGATTAGTAGGGTAAATATGGAGAGAGAGTGGGGTTGTTGGTATAGGCTCGGTGTGTCGAATAGCCTCCTCCTGCACTGTAGGGATTCTATGATTCTCGGCAAAACATTATTTCTGGATCTGACGTCTTCAACGGATTGGAAATCTTAGCACCAACTCTAGAAATAGAAGATTTGAGAGCTGGAACTTAGAACAGAGAAAGGAGCATGGGGAAGTTTGATTTTGCTGCTTCAGTCGAGTGCAGAACATTCTGCCTCCAGCGGAAATACGTACAGCGGAATTCAATTGATTTTTAAGGGATTGCAATTGATTCACTCTTGGAGTGAGGTATGTGAACTGTGCACTCTACTTCAGCTTTTTACTAACCCTTGCCATTCCAATAATCTTCAGCCATCATAATCAAATGTTCTTCCATGTATACACCAAGCACAAATTTAAATACCTGGAGTTCAATGGTTAATTCATGAGGCTAGGTATCACAAACTGGGTTTATATTCTCTTGTATTTAGTAGGTCATGAGGTGATCTAATAGGAAATTCAATAGGGTAGGTTCCAAAAAGCTATTTCCTCTGATTGGGTATTTCCAGATTAGTAGAACATTATCTCAAAAATCAGAACTCAGTCCATTTAAGAGTGAAATCTGGAAACAGTTTTTTCACATTAAACATGTAGAAAGCAGGAGAGGTGACAGCCTACTGGTATTTTTACTTGCCTGTTAATCCAAGAAACTCAACTAATGCTTTGGGGATCCATGTCTGAATCCTGCCACGGAAGATGGTGTAACTTTAATTTCTGGAAAATGTCTGGAATTAAAAATCTACTGATGACAATGAGACTATTGCTGATTGTCAGGAATACTCATCCTGCTCACTGATGTCCTTTAGGGAAGGAAATCTGCTGCTCTTACCTGGTCTGGCCTACATGTGACTCCAGAGCCACAACAATGTGGTTGATTCTCAATTGCCTCCCAAGGGCAACTAGGGATGGGCAATAAATGCTGGCCAGCCAGCGACCATCCCATGAATGATTTTTTTCTAAATGTAGAACATAGAACATAGAACAATACAGCACAGAACAGGCCCTTCGGCCTTCGATGTTGTGCCGACCAAAATAAAAAGCAATGCCCCTCCAAACTAAACCATTCCCTTCTCTTCCATATACTTATCAATTAACCTCTTAAACGCCACCAAACTTGGCGCATCTACAACAGCTGCAGGCAGGGCATTCCACTCCCTAATCACTCTTTGAGTAAAGAACCTACCTCTGATATCCGTCCTATAACTCATACCCCTTAATTTAAAGCTGTGTCCCCTCGTGCTAGCACTCCCTCGTGGGAGTTTCTCCCCCGGAAGGCTGTGGACACTGGAGTCAACTAACAGTTTCAGGTCTGAGATTTGCATTGGGTCAGCCATCAAGCACAGATCAAAAGCTGGGGAATGGAACTGAATTACAAAACAGAGCTGATGGGCTGAATGGTCTACCTTGTCCCCCAGGTCCCTGTAATTTAATTCCTACCGGTATTCCAAATCGCTCACCATCCTAGCTTGGAAATATATCGGCCTTCCTTCACTGTCACTAGATCAAAATCCAGGAACTCCTTCGCGAACAGCACTTTGGATGTACCTACACCTCATGGACTGCAGTATTTTAAAAAGGCAGCTCACCACCATCTTCTCAGAGACAATTAGAGATGAGCAATAAATGCTGGTCTAGCCAGCGGCTCCTACATCCCATAAATGAATAATAACTTTTAAAAATTGTGCTGGTTAATTAGCTGCTGACTTACATTGAAAAAATAAATTGTCATTTGTTTTGTTCTTATTTTCTTACAGATGCAATCTCTCCCCCTTTGTTGTCTGTGACCATATTTTGCAGTTAAAGAGCTATTCATAGTAGGTAAAATCTTAAAGTTTATTTATTAGTCACAAGTAAAGCTTATATTAAGACTGCAATGAAGTTCCTGTGAAATTCCCCGAGTTTCCGGGTCAATGTACCTAACCAGCATGTCTTTCAGACTGTGGGAGGAAACGAGAGCACCCAGAGGAAACCTACACAGACACGGGGAGAACAGACAGTGACCCGAGGCAGGAATCAAACCCGAGTTCTTGGCACTGTGTTACTTTGCCATCCCTGAACAGCAGAGTGGTTTTAATTAATATGTGCGTTACACTTCTTTTTCCTGCAGGCTTCATTTTACAGAGATATGTGTGGATTAAAGTTGAATACCCTAATTATATAATAGAGGAACATTGCAACTTGAAATTAAGTCCCCTGTATTTATTTGTGAGCTTTCCTGGGTCAGCGTTTTCAGGATGTTGGGAGCTCAGTCCCCGCTGTCTGAATAATTGATGTTGAAAGTAAGCAGGCAGGTACAGCAGGCAAAGAAAAGAAGGCAAATAGTATGTTGGCCTTTATAGTGAGAGGATTTGAGTATAGGGATACGGATGTTTTGCTGCAATTGTATAACGCATTGAAGAGGCCACACCTGGAGTATTGCGTGCAGCTTTGGTTCCCTTACCTGAGGGAGGAAGCCCTGGCTATAGAGGGAATACAGTGAAGGTTTACCAGACTGATTCCTGGAATGGCAGATCTGTCATATGAGAAGATACTAAGTGGGTTAGGATTATATTCACTGGAGCTTAGAATAGTGAGAGGGGGTCTCATAGACACTTATAAAATTTTAACAGGGTTAGGCAGGGTAGATTCAGAAAGAATGTTCCCGGTGGTGGGGGGAATCCAGAACTAGGGGTCACAGTTTGAGGATAAGGGGTTCTAGAACTGAGGTGAGGAAAAATTTTTTCACCCAGAGGGTGGTAAATGCATACAATTCACTCCCACAGAATGTAGTTCAGGCCAAAATGTGTGATTTCAAGAAGAAATTAGATGTAACACTTTAGGCTAAAGGGATCAAGGGATATGGGGAAAGGGGGAATCTGGATAATGAATTCAATGATTAGCCTTAATCAAAATGGATAGTGGAGCAGGCTTGAAGAGCTGAATGGTCTACTCCTTCTAGTTTCAATGGAAAGTTTCACTGCCGACTGCTTTTGGAGTAAGGACTATTTCACACTCATGATGGGGGACCTCAGGTCTCGGAGGAGAGATCGGGTAGAATGGGAGGTCCACGGCCCCTAAGGGGGCCTGCTTTCAGTCAGATGGAGGTACCACAGCAACCACCCCCGTGCTCCCCCCAAGTCCCTTGCCAGCTAAAATTGGACGTTGTGCAATTTTGGGATCTCCCTCTGCCGCCTCCCACACAATTGAGATTGGGTGGGAAAAGACTCTTAAGGGCACTAAGTGATGAAAAGGTGGGCTACCTTTTCGAGATCTGAGGGTCACACAGGTAACAAATTGTGACCAGGATGGGATTGGTGGGGATCCCAGAGGTCAGGCCAGCCATGCAATTTTATACCCCCACCTCAGAACCTGTCGGGGGATCTGGTGTAATGTAAAATTGTGGCCCTAGTTTCTTTGGGCAAAGATGTGGAGGAATTAACTCTTGGTTAATGAAAAGAACTTTCTTAAATTTTGCACAGTCTATTGTAACTCTCTTTGCAAATGGCTGTATAACTGAAGCATTCCTAGTTTGCCGGTATAAGAAGTTAACCAGGACCACACCTACCTGCTCAGCTTAGCACGAAAGATACCCTTGGACTTGTTTGAAGTAGGGTTAATCCTCCACATGTCCTGGCAAATACTTATTCCCTCAATCGACATCATTGAAAACGGATTATCTGGCCATTGCTGTTCGTGAAGTCTTGCTGTGCACATATCGGCTGGCCAGTCTAGGATAGCGAAACGATAACTGCCCTCCAGGAGCACTAGGCTGCACAGCGGTTTGGAATCTCATGAGGTTAAAACCATAGAACCATAGAAAGTTATAGCTCAGAAACAGGCCTTTTGACCCTTCTTGTCTGTGCCAAACCATCTTTTGCCTAGTCCCACTGACCTGCACTTGGACCATATCCCTCCACACATCTCTCATCCATGAACCCGTCCAAGTTTTTCTTAAATGTTAAGAGTGACCCCGCATTTATCCGGCAGCTCATTCCACACTCCCACCACTCTCTGTGTGAAGAATCCTCCCTTTAATGTTCCCTTTAAACTTTTCTCCTTTCACCCTTAACCCATGCCCTCTGTTTTTTTTCTCTCCCCTAGCCTCAGTGGAAAAAGCCTGCTTGCATTCAGTCTATCTATTCCCATCAAAATCTTATACACCTCTATCAAATCTCCCCTCAGTCTTCTATGCTCCAGGAAATAAAGTCTTAACCTATTTAATCTGTTCTCAAGTCCCGGCAACATCCTTGTGAACATTCTCTGCACTCTTTCATTTACATCCTTCCTGTAACTCGGTGACCAAAACTGTATACTAAATTCGGCCTCACTAATGCCTTGTACAACCTTATAACATTCCAACTTTTATACTCAATACTGCGATTTATAAAGGCTAATGTACCAAAAACACTCTTTACGGCCCTATCTACCTGTGACGTCACTTTTAGGGAATTCTGTACCTGTACTCCCGGATCCCTCTGTTCAACTGCACTCTTCAGAGTCCTACCATTTACGCTGTACATTCTACTTTGGTTTGTCCTTACAAAATGCAATACCTCTTGTGAAAGGCGGCATACGAATTCAAGTTCTTTTTTTCTCGGTTAACTTGAGCCCGATTGGGATTGCCACCAATGCTGGAGGCAGCTTGTGTTCCTTGGCTGTCACCGAGAGCTGAGGCACACACACCTGCCCGATCGTGTGTTGGTTAATCCTTTGCCCATATGGGCTCCTTCAGACGTCAGAGGAGGCAGGAGCTGCCAGCTGAAGAGTGGCAAACAGAGACTTTGAGACAAGTGTGCTGTGTGACAAATGGAACAGAGATAGTGTAGAAATGATTCCGGTATAAATCAATCAATCTCTAAAGCATTAATAGCTGGGGCACAGAATTTTATAAATATGGGGCGGCACAGCGACACAGTGAGTAGCACTGCTGCCTCAGAGCACCAGGATCCCGGGTTCGATTGCGGCCTCTGTGTGTGTGGAGTTTGCACATTCTCCCTGTGTCTGCATGGGTTTCCTCCAGGTGCACTAGTTTCCTCCCATACTCCAAAGATGGGCTGGTTAGGTTGATTGGCCATGGTAAATTGTCCCTTAGTTTCAGGATATTAGTAGGGTAAATATGTGGGATTATGGGGATAGGGGCCTGAATGGGATTGTAGTTGCAGATTTGATGGGCAGAACGGCCTCCTTCTGTACTATATTCTATGGAAGGTGCCCATCACACCTGTGCTGGCTCTATTAAAACTTCATCCAATTACTCCCCCTATCCCATGCCTCTGCTGTTCTTTTGTTCTTCATTCTGCCTTTACCACCCTTGTGAAAGAGATTTCCATTTAGTCCCTGTGCACTGTCATTCCTCCATCCCTTCCTGTGGGCGAACGATTCAGCGGTCACAGGCATTCAGCCTCTGACCTTTGGGTAAGCATTCTCCAAGGTGGCCTTTATGACACACGACAGCACAGAGTCGCTGAGCAGAGACTGATAGCCAAGTTCCGCACATATGAAGACGGCCTCAGCCAGGATCTTGGGTTCATGTCACACTATGTGTAACCCCATGACTTGCCCCGGGTTAGCAAAAAACCTCACTTACTGTGCTGTCTGGAGACAATACACCTGAGCTCAGTGCTCCGTCCACGCACATTGTTAGCCACTTTAAAAATTGAATAGCAGGTTAGGTGTAGAGATCCGCATTCTAGTCAGTAATCTCTAAACAGTCTGTGCTGTCATATGTGCTGTCTGAGACCAGAACACCTCATTCGCCTGACAAAGAGGACAGCTTCGAAAGCTTGTGAGTTTTCTATCAAATAAATCGGTTGGACTTAAACCTGGTGTTGTCAGACTTCTTACTGTGTTCCCCCATCCCCCCAGCCATACCCTTTACATTTCTCCAACTTTTAAAAATATCCAGTAGAATGATTGAAATATTTTGAATCAGGCATTGATTGAGATTGGGACTTCCAGCTCCTAAAACTCCCCTGGAGTTAAATAAAACTTTCTGCTTGCCAGGCCAGGAAGTGGTTTCAGAATGTAAATGCCCCGTGAAACATATGGTGTAATGTTTAGTTACTATCTTAAAAGAATTGTAACGATACCATATAAAAACACATTTAAAACAGCAGATCTGTATTCTTTATGCCAGCCTATAATTTATAGCCTTACTTCAACCTTAAGAGTTTAAAATACAATCTTTTTAATAATATTTACCCATTAAACCTGACTGCTTCCTCTCTGCTTTGCAAAGTGGAAGTGGATTGATTACTTGTAAGTCTCTTTTCTGCCAAGTCTTGTCTGGGTTAATCGTAATTAATGGCTTTTAGATGAAAAACGAGTGATTACATAACATAAAATCAAAAGCTCGGAAAACCGAATAGAGGTGAGCGAGAGTGGAGGGGGTTCGATCGGAATGGAAATCAATTTGCCTCTGCGACAAACACTGGCTGATTTTTTTTGAAAAAGCTCTCAGTCAATAAAACAGAGAGCAATAAATTCATGAAGCCCCCACCCCCGTCCCGTGGAGCTCTGTCATTCAGTGTGATCTGACACACCGGCAATTAAATCCCAGTGAAAGGGAGCATAGGACTGACTTTGAAGGAGGGAAAAAAATGCACAAAAGCCCTAGGGCATTAAAAATTGCCTACAGAACTGAACCAGGCCAGTCCATGAGCCTGGCTGCACCTGGAAGCTGTTAGCTGTGGTTCCCCTACAAATTTATGGCAAATCCCCACCCCCTCCACCAGTCCCTCCTCACCCATGCCTTTCATACACACACAGTCACACTCTCGCACACACTCTCTCTCTCACACATGCACACATACTCTCACATAAACACATATACACACACACATATTCTTACACACATGCACATACACACTCTCACACATCCTCTCACTCACACACACACTCACACATATAATTACACACACACACACACACTCTCACACACATTCTCACACTCACAGACACACACACACTCACACACATACACACACATACACTCTCACACACAGTCACACACATATACACACACACACACACACACACATACACACTCACACACACACACACATACACACAGACACACACACAAAACATAGAAACACACACACACGCCACACCAACATAGAAAAACACACCACACAGCACACACACGCACACACACACACACAAATTGAAACACACACAAACATAGAAACAACATATACATAGAAACACACACACACACACAAATATAAAAACACACACACACACAAACATAGAAACACACACACACACAAACATAGAAACACACATATACATAGAAACACACACACACACACAAACATGGAAACACACACACAAATAGAAACACACACACACACAAACATGGAAACACACACACACAGAAACACACACACACACACAAACATGGAAACACACACACACATAGAAACACACACACACACACACACACAAACATGGAAACACACACACAAACACATAAATACATACACACACACATATACACACACAAGCACACACAGACACATACACAGATGGGAGATGTCAAAGCCCACTCAGTTTAACAGGAAGACATTTCACTGTTCCCCGTCCCCTGCATCAACCTCCCTGTTTATAACAAGCCTTTTAGTGCTAAATTCAAGCAACAGGGAAAGGTTGGTGGTTAAATGTCCATAAAACAGACAACATCCCGACAATCCCAATGACTAAAGGGTGATGTAATGTGTGAGGGGAGAATGGCAGGTGGCATTTTCATCTTTGCTTTAATGGTTGTCAATTCATATAAGGAGCCGGAATGCCTGGCAAGGTGACACTCTGATAACCCATCAGCACACGGATAATGGATTTAATGGTTACACGAGCACAATTGCGGGGCAGCAGGTGATTTCTAATACAGGCACATGTGAAGATATTCTCTTCCTGCTTCCCCGCCATCCTTTCCACTAAAAGGAGAGAAACCTCGTTAAGCCATGGCGATTTCTCTCTCTTTCCCTATCTCTCCGCAGCCTGTGTAATCTGCAGTCAACTGAGCCCCAGTGTGGCCACTTCGGCATGGTGACGACCTCCCCCTCGACAGTGCGACAACGCTCAGGGTACGCAACATGCTGGTCCGCCAACAAGGATGAGTGTTCCAGTGGCGGACATGGTGGTGGGGGAGGAGGGGCAGTATGGGGGGAGGGGTTGTTCAACGCTGTCACTCCGAGATTCCCATTGCCGAGTGCATGGCGCTCCAGACAAGAGAGTAGCTATTTTGAATATCAATGCGTGAAGTCATCTGTCCCGTAATTTATATACGCTGACAGAGACTGTCCCCGGCTCCAGGATGAAATACTCCAGGGTAAATCTCCTTAAGCTGTCTCCAAATAAGGAGTTATACTGTTATGCAGCTGAACCCCCTTCAGTGGGAAGGTTTGTTCCTCTGACAAAAATGAGAAAGAAATCCATTGTGTTAGCTGTCCCACGAACAATGTGGCTCAGTACACGCTCGGTGTGATTGGCTGATCTCTCACCAGCCTGCTGGGATGCAGGGATATATGGTTTTGTAATGACTCCACAGGGAGTCACTGAGCCAGTCAGATGTCAATGGTGCTCTGTTCCACAGGGGTCCTTTTTGAATTCCATTATGGAAGGAGAGGGCCTCGCAAGCTTTTTTTTTCTCCCCCCCCACCCCGCCCCAAACGCGCTTTGAAAAAGTAAAACTCCGTTTCCAGCAGAGTTAAACTGGTTAGCTTACGTGACCCATTGCTCCCTGACCTCCTCAGGCTCAGGGTTTTTAAATATGGGGGGGGGGGGGGTGCACACGATGCTTTGAATTGTGGGGGAGCTTTGTGAAGTACGACAAGGGACTGGGGAGACAGTCTGACATCGATTAAAGGCGGCTCAGAAGGCCGCACCTTCTGAGGGTAACTAAGCCATGGGCAGTGGTTGCTGGCTTTGCCAGTGATACCCAAATTCAAAATTAATCTAAAACAACAAAGATGGCGCTAAATACGTACTTAAAGAGTGTTTATTTGAAGGACTAATCAGGGTTCATGTGGCTAAAGTGGCAGTGATTGTGTTTGAAATTGTACTGGCATGTTTCAAACTGTGTATCCTTAGGATTCAGAGACTATAAAGAAGCAGGTTGGGCTTTTTTTCCCATCAGAAACAGGTTCCACTGGGATGTGATACCGCAAGTGACAAAATCAAAAGCTGAGTTATAGATAAAATTCATTGAGGAAAAAGACACAGCAAATTCAAGTTTGCACCACTAATGCACCATAGGAAAGATACCTTCTGGTTGTATCACATTTTGGTATGGCTCCTGCTCTGTCCAAGACTACAAGAAATTACAAAGGGGGCAGCACGGTGGCACAATGGGTGGGCACTGCTGCCTCAAACTGCCAGGAACCTGGGTTCAGTTCTCAGCTTGGATCATTGTCTGTGTGGAGTTCGCATGTTCTCCCCATGTCCGAGTGCGTTTCCTCTGGGTGCTCCGGCTTCCTCCCACAGTCTGAAAGACGTGCTGGTTAGGTGCATTGACTCAAACAGGTGCCGGAGAGTGATGACTAGAGGAATTTCACAGTAACTTCATTGCAATGTTAATGTCAGCCTTACTTGTGACGAATAAGTAAACTTTTAAAAAAAAGGTTGAGAATGAGGCCCAATCCATCGCGCAAACCAGCCTCCCATCCATTGATGCTGCCTGCACTTCCTGCTGCCTCGGAAAAGCAGCCAACATAATCAAGGATCCATGCACCCCGGACATTCTCTCTCCCATCTTCTTCCGTCGGGAAAAAGATACAAAAGCCTGAGATCACGTATCAATTAACTCAAAAATACCTTCCTCCCTGTTGCCATCAGACTTTTGAATGGACATACCACATATTAAGCTGATCTTTCTCTTTGCCGTCATTGTGGCAACACAATGTTCTGCACCCTCTCCTTCTCCCCAATGTAGCCTATGAATGGTGTGCTTGTCTGTATAGCACACAAGAAACAATACTTTTCACTGTAATCCAAAATATATCTCCAATACCTTCGTATTCCAATACTTACCTCCCACAGTCCAAAGATGTGTGGATTAGGTTGATTGGCCACACTAAAAATTGCCCCTTACAGTCCTGAGATGCGTAGGTTAGAGGGATTAGTGGGTAAATATGTAGGGATATGGAGGTAGGGCCTGGGTGGGATTGTGATCGGTGCAGACTCAATGGGTCGAATGGCCTCTTTCTGTACTGTAGGTTTCTATGATTCTACATGTGACAATAATCAATCAAATTGATGATCAATTCGATCAAATCAAAATTCCAAGTGTTTGGAGTTTTTATTTGCTAACAGGCTTGACAATCACTTAAACAAACTGCTCACTGTCACATTAAAATATTTGTGGGGGATGGGGGAAGATGGAATAATTCCTGTTCCGTGGTCTGTCCTGCTCATCGAACAACTCAGTCAAGTTAATAAAGCACGATTTGCCTTTCCAAAGATTTGTGCTGACTTTCACTTACTCATACTACTTCCTGAGAGCCATTAACTGTGGCCAAACTATACATCTTTGGACTCTTTGGGTGAAGAAATTTCTCCTCATCTCGGTCTTAAGCAATTGGTGCAGCCAGTGAACAACGTAAATATTAGCGGGACTGGAAGACTCAGTGCTGGCCAATGGCGAGCTGCCTCCACTGCTGGGGAGATGATGGGAAGAGAGGAGACAACGCCCAATGTTTCATCTGAAAGGTAGCACCTCCAGCACTGAAGCACTCACTCAAGTATTGCAATCTGTGCTCTGGAATGTGACTTGAATCCACAATTGCCTGTATTGGAGGATTGAGGGTCAGAGATGGGAATTGAGTTGAATGGAAGGCATATTTGCTAGATTAGCCGATATTTGTTAATGTTATTACTGGTAAGTTTGTGCTGTACATACTTTACATTGATACAGCATCATAGATATTCCGTACTTTCACCACTACTCCTGTACCTCCAACGCATTGCCTTGTACAAATTGGTGACTTGGAGCCATTAGGAAGAACCTTCCTTTGTCCAATATTTGACTGATCTCAAAATGTTTCAGGACAACCAATGATGCAATTTTGAAGTGTAATCATTGTTATAACATAAAAAAAAGGCAGCCAATTTATGCAAGCAATATCCTACAAACTGCATTGAGATCATGACCAGTTCAGGATGGTGGGATTTTCTGGCTGTCTCTCACTGACGGTGACACCGCCCTCCATTGTGGTTCCCCAGTGGTGCAGGAGGTGAACAATGGGGAACCCCATTCACAGCAGTGGCACTGGAAGATCCCACTGCCACCAGACAATAGGGTCCTCCCCCGCTACCGTACACAGCTCTGGTGGAATGGAAAATCACACCCCCTGTTTTTTAGAGATGTTGTCCGAGAGATGAATATTAGCCAGCAGCCACATGAAGAAACTGTCCAGGTACAATGGGATCTTTTATGCCCACTTGACCTGGAAAACAGGGTCCCGGTTTATCATCTGATTTGAAAGACAGTTCAGCACTTTCTTGGGAAGAAGCTGGTGTATCAGACTGGAGCACACGGTCAAGGGCCTGACAGTAACAGCAAGGTGGGGAGGAAGTGGGGCTGAGAAGAAAGGTTTGTGATCATGAAACCTGGGAGAGCAGGTAAAATTCTGTAAAATTTGAAAAGTGTTGAGAAGTCAGCGGTGTTTGGGTGAGGGATAGAGGTGAGTGTACGTGTCTGTGTGAGAGAGAGAGATTGGAGACGTGAGTCTTTGAGAATGGAAATGGTGTGTGTGTGTGTGTGTGTGTGTGTGTGTGTGTGTGTGTGTGTGTGTGTGTGTGTGTGTGTGTGGGAGGAAGACATGGGTGTGTGCGAGCATGTGTGTGCCTCTATGTGAGATGAGATGTGTGTGTGTGTATGTGTGTGTGTGTGTGAGAGAGGGAGACATGTATGTGTGTGTATGTGTGTGTGTGTGAATGAGAGGGAGACGTGTGTGTGTGTGTGTGTGTGTGTGAGAGAGAGAGAGAGGAGAGAGGGAGACATGAGTGTGCACGTGTGTGTCAGGGAGAGAGATGTGAAGGTATGTGTGTAAGAGAGAGAGATATGTGAGGACCCCAGTACTGTCTCACAGAGTCAGGGACCTGGGTTCAGTTCTGGCCTCAGGTCACTGTCTGTGTGGAGTTTGCACATTCTCCCTGTGTCTGCATGGGTTTTCTTTGGGTGCTCCGGTTTCCTCTCATAATCCAAAGATGTGCAGGTTAGGTTGATTAGCCAGGCTAAATTGCCCCTTAATTTCATGGGAGTTAATGGCATAGACATGTGGATTAGGGGGATAGAACACAGATGGGATTGTGGTTGGAGCAGGTTCAGTGTGTCAATGGCCTTCTTCTGCACTATAGGGATTCTATGATTCTATGTGAGTACATGTGCCTGATAGAGAGGGAGGTGTGAGTGCGTGTGTGAGAGAGGGAGGGAGACATAAGTGTATTGTGTGTGTGTGTGTGTGTGTGTGTGTGTGTATGTGAGAAGTGTGAGTCTAAGAGAGAGGGCTGACAAAAATGACAAAAGGTAAAACTTAAATATTTCTTTAATAAGGAAACATTTTACATTACTTACTCCTGAAGTGGATTCTGCTTCGAGTGGTTAATGTTATGGGGCCAGGAGAGGGTGGCCTGGCCAGGGGTTAATGTGAGGGGGCCATATAGCTGGTGAATATATTAGTGACAGTGTGCCTCTTCCTAATCCCTGATACATGCAGAGATACATTTCGTTTCTGCGTTTTCACCTATTTTTGCTGCAAAAAAAAAGGACACCAACATCATGAGATTGTTTGTAGTTCCCTGATGTTTCTTGGAAGCTCACTAGGGATTCTGTGACTCGAAAGGTTTGGGAAACTCTGCATTAAAATATTTAAACGGGTCACTTGCTTCCTTGGGAGTGGCCTGGTCTCTTACTGTGCATCCCATCTACATTCGTACAGCGTAGGACCAGATCAGGTTGCTTCTTTCACATTTTTCCAATCTGGGTATACCCACTTTGAGGATTAAAATCCCCCCCAACACAACCTTTATCAGAGTGAAGTTTATCTGCTGGGTTTATTTTCACATTGAAGCATTTGTAAATGAAACGGGGAAGGTGGGTCTACGTAAACCCACACAAATATTTCACTCACCCACCGCTTTACAGAAATGCTTTCTTTTTCAGTGGCCCTGTCTCATGATTGAATGAAAAGAAGGGAATCTTACTGAGCTTCTGGGAGGTGGGATGAGGTGAGATTGCAGGAAATGTAACGCACATAATCGAGGGCTTTTGCCAACTGCAGTGGAGGGAATTCTCAGCTGAAGATCACGGAGTGCACATCAGAAATACTGGTACGAGCAGTGGCATCTTCAGAACAGATGTGACAGAGGCAGAGAAAAAAATATCCAGCAAAGGAACTGTGCTTATCCACAGCTGTTCTCCTCTAATTTAACACAGAATGTGGAGAGTACGTCCTCCGAGCTGATAGAAACATGATGTGCTCTTGCAATCGGCAGAGATTTCTATCAAAATGTCTTGAAAGAATTTCAGAGTCTGATTTCAAAAATTCTAAAAATCTGTGTTACCCGTGTGTTAAAATATCTCCTGTAAAAGACATGTGTCTATATAAGGAGGTCCATTTATGTCCAAAGATGTAAAAAAAGACAGCAGCCTTTGTTTTCTTCTGTAATTTGATCGGAAATTGTGCAAAGTGGGGGTTAAAATCCAGGAGAAGTCAAGACAAGAGGAGCTTTGAAATATCCTCCACTTTGAGCCTGGTGACTTCATCATTCCAGCTCACGTGACGCTGGTTCAGATTCGGCAATGATTAAGCACATTCAAACACCGCCGAGATCTTTAACTCGCTAGAAGATCAGAGAGAAATGTGGCAGGATCATTGACTCTTTTCAAGCAATGATAATCTTGTAGGCCAATCTCCCTTAGACAGTGAGCACCCTAAACCTGCCTCTCCCCCACCCCCGCCCCACTTAGTCGATTAATGCAAACTGTTCTATTTATTTCACATTGCTTCCTCCGCGTTTCACAGTTAAGACCTGTCTCGGGGAGAGTTTGGCATGTGTTTATTCACATGTTAATCAGACAAAGCTTAAATCACTGTTTAGTTACCAGAAGGCTTAAGCATCTCCAAATAAACTGCGGATATTGTGTATAAAATGGTAGGTAGGGAGAGGTTAGTGCACATGGCATTGAAAAGACTTGCTATTTTTCTGAGGCATTCTGCTTGCATGTTTTCCCTGGGGGTTTTCTAGAATACCGGGTTTACACAATGCTTTGAAGTAGTGTGTGCCTTTCTTTGTGTCAGCTGGCCTACAGATTATGTTTGAAGTGCTGCTATTAGGACTTGGCACTAATTGTTCTGTTTCACTTAATGGTGTGGTTAAGGTAAACAGTTGCCTTGTACGGACTTGTCAATTAGCTCGTCTGGGACTTTTATAACTGCGCTCAGTGCGATGGGAAACAACTGAATAGCTCCATGCAACCAAACCTCCCTCTCGTGAAAATTTGACATTTTCCACGCAATCCTCCGCGGGGGTATCACTGAGGAAGAAGATGCCCCCAGCGCTGCCATTGGCCGTGGAGGGGGATCTTCTGGTCCTGCCATTGTCACGGGGTGGGCAGTTGAATGCACCCCTCACCACTGGGAAAGCCCCAGCGGGGGTCCATTGTTGGCAAGGCCGGAAAATCCCACTGACTTGAACTGCTGGAACGTTTGAGTCAATGTCTTTCTTGGCCTGTCGCATTCATAGAACATTACAGCGCAGTACAGGCCCTTCGGCCCTCGATGTTGCGCCGACCAGTGGAACCAATCTAATGACCCTCTAACCTAAACTATTCCAATATTATCCATATGCCTATCCACTGACCATTTGAACGCCCTTAATGTTGGTGAGTCCACAACTGCTGCAGGCAGGACATTCCACGCCTTTACTACCCTCTGAGTAAAGAACCCACTTCTAACATCCGTCCTATAATTACCACCCCTCAATTTAAAGCTATGTCCCCTCGTGTTAGCCATCACCATTCGAGGAAAAAGGCTCTCACTGTCCACTCCATCTAATCCTCTAATTATCTTGTATGCTTTATAGAATCAGAGAATCCTTACGGTGCAGAAGGAGGCCATTTGGCCCATCAATCTGCATTGACAACAATCCTACCAATTGGGGCGACACGGTGGCACAGTGGTTAGCACTGCTGCTTCCCAGCTCCAGGGACCTGGGTTCGATTCCCGGCTCGGGTCACTGTCTGTGTGGAGTTTGCACATTCTCCTCCTGTCTGTGTGCATTTCCTCCAAGTGCTCCAGTTTCCTTCCACAGTCCAAAGATGTGCGGGTTAGGTTGATTGGCCATTTTAAAATTGCCTCTTAGTGTTTAGATTAGAGGATTAGCAGGTAAAATATGCAGGGATATAGGGTAGGGCCTAGGTGGGATTGTGGTCGGTGCAGTCGATGAGCTGAAAGGGCCTCTTTCTGCACTGTAGGGTTCTATGATTCTGTACCGCAGGTCCAATCCCCACAACCCCACACATTTACCCTGCTCATCCCTGTAACCTACACATCCCAGAATGGGCAATTTAGTATGGGCAATCAACCTGCACTGCACATCTTTGGGCTGTGGAAGGAAACCCACGCAGACACAAGGAGGATGTGCAGACTCCACATAGTCAGTGACACAAGCCAGGAATTGAACCCAGGTCCCTGGAGCTGTGAGGTAGCAGTGCTAACCACCATGTCATCGTGCCGCCTCTGAGAGATGGCCTCGGTGTTGAATCATAGAATCCTACAATGCAGAGGGAGGTCACTTGGCCCATCGATTCTGCATTGCCCACAATCCCATCCAGGCTCTATTCCCGTAATCTAATGTATTTACCCTGTTAATCCTCCTGACACCAAGGTCAAATTAGCATGGCCAATCAACCTAAACCACACATCCTTGGAGTGTGGGAGGAAACTCGGAGGAAACCCACGCACTCACAGGGAGAAGATGCAAACCCTACACAGGCAATGACCCCGAGGCTGGAATTGAACCTGGGTCCCAGGTGCTGTGAGGCAGCTATGCTAAGCACTGTACTGGCCCATTAATACATATTTATATATTTATCCATATAAACCCATAAATTGAAGTTGTTTTCAACAGGGGAGAGGTCGCGGTGCCAGGGAGGGGGGAGCAGATTGATTGCACTAACACTGTATAACAACAACTTATTTTTATAATATGGGGATGTCGGTGTTGGACTGGGGTGGATAAGATGAGAGACAACGAGGTTATAATCCAACAGATGGGTGGCACAGTAGCACGGTGGTTAGCACTGCTGCTTCACAGTTCCAGGAACTCGGCTTCCATTCCTGGCTTGGGTCACTGTCTGTGTGGACTTTGCACATTCTCCCTGTGACTGCGTGGGTTTCTTTGGATGCTCCAGTTTCCTCCCACAATCCAAAGATCTGCAGGTTAGTTTGGTTGGCTGTGCTAAATTGCCCTTTAATGTTCCGAGATGCATAGCTTAGAGGGATTAGCAGGTAAATATGTTGGGATACAGGCATACAGCCTAGGTGGGGTTGTGGTCGGTGCAGACTCGATGGGCTGAATGGCCTCCTTCTGCACCGCAGGGATTCTATGATCAGCGATGGCTCAGCCGTTGACACCTGCTTCTGAATCAGAAGATTTTGAGTTCAAGCCTCACGCTGTACATTTAAAGAGAATGGCTGGAATTCTCTGACCATTCCTGCCCCGCAAGTGAGGATGGAGGAATTGGTGCTCAATCAAATCTGCCTATTCATTGCAGCGGGACCAGAGAATCCCGCCAGAGTGAAAACTGGTAAATTCCAGCCATCATCTAGACAGATCCCCGCATTGCCCTGAAATAAAAGGAAGATAATGCGATCGCTGGAAATCTGAAATAAAAAAGGAAAATGCTGGGTGCAATACTCTTACGGACTTTGAAAGTTAACTGTCTCTCTCCTTAGATGCTGCCAGGAGCGTTGAGTTTTTGCAGCATTTTATTTTTACTCCCATTACCTCACTGAGGGAGTGCTGCACTGTTGGAGGTGCTATCTTTTGAATGCGATGCTCAGCTGAAGTTCCATCTGCCCTTTTGGGTCAAATTCTATTTTTGCAAAAGAGCATGGGAATAATCTCTCTCCCCCGTCCAATATTTAATCCTTAATCAAACATTGCAGAAAGCAGATTATTTTGCCACTATCACATTGCAGCTTGTGGGAGCTCGCTCTGGGCAATTTGGCTGCCACATAGTTCTTGCATTACAGAGTTGGCTGCTATTCAAATAAGTACATCACCAGCTCTGAAGATCTTCAGAACATCATGAAAGGCGCTATATCAATGCACATCTTTTATCTGAAGGCACAAGAGATAAAGATGGATCGGCAAACTGATGTGTGTGAGAAACACCATTCTAATGAGTGTTGTTTCTAGAAGTAATCCTTATTCTCTGCTCTTGTGAAATTTATTTAACTTAAGAAGATCAACTTTTTTATTAATTCCTTTTTGTTCATGGGATATGGACTTCACTGTTAAAACCAACATTGGCACAATGGTTAGTACTGTTGTCTCTCGGATCCAGCTTGGGTCACTGTCTACGTGGTTTTTGTACGTTCTTCCTGTGTCTGCGTGGGTTTCCTCTGGCTGCTCCAGTTTCCTCCCACAGTCCAAGGATGTGTGGGTTAGTTGGATTGGCCATGATAAATTGGCCCTTGGTGTCAGGGGGACTAGCTAGGGTAAATGCATGGGGGTAGGGGGATAGGGACTGGTGGGATTGTGCTTGGTACAAACTCGATGGACCGAATGGCCTCCTGTAGGGATTCTATGATCCTTTTAACTCCAAGATGGTTAGGCAGAGACAATAGTGTGACTAAAGGAGGCAAACACAAGGCAGGGAAGAAAGGCATATTTTCAATAGGTGAGCTAAATTAGAGAGAAGGAGTGGAGCTTGCAAAGCGCAGGCAAACCAGAATTGGATCCATGGGCTAGGTTGAGTCTGAAGTGAGAAGGGTTTTGCTCCCAACAATTCCCAACTTGCCAACATTCAGCCCCATGGATGCTTGTCCTCACTCCTAATTGGCTGGGGCTCATGTGCTCACACTCCATTGGTTTTGAGATGGTCACATAACTGGTGAAGGACCATCTCTTTGAGGGGACGTGTCTGCCTTGGCGGCAAGTTGAAAATCGACCAGCAGTTAAAGAGAATACAAAAGTTATCGGAGGAGTAGGCCACTCGGCCCCTCGAGCTTGCTCTGTCATTCAATATGCATGGCCGATCTGACTATGACTTCAACTCCATTTTCCTGTCTGCCCCCCCGTCTTAACCCTTGACTCCCGAATGAAAAATCAATCTAACTCTGTGTTGAATATATTTAATGATCCAAAGATGTGTGGGTCAGGTTGGTTGCCATGCTAAATTGGCACATAATGTCAAAGAGACTAGCAGGGTAAATGTGTGAGGTTACAGGAGTAAGGGTTGGGTGGGGCTGTTGTCACTGCAGATGCAATGGGCTGAATGGCCTCCTTCTGTACTGTAGGGATTATATGATTCTATGATCCGGCTTACACTGAATCATAGAACCCTACAGTTCAGAAAGAGGCCCTTCGGCCCATCGAGTCTGCACTGATCACAATCCCACACAGGCCCTACCCCCATATATTTTACCCACTAATCCGTCTAACCTAAACATCCTAGTACTTTAAGGGGCAATTTTAGCATGGCCAATCAACCTAACCTGCACATCTTCGAACTGTAGGAGGGAACTGGAGCACCCAGAGGAAACCCACACAGACACGGGGAGAATGTGCAAATTCCACACAAACGACAATCCAGGCCAGGAATCGAACGCAGGTCCCTGGAGCTGTGAAGCAGCAGTGCTAACCACTGTGCTACCGTGCCGTCTAGAGTAGAAAGATCCACAAACTAAAGACTGTCTGAGAGAAAAATACTCAGTTTTAAATGCGAGACCTCTAGTTTTTAAACTGTGTCCCCGGTATCCCATTTTTCACCATTTTAATAGACAAAATGCAACAACAACACTGCTGTGATGTAACTTCTTTTAGGCTTGGAAGCCTATACAAACCGAAGGCTAGATTCTCCATAACTCTGTCTGCAGCTGGGATTCTCCAGTCCCGCAGCAGCAGGACCGGGGCGTGCGAGACTGGAGAATTCTGACTCATGAACTTTCACCTGAAATTTTGATAGCTCAGCATTACATCAGTGCTTTTTTCCACCGATCTTATGTCAAATTTATGGAGGGAAAAGAAGAACTTGTATTTTTAAGCACTCCCACAACCTCAGGACGTCCCGAAGTCCTTCACAGCCAGTGACGCGCTCTTTGGAGTTTAGTCGCTGCTGTAATGTAGGGATTGAAATTGGATTCGGGAATGAGGAACTGTAATATAAGCTGTATCAGAGAATGAACAGAGAGAGGGGGGATGTCACATTGGCAGGATAACTCTCCCCCTGAGAGGTGAAATGTAGGGCAAGTGTAAATGCAGACCAGAACTCCAAGCTGTTGTGAATTTGACTTGTTTGATCCAGCCAAAAGTGAGTTGGGCTTGTTTCAAGTTTTGATTTATTGTAAAATGAATAATGTATCGCGCAAGACAAGGGTCCAAAACTCTTTTTTTAAGTGAAAAAACACCAAAGATCCCAACTGGTTATTCAGCAGTTCCCAATTTTAGTTGTTTTTTTTTGTCTTATCCCAACCTGCTACAAATGCCAAAGAATATATTCTCTGACCCTCAGTGAAAAGTTAGATTGGAGACTTTATTCTGTGTAATTCAGATTCACATAATGAAATATCTTTCCCGTCAGGAGCTCAGAGTCTAATAAATAACAATCCCAAAGCCAAGCCAATAGAAGGTTGGTGCTGAGTAACCTTTGGACAATCACAGTTATTAGGAGTGAAGGATATTACAGTGACTACGGCACAGGGAAGGTGACGACCTAGTGATATTACTCTTAGTCCACAAACTCAGCTTATGTTCCTGGAGACGCAGGTTCAAATCCTGTCACGGCAAATGGTGGAGTTTGAATTCAATAAAAAAAAATCTAGGATTAAGGATCTACTGATGACCATGGAAGCATTGTTTGAAAAGCTCAACTAGTTCACTAATTAGGTAGATTCTGTAAAAAAGACGATCTGTCATCCTTACTTGGTGTGGCTTACATGTGACTCCAGAGCCACAGCAATGTGGTTGACTCTCAACTGCCCTCCGAGAGCAACTAGGGATGGGCAATAAATGTTGACCAATCAGCGATGCCCATGTCCCATGATTGAATAATAAAATTAACAGCCACAATTTTTGGAGTTGAAAAGAGAACATTCCATCTCCTACTTTGTGAAGTACCTGAGAGAGGTCTGGTGTTGTTGTCCAGGAAGTCATAAAGGGTCAGTCCCTCTGGACTGCTAACAGAAGAGGCAAGGTTTAGATTTTAGGTTTATTTATTAATGTCACAAGCAGGCTTACATTAACTCTGCAATGAAGTTACTGTGAAAATCCCCTAGTCGCCACACTCTACCAGCTGTTCGGGTACACTGAGGGAGAATTTAGCATGGCCAAATGCATCTAATTGTCTTTCGGACTGTGGGAGGAGACCGGAGCACCCGCAGGAAAGCCATGCAAACACGGGGAGAACATACAGATTCCGCACAGACGCTGACCCAAGCCGGGAATCGAACCTGGGTTGCTGAGACAGCGGTGCTAACCACTGTGCCACCTTTTGCTGGTCCGTCACATTTTTTGCCTCGCCTGCGACAATTCCCGCAGTGGGCGGGTCAGGATAATCACACCCCATTACAGTTTGTAAGTATGTTTGCAAAGAAAGAAAATGTTCCCTCTGTATTTTTGAAGGGAAATGAAACAATTAAACTGCTGGATTCACAGCCAAAAGTAAAATCTGAGCAACTGTGAGAATCCTGTGTGCATAATTTAGAGACCACTTTACACATCTGCAAATTGTCCCAGTATCATAAACCAATAAAATGCGCACCTGTCTCTCTATCATACAGGAAATATCCAGGTACTAACAATACAATTGTCACCAACACCTCAAATAAACTGATGCCTGTGACTCATTTATGGTCCAATATTCTCAGGATTCATTGTGTCAGACAGCCATTGCTAACTCTGCAACAAAGGGTAACCCAATTGAGTCAATCAATTCTTCAAATGCGCATTGCGAATTATATGCGAATGGGGAGGCCGTGATTTGCATAGATCAAACAATCCATGCAGCCTCGTGGTTTTACTCGCTCACATAATTCAATCGTACAATTGTTACTGAGCAGGAGGAGGCCATTTGGCCCATCACGTCAATACTGGCTCTCCATGTGCTATACACCGAGTGCTACTCTCCCACCTTCTCCCCGTAACACTGCACATTCTTCCATTTCAGGGAACAGTCTAATTCCCTTTGGAATGCTTCGCTTGAACCTGCCTCTGCCACATTCTCAGGCAGTGCACTCCAAAACTTAAACAGTCACTGCATTGAAAAGTTTCTCCTTATATTATTTTTGTTTCTTTTATGAATTACTTCAAAATCTGTCCCCTCTTGTTCTTGATCCTTTCATGAGTGGGAACAATTTCTCCCTACCTACTCTGCCCCGATCCCTCTTAATGTTGCGTGTCTGGAAAATCCATTCTCAGCCCTCTTTTCTCTAAAGTAAACAGTCATAGAATCCCTACAGCGCAGAATATCTTATCCAGGGTCTTTTCCCTGCCTTATCTCTGTAACCCCACTCATTTTTCATGGCTAATCCACATAATCTGCACATTTTTGGACTGTGGGAGAAAACTGGGAGCACCAGACACATGGAGATAATGTAAACTCCAAGTCACCCCGAGCTCAATTCTTGGCTTTGTCACCGTCTGTGTGGCGTTTGCACATTCTCCCCGTGTCGGCGTGGGTTTCCTTCAGGTACTCCGGTTTCATAACATAGAACATAGAACCCTACAGTGCAGAAACAGGCCTCTCGGCCCATCAAGTCTGCACCGACCACAATCCCACTCAGGCCCTAGCCCCACATCCCTACACATTTACCCGCTAATCTCTCTAATCTGCACATCCCAGTACAAAAAGGGGAAATTTTAGCATGGCCAGTTAACCTAACCTGCACATCTTTGGACTGTGGGAGGAAACCGAAGCACCCGGAGGAAACCCACACAGACATGAGGAAAATGTGCAAACTCCACACCGACAATGACCCGAGCCAGGGATTGAATCCAGGTCCCTGGAGCTGTGAAGCAGCAGTACTAACCACTGTGCTACCATTTCTCTCAGAGTACGAAAAACACTTTGATTAGGGTCATTGGCCATGCTAAATTCTCTGTTAGTGTACCCAAACAGGCACTGGAATGTGGGGATTTTTACAGTAACTCCATTGCAATGTGAACGTAAGCCTAGTTGTGACATTAACAGATAAATAAACATCCTTCCTATAGTGTGATACTCAGAACTGCCCACAATATTCCAGCTGAAGTCTAACTTGTGTCTTGTATAAATTCAGCAAAACTTTACTGTCTCTGCTTTTTCACTTTCATTCTGGTGTGGAATGTCTTCTCCCAAGTGTACTTTGTAATGGTGTTTATTTTGTGACTGTGTGTCTTTGGGAAAAGCAGTAATCATCACTGACCCATCGTAGGCTTTAATATCTGCCTGCAACCTGTTCCGGTTTCTGCATTTAAAGCTGAACGTTATTTATTTTTTATGGCCCATGCACGATGCTGAGCAAAGCAAGCAGGTTCCAGAGGAGAATGAGCTGTCAGAGGTGTAGACGCTCATTTAGATGCAACCAGTTACTTATCTGTGAGGATCTTACTCTGCTCCTGGCTAGCTGCTTAGAGCCTCTTTATAGAATCCGTCTGCAAGGGCACAGTACACAACTCACAGTGGAATTCATTCTGTGACTTATAGCAGATAGGAAGGACTAACATTTGTGAGGTTGGTGTTATCAAGGACTGTAATCATAAGTATAAGATATAAAACTAGTCCATTCTGGCCATCAAGTCTGGCCTGCTACTTTAATGCTAAGAAAGTGATTCTTTAGAACATCCAAGGATGTTCTGAAGATGAGTACATGGGATTTAATGGAATGCCATTCTCCCACCTTCTCCCTGTAACCCTGCACATTCTTCCTTTTCAGGTAACAATCTTTTGAACGTTTCGCTTGAACCTGCCTCCGCCATATCCTCAGGCAGCGCACGCCAAAACTTAAATAGTCATGGCATTGAAAAATTTCTCCTTGTATTCTTTCTGTTTCTTTTATTAATTACTTCAAAATCTGTCCCCTCTTGTTCTTGATCTTACCATGAGCGGGAACAATTTCTCCCTCACCACTTTGCCCTGATCCCTAATAATTTTGCATGTCTGTAAAATCCACTCTCAGCCCTCTTTTCTCTAAAGTAAACAGTTATCCGTAGGATTGTGGTTTGTGTCCTTTTCCACCAAATAATGCACCAATGCAAATGCAGAAAAATCAGCTCCGTGAGCTTTTAAAGCGGTGAGATATCATGTCATATTCCATTTGGGTGCACTTCCTGCTCACAAAGCATTACTTCCCATTGTCATCATGTTTAACGTGTTATCCTTTCAATTTATTCAGTCCCTATTTCTAGTGGAATCTGCCTGTGTAAATCCGACTGTCTGCAATTGCACAGTCTACCCACCAGGTGCTGCTGTCTTATCTATCCCTGACAAATGGCCTTTTTCTATCGCTGCCATTTTACTCACAGGGACCAGATTTGTTTTGTCAAAAATCTGCGTTTCAAAGCAATTTCTCAAACAGATCCCAAAACCAGAATCTTCTTAATTTATTCACTGAATTGATGTCTGAATTTTTTTTTCACTGAAGTTTGGAATCAAAAGCCTCAATCAACACAAAAGACTTGATCTTGAGAGTTTACCGGGCCTGCATTCTTTATCAGCCTAAACCAGAATGGAGGAGTCCAAATACCAAGTTAAATTCATCCGCAGTCCCCAGAATCAGTCTGCCTAGTTGCAGGCACCAATCAGATTCCCTGTTGGCCTGTTGAGGCCACATCAATTTTGGCCAATGCCAATATTCAGAGATAAATCCACGGGGTGACAGGGGATCGGGAGAGAGACCAGCAGCACAATTTGCGAACTCACCATTAGCAATAGTGGGGATTCCGAGGGTAGATTTCCTTATTCATACACCCAAATATATTGAATATATGTATTGGGCACCATGGTGGCAGAGTGGTTAGCAATGCTGCCTCACAGCATGAAGGACCCGGGTTCAATTCTGGCCTCGGATCACTGTCTGTGTGGAGTCTGCATGTTCTCCATTTGGGTTTCCGCCGGTTTCTTCCCACAGTCCAAAGATGTACGGGTTAGTTTGACTGGTAATGTTAAATTGACTCTTAGTGCCCTACAATACGTAAGTTAGTGGGGTTACAGGGTAAGACTGGATAAGAATCATTGTGATTACAATGGGCTGAATGGCCCCCTTCTGCACTGTGGGGATTCTATGAATAGCTTAGGGCAATGCATATGGGAACATCCAGGCAAGGGACAGCACACACCTGTAGAAAAACCAAATAAAAACATTTCCAATTTGAGTTATTTTTTGAGCACTCTTGCACCTTTTCTGCTAGCTGTCCTGTGAAAATGGCCATGATGTAGAGATGCTGGCGTTGGACTGGGGTAAACTCAGTAAAGTTTTGCAACACCAATTTTAAATCCAACCAATTTATTTACTATCAAATAAATTGGTTGGATCTAAAATTGGTGTTGCAAAACTTTACTGTGAAAATGGCAGCAGAGTAAGTAACTCACCTCCATTCTCAGTATCAACAATTTGCAGCAATAGGCACAGAGAGACACCAATGTTAAAGTGCAAAATCTGGGAAAATCTCCTTGTTATAAGCTTGTCAGTAAACCCCAAAAGTTCAGAAAATGCAATAGAGAAAAATACATTTTAAACATCAAGGGTGCGAATGTCATCAGTGTTTGTTTTAACCAGAGTCGACGTTATGATCTGAGATAGACTCCCTGTTCAATTAGCAGTTGAGATGCAGTATTCCCTGGTCGATTCTGTCAGTATCAGGTTTTTGGGAGAATTCAGGCAGTTCCCTGGCACAGTTGGATTTGGACGCCCTATTGGTTCTACTTCTGATGGATTGGGCTCTTGTTGCCAAAAATTGATCTGGGTGCCCCCTCCAGAATTGGACCGTGTAGGAGACCAGTCCAGTCTGCGCTATGATCGTGGCAGTAATCCATTTCTCTCCTTTCGTATAGTTTCTTACCAGAACTTCTTGTCCCTGGTGAAAAATATCAGCTGTTGTTTTGTTTTCTTGCCATATGTCCTGATCCTGTTGCTTTTTCTGGACGATTTCCTTCATCTTTGGTGGTTTCAATAAGTCGAATGCTGTATGTAGTTGACACTTAATCATTAGCAATGCTGGGGAAACTTTAGTCGTTGAGTGAGCAATATTCCTCTACATGAGCAGGAACTGACTCAAGTCTTTATTCAATAAATCTTATTCCCCGGCTGCCTTTAACATTTGCTTCATTGTTTGCACAAAATGTTCTGCCAGTCTGTTCGAAGCAGGATGGTGCGGTGCAGAGCTAATGTTTCATATTCCATTCTCCTTCAAGAATGGGGCGGCAGAGTTAGTACAGCTGTCTCAGAGTGCCTCTGGTCACTGTCTGTGTGGAATTTATACATTCCCCCCGTATCTGTGTGGGTTTCCTCCGGTTTCCTCCCACACTCCAAAGATGTGTGGATTAGGTTGATTGGCCATGTTAAATTGACCCTAGTATCAGAGGGATTAGCAGGGTAAGTGTGCGGGGTTACACGATCATACAGGATCATGGTCCATACAGACTTGATGGGCTGAATGGTCTTTTTCTGTACTGCAGGGATTCTATGATTCCATGAACTGTTCAGACTCTTGAGATATGAACTGTCATCTATTATCATTCATCAATTGTTCAAAATAATCGAATCTAATGAATATTTCTCCCAATCTATCTATTGGCTGCTCCGATGATGTTGATTTCATAAAAACTTTTGTATAAGTATTGACCAGGATGAGACACACGCCCCTCAAACAATCTGGTGTAATCTTGCTGCTCAAGCTTCTTCTGACCATTCTAGCAATAATGGTAATAGAAGCATGTTGTGTACTTTTGCATCAGGCGAACCCATTCCCACCTTCTCCTCTATTTCCGCATCTAAATCAGGTCACCAGAAATAGTTCCTCACCAACTCTTCCATTCTTGCAATTCCATAATGGTCCCCATGCAATTGGGTTAATCCACATTTTCTCAGTAGCAATGTAATGATCCAGAGGAGGCATCCTGCCTGTACAGTTTTAAGGATGATGTGGAAATGCCGGCATTGAACTGGGGTAAACACGGTAAGAAGTCTCACAACACTAGGTTCAAGTCTAACCAATTTATTTGATAGTAAACTCGCCTGATAATTTACTATCAAATAAATTGGTTGGACTTTAACCTGGTGTTGTGAGACTTCTTACTGTGTACAGCTTTAACTCAGGGTTTAGACCTGAGTGAGCTCTTGCCTCAAAGCACTATGTCTTACCTGGGCAAGAATTGGATCACTTTGGGTGTGTCTGTTCACTTCTCCTGAGGTGACAGAAGTATTACTTACTTACTTGAAGTAGAAAATGTTTCCACACTAACTATGTATCAATGAACTATTTGGTAAGGATAATCGGGAAAGCCCATTTGTGTTACCATGAAGGCTTTACTGATGATACTTGATAGTATACGTGTGTGCTGACAACAGAAATGCCACCTCTGCATTCTGCTCATTGCCCAAGATGGAATCTTTTTTTGAGATCCACAACTTATTGTTAATGGATGATGGTCCATCTAGAACGGTGCACAATGGTTAGCACTGCTGCCTGACAGTGCCAGGGACTCAGGTTTCGATTCTGGCCTTGAATGACTATGTGGAGTTTGCACCCGATGTGATTAGAAAATAAAAGAGACAAAATGTGATTCATACCAGTAGGAGGGGTAGATGGAGTCTATTTGTACCAGAAAGCCAGCTGGTGACTGCTAGAGGGCACTATTGTGCATGTACTCAAATCTCCCAGGGAGATTGTCACCCCTTTGCCCCAATCATCCAGGGGGCTTAATGAGCTCTAGTCCCACCGGCAGATCATCACATCTGATCCCCCTTACCAGGGACCTACATGATCCTTGCTAGGGAGGACCTTCAGTGGTGAAGTTGTTCAGGTAAGTGCCTGGACAATTGTATCCCAGGCTCACAAATAATATTAAAATAATCAGCGTAGTAGGCCCTCTAATATTACAAGAGGTGAAAAACCAACCACGAATCCAGTTTTTTTGCCTCTCCCTTGATCTTACTGGCTTACTATTCCAATCGACTGGCTTGACACCTGAACCTTTTTTATCATCAGAAGCAACAGTCTGACATTTTTTGGTTAGATTCTCTATTTCTCTCTCCACAGGTTTTGCAAGGAGCATCCAGGAAGGCTTCATGAAGCAGTATGTAGATCGTCCAAGCAGGGAATGGGCTATATGGTATTGGGGATTATTTCAGGTGGTCAATATTTCAGTAGGGGAACAGTTTGGGAACAGTGACCACAATTTAGTAAGCTTTAAGGTACTGATGGATAAAGATAAGTGTAGTCCCAAGTTAAGGTGCTAAATTGGGAAAAGACTAATTACAACAATATTAGGCTGGAACTGAAGGATATAGATTGGGGGCAGATGTTTGAGGGCAAATCAACACCTAGCATGTGGAAGACTTTCAAGTTGATAGGGATTCAGGACTGGCACATTCCTGTAAGGTGAAGGATAAATATGGCAAGTTTTGGGATTCTTGGATAACAAGAGATATTGTGAGCCTAGTCAAAGAGAAAAAGGAAACATTTGTCAAAGCTATGAGGCTGGGAACACACGAAGCAAGTGTGGAATATAAGGAAAATAGAAAAAAAACTTAAGCAAGGAGTAAGGAGGGCTGAAAGGGGTCACAAAAAAGTATTGGTCAGCAGGATTAAGGGCAATCTCAGGTCTTTTTACGCATATATAATGAGCAAAAGGGTCATCAAGAAGAGGGTTGGCTCACTCAAGGATAAGGGAAGGAATCTATGCATGGAGTCAGAGGAAATGGATGAGATATTACATGAGTACTTTGCGTCAGTATTCACTATAGAGAAAGACTTGGTGGATGAGGAGTTTGGGAAAGAATGTGTAGATAGTTGAAATCAAAAAGGAGGAGGTATTGGGATTCTTAAGAAACATTAAGGTAGACAAGTCTCCAGGGCCTGATGGGATATATTCCAGAATACTAGAGAGGCAAGGGAGAAAATTGCTGGGGCCTTGAGAGAAATCTTTGTATCCTCACTAACTACAGGAGAGGTCATGATGTGCAGATGCTGGTGTTGGACTTGGGTAAACACAATAAAAAGCCTTACAACACTAGGTTAAAGTCCAACAGGTTTATTTGGTAACAAAAGCCACTGGCTTTCGAAGTGTTACTCCTTCATCAGATAAGTGGGATTTCAGTTTGCAAACAGGCCATATAAAGATACAAACTTAATTTACAAAATAATGGCTGGAATGTGATCCTTTAAAGGTAATCATGTCTTAAAGGTACAGATAATGTGAGTGGAGAGAGGGCAAAGCACAGGTTAAAGAGATGTAAATTATCTCCAGCTAGGACAGTTAGTGAAATTTTGCAAGCCTAGGCAAGTTGTGAGGGTTATAGATAATGTGATATGAACCCAAGATCCCAGTTGAGGCCATCCTCGTGTGCAGAACTTAGCTACCAGTTTCTACTCAGTGATTCTGCGCTGTCGCGTGTCATGAAGGCCGCCTTGGAGAACGCTTACCCGAAGATCAGAGTCAGAATTGTACGTGACCACTGAAGTGTTCCCAAATGGAAAGAGAACCTTGCCTGATGATTGTCGAGCAGTATTCATTCACCCATTGTCATAGTGTCTGCATGGTCTCCCCAAAAGACCGTGCCTCGGGACATCCTTTCCTGCAACATATCAGGTAGACAACATTGGCCAAGTTGCAAGTGTATATACTGTGTACCTGGTGGATGGTGTTCTCACATGAGGTGATGGCATCTGTGTCGATGATCAAGCATGTCTTGCAGAGGTTGCATTAGCGGGGTTGTCTGGTGTTGTGGTCACTGTTCTCCTGAAGGCTGGGTAGTTTACTGTGGACAATGGTCTGTTTGAGGTTGTGTGGTTGTTTGAAGGCAAGAAGTGGGGGTGTGGGAATGCCCTTGGTGAGATGTTCGTCTTCATCAATGATATGTTGAAGGCTCTAGGGAAGATGTCGTAGTTTCTCCGTTCCGGGAAGTATTGGATGACAAAGGGTACTCTGTCCATCGTGTCCCGTGTTTGTCTTCTGAGGAGGTTGGTGCGGTTTTTCACTATGGTGTGTTGGATCCGTTGATCGATGAATTGAGTGTCATATCCTGTTCCTATGAGGGCGACCTTCAGTGTCTGGAAGTGTGTATTGCGATCCTCCTCATCTGAGCAGATCCAATGTATACGGAGGGCTTGTCAACAGGTGATGGCTTCTTTAACATGTTTAGAATGGAAGCTGGAGAAATGGAGCATAGTGAGGTTACCCATGGACTTGTGGTACAGTGAGGTGCTGAGGTGATCGTCCTCGATGGAGATGCATGTGTTCAAGAATGCAATTGATTCTGGAGACTAGTTCATGATGAGTCTGATGATGAGATGGAAGTTATCATATAATTGTTCCAGTGATTGTTTACCATGAGTCCAAAAGAAGAAATTGTCATCAATATATCTAGTGTTGAGCATTGGTTGAAGGTCCTATGCAGTGAAGAGGTCTTGTTCAAATTTGTTCATGAAGATATTAGCATATTGAGGTGCGGATTTGGTCCCCATGGCTGTTCTGTGTGTCTGGATGAAGATCTGGTTATTGAAGGTGAAGACGTTGTGGTCTAGGATGAAGTGGATGAGTTGTAAAATTGCATTTGGAGATTGGCAGTTGTCAGCATTGAGTACTGAGGCAATTGCAGCAACGCCATCGTCGTGGGGGATGCTGGTGTAGAGTGCCGAGATATCCATTGTGACGAGGAGTGCTCCTGGTTCAACTGCTCCATGTGTACTGGGTTTCTGTAGGAAGTCCATAGTGTCGCAGCAAAAGTGGGGGATTCTTTGTACAATGGGTTTCAGATGTCCTCAATATAGCTGGAGAGGCTCGTGTGTAGGGTCCCATTGCCTGCACACGAAGCTCCATACACGTGAGGATGGTCTCAACAGGGGTCTTGGGTTTATGTCACACTATCTGTAATGCCCATCACTTACCTGGGTTTGCAAAACCTCACTTACTGTGCTGTCTGGAGACAATACACACCTCTTTAACCTGTGCTCTGTGCTCCTTCCACTCACATTGTTAGCCACTTTGAGATTTGAATAGCAAGTTAGGTGTAAAGATTCGCATTCTAATCAGTAATCTGTAAACAGTCTGTGCTATTATATGTGCTGTTTGAGACCAGAACTCTTCATTCATCTGATGAAGAGGGGAACCTTGAAAGCTTGTGAGTTTACCATCAAATAAATCGGTTGGACTTAAACCTGGTGTTGTCAGACTTCTTACAGTCTTCATGACACACAACAGCGCAGAGTCACTGAACAGAGACTGATAGCCCAGTTCCACACACATGAGGGTAGCCCCAACCAGGATCTTGGGTTCATGTCACATTACCTGTAACCCCCATGACTTGCGTGGGCTTGCAAAATCTCACTAACTGTCCTGTCTGGAGACAATACACATCTCTTCAACCTGTGATTAATCCTCTCTCCACTCACATTGCCTGTACCTTTAAGACTTGATTACCTGTAAAGACTCGCATTCCAACCATTATTTTGTAAATTGAGTTTGTATCTTTATATGCCCTGTTTGTGAACAGAATTCCCACTCACCTGATGAAGGAGCAATGCTTCAAAAGAATAGTGGCTTTTGCTACCAAGTAAACCTGTTGGACTTTAACCTGGTGTTGTGTGACTTCTTATTCAGCCAAAGGAGTCAGACAGTAGCAGTGGAAGGGTGTGTTTCTGAATGGAGGGCTGTGGCAAGTGATGTTCATGCTGGGACATTTACTGTCTGTAATATATCTAAATGATTTGGAGGAAAATGTAACTGGTGACACAAGGAGGCTGACATTAAAAATGCAATGAAATTACTGTGAAAATCCCCCAGTCACCACACTCCAATGCTTGTTTGGGTACACCGAGAGAAAAGTCGGGTTGGCCAATGCGCCCTAGCCATCTTTTGGACTGTGGGAGGAAACTGGAGCACCCGGAGGAAATCCTTGCAGACACGGGGAGAATGTGCAGATTCTGTGACTGGGAATCGAACCCAGACCTCTGGCACCGTGAGGCAGCAGTACTAACCACTGTGGCACTGAGCCACCACATAGCTGGTCATAGAGAAACCTGAGCTTTCGATGGGCTTTATATGTAGAGGTACATTTGTATGTACCACCTTCTCAGGAGTAACTAGGGATGGGCAATAAATACTGGCCAGCCAGCGGTAACCATGAACCGCAAATGAATTGTAAATTGTCGATGATATTGATGTATTTGTTTTATCCTTTGGTCCGCCTTGTTGTCTAACGAGGGGCATACATGCGATGGGTCGTGAGAGGGCTGCTCTTGGATTTTTCGAGCGTATCCTAGTGCTTCACATTGTTAGTGTACGCTTGACCTGGACCATTTGATGGGCAACACGACAGCTCAGTGACTATCTCTGTGCTGTGCAGATACATGAATTTGGGCCTGTGTCTGTGGGAGTTTGCGCATTCTCCCCGTGCTTGCGTGGGTTTTCTCCAGGTGCTCCGGTTTCCTCCCACATCCCAAAGATGTGCTCTTAGGTTAATTGGCAAAACAAATTCTCCCTAAATTGTCTCAAATTTGGTTTTTAATCCATAGGTCTATAAACATGGACAGGGATCGCGGGTAGAGGTGGGAACATTGGGGTGGCGGCACGGGCTCGTTGGGCCAAAGGGCCTGTTTCCTGTGCTGTTTTGTTCTTTGTTCTTTGCTCTTTGTAAGTTTGGACTTTTGCTGGGACCAGTGGTGGCATATGGGCAAAGTATTGGAGAGAATTATTAGGGATAGGATTTATAGTTATTTAGAGAGAAATGAATTGATTGGGGATAGTCAGCATGGTTTGGTGAAGGGTAGGTCGTGCCTTACTAACCTCATTGAGTTTTTTTGAAAAAGTGACTAAAGAGGTGGATGGGGGTAAGGCGGTTGATGTGGTATATATGGACTTTAGTAAGGCGTTTGATAAGGTGTCCCATGGAAGACTTCTGCAGAAAATGCAGATGTTTGGGATAGAAGGTGATTTAGCTAATTGGGTTAGGAATTGGCTAGCAGATAGAAGACAGAGGGTGGTGGTTGATGGGAGATATTCATCGTGGAGATCGGTGACAAGTGGTGTACCTCAGGGGTCTGTTTTGGGGCCCCTGCTGTTTGTAATTTTTATAAATGATCTGGATGAGGGTATTGAAGGATGGATTAGTAAATTTGCGGATGACACTAAAGTCGGTGGAGTGGTAGATAGTGAAGATGGGTGTTATAGTTTGCAGAGAGACTTGGACAAGTTGCAGAGCTGGGCTGAGAGGTGGCAAATGGAGTTTAATGTGGAAAAGTGTGAGGTAATGCACTTTGGCAAGAATAACAAATGTGTAGAGTAGAGGGCTAATGGTAGGACTCTTAATAGTGTTGATGAACAGAGGGATCTTGGTGTATATGTGCATAGATCCCTGAAAGTAGGCAGTCAAGTCGAGAAGGTTGTTAAGAAGGCATATGAAGTCTTAGCTTTTATTGGTAGGGGGATTGAATTTCGGAGCCGCAACGTCATGTTGCAACTGTACAAAACTCTAGGGCGGCCGCACTTGGCGTATTGTGTGCAGTTCTGGTCCCCGCATTATAAGAAAGATGTGGAGGCATTGGAGAGGGTACAGAGGAGGTTTACCAGGATGTTGCCTGGTATGGAGGGAAGGTCTTATGAAGAGAGGCTGAGGGATTTGAGGTTGTTTTCGTTAGAAAGGAGGCGGCTAAGAGGGGACCTAATCGAAACATATAAGATGATTAGAGGTTTAGATAGGGTGGACAGTGATAGCCTTTTTCCTAGGATGGAGAAATCTAGCACGAGGGGACACAGCTTTAAATTAAGGGGTGATAGTTATAGGACGGATATCAGAGGTAGTTTCTTTACCCAAAGGGTGGTTAGGGAGTGGAATGCCCTGCCTGCAGCAGTTGTAGATGCGCCAAGTTTGGTGGCGTTTAAGAGGTTAGTTGATAAGTATATGGAAGAGAAGGGAATGGTTTAGTTTGGAGGGGCATTGCTTTTTATATTGGTCGGCACCACATCGAAGGCCGAAGGGCCTGTTCTGCGCTGTAATGTTCTATGTTCTATGTTCTATTGGCACTGTCACTGGACTAGTAATCCAGAGATTACTCTTAGGCTGAGATTACTCTTGTGCTCTTAGGCTGATTGGCAGAACAAGTTATAGAACATAGAACAATACAGCACAGAACAGGCCCTTCGGCCTTCGATGTTGTGCCGACCAAAATAAAAAGCAATGCCCCTCCAAACTAAACCATTCCCTTCTCTTCCATAGTTCCAAAGTTCTCCTTAAATTGTCTCAAATTTGGTTTCAATGCATAGATCTGTAAACATAGACAGGGATCATGGGTAGAAGTGGGAACATCGGGGTGGCGGCGCGGGCTCGTTAGGCTGAAGGGCCTGTTTCCCATGCTGTTTTGTTCTTTGTTCTTTGAATTAAAAGAAACAAAAGCCCAGATGTTTTTAAAAACTTATATAAACAAGTTCCATCCCACTGCGATGAAAGATCCCAATCCTGGGCATCTGGAAGATGAGAGGAATTGCATTAAACGGAGGGGGCCAGCAAGCTGATGAGGGTGGGGGTGGGTGGGAGTGGTAGGGAGAGATCTGGAAAAGGGGCCTGTAAGCAAGTAGCTGCTCCATAATTTTTTTCCCTAGTCCTGGAGCAGTGAAAACCAGGGAAGCTCAAGAGGCCAGAATTAGATAGGAAAATAAAAAGAAATGTATTTAAAATGTGTGGAAAGTTAATTTCTATCCAGTTCAGCAAACTGTTCAGCAAGGATTTCTACGAAATTAAAACAGCAACAAGAGTTTGAAAATCCCATGTGAAAAGTCGCTGTTTAGATCCAACTTATTCTAGTTAACATATAGTTTCAACTCAATCTGCATCACGCAGATAATTAGCCCACAATCACCCAGTCAGACCATCCCATTGTGTCCAATCACAGAGCTGCAGGAGATCATTTTTCATTCACACCTGACTTTCAGTAAAGCTTCATTTCAAACTCAGGGATGATCATTGGATAAGCTTCACCTGTGTATATATATAAAAAAGAAGGTGCAGCAAATACGAGGTATGACGGGGTTTGAAGGAAGAGAAAATAACTGTTTCACATGGGGATCTTTTGTCTGAGCCGAGCTGGTTGGAGAGGACGGCAGCAGAGGGCTCAAGGGGCCAGAATACTGGGAGATCTATCAACATCCCCCACTCCTCCCAAAGCCAGCCTCCCGATTGCTGGTCCTGACATCCCACCACCTTCTCCCTCCATCACCTGCTCCTCTCCACCCACCGTCAGACATCACCAGTCCTGACACCTTCCCAACCCCCAATAGCCAGGCCCGATTCCGCCCCATCCCACTCCGATCTCCAACCCCAGCTGACATCCTCCTGCCCCCCTCTGGCCTCCTGATGGCCGACCCCGACCCCTGATCACTGGCACTGCCATTAGCTCCCGCCTCCGCCCCCGCATGTACAGTACGTCCTTCCACCCCCACTACCTTCCCACAATTGGATTCTGCCCCCTTGGGTTCTGCCCAGTAAGGCTCCACCCCTATGAAGCTCCACCTCCTTGGCACTGTCCAGGTGTTAATAAAAAGACCAGAACACCTCATTGGAGACCAGAACACCTCATTCGACTGACGAAGGCTATAGAGCCGAAAGCTTATGCGTTTACCATCAAATAAATCGGTTGGATTTAAAACTGATGTTGTCAGACTTCTTACTGTGTTAATAAAAAGGCCAAGGAAGATCATGACTTGTTGGCTGCTGGGTGGGTGGGATTCTGATTTATTTTTGAGTCCCGCTTAAATTTCCTGGTCGAATAGCATAGCAAGATGGGAAAATCATACCCACCCTCTCTCCCACCAACTACCCCCCTCACCCGAAAGTGGAACGCCCAATCTGCTTCTTTCAATCTCAGCTGACATTATATGATCAAGTACAG
Source organism: Sphyrna mokarran (assembly GCA_024679065.1). Taxonomy (NCBI): domain Eukaryota; kingdom Metazoa; phylum Chordata; class Chondrichthyes; order Carcharhiniformes; family Carcharhinidae; genus Sphyrna; species Sphyrna mokarran. The sequence continues at coordinate 31,159,650 of JAGIQG010000030.1, forward strand.
GCTTGATGGGCTGAATGGCCTCTTTCTGCACTGTAGAGATTCAATGGTTCCAAAGTGCTTTGAAATTTCCTGTGGTTGTGAAGGGGTGCTATATTAATGCATGAACTACTTTTTATTACTGAGCCAGGCGAAGGACTGGCGTAGCCATGGAAATGGATCCGTTAGCTGTTACCAAAACAGTTCGCGTGCCTGCTTAGTGGCCTGTAAAACTTTATTAACATTGGCAAGTGATGAAATGCCCTCAATGATATGCAAAGGACAACTCACTTAGTCTGTAAAATGTGGGCAAAACAGGTACCTAATGGATGGGAGCACAGAGGAATGTGGATTGAGGCTCTACGAATGCCCTGGACATTCCCTTGAAAAAAATAATTTCCCAGTTCCCTGTCAACCTGATCAGTGGAGAGTTATCTCAATTCTTGCTTTCTTTTATTTAGAACTACGTAGAATTTACAGAGGAACAGCTCCTCTTATTCAACTTCATCCATCCCAATCAGCATTTCCTTCTATTCCCATCTCCCTCATGGACTTATCTAACTCCCTGCTTTTTACCTCCATTAGTCTTTGTGCTAGTGAACTCCACCTTCTCTGGGTTAACAAGTGTTTTCTGTTTATTGAAACTATTTTAGAACTATAGGCCTTAGTCTTAGTCTCTCTTGCAGGTGGAAATATCTTTCGTGTGTCTGCCCTATTAAATCTACCCCATCAAATCCCTTTCATGATCTTGAAGGACTTGATTAAGTCACTCTGAATCACTTTTTGAGAGAATAGAATCAAAGTAGCACAGTCGCACAGTGATTGGCCCTGCTGCCTCACTGCGCCAGGGACCTGGGATCAATTCCTTTCTTGGGTGACTGTCTGTGTGGAGTTTGCACATTCAGGGATTCCTCTGGGTGCTCTGGTTTTCTCCCACACTCCAAAGATATGCAGGTTAGGTGCATTGGCTGTATTAACTTGCCCATGAGTGTTCAAGATGTGTAGGTTTGATGGATTAACTCGGGTAAATGTATGGGATTACAGGATTGAGGCCTGGGTAAGATACTCTGTCACAGAGTTGGAATCAATGGGCCAAATGGCTCTTTCTGCATGGCAGGGAGTCTATTAAAAGTTCATTCTTTCCTGAAAGATCAGTTCTGATATCATTCTAGAAGAACTTTTTTGCATCTTTTCCTGGATTATTATCCATTTCTATAAAAACTATTTACAGTACTCAAAATATAATCTAAAGAAGGTTTTATACAAGTTCAACATGACTTTCAATGTCAAAATGAACTTCCTCATATCAGTCCTAAAATTAATTACTTTTTTACTATGTTGAACCTCATGTTCCCTTGCTCTAATATAGTTTAATTTGATGTAATATTTCATCCTAACTCTATGCAAACAAATCAATCTTATACCGCTCTATAAGTTCATCTTTCCAGCCTGAGAAACCCAACTTTTTCCAAACTTCCCATGTAACTGATATCTTCACTTGTCAACTCTATTCCTGGAGGTTTCATCACATGACTTTTCCTACCGCTTTCCAACCATTGGTCACCCAACACATCTATCCTTGTGACGCATTGGCTTACTGCACCAATTGGAAAGCAGAAAGACTCATTATCCAATTGACTGTCAACCACACAACCTATTGCTGCCACCACCAACACCACCACACCCACCAAACCCCCACCCCATCTTCAATATTTTACGTCTGGTATGGAGAAATGTTCCAAGAAAATTAAGAAAGAAACAATCTTTTTTAATGAAATTTCTCCAGAGTTGCAAACAGCAGTATCCTAGTGATTGACTTTCAACTCCTGGAGAATCCAGGTTAATCCCAGAGGGTTGGCAACCCTATATCCCAGACACTGAGGATTAGCTGGAATTTCCCTCCCTGTAGTTCCACCAATAGCATGCCTCATTGCCAGGTGATCAGTGTCCATGGTGTGGTCTGACCAGACTTTTAGAGAGATCATTCATTTTCTCCTCTGGTAGTTTTGACAGTGCATCCCAGTGGATTTGATAGGATCTTTTAAGAGACTTTTGAATAAGTACTTGGGACTTAGTAAGATAGAGGGTTATAGCTAAGCCTAGTAGATAGGGACGTGTTCAGTGCAACTGTTTGTGTTGTAGATTTCTATGTTCTATGTTCTACTGAGTTTGTCCATTGCTATTCTGCACGTTTATCAATGAATCCCTTTAAAAAGGAAGAAACCATAATACTGTTCCCATGAAGAACTTCCAAAATACACCCACTGTTGTAATGTAGGAAACGTGGCTATGAATATTTGCACAGCAAGATTCCAGAAACATCGAGTGACCAGATGAGCTCTGCTGGTGTTTCAATTGAAGCCAACACATTGGGAAAAGGCTCTCCTTCTTCACTAAATAGTGAGGACAACTTTCCCAGAAAGGGAATAAGGGTGGGATTTTCTGGCCGTGAGCATCCCAAGACCAGAAATTCTCGCCCGAGCTCACTGGACTTTTAAATGGTCCGCCAGAGTTTGGGTCCCACTTGCTATAATTCCCATGATGGGTGGGAAATTTTCGGCCTAAATGTCATTCTGGCTGGGAAAACCATGTGTCTGGTTCGAATGAGATCTTCCCACAGTCGGAAGAGGGCTTAATTTTTTTGCACCGGTTCTGAGAGAGGTGGTGCATAAACTTGTCAGCCAACCCAATTTTACATAGATCAGGGGCCAATCCCCCTCTCATGGACGTCAAGATCTCTCCTCCAAACTACCCCGCAGCCTCATCAAAGGCATGTTTCATCCCCCACCTCCCCTCCACCACGCAGGTAGTCACTTTCATGGAATTGAGGCCCTTCCAAATGTGGTAATCTGGTTCTGGCTCTCACTGGTCCAGGGGCTGGGAGAATTCCAAAGATATTTTGCACTGGCGCTAAATGCGTTGGAGCTCTCCCTGCAATTCCCTGCAACATCACCTCCTGTGTGTGAAATCTTTTACATCCACTTGAGTGGGCAATTGGAGGGAGGTGATGGTAAATCAGTTACTATTTCATCTTACATTTGTTGTTCTAAGTTCTTATGCTAAAATTTTACCAACATCATTTCAAGCTATGGTTTCAGATGAACTTCGCTCAGGGCCTCAGACTAACTGTATTATGCTGAAGAATCAAATTTATAAGCACATTTTGATTTGATTTGATTTATTATTGTCACATGTATTAGCATACAGTGAAAAGAATTGTTTCTTGTACACTATACAGACAGAGCATACCATTCATAGACAAGGAAATTTGTCCAAATTTATTGGATTAGTAAATTTGCAGATGACACTAAAGTCGGTGGAGTGGTAGATAGTGAAGAGGGGTGTTATAGTTTGCAGAGAGACTTGGACAAGTTGCAGAGCTGGGCCGAGAGGTGGCAAATGGAGTTTAATGTGGAAAAGTGTGAGGTAATGCACTATGGCAGAAATAATAAATGTGTAGAGTATAGGGCTAATGGTAGGATTCTTAGTAGTCTTGATGAACAGAGGGATCTTGGTGTGTATGTGCATAGATCCTGAAAGTAGGCAGTCAAGTCGAGAAGGTTGTTAAGAAGGCATATGGAGTCTTGGCTTTTATTGGTAGGGGGATTGAATTTCGGAGCCGCAACGTCATGTTGCAACTGTACAAAACTCTAGTGCGGCCGCACTTGGCGTATTGTGTGCAGTTCTGGTCCCCACATTATAAGAAAGATGTGGAGGCATTGGAGAGGGTACAGAGGAGGTTTACCAGGATGTTGCCTGGTATGGAGGGCAGGTCTTATGAAGAGAGGCTGAGGGATTTGAGGTTGTTTTCGTTAGAAAGGAGGCGGCTAAGAGGGGACTTGATCGAAACATATAAGATGATTAGAGGTTTAGATAGGGTGGACAGTGATAGCCTTTTTCCTAGGATGGAGAAAGCTAGCACGAGGGGACACAGCTTTAAATTAAGGGGTGATAGTTATAGGACGGATATCAGAGGTAGGTTCTTTACCCAAAGGGTGGTTCGGGAGTGGAATGCCCTGCCTGCAGCAGTTGTAGATGCGCCAAGTTTGGTGGCGTTTAAGAGGTTAGTTGATAAGTATATGGAAGAGAAGGGAATGGTTTAGTTTGGAGGGGCATTGCTTTTTATATTGGTCGGCGCAACATCGAAGGCCGAAGGGCCTGTTCTGTGCTGTAATGTTCTATGTTCTATGTTCTAAGGAAAGGAGAGAGTGCAGAATGTAGTATTACAGTCATAGCCAGGGTATAGAGAAAGATCAACTTGATGCTGCCATCAAACATATGATGGCAGCAGGGAAGGAGCTGTTCTTGAGTTTGTCGGCACGTAACCTCAGACTTTTATATATTTTTCCTGACAGAAGAAAATGGAAGAGAGACTGTCCGAGGTCCTTGATTACGCTGACTGCTTTTCTGAGGCAGCAGTAAGAGTAGACAGAGTCAATGGGTGGGAGGCTAGTTTGCCTGATGGATTGGGCTACATTCACGATCTTTTGTAATTCCTTGTGGTCTTGGACAGAGCAGGAGCCATACCAAGCTGTGATTCAATCAGGAAGAATGTTTTGTATGGTGCACCTGTAAAAGTTGATGAGAGTTGTAACAGATGTGTCGACTTTCTTTAGCCTTCTGCAAAAGTAGAGGCATTGGTGGGCTTTCTGAGCTATAATTCACAACGCCCACCAACATGGGGTTCAAATTTATAATATTAGGAGCATTGGGCTTGGTAGCAGTTGGCTATTTGACTCTTTGACTGCCCTACCATTCATAAGAACATGGTTGATGGTATTTACTTCATTTCCTGTCTATTCATCCCTGTCCCATCCCTTTGATGCTCTTGTCTATCATAAATCTGACTAACTCTGCCTTGAATAAATCCAGTGAACCAGCCCCTGCTTGGGGAGAATCCACACACTAAAGACCTTGCAGGAGAAAACAAAAATTTCTTCACCTCCCACTTAAAGTGGAGACCTCGTATTCTTAAACTATCCTTAGACTTAGTTCTAGTCTTCCTACAAGAGGAGATATCCTCCCAGTATCCATTCTATGAACTCCTCTCGAGTTTCTGATCAAGAGGTCAGTACCTTACTCACTGAGTCAAAACCAATGAGAACCTTCAGCTCTCAACAGGCTGGTCTGCGTGCAACGTGACCCTCAGTGACAGTCAGCACTTCCTGGACTTGGGGGGGAAAAAAGAGGGGACAGCAAAAAGGATTTTAGCAGCCCATTGTTTTAACGAACTGCGATTAAATTGTCTCTGCACTGATAAACAATGTTTTACCAATTCTATATCCTGATCTCTGTGCTTTTGCAATCTGTGGGGGTTAGTTATTGCTAGTGGAGTCTAAAGTGCTGACCTTTTACACTCAATTAATCTTTTAAGGTAGTGTTTGTATACACGCTTTCAGCTTTCAAGCAGGTTAGGACCTTTAGGAGGCCGTACCGTTCGAGATTGGCTGCCTGAGGGCACTAGTACCAGCACAATTGCTCGCATTGACCAAGTGATGTAGAACAGTGTTTTTTTTAAAATACATCTGGTCCTGACATGAAAAATGTGAGGTGAAGGTTCACGCAGGAAACATTCTCTGAGTGAATTCACCTCTGGTAATATCAATGAGTGCATTCTTTTAATCGAATGTTCTTGAGGTCCTTTAAAGAAAAGGGACAACCTCGGGGAACAAACACCGTTGATCGGGTTGTACAAAGTCATGAGGGACGGAGACAGGGTAGATGAAGAGGTACTTTTCTCCTGACTGAGAGGGCTCAATAAAGTGGGGGTGGGGAGAGGAGCGGGGGGGAACATTGATTTAAGGTGCGGGTCAGGAGATTCAGAGGGGATTTGCGGAAAACTGTTTTCACCCAGAGGGCGGTGGGAGTCTGGAACTCTCTGACTGAAAGGGTGGTGGAGGCAAGAACAGTCTCAACATCTAAGAGGCGTTCAGATGAGCAGTTGAAGCACCATAGTGTTCAAGGCAATGGACAAAGTGCTGGAAGACGGGGTTCGAATAGATGCTTGTTGGCCAGCACAGACATAATGGGCTGAAGGGCCTTTTTTTTGTGTTCTATGACTCGATGGGGAAGCAGAGGTGGGGGAAGGGGAGTGGTGATCTTGCCAGAATTTGGCAAAGTGTCAGTTCTGGTGAGAAAGCCGATGTGAAACTATCCAGCTCACAAAGTGAGCAGGGTTTGCAACGCCACTCTCGGGTGGGGGGGGGGAGGTGGTGGTTGCAAAGCCAGGGATTGACTTCACTGAGATCGGGGCAGCATTTTTAAAATGGCATCCCAATCTCAAATAAAAATGAATTCCCTCCAACCCCATGGTGATATCTGGGGATTCCTCACCACAGAGTATTAGGTATTTTGCGTTCACTCTTCCCACACAGATCATTGCTGGCACCCCATCCCAATCTACACACTCACCACCATCCACCCAACTCCCCCGCCCCCATCCTCCCTACCCATACCTGCGGATCATATTCAGCAACCCTATCACCCTCATTGCCACATCCCCCATCACCTCCACAGATAATAGAGCCTCTGTTCATGAGGTGCCCCCTAAAGCACAACCCTGTTGTTGCACCTGACACACATTGGCGCTGCCAAGTTGGCAGACTTGACAGTGCCAACCTCTGCCAGGGGACATTGCCAAGACAACGCCAGGCCATGTCCCTCTCCCCTGACCTTTGCACCCCAGTAAGAAGTCTGACAATACTCTTGTCAGTGCTCTTAGGCTGATTGGTAAAACAAATTCTCCCTAAATTGTCTCGCAAATTTGGTTCCAATGCAGATTTCTATAAACATAGACAGGAATCATGGGTGGAAGTGGGAACACTGAGGTGGTGGTGCGGGCTCGTTGGGCCAAAGGGCCTGTTTCCTGTGCTGTTTTGTTCTTTGTTCTTTGTTAACACCATGTTTAAGTCCAACCGATTTATTTGATAGTAAACTCTGAGGCCAGAACTCTCCATTCACCTGACGAAGGGGCAAACCCTGAAAGCTTGTGAGTTTACAATCAAATAAATTGGTTGGACTTAAACCTGGTGTCAGACTTCTTACTGTGTTTACCCCTGTCCAACCCCTGTCTCCACATCTTTGCACCCCGAGCAGGATCTCCTTGTCAGGTTTACGTCTGGTTACGCCTGTTGAGAACCTCACTGACCTGTATCACACCGATGAGATATGAAAGTTTATTTAGAGGGGGGATAATTTGGCGAAGGGAGGGAGGGTGTGCTGATAATGATATTTAAATTTATGGAAATGAACTACAATCAGTTCCATGCTCATTACATCACTGAGGTGATTTGCCATTTCCAGTTTTTTTCAGATTCTGATCCCCTCCCTCAGCGATCTCGCAGACAAGGAGTTCGGGCTGAAGATCCCGCTCTATGACTCTAAGGCACAATTACAGATTAAAGAAGTACAAAGAACAAAGAACAACAAAGAACAAAACAGCTTGGGAAACAGGCCCTTCGGCCCAACGCTGCCACCTCGACGTTCCCACTTCTACCTATGATCCCTGTCTATGTTTATAAATCTAAACAATTTTTTTATAGTTTGTTTATTTGTTTATAGATCTAAGTAATTTGAACTTAGGCAACACTTTTCCACGGCCTCAGGACTTCACAAAGCACTTCATAGCCAATGAAATATTGGCAAAATTATATCAATGAGGATAGTCCTGCCCCTACTTCTAGAGGAGAAATTCTGGGTAAAACAACAGTATGGGTGTGAAGGTATGCTGACAACATCATTGCAGGAAAACACAGCGGAAAATCCCCACACAAACCAAATAGTGATAAGTGACCATTAAAGGCTACCTTAGTCACATTGATTGAAGGACACATGTTAGGCAAGGCGCGGAGAGTGAGCGTGGAACCGTCAATACCTTTCATCCACTGATGCTAACCAAATGTTTTACATCTAACCAGATGAGGTCCAATATGAATATAAGTAGTACATTCCCAGCACTGCCATCGCCAAGATGATACCAGGTCACAGACTGGTGAGACATTCAAACCTTTTCCCACAATGTCAAGATTGAGATCACTGAACAGAACCTACCGACTGATACACTTTGTGTAGGAAATTTTCGATCTTGAGCAGTATCAATGTTAGGGATCAGATCAAAAAATACAAGGTATTTTTCTGGACAGTGATAGCCTTTTTCCTAGGATGGAGAAAGCTAGCACGAGGGGACACAGCTTTAAATTAAGGGGTATGAGTTATAGGACGGATATCAGAGGTAGGTTCTTTACTCAAAGAGTGATTAGGGAGTGGAATGCCCTGCCTGCAGCTGTTGTAGATGCGCCAAGTTTGGTGGCGTTTAAGAGGTTAGTTGATAAGTATATGGAAGAGAAGGGAATGGTTTAGTTAGGAGGGGCATTGCTTTTTATTTTGGTCGGCACAACATCGAAGGCCGAAGGGCCTGTTCTGTGCTGTATTGTTCTATGTTCTATGTTCTATGTATATCATAAAGTTGACCGAGATCTCAACTGTTTTTATTTTGGTATTAGTGTAAAGTAATGGCATTAATGTAAGCCTATCTGTGCCATAAGAACAGAAAAACCAGGAGCAAGAGTAGGCCACCTAGCCTCTCGAGCCTGCTCCGCCATTCAATAAGGTTATGGCTGATCTTTTCATGGACTCAGCTCCACTTACCCGCCCGCTCACAGTAACCCTTAATTCCTTTACTATTCAGAAATGTATCCATCCTTGCCTTAAAAACATTCAATGAGACAGCCTCAACTGCTTCACTGGGCAGGGAATTCCACAGATTCACAACCCTTTGTGTGAAGAAGGTCCTCCTCAACTCAGTCCTAAATCTGCTTCCTCTTCTTTTGAGGTCATGTCCCCTAGTTCCAGTTTCACCTGACAATCACTCTGTTTCTGTCTTATCTATTTTCTTCATAATCTCATATGTTTCTATAAGATCTCCCTTCATTTCTCTGAATTCCAATCAATACAGTCCCAGTCTACACAGTCTCTCCTGAGAAGCCAACTGTCTCAACTCTGGAACCAACCTAATGAATCTGCTCTGCACCCTCTCCAGTGTCATTATATCCTTTCTCGAATAAAGAGACCAAACTATACACAGTATTCCAGGTGTGGTCTCACCAGTACTTTATACAGCTGCAACATAACCTCGCTGTTTTTAAATTCCATCCCTCTAGCAATGAAGGACAAAATTTCATTTGCCTTCTTAATTACCTGCTGCACTTGAAAGCCAATGTTTTGTGATTCAAGTACAAGGACACCGAGGTCCCTCAGTACAGTGGCATGCTGCAATTTCTTACTATTTAAATAATAATCCATTTTGCTGTTATTCCTACCAAAATGGATGACGTCACATTGACACTAATAACTAAACAGTAAACTTTAATGTGAGCACATGGTGTTTTGTGCCAAATGTAATATTATTACCCTCTTAGGAAGTTTTTTTTTAAAAAACAAACTTTATTTAACAACTCAGTTAAAATATAATAATTAACATAACTTTTACCAATTGAAATATTTAAACATGACAAAATATAATTCTTAACTCCTAGCTATGTTTGCTATAGTTCCAATTTAGGTAATATCCCCACAGACTTAAATCCTTCTTCAGAATCAGTAAACACAGAAAACATCAGCTCACATGCATGCTAGATTTAACCCCTCTGAACAGATACAAAAAGACATCTATCTTCTGATTCTCATTCAGAAACCTCCAGAGAAAGATCTATCTTCAATCAGCAGAGAAAGATCCATTTTCTGGGTCTTCAAATCCAGAGAGACACAGAGAGCTAGTCCCTTAAACATATCCTAGCAGCATTTGTCTTAGTTTTTTTGTGTAGGTTAAGACATGCCCAGTCACATGATTATTTCTTGTCACTCAACCTAATCAAGCCCTACTCTGAAAAACCCCAGTGGAAAACACTAAAATAACAACACTGCATTAGCTCAAAACTGAACAACTCATGACTATTCTGCTCTTGTGGTTCAAGCCTCAAGGTAGTGAAGTCACTCTGAACAACAACAAGCTTTATTTGTATAGCACCTTTGAGATAATAAAAGAAGGTGCTTCGCAGATACATCGTTATAAAAGACAAAATATGGCAGTGGGTCTCTCTCATGGAAATCTCTCAAAAAGAATATCATTTGAGTTGATCAGGGGAATGGAGTTAAAATACAGCAGAAATGAGCAACTTGGGAAATTAGGAACACAGGAATGGAAAAAGGCCATTCAGCCCATTGAAGCTGTTCCATCATTTAAATCATGGCGGACTTGTATCTTCAATCTATTTGCTCACTTTGGTTCTGTGACCCTCAGTATCCACTCTGAATAAAGATCATCAATCTCGATTATGAAATTTACTATTGAACCTGAACCTCAATAACTTTTTGGGGGAGTGGCTTGCAATTTCCACAACACTTTCTGTGAGCAACAGCTTGCTGACATGATGGGGTCCTGAAGTAGATTTGATTTGATTTATTACTGTTGGTATACAGTGAAAAGTACTGTTTTTAGCACGCAGAGGCAGCACAGTGGTGCAGCAGGTAGCACTGCTCCCTCATTGCACCGAGGATCCGGGTTTGATTCTGACCTCGGGTGACTGTCTGTGTGAAGTCTGCATGTTCTCCTCATGTCTGCGTGGGTTTCCTCTGGGCTCTTTGGTTTCCTCACACAATCCAAAGGTGTGTAGGTTAGGTGGATTGGCTATGCTAAATTGCCCCTTAGTGTCAGGGGGACTAGCTAGAGTAAATGTATGGGGTTATGGGGATAGGGTCTGGGTGAGATTGTGGTTGTTGAAGACTTGGGCCGAACAGTCTCCTTTTGCACTGTAGGATTCTCTAATTCTATACAGTCCAAAAATGTGCAGGTTAGGTGGATTGGCTATGCTAAATGACCCTGAATGTCAGGGAATTAGATAATGTGGGGTTATGGGGATAATGCCTTGGTGCGATTTTGGTCAGTGCTGTTTCGATGGGCTGAATGACCTCCCTCTGCACTGTAGGGATTCTACGAAATTGTTCATAGAGTACATACAGAGGAGGAGAGGAGAGAATGCAGATTGTAGTGTGACAGTCATAGCGAGGGTGCAGAGAAAAATCACCTTAATATGTGGAAGGTCTATTCAAAAGTCTGATGGCAGCAGGGAAGGAGCTGTTTTTGAGTTGGTTGATCTATTTTCACAATGGAAGCAGGTGGAAGAGAATATGTTCAGAGTGCAGTGTTTTGCCAGCACAATTATTTCTTTTCCTTTAAGTATATCTTCATTGATTTTACAGTAGTCCTGTGCAGCTGGAATTAATGGATAAAACACTGCCTTTGTAGATTAGCTCACGGACTAATCTTTGAGACTCCATAGGTAGCAAAGCTGATTCTATTTTGGTATGTAGAACAGCAACAGTAATTGGAGTATGTAAATCACAATTACTCGTTGCACTTTGTTAATTATGTTTGTGAAAGCAGATGTTGATTCCTCCAAGACCTGCACTCGTTCCTCTATGTCTGACTCATTTCCCTCAGAGAATTCCATTTCGAAATTTTCCTCTGATTGAATTTCTTTGTTCTTGAAATTACTCCTCAGGGGCCGGCGTCCCTTCAGCAAATTCCCTTCGTTACAACTCCACTCCTCTCTATTAAGAGTGTTTCAGGTACAAAGTCAGAATCCAGCATGTCAGTAGCCCTGACACTCAATATATATCCAAGTGAGGCTCCCTGATTGGACAGGCAATGATTACTTCAATCAGGAGATGATACTCCAAGAGGTCAACCTCATGGGTCGCATTAAGGTTATTACTGTTCTGTTCTTCAAATGTTTCCCCTCACCATTTCTCACCAGACCTTCCATATCACAATGGCCTCACCTTTGTCTCTGGGGTTAAAAAAACTGTGGGTTCAAATTGACTAACATTGACTATTCTGCAAAAGTACCTTGCAGCCTGTAAACTTCTTTGCGATGTTCTGAGATGAACAGTGCTACATTAATACAAATTCTCTTTTCAATCCAACTCCACGCAGCCTCCCTCAGTGCTAAGGATGCGGCAATGGTATGGAATGCACTGCCAAGTAAAGTGGTGGAGGCACGTACTTTGGAGTTATTTAAGAAATACTTAGATGGGCACATGAACAGAATGGGAATGGAGAGGTATAGAAAACTGATTTAAAATAGGGATCATGAGCCTTGGGAGTCCCTGGGAAGTGTGTAAATAGATGATGATATTGATGTACTTGTTTTTATCCTACAGGTGCTTTGGTCCACCTTGTTGTCTAACAAGGGGCATACACGCGATGGGTCGTGAGAGGGCTGCTCTTGGATTTTTTTCGAGAGTATCCTAGTGCTTCACGTCGTTAGTGTACGCTTGACCTGGACCATTTGATGGGCAACACGACAGCTCAGTGACTATCGCTGTGCTGTGCAGATACATGGATTTGGGCCTGTGTCTGTGGGAGTTTGCGCATTCTCCCCGTGCTTGCGTGGGTTTTCTCCAGGTGCTCCGGTTTCCTCCCACATCCCAAAGATGTGCTCTTAGGCTAATTGGCAAAACAAATTCTCCCTAAATTGTCTCAAATTTGGTTTTTTAATCCATAGATCTATAAACATAGACAGGGATCACGGGTAGAGGTGGGAACATGGGTGGCGGCGCGGGCTCGTTGGGCCGAAGGGCCTGTTTCCCGTGCTGTTTTGTTCTTTGTTTTGTTCTTTGTTTTTGATGGAGGCTGGATAAGTGGAAATGCTATTTCTGTAACAGTTGAATGTAGGTCTGTATCTTTTTAGGGACAGATGGGTAGTTATGTTGCCAGCAGATTAGCAGCATAGAAACATAGAAAAACTGCAGCACAAACAGGCCTTTCGGCCCACAAGTTGCCGAACATGTCCCTGCCTACTAGGCTTACCTATAAGCTTCCATCTTATTAAGTTCCATGTCCTTATCCAAAAGTCTCTTAAAAAACCCTATTGAGTCTGCCTCTACCACCACTGCCGGCAGCCGATTCCACGCACCCACCACCCTTTGAGTGAAAAACGTACCCCTGACATCTCCTTTGTACCTATTCCCCAGCACCCTAAACCTGTGTCCTCTTGTGGCAACCATTTCAGCCCTGGAAAAAAGCCCCTGAGAATCCACCCAATCAATACCTCTCATCATCTTATACACCTCTATCAGGTCACCCCTCATCCTTCATCTCTCTAAGCGGAAAAGCCCCAGCTCTCTCAACCTACCTTCATAGGGCATGCCACCCAATTCAGGCAGCATCCTTGTAAATCTCCTCTGCACCCTTTCTATGACTTCCACATCCTTTCTGTAATGAGGCGAGCAGAACTGAGCACAGTACTCCAAGTGGGGTCTGACCAGGGTCTTATACAGCTGCAGCATTATCTCCCAACTCCTAAACTCAATTCCTCAATTGATGATTGCCAGTACACCATATGCCTTCTTAAACACAGTAATCCAAGAAAATGTTCTGGGACCCAGGTTCAAATCCCACCATAGTAGATGGTGAAATTCAATTATATCTCTAATAATGACCATGAAACCATTGTCAATTATCGTAAAAACTCATCTGCTTCATTTATGTCCTTTAGGGAAGGAAATCTGCCCTTCTTAACTGGTCTGACCTACATGTGACTTCAGACCCACAGAAATGTGATAAAGTCTGAAGTGGACCTAGCAAACCACGCAGTGTCCAACTGCTACAAAAAGAACCAAAAAAGAATGAAATTGGACAAACCACCTGGAATCAACCTACCCATCAGGAATGATCACAGCAAACCCAGCCTTGTCAACTCTGCAAAATCCTCCTGACTAACATCTGAGGGCCTGTGCCAAAATTGGGAGAGCTATCTCATAGAAACAGCCTGACATTGTCACATTCATGTAATCATCGCTCACAAATAATGTCCCAGACACCACCATCACCTCTCCTCTCCCACCTGCAGGGCAGACCCAGCAGAGATAGTGACACAGTGGTATATCAGAGTCCTCAACATCAACTCTGGATTCCAGGAAGCCTTATGGCATCAGGTTAAGCATGGGCAGGGAAGAATCCTGCTGAATACCATTTGCAAGCCTGAGGTGGCATGTTGGCACAGTGGTTAACATTGCTGCCTCGCTGCACTGCAGTTCAATTGCTGGTTTGGGTCACTGTCTGTGTAGAATTTGCACATTCTCTCCACATCTGCGTGGGTTTCCTCCAGGTGCTCCTGTTTCCTCCCACTGTCCAAAGATGTGCAGGTTAGGTGGATTGACCTTGCTAAATTGCTCTTTAATGTCAGGGGGGACTAGCTGGGGTAAATGGATGGGAATACGGGGATAGGTATTGTGTGGGGATTGCGCTTAGTGCAGACTCGATAGGCTGAATGGCTTCCTTCTGCACTGTAGAATTTTACGAATCTATGAAATCAGAGATCAATACTGATTCAGTGACAAGCACAGGAGGGAATGCAGGAGCAACACCAGGCATATCTAAAAAATTGGTGTCAACTCAGTTGTCATGTCTGATGTAATAGAAAGATTGAAAACACTGAGGTTGTTTTCCCTTGAAAGACGTCGGCTGAGAGGGGATCTTTTAGAGGTATATAAGATTATGAGGGGTATAGATAGAGTAAATGGTGGTAAGCTTTTTCCACCATTAGAAATGGATAGAACGAGGAGTCACGGGCTCAGGGTGAGGGGGGCTATGTATAAGACGAATATTAGAGGCCAGTTTTTCACACAAAGGGTAGTGGGGGTGTGGAATGCACTGCCGAGTAAGGTGGTGGGAGCAGGCACGCTAGGGTTGTTTAAGGGTCTCTTGGACAGCCACATGAGCGGTCTGCAGATAGAGGGATATAGCAGGACTGTTTGAATATCGGGAGGACCAAATAGTAGTAGACTATCTTTTAGTTTCGTCTCGGGAATGTCTTAGTTTTTTTTTAGCATGTTTAATTAAGTCTTATTTGTTTCCGCAGGCAATTCAGTCCACCTTGTTGACCAACAAGGGGCATGCATGCGGCATGTCATGCGAGAGCTGCTCTTGGAGGTTGCTTCAGGAGTTGCCTAGTGCTTCACGTCGTCAGTGTATGCTTAAACTGGACCATCTGATGGGCAACATGACAGCTCAGAGACTATCGCTGTTGCTGTGCAGACACATGGATTTGGGCCTGTGTCTGCGGGAGTTTGCGCGTTCTCCCGTGGTTGCGTGGGTTTCCTCCCACATCCCAAAAATGTGCTCTTAGGCTGATTGGGTAACAAATTGTCCCTATATTGGTCCCTATATGGGAATCTTCAACAATAGGCATAGCCTAAAGTCAAGGATATGTCATTAAGACGTGAGGACAGCGGCGTGGGCTCGTTGGGCCGAAGGGCCTGTTTCCTGTGCTGTGTTGCTCTTTGTTCTTTGTTCTTTGTAAACAGCCCATTCTTTTCCATTTGAGAGCTACATGCAGAGCTTCCATCATCCAATTTTCTGCTCCACTGTGGGTTTGTCTCTTTAACTGTTGCCAGATCATTATACCTGGTACTGACAGTCAATCTGTCTGCTGGTAGTTAACTGAAGCTGATCTGAGATTATAACAGACACCGATTTACCAGCTCCCTGTTTTTACTTCCTGGTGAGCTATATCAGCTTAGTCACGTTGATTATATTGCTAGCTAATTCACATTATGCAGTCAATTCAATTGTGCATGTTAAAATAAATTTCACCAAGAGTTTTCCTTGTTTCACATGGAACAGCATCTTCCTACTATTTCCCTTCATTATGACATGGCCTGCAAATGATGATCACCTCCTACCATCTTCCACTGTTTGGGATTTTCTCAGCAACTCCTTGGAAAAAGGAAAAAGAACAGAACAACTGACAGATAACAGATAACATCAAATGTTATGGGTTGTGGGTTTTATACAAAAAAGAAAAAGGTGTGGTTGGCCGATTCAAGTTAACAACAGCAGATTAATTGCATGACCTTTCACCTGTATAAACTGAAACTAAAACAGCAGTGTGTGCAACACCCTAATGACATCACCATCAAATCATGTGACCAGCTCTTAACGCAACCATGCAATTACTTAAATATGTAACATCCCTCCCCCTTCTGTGGTCATGACATCAAATTACCACGATGTTAATCATAGGATTAATAATACCTTAGACACAATACCATGCACTATTATTCATTATACACATTCAATAAGTAAGTTATTCAGAAGGATATTTCTCCCTCTTTGGTCATAGAAAACATTCTTAAATTTGGCTGTCCTTGACCCTAAAAGTATGATTAGGAATATCAATAGACACTTCTTTTCTTGAGTCTAATTTTGCACCATTATTATATGGTATAGCAGTGACGAACAATGATCAGGCAACTCAGGTTCAACTAAGTTTTCTGTATTATTATTCACAACACTAGGGATTAAAGAAGTTGGCATTTCTGGAGTTGGTTCTGACCAATCATTCTCAGATGACAACAATTGGTTAGCACGATGTCGCCAAACTAATTCATCTTCAGTTTGAACTGTGTAAGAAATTGGGACTATTTTGCGAAAACTGTGCCCGGTACTCATTTCTCACTCGTGATTCTAACACTCGATCTCCTTGTTGAAGTGAAAGTTGTTTTGCCCTCACTTCTCATTTAGCAATTTGAGATTGTTGTTGATGCTTTAGTTTCTCTGAAATTTCTGGAGGTAATAAAAGGGCAGCACAGTGGTTAACACCATTGCCTTACAGTGCTCAGGATCAAGGTTCAATTCCAATCACTGTCTGCATGGGGTTTGCACATTCTCCCCGTGTCTGCATGGGATTCCTCCGGGTGCTCTGGTTTCCTCCCACAGTCTAAAAATGTGCTGGTTAGGTGGATTGGCCATGCTAAATTGCCCCTTAGTGTCTGATTTTACCATCTTGATTCTAAGTGCTGAATCTAGGCGCAATTCAGATTCAACTTTGGAAATCTGTTCTCAGGCGCCCCTCAACCTGAAAAATAATCATGAGTCTGAATCACGCTATGGGTGGGGTTTATTGTGCCCAAAATGCTGCAGCTCTGATTGGAGTCTTCAACTGTGCATGCACAGTGAAAAAAATTTTGAGAAACCCTCCTCTGTCACACTGCTCCCAAGCTGCAAAAAGCAGATAAGGTGGCCTGGGAGTAAAAAGCTGTGGCCCCACAGACATTGCCCCACTCCCACAACATAACTGTGCCTTTATCCAGATTCCCCCACCCCCCGCCCCTCCACCCCGCTGCCTAGAGTGATCATGAGTCCCTGCCCCACTTCTCCCCTGCTGATCACCGCAGAGTGGCAACAGACCCGCACCCCTCCCCCCCCACCCCACCGTGCCCTCTCCCCTCTCCCCCCACCAATTATGATCCCCCCCCCCCCACCAACCCCCTCACCAGAGAATGATCTGGCCTCCCTCTTTCCACAACACCCGACCAGAGAAAGATTGGGCCTCCCTCCTCACTCCTCCCCAACCCGTCCTCTAACCTGAGAATGACCTGGCCTCCCCCACCACCTCCAACCTCTGATAGATTATTCCAGTCACTGAAACACAGCCCTGGAGAAGTAGCAGTGTTGGTTCAGTGGAGCACAAATCACTACGGACAAATGTATAAACATTCGTCACCACGTTTGCCTCACAGCCACTGCCAACTCAATTCTTGATGTAGAGATGCTGGGGTTGGACTGGGGTAAACACAGTAAGAAGTCTGACAACATCAAGTTTAAATCCAACTGATTTATTTGATACTAAACTGATAAGCTTTCGAGGTTCTCCTCTTCGTCAGGTGAGTGAGTTGTTCTGGTCTCAAACAGCACATATAACAGCACAGACTGTTTACAGATTGCTGATTAGAATGTGAATCTTTACACCTAACCTGCTATTCAAGTCTTAAAGTGGCCAACAATGTGAGTGGAAGGAGCACTGAGCACAGGTTAGGAAGATATGTATTGTCTCCAGACAGCACAATAAGTGAGGTTTTTTGCTAACCCAGGCAAGTCATAGTGATTACAGATAGTGTGACATGAACCTTGCTACAATCTGTCAGTCCTTGCTCAGGCCCTAAGTTATAGTTGTAGCTGTCGTGAAGATGTCCTTATTGAAGCTCAGAGCTCTCACGTTTTGGCTGGGATTCTCTGGCACCAACCCATTCCCCTCACCCTGCTACTCCCAACTCGCAGTGCCCTCCTGCATATTTTAAAGTGGTAGAAGCAACCGGTGATTGGTTGGCAGCGAGATCTTGCCGTCCTGCTGATCTCTCCAGGGTTTTGCACACCTCGCACTCTTTGATGCCAGGGGACACACTGCAGGAAGTCGTGCCCTTATAGATGGGGCTATAAGCTCCTACCCGTATGATTGGGCCTGTAAATGTTTAAAACTGTTTAACATGATGGTTGAAATCAGACATTAGCTCGCTAACAAACCTGGGTAGATCTGCCCCCTGTCCCCCTGTGCTACATTCCAAAGGGAATGCTTGCCTAAATCTTGAACAACAGGCTTGAGGAAAAGTTTTGAGACCTTGAACCACAAGACTATAAGATATAAAAGCAGAATAAGGCCATTCAGCCCACCAAATCTACTCCATTCAATTATGGCTGATATGGTTCTCATCCTCTGTCTCCTGCTTTCTCATCATAATTCTCGATCCCCTTATTAATTAAGAACATATCTATCTCGGTCTTAAGGACACTCAATGACCTGGTCTCCACAGTCTTCAGTTGCAATGAATTCTACAGATTCACCATGCTCTGGCTAAAGAAATTCCTCCTCATTTCTGTTTTAAAAGAGTGTCTCTTCACTCTGCGGTTGTGCCCTCAAGTTCTCATCTCTTTCATTGGTAAAAATATCCTCTCCATGTCTATTCTATTGAAGCCTCTCAATATTTTGTAAGTTTCAATTAGATTCCCCGCCCCGCATCCCTTCTAAACTCCATCAAATCTAGATCCAGATTCCTTAACCATTCCTCATGTGACAAATCCTTCATTTCTGGGATCATTCTTGTGAACCTCCTATGCACCCCCTCCAAGGCCACACATCCTTCCTCAGGTATGGAATCCAAAACTGCTCACAATATTCCAAATGTGGTCTGACCAGGGCCTTCTACAGCCTCAGCAGTACATCCCTGTTCTTGTATTCAAGCCCTTGAGAAATAAATACTAACATTGACCTGTAAGAACTCCTCCAACCTTGGCCACACCATTCACGGTAGATTATTTCAACTTTGAACAATGAGAGAAAACGGCAGATGTCATAGCTAAACTAAAAGTGATCAACCAAAATTTGTTTTCTCTCAGAGTATCTTGAGACTTTGGGACTCTCTTCCTTAAAAGGGACGACGTGATAGCACAGTTATTAACACTGCTGCTTCATAGCACCAGGGATCTGGGTTTGATTCCTGGCTTGGGTCACTGTCTGTGTGGAGCTTGCACATTCTCCTCGTGTCTGTGTGGTTTTCTTCCGGATGCTCCAGTTTTTTTCCCACAGTCCAAAGACGTGTGGATTAGGTTGATTGGCCATGCTAAAATTGCCCCTTAGTATCCTAGGATGCTTAGGTGAGAGGGATTAGCAGATAAAATATGTGGGCCTGGGTGGAATTGTGGTTGGTGTAGTCTCAATGGGCCAAAGGGCCTCTATCTGCACTGTAGGGTTCTATAGTTCTGTGATAAGGTAGTGGACACGGAGTCCTTGAATACTTTTAAGGCTGGATTAGGCTGTTTATTCATAGAGAAGTGAACAGTTATTGGAAATAGACAGGAATGTGGCGTTGAGATTACAATCAGACCAGCCATGATTTTATTGATGGTTGAGAAGGCCGAAGGGGCTGAGTGATTCCTAATTTGCATGTGACCTGAAATTAGTTAACAAAGCCTCTTGGCACAGAAATCTACTCCTTTACTAAGATGAAGTTGTTCATTCAGAGCATGTAAAACTGCAGCGTTCCAGTTTAAAGCCTGGGATTGGATATATTGGAGTCTTTCATTCACACTGAAAGTATGCAGGGAAAATCACCCATGTTGTGTTGAAACAATCCCTGCAAAGTTCATGTTGGTTGGCCAGAATCCTCAAGGTTCTGAAGTGTTAGTGAATGTAAAGGTTTCCATAGTGAGAGTTATTGCACTGTCATTGCTGAGATAGAAGACACTTACAATGTCAATCAAGATTTGGAGAATTATGTCATTGTTCAAAGGCAACATTTGACGTACTGTCAACCCTACAGGTATAACTGGATCAAACCTTGTTTAATTACCCACGTTTGAAAAGATATGGGGTTTCTTCAAAGAAACTCGCTGAGTGAAGAAAAATGTTTTTTGATCTGACGTGTAACATGCTACTTAGATCGGGTGAGCTTACCCTGGCTGTTCACCATGCCTTTAGCTTATTCAGCTCAATGGTATCTTTAAACACAGTAAAAAGTTGTGAGTTTACTATCAAATAAACTTGTTGGACTTTAACCTGGTGTTGTGAGACTTTTTACTGCGTTTACCCCAGTCCAATGCCGGCATCTTCACATCATTTCTAGCCACTGACAGGATAGTTTAGGCATCAGCAAAACTGGATGGCTGTACAATGTCGTAGTAAGAAGAGTGACAACACCAGACTTCTTACTGTGTTTACCCCAGTCCAACGCCAGCATCTCTACATCACGTACAATGTCAAACAGAGATCTTCTCAAATCAATAGCCGACATGTTTGATCCTTCTTAAAATTGAGACACACTTGACACAGGTGTGAGGAGAGACAGCTTGCAAATAATGGTTACTTCCAGAGTATGAGTAACTCACCTGGGGAAATTCCCCAGCCATCTCCCTGTATCTGTGCACACTCTTCATTTTCAGACAATAATCTAATTCCCTCTTGAATGCTTCACACAATCACAGTGCAGAAGAGGCCCTTCGGCCCATCGGGTCTGCACTGACACATGAAATGCCCTGACCTGTCCACCTAATCCCACTTGCCAGCACTTGCCTCTTGGCCTTGAATGTTCTGGAGTGCCAAGTACTCATCCAGATAGTTTTTAAAGGATGTGAGGCATCCCGCTTCCACCACCCTCCCCAGGCAGTGCGTTCCAGACTATTGCCATCCTCCGGGTAAAAAGATTTTTCCTCAAACCTCCCCTCAATGTCCCGCTTCTACTTCTAACTTGTCTCCCCTTGTAACTGACCCTTCAGGGGTACAGTTGCTCCCTATCCGCCCTGCCCATGCCTTATTTAATCTTGAACACCTCAATCTGGTTCTCTCTGCTCCAGAGACAACAATCACCTTCAACAATCAGCTTTTCATCCAGACACATGGAACAGCCATGGGGACCAAATTTGCACCTCAGTATGCCAACATCTTCATGTACAGGTTCGAACAAGACTTCTTCACCACACGAGATCTTCAAGTTATATACTAGATATATTGATGACATCTTTTTCCTTTGGACTCATGGTGAACAATCATTGAAACAACTGTATGATGATATCAACAAGTTCCATCCCACCATCAGACTCACCATGGACTATTCTCCAGAATCAGTTGTATTCTTGGACACACGCATCTCCATCAAGGATGGTCACCTCAGCACCTCACTGTACCGAAAACCGACAGACAACCTCACAATGCTCCACTTCTCCAGCTTCCACTCTAGACACGTTAAAGAAGCTGTTCCCTATGGACAAGCCCTCCGTATACACAGAATTTGCTCAGATGAGGAGGATCATGACAGACACCTCCAGACGCTGAAGGATGCCCTTGTGAGAACAGGATATGGCGCTCGACTCATCAATCGACAGTTCCGACGTGCCACGGTGATAAACTGCACTGACCTCCTCAGAAGACGAACACGGGACACGGTGGACAGAGTACCCTTTGTTGTCCAGTACTTCCCCGGAGCGGAGAAGCTATGACATCTTCTCCGGAGTCTTCAACGTGTCATTGATAACCATGAATATCTCGCGAGGGCCATCCCCACCCCCCCACTTCTTGCTTTCAGACAACCGCACAACATCAAACAGATCATTGTTCGCAGCAAACTACCCAACCTTCAGGAGAACAGTGACCACAATACCACACAACCCTGCCACAGCAACCTCTGCAAGACATGCCAGATCATAGACATGGGCGACATCATCAAACGTGAGGATACCATTCACCAGGTACATGGTACATACTCTTGCAACTCGGCCAACGTTGTCTACCTAATACGTTGCAAGAAAGGATGTCCCGAAGCATGGTACATTGGAGAGACCATGCAGACACTACGACAGCGGATGAATGAGCATCGCTCAACAATCACCAGGCAAAACAGTTCCCTTCCTGTGGGCGAACACTTCAGCAGTCATGGGCATTCGGCCTCCGACCTGCGGGTAAATGTTCTTAAAGGGGGCCTTCGTGACACACGACAGCGCAGAGTTGCTGAGCAGAGACTGATAGCCAAGTTCCGCACACATGAGGACGGTCTAATAGGGATCTTGGCTTCACGACACACTATCTGTAACCCCCGTAACTTGCCTGGGTTAGCAAAAAACCTCACTTACTGTGCTGTCTGGAGAAAATACACAATTCTCTACCAATGCTCAGGATCCCCTTCACACACATTGTTAGCCACTTTAACACTTGAATAGCAGGTTAGATGTAAGGATTCGCATTCTAATCAGCGATCTGTAACTGTCTGTGTGGATATGAGTGCTATTGCAGACCAGAACACTGCATTTGCCTGACGAAGGCTATAAAGTCGAAAGCTCGTGAATTTACTATCAAATAAATTGGTTGGATTTAAAATTGGTGTTGTAAAACTTTACTGAGTTTACCCCAGTCCAACGCCGGCATCTCTACACCAGAGACAACAACCCAAGCCTATCTTTACAACTTAACTGTTCCATCCCAGGCAACATCCTGATGATTCTCCCCTCCAGTGCGATCACATCCTTAAATTGAGACTGCCTTTGCAACATTCTCAGGCTGTGCTGCACATTCTCTCACTCAGACTGAGAGTATCCAGGGAAAATCACCCAATTTCTGTTTCAACGTTTCAAGCCCTAACCTTTCGTTGTGTGCAAAACCATTTCCTCATGTTGCTTTCTCCTTTTTCATTAAATCTGTGCCCCCTCATACACAAGTCCTTTCACAAGTGAGAACAATTTCTCCCTATCTACTCTGTCCAGACCTCTCATGAATTTGAACAGCTCTCTCAAATCTCCTCTCAGCCTCCTATCTATTCTCTAAGGAAAACAGTGCTAACCTCTTCATAACAGAAGTTCCTCATTCCTGGAATCTTTCCCATGAACTTTTTCTGCACCCTCTTTAATGCCTTCACGTCTTTCCTATAGTGAGGCGCCTAGTCCTGGAAACAATACTCCAGTTCAGGCTGAACTAGTGTCTTATACAAGTTCAATGTAGCCTCCTTGCTTGTGTAACCTGTGCCCAGTCAATAATGCTTACAGCATATCTTCCCATGGCAGGAATTGTCATAAGCAGGATGGGCTGGTCAAGGATTTTCCAGTCCCATTGTGTGTAGAAATGGAAAATTCTGGTCTCGGATACTGTAAGCTTTATTAACCACACTGTCTATCTGTCCTGCCATCTTCAGTGACTTATACACATATATACCAGGTCCCTCTGCTCCTGCATCCCCTTTAGAATTGTACCTCTGTCAATGGGCTTTCCCTATTGTTTGTATCCTTCACCACCGGCCATCCATGGTGGAGGAGTTACATTGGCATGACTAGAAGACCCCACCGATAGCCAAAAAAATCCTGCCTAGGAATTCAAGTGTGTAAATAGATGATGATATTGATGTACTTGTTTTTATCCTACAGGTGCTTTGGTCCACCTTGTTGTCTAACAAGGGGCATACACGTGATGGGTCGTGAGAGGACTGCTCTTGGATCTTTTTCGAGAGTATCCTAGTGCTTCACGTAGTTAGTGTACGCTTGACCTGGACCATTTGATGGCAACACGACAGCTCAGTGACTATCGCTGTGCTGTGCAGATACATGTTTGGGCCTGTGTCTGTGGGAGTTTGCGCATTCTCCCCGTGCTTGCGTGGGTTTTTCTCCGGGTGCTCCGGTTTCCTCCCACATCCCAAAGATGTGCTCTTAGGCTAATTGGCAAAATAAATTCTCCCTAAATTGTCTCAAATTTGGTTTTTAATCCATAGATCTATAAACATGGACAGGGATCGTGGGTAGAGGTGGGAGCACTGGGGTGGCGGCACGGGCTCGTTGGGCCGAAGGGCCTGTTTCCCGTGCTGTTTTGTTCTTTGTTCTTAATAATATGGAACAAAATTAATTGTAATATGCAAAACTATCCATTCATTACGGAAAGCCCGAATATATTTCTTGAGGGAAAATTGTCCAGATATGGATAGCTTTCCATATTACAATTAATTTTGTTCGATATTATTGTGTCTAGAAATTTCCCAGCAAGTGAATCCCTAGGCTTATTTCACACACTTTGTTTAAACAAGGATGCAGTGTTTGCATTCTGCAGCCTTCTGGGACCACCCAGTATCTTAGTGAGATAGAAAAATTATGGCTAGTGCCTGGGTAATTTCTACTCAGTATCCTTGGATACATCTCATCTGGTCCTGGAATCTTGTCAACGTTAAGTGCAGTCAGCCTGTCCAATACTGTTCCCCTATCAACCAACCTTTCCAGTGTCTGAATCACTGTCTATTTCACCATGGCCTTACAGCATATTCTTTCTTGGTAAACACAGATGCAAATATCACTTAATATCTGAGCTATCTCCTCTGCCTCCATGAATAAAACCCTTTTTAATCACAGAATCCCTACAATGCAGAAAGGGGTCATTTGGCCTATTGAATCTACACCAACCACAATCCCACCCAGCCCCTATCCCTGTAGCCCGACATATTTACCTTGCTAGTCCCCCTGACTCTAAGGGGCAATTTAGCATGCCCAATCCACTTCACATCTTTGGAGTGTGGAAATCAGAGCACCCGGAACAAACCCATGAAGACACGGAGAGAATGTGCAAGTTTCCATACAAGCTGGGAATCTAACCCAGGTCCCTGGAATGTGAGGCAGCAGTGCTAACCTCTGTGCCACCATACTTCTTGTTCCTTTTTGGTTCCTAATCAGCACCATTTTTCCTTTTGCCACCCTTTTAATATTTATATGCCTTTATAAGTCTTTGGAGGTCCCTTTTGTGTTAGCTGCCAATCTCTTCTCATACTCGCTCTTTGCTTTTCTCATTTACTTTCTCACCTCCTTTCTGAACTTCAATATTCAGCTTGGCTCTCAACTGACATCTATCAGAAACAAATTTTTTTTTTCTACATTTAATTTCTTTCTTTTGTCATCCTGAAGTTCCGGATTTGTTTGCCTGCCCTTTCCCCTTTCAGGGAATGTATACCTCGATGCTCTTCTTTGAATGTAGCCTATTGTTTCACTGTGGTTTTCCCTGTTGATTGTTGATTCCAATTTATTTATCTCACATATGGGGCTGGATTCTCCGACCTTGCCCCCGGCTGGCATTCTCCAGTCCCACTGCAGTGAATGGAAATTTGGCTGAGTACCAAATCCTTCATTCTTGCTGGCAGTGGTGGTGTGAGTGGCTAGAGAATGTCATCCTTGATAACTGAGGTTGGTTTTCCCCAATTACTTTGGATTGTTCTTTGTGCTATCCCATAATCAGCCTTAATCTTACACCCACTTTCCCTTAAATGCTCTCCAGTTGACATTTGGATGTGAAATTCTAGAATGGCAGGGGGGCTCAATTCTTAATTGACACAAGGATATCCCCCCCCAAACCCCTTGTGTACCCCCCACCCACTGCAAGGCCCTACCCATCATAAAATTGCTTCCAGATTGGGGCAGATATGTTTCCAGAGGGAATCTCATCCATGCAATTCATCCATCACTCTCACCTCAAAACTCACTACGGAGGAATGTAAACTTCATGCCTTGATCTATTTGGCCCACATTTTTCCCAAAATTGCCATCCAGTACTGTTTCCTTTCTTGTCAGGCTGGAAACATACTGCCGTGGAAAAGTTTCCTGAATATACTCTAGGAGCTCTTGCCCCTTGTCTGTTCTTTACACTACTGCTATCCTTGTCTGTATTTGAATAACTAAAGCCCCCCTAATAAATACTCCATATTTTTTGTACCTCCTTGTAATTTCCTTACAAATTTATCCCTCTCCAATCTTCCTATTAGTTGCTGGTCTGTAGATGATATCGAGCAGTGTAACCGTAGTTTTCTCATTCCTTAGCTTTAGCCCAAATAGATTTGTTCTTGACCCCTCTAGAACTTCCTATTTTTTCTCCAGCACTGCAAAGCTGTCCTTGCCCCTGGTTACACAAGCCATTTTGTTAGGTTCAAGTTGTAAAACAACTTGAATCATCAAAAATGCTGATTCTATGGATTTCGATTGTGTCTACGTAAACCCCTTTCTCAGAATAAATTCAATTTGTCATCTTACCCTGAGCTATGCAGTTTGTCACTGTTTGGGTGTTCCGACTATCGAAGGGCTCAGAAATATATGGCGATCACTTTGTTCCGCTTCTGTTGTAAATCTAGAAGCATGAGAGTGAATCTTAAAATGAGTTTGTTTCAGAAACTTCATGCATAAATTTGAATTTGAGTCCATTGCAGATACGGAAGCAATGCTTCGCAGTGAGTCTTAATAGAATGTCCAATTTCTAACCGTGCATTGCATATTACATGCAGTTTTCAGATCCTACATTGCAAAATCAATAATTCATTCTCTTTCTGATTTCAAAATGGCAAAAATGATTATGGTTATATTTTAAATGTATTTGTGTTGTATTGCGAGTGAATATAACTTGGATTTGGCAAACCACCAATGAAATAATAATCATTGATAAACAGGTTCAAACTAAATGTACTGCAGTATAGAGTTCAGATTAATAAATCAGTGCATGTGCTCTGTAAATCCATTTAACTCAACGGCAAAACAGCTGAGCATTTCAAGACTAATATTGAAAGCTTAACTAAATCAGAGGCACCTTTTGAATGCTGTGTTCATTTATTTTGTTTACACTGACTGCTTTGTTGAAAAGCCTTTATTAAGAAAGTATTTATGTACGACCTGATCATGAACTCAGTGTGGCCCCGCAGTCAATGAGTTACATTTGAAGTGTGGTGATTATTGCCTTATAGGCAAACTGAGCAGACATTCTGAACACAGCCGATTCTCACAATAACAGCTGATGCTCATGGGTTGTTTTTCAACTGCGTTAAGAAAGTCGAGCAGGTTTCCCTCAATAGCACCATCAGAAAGGAACAAAGGGACAGAACTAGGCCAATTAACCCCCTTCAAATCTCCTCCATCAATCAACTAAATCATGATTGATCAATTCCATCTATTCACCTCAAATATGCAGTGTTCAATTGTTTAATGGTTTGGTGATTGTAGAATCATAGAATCCCCACAATACTGAAGGAGGCCATTTGACCCATCAAGCCTATACCGGCAACAATCCCACCCAGTCTTTAACTATCAATATATTTACTCTGCCAATTTACCCTGACACTAAGGGGCAATTCAGGGGAGGTGATGGCCTAGTGGAATTAGACTATTAATCCAGAAACTCAGTCAATGTTCTGGGGACTTGGGTTTGAGTCCCACCACAGCATGAATTTGAATTCAACAAACAACATCTGGAATTAAGAATTTACTGATGCTCTGTGAAGCCATTGTCGGAAAAACCTATCTGGTCACTGGGAAGGAAATCTGCCATCCTTACTCGGTCTAGCCTATGCGTCACTCCAGAACCACAGCAATGTGGTTGACTCTCAACTGCCTTTGGGCAACTAGGGATGGACAATAAATGTTGGTCTAGCCAGTGACATCCATATCCCACAAATGAATAAAAAAACCCCAGAATGGACAATCAACCTAACCTGTACATCTTCAGAGTGCAGGGGAAAACCCGAGCAGGTGGATGAAACTGACGCAGGCACAGAGAGAACGTGCAAATTTCACACAGACAGTCACCTGAAGCTGGAATCAAGCCTGGGTCGCTGGTGCTGTGAGGCTGCAGTGCAGTGTGTCTGAAGGTTGATTGAGGCACACGTACTGTGTAAAAGCATTATACTTGACTAGATTACTGGGCTGTATATAAATGTAAAATAATGATTTAAATGTGCCTGACTTAGTGAGGTTTCTAATTTTGTGGAGAAATGGTGGAAGTTTAAAAGAAAGTATGACCACAAATGACCAAATCATATCACTATATTCAACCATCCGTGCCTGCTGACTGCTCAGTGTATTTGACAAGCTGAGACTGGGTGTGGTCACTTAGATAATGAAAGTAAGCTGAGACATATAACACGAGGGAGCGGACATTTCAAAGCATTGAGTAAAATTGTTACGCACATGACACTGCTGTGTCAGATTTGCACATCTCTAAGGCAACACGTGTGGGAGATTATGCGGGGCCTATAAGAGCACTTACAGCAACACGAAAGGTGACTTCACGAGGTGGAAGCTGAAATTTGGAGGGCTTGAGTTTAAGGATGAAGTTAGCAGCGTGTTTGTGATGGGCCACGCATTATGGTGTTTCCTGTCTGGGCTCCCATTGCATACCTTTACTGTTCGAAAATCTTTGCCTTAAAAACATTTAGTGAATTAGCCTCAATTGCTTCACTGGTCGGGGAAGTCCACAGATTCACAGCCCTTTGGTTAAAGAAGTTCTTCCTCAAATCGATCCTAAATCTGCTCCCCCTTATTTTGAGGCTATGTCTGCTATTTCTAGTTTCACCTGCCAATGGAAATAACCTCCCTCCTTCTATCTTATCCATTCCTTCATAATTTTATATGTTTCAATAAGATATCTCTGTTGAAGGACAGAGGGATCTTGGTGTATATGTGCATAGATCCCTGAAAGTTGGCAATCAAGTCGATAAGGTTGTTAAGGAAGCATACGGAGTCTTGGCTCTTATTGGTAGGGGGATTGAATTTTGGAGCCGCAACGTCATGTTGCAACTGTACAAAACTCTGGTGCGGCCGCACTTGGAGTATTGTGTACAGTTCTGGTCCCCACATTATAAGAAAGATGTGCAGGCATTGGAGAGGGTGCAGAGAGGTTTACCAGGATGTTGCCTGGTATGGAGGGAAGGTCTTATGAGGAAAGGCTGAGGGATTTGAAGTTATTTTCATTAGAGAGAAGGCGGCTAAGAGGTGACCTTATTGAGGCATATAAGATGATCAGAGGATTAGACAGGGTGGACAGTGATAGCCTTTTTCCTCGGATGGAGAAGGCTAGCACGAGGGGATGTAGCTTTAAATTAAGGGGTGATAGTTATAGGACGGATGTCAGAGGTAGGTTCTTTACCCAGAGGGTGGTAAGGGTATGGAATTCCCTGCCTGCTGCAGTTGTAGATGCGCCAAGTTTGGGGGCATTTAAGTGGTCAGTGGATAGGTTTATGGATGAAAATGGAATGGCTTAGGTTAGAGGGTCATTGCTTTTTCTCAATTGGTCGGCGCAACATCGAGGGCCGAAGGGCCTGTTCTGCGCTGTAATGTTCTATGTTCTATCTCCTGAATTCCAATGAGTATAGCCCCAGTCTACCCAGTCTCTTCTTTCCACTGTGAAGACTGACTCAAAATACCTGTTTAATGCCTCAGCCATTTGTTCATTTCTGTATTAAATCCTCCTTGTTATCCTCTAAAGGACCAATTTTACCTTAGCCACTTTTTCTTGTTTCATATATTTGTGGAAACTTTTGCTTTTTTTTGTATTTTGAGCTAGTTTGCTCTCATAATCTATCTTACTCTCCTTTATAGCATTTTTCATAGCTTTGTGTTGACCTTTAAAAGTGTCTCAATCCTCTAGTTTCCCACTAATCTTTGCCATTTTGAATGCCTTTCTTTTCAGTTTGATACTTTAGCAGTCTCAGAGTCTGCTGAGTGATCCAAAGTTACCACTACCTTATCAGTATGAACGATGATTCATCCAGAGATAGTTCTGGCAGACACAGTACTGGTACATTGATACATGTACTATCAACTCCAGTTTTCTGGATATATATGGCTTGAATTTAGGATGCTTTTTCACTATCCTCTCTTTTAGCTTTCTCTAAAAGAACATGGAGTTGTAGGACATGGGGTTGAATGCAAATAATAACAGAGCTTTATTGAATGGTTGTTAACTCTATAAAGGCTTCACCTTGAGTGAGGCAAGGCCTACGAAGCAGCAATGGCACATGTGACTAGGCTGTTAGAGGTTTACAGCATGGAAACAGGCCCTTGGACCCAACTTATCCAAAATGATTCTTAAAGTGACCATGCACCAACACGTTTAC
The DNA here is from genome assembly GCA_024679065.1 of Sphyrna mokarran. Classification (NCBI taxonomy): domain Eukaryota; kingdom Metazoa; phylum Chordata; class Chondrichthyes; order Carcharhiniformes; family Carcharhinidae; genus Sphyrna; species Sphyrna mokarran. Next base: position 31,189,845 of record JAGIQG010000030.1, read on the forward strand.
TCTGCTAATCCCTCTGGTTTTAAGGATGTGTCATATATATAAAACACATCCTAGCTTCAAGATTAAGTCAATAGTGTATGAGAATCACCATGCACCTTGCTACATTTGTAAAGATGTCAGTTTTGTAGAGTGGTGTCTGATGTCAGCAATTTTTCCAGTTGAACTCTAGGGGAGGGGACAAAAGAATGACAGCTTGCATGGACACAGTAAGAGGTCTCACAACATTAGGTTAAAGTCTAGCAGGTTTATTTGGAATCACAAGCTTTCAGAGTGCTTCCATTACATATCTGATGAAGGAGCAGCGATCCGAAAGCCCATGATTCCAAATAAACCTGTTGGATTTTAACTGGCGTTGGGAAACTTCTTACTGTGCCCAATTTGTGTAAAGCTTTAGAATTGGCAGCCCTCATTGGAGGGCAAGCATCTCCACAACTTACATGGAGGCATGGGGCTGGCAGGGTGAGTTAGGCCTGCCGTGGGCTCAGTGGCACGGGACAGTGAAAAAGGAATCTGAGTCGGAAGCATGGGAAGTGTGGGAGAAGGAAGAGCCTGGTTTCTTGGATGTGATGGGTGAGAATGGTAGATCCTCAGACCAGGTAAGAAAATGAGGGTCTTAAAGGTGTTGCCAGTCTTGCCCACATGAGTGTGCATCTCATGGTGTTGGCTGTCCGGGTCCTTACAGGATTTTGGGCTCACCCATGGTATTTCAATTAACCCCACTGAGTGATCTCAGACAATGAACTTTACAATGCATGGAAGGGAGGGACATCTGAGCCTGCAAGTTAAGACTCATTCCAAACAGTGGTGAATACAACATTAGACACTAACATGGACACTCAAATAAAGAGTGAACAAAAAAACTTAACATTGTTTCTTCCACAATAAAGAAATGTCCTCAATTCCCCTATACCGACTGTGAGAAATACCAGCACACCGATCTCTCTGACTAAGCTAGCCTCAACAAATAACAAAAATGCACATATAACGAGAATGATACCAGTGAATTATTTGCGAGTGAAATTTAAATATGCTCTCAATAAGTCTTCAGCTAATGCCAAAGGCTTTTTACAGAAAAGTTGTGGCCACGATGTTTATGTGGGAGTTACTAGGGCAGCACTGTGATACAGTGGTTAGCACTGCTACCTCACAGTGTCAGGGTCCTGGATTCAATCCTGGCTCTGAGTCATTGTCTGTGTGGAGTTCCACATTCTCCCCATGTCTGCATGGGTTTCCTCCAGGTGCTTCAGTTTCCTTTCACACTCCGAAGATAGAGTCACAAAGGTTTATAGCATGGAAACAGGCTCTTTGGCCCAACTTGTCCATGCTGCTCTTATTTTTATTTAAATCCCTCAGCAAATCCCAATTGCTTGCATTTGGCCCCATCTCTATCTATTTTACCCATGTAACTATCTAAATGGTTTTTAAAAAATAAAATTGTACTTGCCTCTACTACTATCACTAGCAACTTGTTCCAGACACTCACCACCCTCTGTTTGAAAAAATTGCCCCTCCGGACACTTTTGTTCCTCTCCACTCTCACCTTAAACCTATGCCTCTAGTTTTAGACTTCCCTACCTTTGGGAAAAGATATTGACTATCTACTTTGTCTACGTCCCTCATTATTTTGTAGGTCTCTATAAGGTCACTCCTTAGCCTCCTGTGCGGGTTAGGTTGACTGGCCATGCTAAATTGACCTTAAGGCCAGAGGGATTAGCAGGGTAAATGTGTGGGGTTGTGGAGGTGGGTCTGGGTGTATTGTTATCTGGTGCAAGCTCAATGGGCTGAATGGCCTCCTTCTGTACTGAAGGCATTCTGTGGTTCTATAACCCAACCCATAGCTGCTGTATTGTCAGCTGACAAGTCAGTTTGACCAATGAGAAGCTTCGCCCGCCATCTCCCTGGCACACCCCCACCTCTTTAAACTCCATTTACATTTGAGAGGGAACCCCCCCAGAAAATATGAGAGTGATCATAGTGCCCACTTCTACTTCTGCCACTGGAACCGATGTGACATGTTTAGCATTTCACCGTAGAGTGTAAGAGGGAGCATTAAGGATACTGTTGCTCCTGAGTTGCCAGCACGGAATGAATGATTCCTAACTGCTCTGCTAGATTATTCCTTGAATTCTTTCTGACCTGAATAAAAGCTGCTCTAATATATTACTGCTTACAAATGAGAGTCATGTCTCTTGGAGCTTGGGCTAATCTATCACCTCCAGCAGGCTTCAAATTACACAGCTACCATAAGAGGTAGGAGCAGAAGTAGGTCATTTGGTCCATTCACTCTGCTCTGCCATTCAGTGAGGTCGTGATTGATCTGAAATGATAATCCTCAATCCCACTTTCCTGCCTTTTCCCCATTACCCTGGATTCCCTTACCGATTAAAAACCTGTCCATCTTAGTCTTGAACGTACATAATAACCCAGTCTCTACAAACCTATGTAGTAAAAAAACCCACTTTTCAGAATCCACAGGGATTCACAACCCTCTAGGAGAAAAAAATCCTCCTCATCTCTATCATAAATGGGTAACCTCATACTCTGAAATTCTGGTCTCTGGTCCAAGATCCTACTGCTTCACGTTGTTAGTGTACGCTTGACCTGGACCATCTGATGGGCAACGCGACAGCTCAGTGACTATCGCTGTGCTGTGCAGGTACATGGATTTGGGCCTGTGTCTGTGGGAGTTTGCGCATTCTCCCCGTGCTTGCATGGGTTTTCTCCGGGAGTTCCGGTTTCCTCCCACATCCCAAAGATGTGCTCTTAGGCTAATTGGCAAAACAAATTCTCCCTAAATTGTCTCAAATTTAGTTTTTAATCCATAGATCTATAAACATGGACAGGGATCACGGGTAGAAGTGGGAACATCGAGGTGGCGGCGTGGGCTTGTTGGGCCGAAGGGCCTGTTTCCTGTGCTGTTTTGTTCTTTGTTCTTTGTTCTATTCTCCCACAATGAGAAACACCCTCTCAACATCTACTCTGTTAAGCCCCATGAGAATCCTATATGCTTCATTCTTCTAAACTCCAATGAGTACAGGCCCAACCTACTTAACCTCTCATAAGAAAATCCCTCCGTATACAAGATAACCTGGTGAACCTTCTCCAGACTGCATCTTTTCTTAGATAAGGGGAACAAAACTGGTATTCCAGGTGTGGCCTAGCGTGTGCCTTGCATAGTTTTAGCAAGACCCCCACTACCAGCCTCTTCATGGGAAAAAGTAGGCCTATGGGCCTGAAAATTGTCAAAGGGGACAACAAGAAACAATAACTGGAAACCATTTTCTGTCTTTGGAATCTCCCACTTCTCTAATTTAACCTCTAACTTACCAGGACCCCTGGACAAGGGATCATGCCGCTTTTTAGACCCACCTCTGATTGGGCATCCAATGAGTGGAAAAAGAGGAAATTGAGATATGGAGTTCAGGAAGACCCCTATCTCATTTCAATATGGATACTGGCACCTGCATATGTTGCAGGCTCTTCTCTGCTCATACTCCCGTGGCATCCCTATTCCCCTTCATCGCACTTGGGAAATAAATACCTCTCAGTAGTAATACAGAGGAGCATTTACCCTCAATGTCTCATTCATAACTGTGGCTTGATTAATATGGAGAAATTCTTTCATGTTAGGTGGGCAACCTAGGCTAATGAATGGCCACCTGAGTGGCCCTGCTTCATCTCACCGGGCCACAAGATTGCAACCAGGCTATTCATTAAGCATGACCCCATGAATAAGATTAAATACATTTATTACACACTGCATATTTCATAACGAATTATAGGAGATATTTAATCATTCATATATTAATAGAACTATTATTCTATTAATATATACACAGAAGAACAGAGAGAGGAAATGTTTGAACTCGTGGCTGCGGGGATGGTGCAGGAGGGAGGGGTTCAGGTTCCTGAACAATTGGGACTCATTCTGGGATAGGTGGGACCTCTACAAGAGAGATGGTCTACACCTGAACCAGAACGGAACCAATATCTTGAGGGGAAAATTTGCAAAGGCTATGCAGGGGGGTTTAAACTGATTCAGATTGGGGGTGGGATCCTGAGTAGTTTAGATGTTAAGAGGGACGAGAATAGGGGGGGTCATAGATGAGAACTGTAAAGCACAGCAGCGTACGGGTGGAGTAGGGCATGGTTTGAAATGCGTATACTTTAATGCAAGAAGTATTCGCAATAAGGTGGAGGAACTTGCAGCTTGGACCAGTACCTGGAACTTCGATGTTGTGGCCATTTCAGAGACATGGAAAGAGCAGGGACAGGAATGGTTGTTGCAGGTTCCGGGGTTCAAATGCTTCAGTCGGAGTAGAGAAGGAGGTAGAAGGGGGGGAGGAGTGGCATTATTAGTCAAAGACTGTATCACAGTGACAGAAAGGAAGTTTGATGAGGACTTGTCTGTTGAGGTAGTATGGGCTGAGATTAGAAACAGGAGAGGAGAGGTCACCCTGTTGGGAGTCTTTTATAGACCTCCTAAAAGTTCTAGAGAGGTAGAGGAAAGGATTGCAAAGTCGATCCTGGACAGGAGTGAAAGTAATAGGGTAATTGTTATGGGGGACTTTAACTTTACTAATATTGATTGGAATAGCTATAGCTCTAGCTCGTTAGAGGAGTCAGTTTTTGTACAAAGTGTGCAGGAAGGTTTTTTGACTCAGTATGTAGATAGGCCAACTAGAGGTGAGGCTACATTGGATTTGGTGCTGGGCAATGAGCCAGACCAGGTGTTAGGCTTGGAAGTTGGTGAACATTTTGGTGATAGTGACCACAATTCGGTTACGTTCACCTTAGTGATGGATAGGGATAGGCATGAAGCTGGGGCAGTAGTTATAGCTGGGGGAAGGGTAATTATGAGGCCATAAGGAGAGAATTAGGGTGCATAGGTTGGACTAGGAAACTACAGGGACTGGGAACATCTGAAATGTGGAGCTTATTCAAGGAGCAGCTACTACGAGTCCTTCATAAGTATGTCCCTGTCACGCAAGGAGGAAATGGTCGAGTAAGGGAACCATGGTGTACTAAAAAAGTTAACTCGCTGGTTAAAAGGAAAAAGGAGGCTTATGTCAGGATGAGGTTTGAAGGCTCAGTTAGTGCAATGGATAGCTATAGATTAGCCAGGAGGGAGCTAAAGAGTGAATTGAGGAGAGCTAAAGGAGGACACGAGAAGACTTTGGCTGATAGGATCAAGGAGAATCCTAAAGCTTTCTTTAGATATGTTAAGAATAGAAGATTGGTTAGGGCAAGATTAGGGCCAGTCAAGGACAGCAGTGGGAAGTTGTGCGTGGAGCCTGAAGAGATTGGAGAGGCACTGAAAAATATTTCTCTTCGGTATTCACGCAGGGAGATGTAAATGTAGTTGTGGAGAACACTGGAATACAGGGTTGCAAACTGGAAAGTATTGAAGTAGATAAGGAGGATGTGCTAGATATTCTTGAGGGTTTGAAGTTAGATAAGTCCCCTGGGCCGGACGGGATTTACCCTAGGATTCTCTGGGAGGCGAGAGAGGCGATTGCAGAGCCTCTGGCTCTGATCTTCAGGTCGTCATTGGTTACGGGTGTGGTTCCGGAGGACTGGAGGATAGCGAATGTGGTCCCATTGTTCAAGAAGGGGAAGAGAGACCTTCCAGGGAATTATAGGCCAGTGAGTCTTACTTCTGTTGTGAGCAAAGTATTGGAGAGAATTATTAGGGATAGGATTTATAGTTATTTAGAGAGAAATGAATTGATTGGGGATAGTCAGCATGGTTTTGTGAAGGGTAGGTCGTGCCTTACTAACCTTATTGAGTTTTTTGAAAAAGTGACCAAAGAGGTGGATGGGGGTAAGGCAGTTGATGTGGTATATATGGACTTTAGTAAGGCGTTTGATAAGGTGGCCCATGGAAGGCTTCTGCAGAAAATGCAGATGTATGGGATAGAGGGTGATTTAGCTAATTGGATTAGGAATTGGCTAGCAGATAGAAGACAGAGGGTGGTGGTTGATGGGAGATATTCATCGTGGAGTTCGGTGACAAGTGGTGTACCTCAGGGGTCTGTTTTGGGGCCCCTGCTGTTTGTAATTTTTATAAATGATCTGGATGAGGGTATTGAAGGATGGATTAGTAAATTTGCAGATGACACTAAAGTCGGTGGAGTGGTAGATAGTGAAGAGGGGTGTTATTAGTTTGCAGAGAGACTTGGACAAGTTGCAGAGCTGGGCCGAGAGGTGGCAAATGGAGTTTAATGTGGAAAAGTGTGAGGTAATGCACTATGGCAGGAATAATAAATGTGTAGAGTATAGGTCTAATGGTAGGATTCTTAATAGTGTTGATGAACAGAGGGATCTTGGTGTGTATGTGCATAGATCCCTGAAAGTAGGCAGTCAAGTTGATAAGGTTGTTAAGAAGGCATATGGAGTCTTAGCTTTTATTGGTAGGGTGATTGAATTTCGGAGCCGCAACGTCATGTTGCAACTGTACAAAACTCTAGTGCGGCCGCACTTGGAGTATTGTGTGCAGTTCTGGTCCCCACATTATAAGAAAGATGTGGAGGTATTGGAGAGGGTACAGAGGAGGTTTACCAGGATGTTGCCAGGTATGGAGGGCAGGTCTTAAGAGCAGAGGCTGAGGGATTTGAGGTTGTTTTTGTTAGAAAGAAGGCGGCTAAGAGGGGACCTTATTGAAACATATAAGATGATTAGAGGTTTAGATAGAGTGGACAGTGATTGCCTTTTTCCTAGGATGGAGAAAGCTAGCACGAGGGGACATAGCTTTAAATTAAGGGGTGGTAGTAATAGGATGGATATCAGAGGTAGGTTCTTTACCCAGAGGGTGGTTAGGGCGTGGAATGCCCTGCCTGCAGCAGTTGTGGACTCGCCTATTTTGGGAGCATTCAAATGGTTGGTGGACAGGCATATGGATGATATTGGAATAGTTTAGGTTAGAGGGTCCACTGGCCGGCGCAACATCGAGGGCCGAAGGGCCTGTACTGCGCTGTAATGTTCTATGTTCTTTGTTTTAGGGTATGGAATGCCCTGCCTGCGGCAGTTGTAGATGCGCCAAGTTTGGTGGCGTTTAAGAGGTTAGTAGATAAGTTTATGGATGAAAAGGGAATGGTTTAGGTTAGAGGGTCATTGCTTTTTCCTAATTGGTCTGCGCAACATCGAAGGCCGAAGGGCCTGTTCTGCGCTGTAATGTTCTATGTTCTATGTTCTATGTCTATTATCAACTTCAAACATGAAAAGAATACACTTTGGACACAGGGAGCGGATGGTTCTCACAGTCAATGTGAGTAGTCAGCATACACCTCACTTCTCTTATCCTTAATTTACCTGTGTATCACTTCAGACATGCATGTAGGGAAAAAAAAACTACATCACAGGTGCACTCATAGTGCTGTTAGGGAGGGGGTTCAAGGGCTTTAACGCAGCAAATAGGTGATATGGTTCCCAGCAGTGGTGTTGTTATATATCTGCTGCCTTGTCTAATTGGTAGAGCCCATGAGTTTGGAAGGTGCCAGCGAAGGAGCAGATTGTTGCAGTGCATCTTGCAGGTGGTACACACTGCTGCCTCTGTGTGTCATTGATGGATGGACAAATGTTTAAAATAGTGAATAGGGTGCCAATTGCTTTGTTCTGTATTGTATCAAGACCCTAGAAAATTATTGAAGGTGCTCAGAGCTAAACAGATGTATTTCATCACACTCCTGACTTGTGTCCTGCAGATGGTGGACGGGCCTTAGGCAATGAGAGGGTGAGTTATCCATTCCCTAATGCGTAACTCACCCCCTCGTTGAAGGTGAGTTACTTTAGCCTCTGACCTATTCTCGTAGACACAGTATTTATATGATTAGTCCAGTTCAGTTTCTGGGCGATGGTACTCGCTAGGATTCTGAGAGGCTTCCTGAATTAACATTGATAAACTGTCACCCTTAGTCTGTCAGCCGATGTGTAGGCTTATTTTATTGAGGGCACATCATTCTACAACTGAGATACAGTCAGTTTTATAAAGTAAATAAAGGAAGCAAAGGTACAAATGTCTTTCTCCTAGCAAGGAAATTGTAAAGGCAGTAAATATATGTTTAGTTATAAATGGAGATCTGGAGAACAGCATCAAGACACAAGGTAAAAGGCAGCATGGTGGCACAATGGTTAGCACTGCTGCCTTACAGTGGCAGGAACCCAGGTTCAATTCTGGCCTTAGGTCACTGTTTGTGTGGAGTCTACACATTCTTCCTATGTATGCCTGTGTTTCCTCTGGGTGCTCCGGTTTCCCCTCTCAGTCCAAAAGACGTGCTGGCTATGTGTATTGGTCACAGTAAAACTCCCTTATTGTCCCAAACTGTGTACGTCAGATGAATTAGCATTGAGAAATGTATAGGTTTCATGGCATGGGAGAGGGCTTGGGTAAGATGCTCTATCAGAGACTTGATGCAGACATGAGGGGCCAAATGGCCTCTTCTGCACTGTAGGGATTCTATGAAAGTGCTGTTGGGTTTTCAAATTGAGTTTATTTATATGGAAAGGACATCAATGATGCTTCATTCCCACCAAGCATCAGCGTTACAGAAAGTCACACAAACATGTAGGGTTTGTTTACTGCTGGAATGTGACATGGGGCTTTGCTTACTGTTTGACATGCTGTTTGAAATTAGATTATTCCAGCAACAAGGTGCAAAATACTTCCACTTTAGAGGCTATCTAAACAGCTGGATGTGTCCTGTTACCCACTTGGCTGTGCTAAACGGTAAGTGACCATGTTCCATGACTTGTTCCTCTCTCCCCATGCTCTCTATCACTAGCCTTCTACTCTAAGCTGTTGTAACAAGTCACAGGTGCCCAGAAACTGTGATTTCCTGCATTCTCCACTTCCCAGTAAGAGCCACCATTGTTGTCTTGCTCAATGCAGAGCAGCTCCCCCCAAAAACCACCCTTTCCAATGAATGGGACAACTTCAACACATTCCTGAATTGTCAGCTTAAAGTGGTACCTCCAGAGCAAGCAAAAACTTCTAGGATGTCTCCTGCCTGAACACAATTCTTTCTATTTGTGCAAATGAAAATTTGCTCCTTGAGGGAATTGCGAGGTAGCAGCACACCCCTCATGAGACCTCAGGAGCTGCTTCATTTTATTGATAAAACAGCATTTCTACATTAAAAGAGTTGAAGTTTTCCCTCTCTGATCATCTGCATTATGGGGTGGAACTATTTTTAATTCATTGTCTGTAAATTGCAAAGTACAGTTATCTGTAACTATACCAGATTCTGAATAAGATTGTTATCAATATGCAAAAATAACCACGTTCATAAAGAAGGCAATGTGAGGCCAGTTTTACTGATTTTGATTTGATTTATTACTGTCATTTGGATTGGGATACAATGAAAAGTATTGTTTCTTGCGCACTATACAGATGAAGCATACCATTCATAGAGAAGGAAACAACTGAGTGCAGAATGTAGTGTTACAGTCATAGCTAGGGTGTAGAGAAAGATCAACTTGACACAAGAATCCACTTTGTCCAATAATAGATTGAATTTTGGGAGATCTGCTCACAGCCTGATATTTTTACCAGGACTGTTTTCTGTAGAATTAGCTGGATGGAGATGGTAGCATACCCAGTGGGTAGGATGCAGGATAGACCACTGCACATTTATGCTGATCTTATTGTCATAGAGGTCTATACCTCAGAAAAAGGCCCTTTGGCCCATCAGCTCAGCATTGGTCAAAGATAAACTACTCAACTATCCTAATCTTCTGTCCTAATTTTCTAACACTTGCTCCATAGCCTTGTACGCTATGACATTCCAAATCTACATCTAAATACTTCCTAAATGTTATGAAAGTCTTTGCCTCCATCACAATTTCAGGCTGTGAGTTCCAGACTCCCACCATCACTGGGCGATTAAAGTTTTCCTCATGTCCCCTCCTGCTCCTTAACTTAAATCTATGTCCTCTGGTCATGGATCCCTTCACAAAGGGGAAACATTTCTCCCCGTCTACTCTTATCTATGTTTCTGATATAAAGTTTATTTATTAGTCACAAATGGGCTTACATTAACTGAAGTTACTGTGAAATATTTTGTACATGTCCTCTCTCAGTCCCCCCTGTTCCAAGGAAAACAACCCTAGTCTATCCAAAGAACAAAGGACAAAGAATCCAATCTCTCAATTTCTCCGATCTATCTGATCTCTCTTCATAACTATAACTCTCTAGCCCAGGCAACATCCTAGTACATCTTCTCTGCACCCTTTCCAGTGCTATCACATCCCTCTTATAGAATCACAGAATACCTACACTGCAGGAAGAGGCCACTTAGCCCTTCGAGTCTACACTGACCACAATCTCATCCAGGCCCTATCCCCATATCCCTACATATTCACCCGCTAATCCTTCTAAGCTACTCATCTTAGGAACTAAGGAGCAATTTTAACATGGCCAATCAACCTAACCTGCACATCTTTGGACTGTGGGAGGAAGCGGAGTACACGGAGGAAACCCACGCAGACATGGGGAGAACATGCAAACCCACACAGACAGTGACCCAAGCCAGGAATGGAATCTAAGTCCTTGAGCTCTGAAGCAGCAGTGCTAACTACTGTGCTGCCCATATAATGAGAATTCCAGAACTGCGCAAAGTACTCTCGCTGTGACCTAACCAAATTCTGGACAGTTCCAGCATAATCTTTCAGCTCTTAAATCTATGCCTCAGCTAATAAGTGCAAATATATCATATTGCCTCTTAACTACTTCATCCATCTGCCCTGCTATCTTCAGGGCTGGTGTATCTGTACACCAAGATCCCTCTGATCCTTGATACTTCCCAAAACCTGTTATTCATCATGTTCTCCCAATGTCTGCTGGGTTTTCCTTCGGGTACCCCGATTTCCTCCCAAAGTCCTAAGATGTGCAGGCTAGGTTGATTGGCCAGGCTAAGTTGCCTCTTAGTGTCAGGTAGACTAGCAATGTAAATTAATAGCATTACAGGGATAGGATGTGGGTGGAATTGTTGTCAATGCACGCTGGATGGGCCAAATGGCCTCCTTTAGCACCGTAAGGATTTTATGTACTTCCTTGCCTTGACTGTCCTGCCCAAGTCCATCATCTCACACTTTGATGGATTGAATTCCATTTGTCATTGATTAGCCCACCCGTCCACAGTTAAATGATCTTCATGTACTTTATTGAATGGTTGTGTCTGAGGGTGTCTTTATCAGGTGAAGACTGAGGTATGGGAATCAGAAACCCAAACCCATCTTTTTTGAGATGGGGATTGCAGGAGAGTCTGTCTGAGTTGAACTGAGTAGTGATCAAGTGAATGTTCAATGTGGCCAGATTCATGAATGTGCAGTGAGAATTGCTCTATCCCTGAAGGAGAAAATACTTCTGAAAGAGTCATTCAAATACAAATTGAAAGGGCCAGCGGATTTACTATTTGGAAACAAATTTAAGAATAGCATTTTTGGAACAGTTTTTGGAAGTTCAGAATTAACAGCAGCAACTTATAAAAACCTAGAGAGTTACAGCAAAGAAAGAGGCTATTCAGCCCATTAAGTTTGTACCAGTCAAAGGCAAACCCACCCTCAAAAGCACAATGTTTAGATTGTGCTTTTAATTTATATTTGTTCAGCATTGTTGAAAAAAATTATTCTGTCAAAGCTTTTTGTCTTGCATCCATCAGAGCAACTGCGTACCATAAACTAACAGTAAAAGGAACAATTTATACTGCATGAGAGGAAAGTGTTGATAGGTTGGTGAGTGGAGTCTCATTGGTCGAGCTGTTGCTATGGGGAAAGCAGCGGAGAAACAGTTAACTTCCAAGATTTATTTTCAAATTCAAATCAGGCAGATTGACCCTCAGTGGTTAATGCATTGCCATGGTGAGTGGACCAAGGAATGGCTGGCTACCAAGCTTTTATTCATTGGAAAAGGCATGAGGTGTGGACATGCTCATTTTGTCTATAAAGGATAGGGCCCCATGTGTGAATATTTGTGTGTTCTAACATGTGTAAGAGAGCCACACTGCGAATCCAGCTAATAATCTTCATTGTCAGTGTAATTCTTGGCACACTCAGGAATGCTTAGTAAGTGTTGTCCAACTGAAGAATCACATCTAAATTTGAACATAGCGTGAGTTTTGCAAGCAGGGGTTGATTGGGCGCAGTTAGAAGTTGCTTGTTATGAACAGCTATCGGGACTTGCTTTTTAATGTGATCTGCCTATTTTTGGGGCATATGACCTTTTGCCTGGCATCACACTGGCGCTAAGATTCATATGCCATGTTGTGTGATAGGCAGAACATCTTTTTGGCTTAGTGGCAGTATCTTGTTTGGGGGGAATACCACTCATGTTGCTACTTCATCATAATGCGATGGCTAACTTTGCCCCTTACTCAAATGTTTCTGATGCCTTATCTTTCCAAGTTAATCTGAGGTAGAGTGGTCACTCTTTCAGTAGACAGTGGCTATCTCAGGCCCATTCATGAGTTTGCCTGATATACAGTGTACAATGATCTGATCGGGGGGTAGCCATTATTCCACAGGGTGACTTAGATGTGCCCTATTTCAGTACCAAGCTTGCACAGTGAGCAAATGACTATTTGTGAGGTTGCTGATTAGGCCAACCTTACAATGGATGGAATTGTAGGAACTCCAATGTATATGTTGACCAGTGAAGGTTGGCTTGTGGTAGACAATAGTAGAATGTCAACTAGTTGATATGTTAACAGGTACATTGAGGACTGCTTTATTTCAAAGTTGTATTTGAGTGCAGGATGGAACCCATTAAGGTGTGTAAGAAGGGAGAGGAACAGCCAGGTGTGGGAAGGGAATTCCAGAGCTTAGAGCCTAAGCATTTGAAGGTGGGTTCTCCAACAATGGAACAATTTAAACTAGGGATGCACAAGAGGCCAGAATTCAAGCGGAGCAGGCATGTCAGTGTGTTATGTGGTAGGAAGAAATGACAAAGGTAGGGAGACAGCAAGACTGATATGAGCTCAAAGGCTACACTCCTTTTAGAATGATACCTTATTGAACTGAATGTAGGATGACTGTCTGCTGAGACCTCTCAAGTGTCAGAGTTCACATGACTACAAAAAGCTAGAGAGGACACAAAGTATTGTTGCATTTCAAATACAAATATTCCCTTTTCATAAAGACACAAAAGCACTCTTTTTTGAATGAAAAGATAAATTTGCATGCACATCCATGTGTAACTGTGAGTTACCAGGCTACCCACCATACCACAACTGTTCATGTACATTAACACGCTGTTCATTGTTCTTGTCAGTCGCTCACTGCCTGCAAGAATGCCAGCAGGGGATCAAGATTTAGAGAGACCCTGGCAGTTGTGGATCTCAAAGGTGAAATCGGGACTTTAGATTTTCTCCACTCCTCACTGGTGATGTAACCAAGTTCAGGTGTAAGGATGTCTTATTGCAGCTTTACAGAGTCTTGGTGAGACCACACCCAGAATACTGTGTGCAGTTTTGGTCTCATTATCTAAGAAAGGGTTTACTTGCCGTAGACTGATGCCGGGGATGGCTGGATTGTTGTATGAGGAGAGATTGGGTCAACTGGACCTGTATTCACTGGATTATAGTCAGCTATGTCTTCTTCCAAAGTGTACATCCGTAGATTATTGGATCATCCATTATGGCTTCCACTCCAGGAGGATCATTGACTATCTCATGTAATCTGCGTTGATATTCTCTTTGAGCTGTGGAAATGCTAAACTGCATTCACAATCATCTGTATCTCCAAAACAGCATCCAGATTTCATTAGAAAACTAGTGCTTTATCCAGCTTCACTTGCCAATAAGTATCCTTCACATCCAGGGCAGTAAATATTTTTGCTTTGGCAACTCTGGTAAAATTATTTCAACAGTTGGCATTGGAGAACTGAGATCTCTTCAGTGCTTAATTTAGATCCTTTGAGTCTAACTGTGTTCTCAGCTTTTCTGGTACCGAGTGGTTGGCAAGTGAATTCTCATTGGTAGAGGTGTTGTCAACCAACTACTGCCTTCTTCTCATATAGTATAAAGTTATTTCCCTTAACATTGGTTTCCTTGTGATTGCCCTGATGAGTGCAAGGTGAAAAGCTTTGACAAAATGTATTTTTCCTGCAAAACTCAAGATCTGTATTATCCAATCCCATAAATTAAAATAAGTCAAACAGTATAATAGATTAATATGGTTCAACAGGAACATTCTGTTTTAAGTCAGAGGTTCCAGATTCTTGTCCTACTCAAAAATCCTGAGTATCAAATCAAGGTTAACACTGCAATGTAGTGCGTAAGGAATGCTATACTGTTGCAGAAGCAACTTTCGAATTAGATGTTAAACTCAGACTCTTGTCTTGGAATCATGGAGGATTCTTGTCTGATCTTGAACATGACAGTGTTTGTTGTATTTAATGGTAAACTAGTATGTCTATACAGCCCATCACAGCATGGAATATGTGCAGGTTAGGGATGGTTAGCCATGATAAATGTGCAAAGTTGCAGGAACAGGGCAGGAGACAGGTCCTAGGTTCTCATGGAATGCAAGGACAGGTATCTAGATGGATTGAGAACTGGCTTGGTAACAGGAGACGGTGAGTAGTTCCGACCTCTACCCGCGATCCCTGTCCATGTATGGATTAAAAACCAAATTTGAGACAATTTAGGGAGAATTTGTTTTGCCAGTTAGCCTAAGAGCACATCTTTGGGATGTGGGAGGAAACCGGAGCACCCAGAGAAAATCCACGCAAGCACAGGGAGAATGCGCAAACTCCCACAGACAAAGGCCCAAATCCATGTATCTGCACAGCACAGCAATAGTCACCTCGTGCTATTCGAGTCCACGTAAGACACTCTGCAGTCATGACCAGCTGATATCGCTAGACCGTTAATCTAGAAACCCAACCAATGTTCTGGGAACCCATGTTCAAATCCCACCACGGCAGATGGTGGAATTTGAATTCAATTAAAAAATATCTGGAATTAAGAAGATGACCATGTTGGAAAAAAACCCACCTGGTTCAGGAATGTCCTTTAGGGAAGGAAATCCTTACCTGATCAGCCAGCCACACCCATGTCCCATGAGTGAATAAAAAAAATTCTGTTTAGTGTTGTTGAAGGAGGGTAATCTCTCACCAAAGCAACGAGGAGAAATTGCTTGCTCTTTGAAAAAAAGTGCCAGTGGATCCTTCATATCCACTTGGTCAAGGTAACTAGTCAGTGGGGTAAAAATGTAATCCTCCCATTTCTGATTTGAAATGTGAGTGAAATCTTTTTTATTCATTTATGGGATGTGTATGTCGTTGGCTGGGCCAGCAATTTTTTCCCATCAAGTGAAACAGATCCATTACTTGCAGCTCTTGAATCCTCAGAATTGGTGTATGGCTGAGGGATATAATAAGAAAGCTTTCTAGGGAAGGGAACATTTCTCCATTTACACCTAGTCCATCCAAAACATCAATCTCCTCAACTCGCGCCTTGGTCTCTTCCTATATGGAATAACTCAAGGAGTCGGCTGTGAATGAACCATGCCTGGAAATTATAGGCCGGTGAGTTTGACGTCAGTGTTAGGCAAGCTGTTGGAGGGGATTCTTAGAGATAGGATGTATAGGCACTTAGAGCGTTGCGATCTGATTAGGGATACCCAGCATGGATTTGTTAAGGGGAGGTCGTGCCTTACAAATCTGGTAGAATTTTTTGAGGAGGTGACGAAAACGGTTGACGAAGGGCAAGCCGTTGATGTCATCTATGTGGATTTTAGTAAGGCGTTTGACAAAGTCCCTCATGGGAGGTTAGTATAGAAATGCAGAGGGACCTGGATTTGGGCCTGTGTCTGTGGGAGTTTGCGCATTCTCCCCATGCTTGCGTGGGTTTTCTCCGGGTGCTCCGGTTTCCTCCCACATCCCAAAGATCTGCTCTTAGGCTAATTGGCAAAACAAATTCTCCCTAAATTGTCTCAAATTTGGTTTTTAATCCATAGATCTATAAAAATGGACAGGGATCGCGGGTAGAGGTGGGAACATTGGGGTGGCGGCGCGGGCTCGTTGGGCCAAAGGGCCTGTTTTCCGTGCTGTTTTGTTCTTTGTTCTTGTTCTTTGTTCCTTAAAGGAGATTCCTGGACCAGGTGGGCTTTTTCCAATCATCTTCTTAATTCCAGATATTTTTTAATTGAATTTAAATTCCACCATCTGCTGTGGTGGGATTTGAACATGAGTTCCCAGAACATTGGTTGGGTTTCTAGATTAACGGTCTAGCGATACCAACTAGTCATGACAGCAGAATGTCATACGTTACAACACAGACTGTGCTTTAAATGTATGTCATTGTCTGTAAGATCTTCTGAAATCTGCGGTTGTAGCAGGTAATAACAAATACTGCTTCTTTCTCCAAACCTGCAAAGAATGGAACCATTGGTTTGCCCTTCACAAGAATAAAAGCCATGCCATTGTGCATTCGGCAAACAACACAATAAATCGATTCCATCAACAATTTTGGAAGGACGATGCCCCTTTAAGCCTTTTTAACAGCAGTGGTTCAGTTAACTGGCAGCTAGTCTGAGCAGTAACAAGCTGCAGCTCTAACTGGTTATTACATTGCTGAAATTTTTTGGCTTTAAGTGAATTCTGCTTTTCTGCATTTTATTCTTTTTTGTGGTTTCAAGGAGAAACAATCTGGATCTTAAGTATTTGATGTCAATGCAGCTTTAATGCATTAATTTTTTAAAAAAGAACCACAAAACATGAAACAATGCTTTGAAGTGCCCAGCGCAAGTTAAGTGAAACCTTTTTTAACCTGTAGATTTGGGAAGGTACACGGATTCCTCGATGGTGATTCTGTTTCACTTTCAGCTGTTTTAAGTGAAGAAAACATTGTGTGAACTCTAAAGCAGCAGGGTTTAACTTTTGTTCGAATAGCTGACTAATTACTAAAGCTGTTTATTTTGTGGGGTTTGATAGGGATGAATTACAATTCCAGCGTGATAAAATGCCATTGGTGAGAAGGTGCACTTGGCAACAGCCCCCAAACTTGCTCAGACTGATCAGCTAGCTTACTGCTGATTGGTACCTGAATTCCTCAAGTCATTCTCTGGTCTTGCTATACGATGCCTTGTATTTATATCACATTCTTAATTATCTCCAAGGTACATCACAGTTAGTCGACCCACAGAAGCAGCTGTGTGTGACCAGAAATATTTATTTATTGGTGTCACAAGTAGGTTTACATTAACACTGCAATGAAGTTACTGTGAAAAATCCCCAGTCGCCACACTCCAGCATCTGTTTGGGTATACTGAGGAAGCATTTAGTATGGCCAATGTACCTAACCAGCACGTCCCTCTGTGTATGAGGAAATCGGAGCATCCGGAGGAAACCCACTCAGTCATGGGGAGAATGTGCAGACTTTGCACAGACAGTGGCCCAAGCCAGGAATTGGACCTGGATCTCTGGCATTGTGAGGCAGCAGTGCTAACTACTGTGCCACTGTAAACAGAGGAAGAGAGAGAGAGATGGGAGGGAGAGAAGTTTTGGGAGGAGATTCCAGGATTTAGGGCCCAGACAACTGAAGACACAACCACTAATGATGTAATGAGTTCCAGAAAGTTCTATATGAATATAGTCCATGTTTAAGGTTACGACTAGGACACATCTTTATTGGACATGACACTTCTATGACATGCTTTTAATGTTGTCCGATGTTAAAGAGTAAATGAATCACAGAACCCTACAGTGCAGAAAGAGGCCCTTCAGCCCATCAAGTCTACGTTAAATGCAATCCCATCCAGGCCCTAACACCATATCCCTACATATTATACCCACTAATCCCTCTAACTTACACATCTATGGACACTAAGGGGCAATTTCTTGGCATTGCCAATCAACCTAACCCGCACATCTTCGGACTGTGGGAGGAAACCGGAGTACCTGGAGGAAACCCACACAGACACGAGGAGAATGTGCAAAGTCCACACAGACAGTGACCCAAGCTGGGAATCAAATCCAGGACCCTGGAGCTGTGAAGCAGCTGTGCTAACCACTGTGCACCAGTACAAATTGTCTCTATTGAGAACTAATTAGATCAGAAAAGACAAAAATATGAAACAAGTAACTGTTTCAGCAACACTTCTTTAATATCTTCATGTGTGACCCTATGAGATAGAATTCATATTGAGGCGAGATTTGACTTCTGACCCTGTGATGCCTGATTGTATCACATGACATCTGATCACATGACTGTAAGTGAGTATCCTTGCTTGTGGTTTTGTGCCAGCATGTGTCAGGTTCCAGGAAGCAAGAGGCTTCTTGTGAGGAGGTGAAAAGGGGATTCTCAGGTCAGGATAACAGGGTAAGGGGGTAATGGGAAACGGAGGGTGGGGGGAGGATAAACTGAAAGTGGAAAGAACTTTAATTCAAGCTGTAACCAATGATAACTCCTGCAAATTGCACTGAAAAGTATTCAAAATAGCAGCAATCACAACTTATCCTCATAAGAAACATTTACTTCACTGACTAGCAATCAAATATAATGCCCCAAAATCCTACCTTTAACTAGTGCTAATCGTATAAGTACGGATGTAGGAGCAGAATTGGCCACCTGCTCCACCATTCAATGAGATTATGACTTATCTGAAATGAGAATCTTCAATCCTACTTTCCCGTCTGATTCCCATAACCCTGGATTCCCTGACTGAATAAAAATCTCAACCTTGAACCTTAACCACCCAGCCTCTAAAGCCCTCTGCAGTAAAGAATTCCACAGATACGTTGCCCTCAGAGAGTAGAGATTCCTCCTCACCTCTATGTTAAATGGCGACTCCTCATTGTGAGACTATGCCCACAGGTACTAGGATCTCTCACAAGCAGAAACAATGTCTTAGCATCTGCCCTGTCAAGCCACTTGGGAATCCTATATGTCTCAATAAAGTCTCTTCTTATTCTGCTAAACTCCAATGAGTACAGGCTCAACCTCTTGTCATAAAAATTCCTTCAGCTTGGGGTCAACCTAGTGAACCTCCTCTTGTCTGCCTCCAATGCCAGTACATCTTTCTTTACGTAGGGGGATCAAAACTGTTCACACTATTCCAGTTCCAACTAGTGCCTTGTGTAGTTTCAGTAAGTTTGCCCCCCTTTGATATTCACACTGAAACCATAGCCAGAATCTCCCTGTGCTGCTTACACTTCTCCAGTCCCTGCTACTTTAAATAGGTTCCGTATCTCCCTCTTCCTGGGTTAAACTGCAAGATGGCACAGAGGGCAGTGCCCTGGGTGTTTGGGGAATTTCTCATTGTGCCATCAGTCTAAACTCTGCTCAGTGCCAACAGTTCAAACCTTCCTCTGAGCTCAGGCACAGTAAAGAAGTTTTCATGGAATGAGAGAAATCACAGCTCAGTCTAAGGCCATCGAGCTTGCAGTTTTAGTGCTGGAACTCCATCCAACAGATCTCTTTATTTTTTTCCCTTTCAATTCTATCCCATTCCCCTTGATTTAGTTTCTACAAAATTAGCCACAGGTAGTGAAGTACCTCACGGACTAATAGCCCTCAGTTTGAGAACTATTGCCCTCCATGCCCCTTTGTATCTCCAGCGAGAATCCTTGATTCCCATTCTCTAGCTCTGCATTCAGTTTGAGATTATACTTGGAGGGACAATGCGGACCATCTCTTGCCCACTAACTCTGTGGAGTAATGGGTCAATGGATATGTTGGTGAGACCATGATGTAAGAGGGACATCAGTAACCAGATGGCCAAAGGGCTCTGAGAGATTAGGAGTAGGACAATCTGTCTCCTGGATATCATATACTTACCCTGAAATCTTTGTAAATAGTTCTTAATAAAAATTGCTTGAAGTTAACCTATCCGACTATTTCAAATCTGCCAAATGGAAGCAAAACCTCACTGAGATTTGTTAAGACTGGAAAGCATAGCATTATTAAAGTATCATCAATGCCTGGCAAGATTGAAATATCCATCATTCCCCATTCCCCCTCCCATTACTTCCTGTGTCCCCATTTCCCTATCCCTATCACCTTCCGTATTTCCATTTTTCTATCCCCATCACTTCCTGTGTTTCCACATCCCTGTCCCCATCACTTCCTGCGTTTCCACGTCCCTGTCCCCATCACTTCCTGCGTTTCCACGTCCCTGTCCCCATCACTTCCTGCGTTTCCACGTCCCTGTCCCCATCACTTCCTGCGTTTCCACGTCCCTGTCCCCATCACTTCCTGCGTTTCCACGTCCCTGTCCCCATCACTTCCTGCGTTTCCACGTCCCTGTCCCCATCACTTCCTGCGTTTCCACGTCCCCGTCCCCATCACTTCCTGCGTTTCCACGTCCCTGTCCCCATCACTTCCTGCGTTTCCACGTCCCTGTCCCCATCACTTCCTGCGTTTCCACGTCCCTGTCCCCATCACTTCCTGCGTTTCCCCTCCCTGTCCCCATCACTTCCTGCGTTTCCACGTCCCTGTCCCCATCACTTCCTGCGTTTCCACGTCCCTGTCCCCATCACTTCCTGCGTTTCCACGTCCCTGCCACCTTCCTGCGTTTCCCGTCCCTGTCCCCATCACTTCCTGCGTTTCCACGTCCCTGTCCCCATCACTTCCTGCGTTTCCACGTCCCTGTCCCCATCACTTCCTGCGTTTCCACGTCCCTGTCCCCATCACTTCCTGCGTTTCCACGTCCCTGTCCCCATCACTTCCTGCGTTTCCACGTCCCTGTCCCCATCACTTCCTGCGTTTCCACGTCCCTGTCCCCATCACTTCCTGTGTTTCCACGTCCCCGTCCCCATCACTTCCTGCGTTTCCACGTTCCCGTCCCCATCACTTCCTGTGTTTCCACGTCCCTGTCCCCATCACCTCCTGTGTTTCCATTTACCAGTCCCCATCACTTCCTGTGTTCCCTGGCCCTCAGACCCCATACACCACTTCCCTCACTTCTCCACTGCTTGACCTTTGAACCTGATCTCTCCTGCCCCTCCACCTCAGACAGCAGATGGCCCTCTGGGTGCTGGTGGGGTAACATTACGTTATTGGGTGGAGTGCTGTTGGGGGTGTTGGGCGCACACTGCAGTGGGAAATTTAAATTGCTGATGTTTCAAGCTGCCACAGGCGTGATGTTGAGACAGAACCCCTGATTATGGGGTGATTTCTACTCACCCGGGGAGAGTCAGGGAACGATATGGACAGATAATAGATCAAAGAATCATAGAATCTCTAATGTGCACAAGATGTCCATTTGCTCCATTGAGTTTGCACCAACAACAATCTCACCCATCCCCGTAACATCATATATTTTATCCTACTAATTCTCCTGAGACTAAGAGAGAATTTAGCATGGCCAATCAACCTAACCCACATATCTCTGGACTGTGAGAGCAGGAAACCCATGCAGACATGGGGAGAACGTGAGCATAGATAGTAACACAGGGCAGGAATTGAACTATGGTTCCTGGTGCTGAGAGGCAGCATTGCTAACCAATCTGTCACCAAACCATCCAGATCTTAGACTTCAAAGAGAGACACGCTGCATCACTATATTCCAGTTTCTACATATAATCTTATAGGACCTGTGAGCTTCTCGGCATTCAGTGGAGGTTTAGCACAGGCACGCACATTCACTGACAAATGGTTTGTCATGTTACAAGAACTCTGGCCCCTCCAGCTTGAATCTGAACTTGCAGAATAAAATTAAAGGAACAGCCTTGTATCAAGATGTTTGAACTGTTTTCTCTAACGTTGCAATATAACCACAGGAAAAAGAGTTTATCGAGATAATCAGTCCTCTCTCTAGGATGGCTGTTGGTTCAGACAAGGGCTGATAAATGGCAACCACGCTATGCAGACATGAGATGTAATAGAACCATCCTTCTTTCTGAATGCCGTATCTTCAGCAGTGTGACCTGATGTTTGCTTCGAGCCAGTCATTTAATAAAAGTTCACGATCGCCATCTTTCTTCTGCTTATTTGCACTGCCTTTTGCAAAAAAAATTAGATTTGGGGTTTATGCTGGAGGGGCGGAAGGTTAGGGTAACTTTATGAGTTGCTGGCGGGCAATCTCATCAGTGTTGAGTGTACACAGCCACACTGTGCCCACGCCAAGCAACACTTCATTTTAATCATCGACTTGTGGCCTCGCAGCCATGGATATTAGATCTCGGTGCACTCTTCACTCTATTTAATGAAGGTGCTTTCTCTTCCACAGCTGTGGGGTGAATCAGTAACCAGCAGTCTGCTCCTGTTTTACAAGCTTCTGTACATAGTTGAAAGTAGGGAATCCATCCTGCTCCCAACGTGATCGGAAACTTGGTTGAGCTCGATTTTCTAATCTAAGCTCCGTTATCAGTCATCGGACACAACTTCTCGATAGTGTTATCCATCCGTTATTGAACAATCTCTCTCAGCACGTTCTGTTAAACCTGACTCTCTTCGGGGGCGGCTAACACTATGATTGATTCTTTATCACACCTCCCTTCTGTTGAGCTGGTGAAACTGATACATACTAATGGGGCTATCCTCACGCTGACAATACACTTGAGACTTGTCCGACTACTCGGCTGTTCAAAACTGTCTCTATTACCACTTGATGCTCTTGTAATCCAACCATCGGAATTACATAGAAATTACACAACAAAGATAGGCCATTTGGCCCATCCAACCCATTCCCTGCCACCCTCCATTCAAGACAATGGTGATTGTGAATTATTTGGGTTGATACTAGTTTGCTCATCTCGGGCAGGAATACAATGGCATGAATAAACAGCTGGTTCCTAGGAACACTCTTATTTCGCACTTTCACATAATCCTCAGCTTGGGAGAACCAATGAAACTTTTGCTCTATGACAATGTCTACGCTGTTTTGCCATTGGCTACAAAGAGTTTTGGGCTATCCTGAGGTTGTGTAAGAGACTATAGAAATGAAAATCCTTCTTCCTTTACTTTCAGGGTCCTCAACCTGTTCAGAAGGTCCATTTCCTTATTTTGTATGGCAGCAGAATAGGAGCAGAAATGGGAAACAGTCTCTGTGAGGCGCCGTGATTACAGACAGAGCAGAACTGATTATCCAACCCCTATCCCCTCCACAAAGAATATGGAGGGAACAGTGGTGCTTAACCAATACTCATCCTTTGGGAATTTCAATTTTGTTTCTATGTTCTTGCCATTTTCTATTCCATGAGCACCTGAAAGCAATACCCCTAACACATCGGACGGAATGTCCTGTTCCACCTCTCCCAGCAAGTTTCCCCGAGGGCGGATCTGGCAAGCCAGCCACAAATCCATTGACTTCAGCGAAACTGGAAGATCCCACTGGTGGGTGAAACTGGAAAATTCTAATCTAAGCTGACACCTCTACTGTACAGTACTGGGGTGGTGCTGCACTGTTGTAGATGCCAGTTTTCAAATGAGACACTGCATAAGGGTTCTATCAACTTTGCAGTTTATCATAAATTGGGGTGGCATGGTAGCACAGTGGTTAGCACTCTACTTCACAGCTCCAGGGTCCTGGGTTCTGGGCGTCTGCATGGGTTACAGAAGACATTGTCTTCTGGGTAAGCAGTGCCTTGGTTGGAATTCTCCAGCCAATCATGCTGGTGGGATTCTCAGTCCTGCTGGTGGTGTGTTCCCTGCCACTGATTTCCCGGAGGTTTGGGGATGGCTTAAGTGGGAATTCCTATTAACAGCGATGGAATCAGAGATCCAGCATACAGCAAGCCGCCTCCCACCACTGAAAAAACACTGAGGGGAAGCCAGAGAATCTCACCCCATGTCTTTAAAATTCTTATCATAGAAAATCTACATTGCGGATTTGACCCATTGAGTCTGCACCAACCACAATTCCACCCAGGACCTACCCCCATATCCCAACATATTTTACCTGCTAATCCCTTTAGCATCTCAGGATATTAAGGGGCAATTTTTTTGCATGGCCAATCAACCTAATCCACACATCTTTGGACTGTGGGAGGAAACCGGAGCACCAGGACGAAATCCACGTGGACATGAGGAGAATGTGCAAACTCCACACAGACAGTGACCCCAGCCGGGAATCGAACCCAGGTCCCTGGAGCTGTAAAGCAGCGATGCTAACCAGTGTGCTACTGTGCCGCCCCTTGTTTTCAAATCCCTCTGTGTCCCTATCTCGATAATCTCCTCCAGCTCCACAACTCTTTGAGTTATTTGCATTCCCCCAACTTTGGCAGCTAGAGTAAATCCCAATTTAAATTGCTCTGTCACTGGAGCCTTCAGCTGCCTCGAGCTTTGTAATTCCCTCCCTAAACCTCTCGGTCTTGTTTTTCCTGTTTGTTAGCAGACTTTAAAATAAGCTATTTCTTCTACCGAGCTGCCAGCCATTGCTTGGTGTAAAAATCTATTTGATAACAGGGCAGCACGGTGGCACAGTGGTTAGCACTGCTGCCTCACAGCGTGAGAGACCGAGGTTCAATTCCAACCTTGGTTACTATCTGTGTAGAGTTTGTACATTCTCCCCGTGTCTGCATGGTTTCCTCCAGGTACAGTTTCATCCTGGATTGAATGAGAATGAATGTGGCGTTTTGCACACTGCACAGGTCTGCCTAATTGAAAGGGTTTCATCCTGGACTTGGTGGAGATGTGGAAACTGGAGAACCACAGCCTGTGCCTTTAGATCCCACAGCTAATGGTCCCTCTGAGCAACACCCAGTGTCCATCTAATGCACAATTTTTTAGTCTTTTGATAACTCCTACCCTCTTAACCCCTCCACCTGTTCGTCAAATCCGAACACAAGGGAGTTACGGACAAGTTTTCATTGGATTGTGATTTCATAGGGGCATAGATAATGAGATAGTCAACATCTTTTTCCCAAAAGTAGGGGAGTCTCAATTGCAGGGCATAGGTTTAAGGTGAGAGGGGAGAGATACAAAGGGGTTCAAAGGGAACAATTTTTTCCCTGAGAGGGTGGTGAGTGTCTGGAATGAAATATTTAGATAGTTACATGTGTAAGATAGATATAGAAGGATATGGGCCAAATGCAGATGATTGGGACTAGCTTAGTGGTAAAAACTGGATAGTATGGACAAGTTGGGCCAAAGGGCCTGTTTGCATGCTGGAAACCTCTGTCTCTATGACCCATAACAAGATAATGAACAAGGCAACTTTTGCAAAGTAAAAAAAAGTGGAACTGAGCTTACGTTCAACAAGCAACATCAATGGAATTTGTTTTCGAAAAATACTTTCATCACTCTTTTTAATCCAGCATCAGTAAAACAATTATTCAGCATCTTTAGCGAGGCATGAGACTTGCCATTGATTGCCTTGCCCTGAACTCCATGATTCGCCGCTATGCTCCCCTCCGACCTTCCCAGGAAATAGCAAAATTCATAATGCGACGACTGGTGATGTAAAATAGAGTGTGCGCCGCTAACCGTTGCAAGCTACGAGACTGCCAGCAAAGCTGGAATGAGTAGAGGTGATGTGGAGATGCCGGCGTTGGACTGGGGTAAACACAGTAAGAAGTCTCACAACACCAGGTTAAAGTCCAACCGGTTTATTTGATAGCAAACCCAACTTCACACAACTTTTTTCAATTTTCAATTTTCAACTTTCCACACGCCTGACAAAGGAACGGCGTTTCCGAAAGCTTGTGGGTTTACTGTCAAATAAACTGGGTGGACTTTAACCTGGCGTCGTGAGACTTCTTAATGAGTAGCAATGGCAGATCAGGAAACAGAGAAGGATTTGTTTTAATGTGGGGGGTAAAAACTACAAAATTAGATCTTTGGCAACGAAGAAGACAAACAAAGCCAAGAAATTAATAGATTTTACGAGCCAGATATGTTTATTACCCCCAGGAGAGAGAAATGACTTCTGAAGCAAAGCAACTTCAAAGGGCCAAAATATTCTGAGCTTAAGGCATCTTTATTCTGTTGATTTACACAGGACGGGGAATAAAATGGTAATGTGACTGACGAGGTGATGGGGGGAGGGAGTGCAGGGGCCTAAAAGGTTTTGCTTAGCAACCAAGTACGCAGGTCTTTACACAAATAATTCAAAGGGTTAAGAGGTGAAGCACCACTCTTCCCAATCCTGTTATTGAGTACAAACTGGGGATGTGAGTCCACAACAAATTAGTAAAGATTCCGAATGATACAAAGAGTCTCACCTTAACTGTCCATGCTTACTTTGAGATTGAAGTAACTTTTACAAGCTGTTACTTGTCCAAATCTTTCTCAGAGAAGCCCATCCTAAAAGTGGCTTATAGGATTACACCTCAGTCGATGTGAAAAGTCTCGCAACACCAGGTTAAAGTCCAACAGATTTATTTGGTAACACAAGCCACTAGCTTTCAGAGCACCACCTCTTCATCAGGTAAGTGGGGGTTCTGTTCACAAACAGGGCGTATAAAGACGCAAACTCAATTTACAAGATAATGGTTGGAATGCGAGTTTTTACAGGTAATCAAGTCTTAAAGGTACAGACAATGTGAGTGGAGAGAGGGTTAAGTACAGGTTAAAAAGATGTGTATTGTCTCCAGCCATGACAGTTAGTGAGATTTTGCAAGCCCAGGCAAGTCGTGGGAGTTACAGAAAGAACATAGAACATGGAACATTACAGCACAGTACAGGCCCTTCAGCCCTCAATGTTGCGCCGACCAATGTAACCAATTTTATGATCTTCTATCCTAAACTATCCCATGGTGTGACATGAACCCAAGATCCCTGTTGATGTCGTCCTCATGTGTTCAGAACTTGGCTATCAGTCTCTGCTCAGCAATTCTGTGTTGTTGTGTGCCATGTCATCCTAGCTAGTCCCCCTAACACCGAGGGACAATGTAGCAACCTAACCCATTTATCTTTGGACTGTAGGAGGGAACCAGAGCAGCTGAGGGAAACCCATGCAGACATGGGAAGAACATGCAAACTCCCCACAGTTAGCGATCCAACCTCTTAAAACCTTTGATTTAAATCTCTAACCTTACATTTTTCTTTTCCCCATGGCAATCCCTTCAAACTACAGGAAATCTATTTACTATATCACCATCTGTTTATAATTTTAACCGCCTTCATCTTATTGCCTCGTCCTCCTGATTTGTTCTAACGGGTGTAGTTTTTGGAATCTTGCTTTATGGTTTTAGTTCTACGTTGGGTTCTCCATCTTCATTCAATCTCCTTACTGTACAGCGGTGTCCAATATTGCAAACACCACATGAAACCAGATCTTATTAAAGTTTTATATGGTCATCATTCTTGCTTTTTTTTATATATTCCATACCTCCTGTAATCAATTCCATTAGATTTCTTTAATATCCTGAGAACGGGTGCCCCCAAATTCTTCTATTCTTCAACAGCATCAAACATACATCCATTCGCAGTATAATTACTACTGTTATTATTTCTTTTTATCAAAGTACATTACCTCGCAGTTATTGTGGCTGAATTCCATCTGCCGCTTTTTAACTCATTGGCCCGTCTTATCCAGATCCCTCTTTGCTCTTCTGAAGAATTAAATCCATTTTCTTGCTTGGCATTATTTCTAAATTTCAATTCACTTCCCCTCGAGGTCCATTAGTGATTCTATAATAACCAATGAATTGTGGGGGCAGGGCAGGTTTTGTGACAGGCCTTACAGCAAGCAGTTCATGTGAAGCAATCTGTTTACAAAGAATCTTTCGTTATGGATCCACAGATGTTTACAGCACAGAAAGAGACCATTTGGCCCATTACATCTATATTGGTCCACAAAGATCTGACTACACTAATCCTATTTTTACAGCGCTTGATCTATAGCCCTGAAGGTTATGGCAGCGAAAGGGAGTATCTAAAAACTTCTCAAGCATTACGAGAGTTTCTGATTCACTTGTCTATTCAGATAGTGAGTTCCAGACTTCCACTTCCCTCTGGGTGAAAAGCTTTCTTTTTGCTTCCCCTCTTATCCTTCTCCTAAGTCTCTGCCCTCTGGTTATTGACCTCTATATTAATGGAGCAAGCATCTTCCTGTCTACCCTACCCTCATAATCTAACCACCTCAATAAGGTCCCCTTCCAACTTACCCTGCTCCAAGGTAAGCAGCTTGACCAATCCAATCTTTTCTCACAGCTCAGCACCTTCAGCCCAGGCGGGAACAGAAAGTGTGCTTCTGGTGAATCTTCTCTGCACCCTCTCCAGTGCAATCACATCCTTCCTATAATATGGTTACCAGAACTGCTCACAGTACTCCAAATGTGGCTAGGGCAGTAGCACAGTGGTTAGCATTGCTGCCCCACAGTACTAAGGACTGTACACAGTACTAAGCACTCAGGTCGCTGACTGTGTGGAGATTGTACAATTTCCCTGTGTCTGTGTGGGTTTCCTCTGGGTGCTCTGCTTTCCTCCCACAGGCCAAAGATATGTAGGTTAAGTTGACTGGCTGTGCTAAATTGACTCTGGGAGTTTACTCTCAAATAAATTGGTTGGACTTAAATGTGGTGTTGTCAGACTTCTTACTATCAGGGGGATTTGCAGGGTAAATATGTGGGGTTACGGGTTTAGGGATTGAGACCAATGTAGACTTGATGCGGCAAACGGTCTCCTTCTGCACTGTAGGGATTCTGTGTGGCCTAACTAGCATTTTACACAGTTCCAGAGGGCCTCACTTATCTTTTGTTTTGTGAACGGAGCAGATTTTAATTCTGCAAATTAGCACTGCAAAAAGTAAATAAACCTGGCTTCTCTTTTGTCCAGGTTTGCAAGTACATCACTTCATTCTCCAGTCATCAGGTGATTGCCATGGTCCTGTGAAGGTATTAATCTCTTCTTGAGTGTACTCATTCAACCTCCTGTATACTTTTCATGGTTGTGGAAGTTCCTCTAACAGGTTCTTTAGAATTAGATCTGGAATAACCTCACCTGGGAAGAGATGCCACCGTAATTTCACCGAAGTAGGTTCCTTGGTAGCATGCCAGTTTTACAATTGCTGTTGGGTCCTTTTGGGGCAGCTGTCACTTGCTTGAATCCACCAGGAACACACCTTCTGTTCCTACTTACTTCCAAAGAACGCCTTGTGTTTAGCACTACAACATGGTCCCTGCAGTCACTCAGTGAACGGTACATGGTTTTATGCTTCCCTTGGTATGACTGAGCACATTATAGCTGCTTTTCCAGGCGGCTGTGCTTTGGCATCAATCAAAAGGAAGCCCGCTAATGAACGACTTTAGTGAACCTCCGCATCTTGTTGTTGTGAGGCTGCCTGTGCAGCTATATTCTGTTCCTTGTCTAATGAAGGCAAGTCTCCCAAATGCCTTCATAATCACTTTATCTACCTGTCCTGCTGTCTTCAGGGGTCTGTGGAAGTGCACCCAAATGTCACTCTTCATGAACTACAGCAAACAGAAATCACCACCAAAGCTGCGGCAAAGTCTTCCAATAATAACAGCACAGTGGTTAGCACTGCTGTCTCACAGTTCCAGGGACCTGGTTCAGTTCCTGGCTTGAGTCACCGTCTGTGAGGAATTTGTACATTCTACCCTTGTCCGCATGGTTTTCCTCCGAGTGCTCTGGTTTCTTCCCACAATAAGAAGTCTCACAACACTAGGTTTAAGTCCAACCAGTTTATTGGATAGTAATCCCACAAGCTTTCGGAAATGGTGTCCCTTAGTCAGGTATGTGGAAGGTTCTGATCAGAGAAGGATATATAAAAACACACACAGTTTATAGAACACTGATTAGAATGTGAGTCTTTACAGCTAACCTGCTATTCAAGTCTTAAAGATGCAGACAATGTGAATGAAGATTATGGGAGATTCCTCCCACAATCCAGAGATATGCAGGTTAGGTTGATTGGCCATGCTAAATTGCACTTTTGTGTCCTGGGATGCATAGATTAGAGGAATTAGCGGGGCAAATGTGTGGGTTTATGAGGATAGGCCCTGGGTGAGATTGTTGTCAGTGCAGACTCGATGGGCCAAATGGCCTCTTTTTTCGCATGGGGATTCTATGAATAGCCAAGTTATTCTCCATAAAAATGCAGTAAATAGCAGATAATTGCACAATATAAATAATGATGTACAAAATCAATCTCATCCAACTTTCCATTTTTGGGATCTTTCTATGTTGCTTACTGACTTTCCAATAGGAATACAATGACCAGACTTCAAAACTACTTCATTAGCTGTGAAGTATTTTGGGATGTCCAAAGGCCGTAAATATCACTAGATGAATGCAAACTATTTTTCATCTTATCCTGGGGACCTGGAGGTGCTGGAGAGGGGACAAAAATAGTTCACAAGAATCATACCACAACTGTTAAATAATGGCATCAGGAGAAAGATGAAGATATTGTTCTATTGGAAAGAGAAGGCTGAAGAGTGGCATTGTAAAGATCTTCAAAAGTGTAATGGGATACTTTAATTTTTATACCACTGTTCACAGCTACTGGACATCTGAAAGTGTTTTACAATCAATGAAAAGTAGAGGGATCTGGGTGTCCAGGTACACAGGTCACTGAAAGTGGCCATGCAGGTGGAAAAGGTAGTCAAAAAAGCATAAGGCATACTTGCTTTCATTAACTGGGACACTGTGTTTAAAAAACTCTGTGTTGGCAAGTCATGTTGCAGCTTTATAGAGCATTAGTTAGGCTGCATGTGGAATATAGTGTTCAGTTCTGGTCACCACATTGCCAAAAGGATGTGGAGGCTTTGGGGAGGATACAGAAAAGGTTTATCAGGACGTTGCCTGGTAGGAAGGCATTAGCTATGAGGAGAGATTGGAGAAACTTGGTTTGTTCTCACCAGAATGACAGAGGTTGAGGGGCAATCTGATAGAAGTCTACAAGATTATAAAGATCCTGAAACTCACTGCTGGGGGAGATAGTGGAAGCAGATACGATAATGAGTTTTAAGGGGCATCTTCACAAATTGATGAAAATGATGGGAATAGAAGGATATGGTCCCTGGAAGGGTAGGGGTTTTAGTTCATTTGGGCAGCATGGTCGGCGCAGGCTTGGAGGGCCGAAGGCCTTGGTCCTGGACTGTTATTTTCTTTGTTCTTTGAAATAGCTTTGCAATAAAGCAAAATACTGTGGATGATGGAAATCTGAAATAAAAACAGAAAATGCTGGAAAATCTCAACAACCTTGGCAGTTTCTGTGGAGAGAGAAACAGAGGGTGGGATTCTCTAGCCCTTCACACTAGCTAGATTCTCTGCTCCCGTTGTAATGAACAGAGATTTGGCTGAATGTCAAATTCTTCAGCTTCACTTGCAGCAATGGCAGGGCATAAACAACCAGAGAATTCAGGCCAGAGTTAACGTTTTGTGTCCAACTGATCTTGCTGAGCTTTTCAAGTACTTTTGCAAGGATCAATCAATCCACTCAAAGCTGCAAAACCATAATGACCAAATGATCTGTTTAGGTGATGCTGGTTTGAGAGATAAATATTGATCAGGATACGGAGGTGAAACCCCTCCCAACACCCGATTCTTCTATCCAAAATAGTACCAAGGAATCCTGAGACCTTGGGGGCCTTGTTTTAGTGTCTCATCTGAAAAATGGTAATTCCAACAGCATTATTCTCTCTCAGCTCTGGAGTTCTATCCTTAATTTTTGCGTTCATGTCCTGGAGTAGGACTTCAAACCACAAGATGTCTGACTCAGGATCAAGACTGCTACCAACTGGGAAAGATTTTGTCAAAATTAAGGAAAAGGAACCAAGAGGCCTTCAATTCAAGAAATCCAAATTCAGAAAATTCTTCACTCTTCAGCGAGTGGTGAGAATGTAGAAATCATTACCTCACGGAGTGGTTAAGGTGAGTAAAATGAAGTTAAGGGTAAGATAGAGAACAGGTAGCAGGATCATTTGAGATTTTTGAGGGGGGTGATGGTTGGTTGTCCCTGCCCCCTTTTGTTAGTCACCCTAAGACCAAGTAAGGATCCCATGCTCAAGGTTACGAGTCTTGGTCAATGTCAGGTATTTTTGGTGTTCATTTTCGAAAACATAGAATCTTGAGGAACAACGGCTGCTTCCAGGTACAAAATCCTTCAGCAAGAAGACTTCTGTGTCTTAACACACATGAGGAATACAATGGGAAATCACTTTCATTGCTAGAGGAATGGAGTTTAAAAACAGTGAGGTTAAGTCGCAGTTGTATAAAGTGCTGGTGAGGCCACACCTGGAGTACTGTGTACAGTTTTGGTCTCCTTATTTGAGAAAGGATATACCAGCACTGGAGGGGGTGCAGAGGAGATTCACGAGATTGATTCCTGGAGTTGAGAGAGTTGGCTGATGAGGAGGCACTGAATAGATTAGGGCGATATTCACTGGAATTCAGAAGAATAAGAGATCTTATAGAAACATATTAGATTACGAAGGAAATAGATAAGATAGAAGTAGGGAAGTCGTTTCCACTGGCAGATGAAACCAGAACTAGGGGGCATGGCCTCAAAATAGGGGGGAGTGCAGATTTAGGACTGAGTTGAGGAGGAACTTCTTCACCCAAAGGAATGTGAATCTGTGGAATTCCTTGCCTAGTGAAGCAGTTGAGGGTCCCTCATTGTATGTTTTTAAGGCAAGGATAGATAAATATTTGAACAATAAGGGAATTAAGGGTTATAGTGAATGGGAGGGTAAGTGGAGCTGGGTCCATGAAAAGGTCATCCATGATTTTATTGAATGGTGGAGCAGACTCAAGGGGCCAGGCAGACTACTCCTGCTCCTAGTTTTTATGTTCTTGTGTATTCTTTCTCCAAGTCATATTGCTCACTGAAGTTGAAAATGGGAGGCCATTCTGTACCACCAAGGAGGAACGTGCTAAATAGTAAGGAGTGGAGGATTGACCTAACTTTGAGCTTATCACCACTACCACTTTTACCAAACAAGTTGTGCTGATAATTATGTCAGTGCAATGGGAGAAGGTTTGACCAGAGCCTTAATGCTGGCTTGGACTGGATAGGTCGAAAAGCCTATTTCACTGCTGTGGAAAACAATCTACGTTCAATCTCTGATCTTGATGGGGATGGGGGAAGAAGGAACATTTAGTTAATGTATTGAGGAAAATAAAACAACTTAAAGATTCCACAGCACTCTTGAAAAGTATATATATGCCACCTTTCCACAGGTCATCTTTCCGACTTCCGGAACTGAGTGATTGTGAATAGAAGGGTGAACCGGGTCAAAGAATTCATCAACACTGGCACTAAAATACTAAAATGAGAGAAGACTTGCCTGAAAGGCTGTTTCCATTATCTCTCCATTCAACTCAACGTTAAGTGATGATTATAAATCATTGTTTAGTGCTCAATCAGTTGAGACCCATCTGTCTCTTGCTCACATAACTCCTTAATGAACATCCCACTGCCGTGAAACTAATGTTTATTGTAAAACTCAATCTGACTGCTGCTGGTCTACCTACTGTACAAGCCGAATCCAAGCCTTTGTAACCCGGCAATTTCTATCGTCATTCCTTTTCTTCTTCTGATCTCCCGGAGTTTAAAATTAAGTGTAATCATTATCACACTCAGCAGTAACAGAAAATCGGAATATTTCAATGAAATGCAGCAATCCATTGGAAAATCCATTGAAGCAAGTCAGGTTTAAGCATCAGTGATGATCTTATTACACTGAGAAGACACAGTTTGCGGAGTGTAAGTGGAGTGTGATAGATTGGGATTACTTTGCTCACAGCACCCTGCAAATGAAGGTTTTTTTAATAATCTGCAACATTCATAGAGACATGGAAAAATGCTTTGTGCCTCTTTAGTGATAAGAAATGTAGATTCTGCTTGATTTATGTACAGTTTAACCACAACATCCCTAACGTGGAGAAAAAAGCCGCTTGGCCCCTTGAGTCTGTACTGACACTTCAAAAGAGCATCTTACCCAGAACCTCCACCCTATCACTATAATCCTATGCCTTCACCATGGCTAATCCTCTAATTATAGATCTTTCGACAGACAGGGGGCAATTTAGCATGACAAGTCCAGCTAATTTACATATCGTTGGACTGTGGGAGGAAACTGGAGCACGCGAAGAAAACCCACGCAGACATGGGGAGAACATGCAAACTCCACTCAACAGTGACCCAAAGCTGGAATCAACTTGGGCACTGTAAGGCCATGATGTGGAGATGCCAGCATTGGACTGGGGTGGGCACAGTAAGGAGTCTCAAAACACCAGGTTAAAGTCCAACAGGTTTATTTGGTAGCACAAGCCACAAGCTTTCAGAGTGCTGCTCCTTCATTAGGTGATAGCTGAAGACAATACACAAGTCTTTAACCTGTGCTTAACCCTCTCTCCACCCACATTGTCTGTACCTTTAAGACTTGATTACCTGTAAAGACTCGCATTCCAACCATTATTTTGTAAATTGAGTTTGTGTCTTTATATGCCCTGTTTGTGAACACAGCTCACCTGATGAAGGAGTAACGCTTCGAAAACTAGTGACTTTTGCTACCAAATAAACGAGTTGGACTTTAACCTGGCATTTTGAGGCTTCTTACTGTGAGGCAGCAGTGCTAATCACTGTGCCATTGTGCCACCTGTGCCACCCTTTAAAATAAATGGTTTCTGAACAAGCTGTGTTGAGCTGCTATCTGAAATAAACTGTGAGCATAACAAATTGTGTTGTGTGGAAGTGTCATATGAACTCAAAATGTTGGTTAACCCAGTTTCTCTCCACCGATGCTGTCAGACTTGCTGAGTTAATCCAGCGTTTTCTGTTGAAATAAATGCTTTTGCGTACAGCGATTGTGGAATTTTCATCGTCTGCTTCCCTCAAAGACAATGACTAACACTGGCAGAGGAAATTAGGGAATACTCTAGCACAAATATTCTGATAGAGGTGTGGGAGTGGGGTGCTGTGATAATGTGAGAAGGGGCAATGGGGTACCAGAGCTGTGAGATGGCACAGGTGGCAGGAGCGTGAGTACTGAGCATGCAAAAGATTTTAAAGGTCTGAATTATGGAAGAAGCAATGTCCCGGATGTATGTAAACCAGGACACTGGACAGTGGCCCCAGATACATGGGTAGCACGGTGGTTAACTCTGCTGCCTCATAGCACCAGGCATATATTTGCTGTTTTAAAACCATCCTTGAAGTGTGTTGGCATTGCTGGCTGGCCAGCATTTCATGCTCATCCTTAGTTGCCCGTACACCTTGCCCCTTACTGTTAAACTGAATGGTTTGCTGGGCTACTAAAGAGGACATTGAAGAGCCAACCACATTGTTGTGGATCTGGAGTCACATGTAGACCAGAACTGGTAAGGATGGCAGATTTCCTTTTCTAAACTCGACGTTTTTCCAACAATTGACAATCATTTCATGATCATCAATAGGCTTTCAATTCTGGGTTTTTATTAAACTCAAATTTCACCATTTGCCATGGTGGGATTCGAACCCAGGTCCCAGTGTATTACCCTGGGTCTCTGAGTTACTAATCCAATGAAAATATTATTGTTACATGTATTAGTATACAGTGAAAAATATTGTTTCTTTTGTGCTATACAGACAAAGCATACCGTTCATAGAGATGGAAAAGGAGAGAATGCAGAATGTAATGTTACAATCATAGCTAAAGTTAAAAAAAAGTTTATTTATTCATCACAAGTAAGGCATATATTAACACTGCAATGAAGTTATTGTGAAAGTCCCCTTGTCACCACAGGCGCCTGATTGGGTCAATGCACCAAACCAGCATGTCTTTCAAACTGTGGGAAGAAACCCGGAGCAAACCCACGCAGACATGCGGAGAAAATCCAAACTCCACACGGACAGAGACCCAAGCCAGGAGTTGAACCCAGGTCCCTGGTGCTGTGAGGCAGCTGTGCTAACCGCTGTGCCACTGTGCCACCCTTCCATAGCTCGGGTTTAGAGAAAGATCAACTTAAAATGAGGTAGGTCCACTCAAAAGTGATGGTAACAAGGAAGTAAGAGACTGTAATGGGGCATTGGTATAGAGTCTAAAAGAATTAGCATAGAATTTTAGAGGCATTGAATGAGAATAAAAAATAAAATTAGAGGGCGTGATGGGCACAGCTCACAAGAGGTCACCACACTCTGGCACCATCTTGCCTGCAGAGCAAGGTTTAAGTGACTCCCTGCCTCAATGTACCCCGCTGGTCAAACATTCTTCCTCCCTTCTCTAATCCTGCCGAACATATTCAAAGTAAATAGGCTCCTATTTTAAATGCCCTGGTGATCTTTCTCTTGAATTACCTGCAGCAGTACTCTGAGAATTAAGTTTTAATTCCTGGAGTTTCCAAGACCACCCTGGAGAGTTGGCAACACATCTGTCCATAGATTTTTTTTTTAAAAGCCTGGAATGTAGGCACATTTGGTGGGCACCCCTCAGGGCTATGGCACCTCTGGCTGGCACCGAAGAGGAAGTTTCATAAACCAATAACACAGGCAGACTTTATGCTTTCCTCCCACTTCTTTCTTCGAGTCTCTTACCCCTACCCTTCATGCAAAATACATTGTGGCTGGACAACAGCCCTTCACTGGCGTCCTGAAACCGTGCCAACACACCATGCCTGACCGTCATACTGTGCCAAGTATACCAGAACATGATTTTGTCTCCCTGGCACCGTGGAATGCTAGTAGAATTTAACTTCAGTTAGTAAAGTCTGGGATATTAAGCTTGTCTCAGTAATAGTGAACTATCCTCGACTGTTGTTAAAACCCACTGCTTCATTAATGTTCTTTAGGGAAAGAAATCTGCTGTCCTTACCTAGTCTGGCCTACATGTGATTCCAGAGCAATATGGCTGATTCTTAACTACCTCTGAAATGGTATGGAAAGTCCCCCTCCCATCCTACAATCATCAGAAACCTACATTCAACCAAATTCTACTGTGTATATCCACGCTCACAAAATCCAACTCACTCCTTTGCTCACTGACCATGTTGGATCCCAGTTCCACCAATGATTTATCCCTTACATAGTCTTACCACAGAGTTGCCATAGAATCCCTACAGTGCAGAAAAAGGCCATTCAGCCCATCGAGTCTGCACCAACTCTCTGAAAGAACATCATCACAAGAATCCATTATATTTCAGGAGACTGAGAGGCTATCTTAGAAATAGACATAGAAACCCCACATTTCAGAAAGAGGTCCTTTGATCTTCACCGACTACAATCCCACCCAGGCCCTATCCCCAATCCATACATATTTTACCAACTAATCCTCTCTAATGTGTGCATTTAAGGTCAATTTAGCATCGCTAATAACCTAACCCAAACATCTTTGGGCTGTGGGAGGAAACCGGAGAACCTGGAGGAAACCCACACAGACACGAGGAGAATGTGCAAACTCCACACAGACAGTGACCCAAGCTGGGAATCGAACCCAAGCCCCTGGAGCTGTGAAGCAGCAGTGCTGACCACTGTGCTACTGTGCCGCCCAATCTTATTGAAACATGTAAGATCCTGAGGAGAGTAGAATGAATGGATGATGAGAGATTGTTTCCCCTTGTAGGAGAGACTGGAACAAAGAAACACCATTTAAAAATAAGGGACCTCCCAATTAATGATAGAATCATGGGTGGCATGGCACCACAGTGGTTAGCACTGCTGCTTCACAGCTCCAGGGTCCTGGGTTCGATTCCCGGCTTGGGCCACTGTCTGTGTGGAGTTTGCACATCCTCCTCATGTCTGCATGGGCTTTCTACGGATACTCCTTTTTCCTCCCACAGTCCAAAGATGTGTGTGTTAGGTTGACTGGCCATGCTAAGAAATTGCCCTTTAGTGTCCAGAGATGCATAGTTAGAGGGATTAGTGGGTATAGTGTGTGGGGATATGGGAGTAGGATCTGGGTGGGATTGGTTTTGGTGCAGATTCGAAGGGCTGAGGGGCCCCTTTCTGCACTGTAGCGTTCTATGATTCATAAAATCCCTATAGTGCTGAAGTAGGCCATTGAGCCTGCACTGACTCTCTGAGAGAGCGTCTTACCAAGGCCCATTTTCCCAGCCTCTCCTCATAACCTCATATATTTGCCATCTAACCTACACATCTTTGGATACTAAGGGGCAATTCACCATAACCAATTCACCAAATCTGCACATCTTTGGCATGTGGGAGGAAACTAATACAGACACAGATAGAACATATAAACTCCATAAAGTCATCCGAGACTGGAATTGAACCCGTGTCCAGGGTGCTGTAAGACAGCAGTGCTAACCACTATGCCACCATGCTGCCCCTGAGGTACAGCCAAGAGAACTGGTAATATCATCCCTCCCCTTAGGCTTTCCAGTTACCAGTCTTAGCTGCTTACCTCCTGGTCTGGTTGAGTGACGTTCTCTTAGAGTCAAAGGCCGGAGTTTTCCGGCTGTTCATGCCAGTGGGATTTTCCAGACTGGTCAATGGTGAACTGGGGCTGTGGATTTCCCAATGATGTGGAGGTGCCGGCATTGGACTGGGATAAACAAGTAAGAAGTCTCACAACACCAGGTTTAAGTCCAACCAGTTTATTTGACAGTTTATCAAATAAACCGGTTGGACTTAAACCTGGTGTTGTGAGACTTCTTACTGGATTTCCCCATGACCAGTGTGGCATTCGATCCCATTGACCATGGCAGGTACCAGGAGATTCCGCTACCCCACGATGGTGGGCCATGGAATACCTGACAGTTGTGCTAAAAATCTCACCCCTAGAGCTTTGCAGCATGGAAAAGAGGCTCGTTGACCCATCATGCCTGAGCATCTATTTATTCAGAACAGCATGGTGGCATAGTGGTTAGCGCTGCTGTCTTACAACCCCAGGGACCTGGATTCGATTCCGGCCTCGGATCACTGTCTGTGTGGAGTTTGCACATTCTCCCCATGCCTGCGTGGGTTTCCTCCGGGTGCTCCAGTTTCCTCCCACAGTCCAAAGATGTGCAGGTTAGGTTGATTGGCCGTGCTAAATTGCTCCTTAGTGTCCCTGAATCTGTAAGTTAGAGAGATTAGCGGATAAATGTGTGGGGCTGTGGGGGTAGGACCTGAGGTGGGATTGTTATCGGTGCAGACTCGATGAGCCAAAGAGCCTCCTTCTGCACTGTAGAGTTTCTCTGATATTCTAATCCAATTTTCCTGCACTTGGTCCGTAGTCTTGTATACAATGGTGTTTCAAGTTCTCATTTAAGTGTGAGGGTTCCTGCCTTTACCACCCTTTCAGGCAGTGAGTTCCAGATTTCTGTACCCTCTGCAGGAGAATGTTATTCCTCAAATCACCTCTAAATCCCTGCCGATTGCCTTAAATCTAATACCCGCTGGTTATCATCTCTACTCAGGGGAAGAGTTCTTTCCTATCCATCCTGTTGTCCCTTGTAATTTTGTACACATCAGACCCCCTCTTAGCCGTCTCTGCTCGATGGTCTATCCAGCCTTGCTTCATAGCTGAAGTCCACAGTCCAGCCCAGGCAACATCCTGGTGAATATCTTCACTCAGCGTGTGCGTGAGGCTGCTGAGAGGAAATGTCAGCAAGAATACAAGTACTTCTGATTGTGGAGGTTCGAACTGATCGAAGGCTGGAATAAAGTGCTGGTAAAAATTACACAGCAAATTCAGCAAAGCCTACTTTCAACTGAGCAGAACTGGAGTGGGACAAGAGAGTTAAAACAGGAATAACGCAGCGATGAAGGGAAAAGGTTACACAAACATGGATGTTTCTGCTAAGTCTGTACAGCGGGAGTGTGCAATGAGATTATCAGGGTAGACAAGTGATGTTTTGGAAAGAGTTCAAAGGAGGATGTCGAGACTGGCAGAGATGATCGAATCCATGAAGAAAAGCAATCTGTTCGTGGCAGAAGGACAAACCAGACAAGGAGGTGGGGGACAGGGGAGGGGGATGCATGAGTGGAGGGAGGGATTGCGTAAGCAAGGGGAAGGGGTGCATAAGCGGGGGGGGGGAGGGGCAAAAAAGCATTTCAATCTATGTTTTAAAGCCATAAGTGAGTGGATTTGGAAATGTGTGTGGATTCCTTTGAAGGGAAAGAGGAGATAATATCAGAGAAAGCTCAAGATAAATGCAAAATAATGTACAGGGTAGTTAAGCTATTGAGGGAACTGTCTAACTGAGTGGTCAACTCAATGAAGCATTCAGGCGAAGGAACCATCAGAATTCTTGACCATTAGAGAGTAGAATCGCACAACATTACCACAAAGAGGGACAATGGGAAATGGCTGTCTGGGTCTTTGGCTTCACAGAAATCATAGAATCCCTACGATACAGAACGAGGCCATTTAGCCCATCGAGTCTGCACCGGCTATAATCCTACCCAGGCTCTACCTCAATATCCACCCATTAATATGTATGTCAGGACATTCAGGGCAATTTTAGCATGGCCCAATCAACCTTAGCCACACATCTTTGGACTGTGGGAGGAAACCGGAGCATCCGGAAGAAACCCATGCAGACACGAGGAGAATGTGCAAACTCCACACAGACAGTGACCTGAGCCGGGAATCAAACCCAGGTCTCTGGAGCTCTGAAGCAGCAGTGCTAATCGCTGTGCTACAGTGCCACCCATGGAAGAACAACGATGGGTTGAATGGGCTGAATGAATGGACTTTTGCTTTTCCCTCAGTCCTATGCGGGGCCATTTTGATGGCCAGATAAGAAGAATTTCAGTTCAGCTTGGGCCTCCAGTCAACACCAGGCTCTGTTTATGAAAGAGATGGAGATGTGAACCCTGCCAGCTTGGAACTCTGTTTGTAAGGAGTACACAGTAAGAAGTCTGACAACACCAGGTTTAAGTCCAACCAATTTATTTGATATAAACTCACAAGCTTTGGGGGTTTGCCCCTTCGTCAGGTGAATGCAGAGTTCTATGAATGGAACTCTCTATTCACCTCTCCAAACCCCGAAAGCTTGTGAGTTTACTATCAAATAAATTGGTTGGACTTAAACCTGGTGTCAGACTTCTTACTGTGTACTCCTTACAGACAGTACACGCCTTTCAGCCCTTGATGTTGTGCCGACCAGTGGAACGAATCTAATGACCGTCTAACCTAAACTATTCCAATGTTATCCATTTGTCTATCCAATGACCATCTGAATTCCCTTAAAGTTGGTGAGTCCACAACTGTTGTAGGCAGGGCATTTCACAACCTTACTACTCTCTGTGTTTAAAACCTACCTCTGACATCTGTCCTATATTTATCACCCCTCAATTTAAAGCTATGTCCCCTCATGCTAGCCATCACCATCCAAGGAAAAAGGCTCTCACCATCCACCCTGTCTAATCCTCTGATCATCTTGTGTGCCTCAATCAAGTCACCTCTTAACCTTCTTCTCTCTAACAAAAACAACCTCAAGTCCCTCAGCCTTTTGTCATAAGATCTTCCCACCATACCAGGCAACATCCTGGTAAATCTCTTCTGCACCCTTCCCAATGCTTCCACATCTTTCTTATAATGTGGCGACCAGAACTGTACACAATACTCCAAGTGCGGCTGCACCAGAGTTTTGTACAGCTGCGACATGACCTCATGGCTCTGAAACTCAATCCCTCTGCCAATAAAAGCTAACACAATGTACACCTTCTTAACAACCTTATCAACCTGGGTGCCAACTTTCAGGGATCTATGCACGTGTACATCGAAATCTTTCTGCTCATCCACACTATCAAGCGTCTTTCCATTAGCCCAAAACTTTGTAATCCTGTTACTCCTTCCAAAGTGAATCATCTCACACTTTTCTGCATTAAACCTCATTTGCCACCTCTCAGCCCAGCTCTGCAGCTTATCTATGTCCTCTGCAAATTGTAACATCCATCTGCAGTGTCTACAATTCCTCTGACTTTAGTGTCATCTGCAAATTTACTAACCCGTCCTTCTACACTCTCATCTGGGTCATGTATAAAAATGACAAACAGCAGTGGCTCCAAAACAGATCCTTACGGTGCACCACTAATAACTGAACGGAATATTTCCCAACAACTACCACCCTCTGCCTTCTTTCAGCTAGCCAATTCCTGATCCAAGCTGCTAATTCACCCTCAATCCCATGCATCCGTATTTCTTGCAGTAGCTTACCATGGGGACCCTTATCAAATGCTTTACTGATCTCTCTTGAAATTTGAAAGAGAAGGCAGGGAACACATTTACCTGGCTGAGGCACCTTCTCAAATCCCGGGGATATCACAAGTACTTTAGAACTAATGAATGACTTTCTGAAGTAGAGTAACTTGCAAACGCGCATCGAGATATGTCCTACAAACCTGATAACATGTTGGTTGGGGGAAGAAAATAATGTCGGGGGGGAAAGTAAAATACTGCGGATGCTGGAATCTGAAGCAAAAACAGAAAATGCTGGAAAATCTCAGCAGGTCTGACAGCGTCTGTGGAGAGAGAACAGGGCCAATATTTCCAGTCTGGATGACCCTCAATCCTATTTTCAGTTGCTTTCCGCTCTGCTGAAGGGTCATCCAGACTCAAAATGTTGGCCCTGTTCTCTCTTCACAGAAGCTGTCAGACCTGCTGAGATTTTCCAGCATTTGCTCCACAGACTGTGGTGATGCATAGAATCATAGAATCTATACAGTACAGAAGGAGGCCATTCGGCCCATCAAGCCTGTACCAACCACAATCCCACGCAGGCCCTTTTACCGCAACCCCACACACTTACCCTGACACTAAGGGGCAATTTAGCATGGCCAATTCACCTAACCCACACATCTTTCGGACTGTGGGAGGAAACCGGAGCACCCGGAGGAAACCCATGGAGACATGGGGAGAATGTGCAAACTCCACACAGACAGTGACCCGAGGCCAGAATTAAACCTGGGACCTGGCACATGGGGCAGCAGTGCTAACCACTGTGCCACTGTGTTGCCAGCATATGGTAGGAATTAAAGTCCTCCTGATGCATATGGGCACAGCTGATGCAAGCCTGACACCCTTAGGGTGAAATTGGGCATGAGGGGGATGCGAGTCAAACAGAATGACTTCACCTCCCGTTGTTACCAACATTCAGCCTGAACACGGGATTGAACATAGAACATAGAAAAACTACAGCACAAACAGACCCTTCAGACACAAGTTGCACCAATGATGTCCCTAAAATGCAGGCCATGCCTCCTGCAGTGAATTCCTGCGCACATCCATCTTCGCTCTTGTAGCAGTGAGTCCATTTAAAGAGCAAGATCTTGTGATCCGACCTCGCAATGGGGCTGGAGAGCACATAAACCCCAGGGTTGAGCCATCAGAATGGATCCTGAGGTTGGCTGGAGGAGACGCATGTTGAAGTATTCTGTACATAGTTTGAGTCAGTTGGTAAATAATTGTTGTTGTTAACCTGGTGGTCACCAATTGTCCTCATCACAACCCTCATGAGGGTAAACCTTGTTGACCTGGCCTCATGTCAGGGTGGTTAAGCAGTAGATGGTGGTACATTAGTGAGGGGTCTCATTCAGTGGAGTGGGAGTGAGGACTGTGGCACAATTGGGCTGATTCTGTCCATACTGGGGGCTGAGGGGTGGAGGGTGAGGTAGGGGGAAGGTTCATAAAATTAAATCCTTGCACCAATCCTTGTGTCAGAGGATACACGGACTGAATCAGTTGTGTATGTAAAAATCCCCTTTAGCTGATAACAGATTTGATGAAGACACCTAGATTGCTTATTGCACTATAATAAATTTAAGATCAATTAACACATTTGGTGTTTAACTGGATTCCTCTGCCAGCTGCACATTCATCGACAATAACTCGATTGAACTAAAGAGTAAATGTTGGCAATGCCCCAGAATGCCTAGGGTGTATTATCTACTCTGTAGTAACATCTGCTCTGGCAGATGCCCAGAATTGTGGTTTGCCAAGGGACCTTCACACAAGCATGCCCTGTGTGTAACACAGGATTAAATTTACTACAGTGCGGACTCTGTAGGGAGCTTCACCCAGTCTATCGATTGTACCTTTCTTGTTCGGGGTGGGGGAGGGGGGTGGGCACAGCCTGTCCGGGGGCTCTGAAGGCCAATCAGTGACAATCTTTCACTCGATGTAAGGCCCTGACACACGTCCAGACAGTGGGGAATCATCCGCTTGCCTTTACGTGAAAGCCCACACTCCACGCTGAGGCGCTAGGGAGGGTGCGTTTACACCTTGGGATATGTAAACAACCAACGCTGGGTATAGTCAAAGGGTGTGACAGCATCTGTGGAGGGGGAGAAGCAGAGTTAACCTGGGGAGGTTAATGGAGCAAGAAGAGTGGAAATGGTAATGGGACAAGTAAAGAAACAAAAGATTTGCCTCAAGGAAATGTGAATGGCGGAATAATGACTTGATTTTGATTTATTATTGCCTCACATATTAGTACATAGTGAAAAATATTGCTGTTGCGCTATAAAGATAAAGCATACCATTCATAGCAAAGGAAAT
Source organism: Sphyrna mokarran (assembly GCA_024679065.1). NCBI lineage: Eukaryota > Metazoa > Chordata > Chondrichthyes > Carcharhiniformes > Carcharhinidae > Sphyrna > Sphyrna mokarran. The sequence continues at coordinate 31,234,111 of JAGIQG010000030.1, forward strand.
GAGAGAGTGCAGAATGTAGTGTTATAGTCATAGCTAGGGTGTAGAGAAAGATCAACTTAATGCGAGGTAGGTCCATTCAAAAGTCTGATGGCAGCAGGGAAGAAGCTGTCAGTTGATATGTAACCTTAGACTTTTGTATCTTTTTCTGATGGAAGAAGGTGGAAAAGAGTATATCCCTGGTGTGTGTGGTTCTTAATTATGCAGGCTCTTTCTGAGGCAGCGGGAAGTGTAGACAGTCAATGAATGGGAGCTTGGTTTGTGTGATGGATTGGGCTTCATTCATGACCTTTTATAGTCTCTTGCAGTCTTCATCAGAGCAACTTAATGCAATATAGGTCCTTTCAAAAGTCTGATGGCAACAGGGAAAAAGCTGCTCTTGAGTCAGTTGGTACGTGAAAGACAAGATCAAGAGACTCTCAAAATGCCCTTGGAATACTCAATACTACAATATATTGGTAGACATGAGAGGTCTGAACATTACTCTGAGAGGGGAGATGGGGGACGGGGTGGGAGCTGGGTGGGGAGAGTGCCGGGGGCGGGGAGGGGTCTCCGACAGGAGAAGCATGGAAGTACCAGAGCTGGGAGAACCATAGTACTGAGGGAAGGTGTGCTGATTTTGCGCAGGGGTTGGCAGAATATGGTGCCACAACAAGAGGTGAGGGGCAGTTTATGTGTAACCAACGTGATTTTTAATGCAGGTTTGTTACTACTCTGGTCATCCTTCTGGAACGGTGCCCAAGTTCAGCTGTGCCCACTGGATGCCTATCTTTTCTTAGCCTTCCCCACCCTCCCATCACGTCTAAGTACATCCCCAGCTGAGAATGAGGTAGTCTACTGATTGCTACCCTTGTTGCCTGTGATGACCTTGGCGGGTGTTACCTGGGGGCAGGGGATGGGAATCTGGACATTGAGGGTTCTGGCCTGCATTGTTGTCCTCCCCAGTGTGTGGGGCAGGGAGTGTGACACTCACAGGGTGGGAGGGGTGTTAGATGGATTGGAAACCCCTAGGATCTCCTGTATGGAGACTGTGCACCTGCCGATCACCTTACCATTGACTACCTGGGGGTTCCTCCACAGGATGGAATGAGATGTAAAAGCTGACAGTCATGGATTCCCTGCACCATGGACTTGAAGCCCTGCACCATGGAATAGATACCCTGCCATGGAGTACACAGGGTCTCCACTTTGGGCACCAGCTTCACGGTGTTGGCCTCTGTGCACTGAAGTGTCAGCACCATCTGGGATGGCTCCAATCAGCCCTGCAGTCTGGGGAGGGTTGCTATCATCTCCCCCTGATGCTCACAGCTCTGCCTTTGCAGCTCCAGTAGCTGTGGACTGACCAGGACCAGAGGCACATCATTGGCCAAGGTTTCAGCACAGTCCTGGCCTCCAGCACTCCTCCATGTGCCAGTTCCCTGCCTGCCTCTGTCTGCTGTGAACCTTCAGCTGAGAGATGCTCACCAATGAGTGACCCAGTAACCTGTCTACAAGCTATTCTCACTGAGATGTGAGTGTCTCTTTGGTGCTGGGTGTGGGTTGTAGCTGTCTCTTCAATGCTGCTCTCTGCAGCTGTATAAGACCCTGATCAGACCCCACTTGGAGTACTGTGCTCAGTTCTGGACGCCACATTACAGGAAGGATGTGGAAGCCAAAGAAAGGGTACAGAGAAGGTTTACAAGATTATTGCCTGGATTGGGTGCATGCCTTATGAAGATAGGTTGCGAGAACTTGATCTTTTCTCCTTGGAGAGATGAAGGGGTGACCTGATAGAGGTGTGTAAGATGTTGAGAGGTATTGATCAAGTGGATTCTCAGAGGCTTTTTCCCAGTGCTGAAATAGCTGCCACAAGAGGACACAGGTTTAGGGTGCTGGGGGGTAGGTACAGAGCAGAGGTCAGGAGTCAGAAGGCGGTGAGTGCGTGGAATCAGCTGCCATCAGTGGTGGTTGAAGTGGATTCGATAGGGTCTTTTTAGAGACTTTTGGATAAGTACATGGAACTTATCAAGATAGAAGGTTATAAGTATACATAGTAGGTAGGGACATGTTTGGCACAACTTGTGAACCAAAGCGCCTGTTTGTGCTGTAGTTTTTCTAATGAATTGGCACTTACTATAGCCTCTTGAGCAGGATTGGTTTGTCACCTTGCCACCTGATTGAGATCAGAGTGTCTCCTGGCTCTGCTTGATCTCCATTCCGCAGTTTGCTTGGGATGAAGCCATTAGCACCCATTCCCTCAAATGGACTTGGGAAAGTGCTGGGGGGCACCTGTAAACGGTGCATTCCACCAATTGCAGCTATTTCATTGGAGTGGGACTAGTGAATCAGAGACTGGCCGCCACCGGCATGACGCAAACATTGTGAAACAATGTTTTTTTCCTTAAAGAGGCTGAAAATACGTTGACTTTCCTTGTCGATGGTGCCAATGGGATTCTCGCTATTTTCTCGGCACGACCAACATTCAAGACTTAAAAAACCAAAAGCTATTCCTTCCCTAATGTAGGGAGTCATTTTCTCCCGACGAGTGGGGTAAACACGGGGAGAGAGGGATATCGGCAAAACGCGGGCAACTGGGACTAGCTTAATGGTTAAAAAGAAGGCAGTTAGGCTGAAGGGCCTGTTTCCATGCTATAAGCCTCAATGACCACTCAGCGTATCGAGATTTCCTCTGTGCCCAACAGAGCTCTATATTAACTGAGAAATATTTCCCCAGTGAAAATCTGGTTGGGTTTTGTACCGGTACCATCAATTTATGTATTGGTGTTGCCGGTACAAAACCCAACCAACACCAATACATAAACTAATGGTTCTACACAGCAAATGACAAAAATTGCAAGTGAAGACGGAGCAAGAATATTGGTTCTGGAATTCTCCATTCCACTCCCACCGCTACCAGTGAGAATGGAGAATTTGGCACTCAGCCAAATTCACTGCAGCAGGACTGGAGAACCCAAGCCGTGAGCGGAGAATTGACCCTTGGCATTGTTTGTGATGTTCCTAACTCTACAAATAGCAGCTGAATTACTTGTGATTGAGTCTTTTGCCATGAAAGTTTATAAATCCCTTCACAGTTACACTGTTTAAAGTTTATTTATTAGTGCCACAAGGAGGCTTACATTAACACTGCAATGAATTAACTGTGAAATTCCCCTAATTGTCACACTCCAGCACCTTTTGGGTACACTCAGGGTGAATTTAGCACCTAACCTGCATGTCTTTTGTACTGAGGTAGGAAACCGCAGCACCTGGAGGAAACCCATGCAGACATGAGGAGAATGTGCAGACTCCACATAGACAGTGACCCGAGTCAGGAATTGAACCTGGATCCCTGGTGCCATGAGGCAGCAATGCTAACTAATGTGCAACCTTGCTGCATTTGTGTCAACAGATTCATTTTAAATATGATTATTCTAAATATCTGGCAGTATACGCGATTCCCGCTCATGGACGGCTGCTAGATAAAAGTTAGTTGATTTTTGATGAACTTAAGGAATATTTTCTCTCTGAAGACAAATGCACAGTGCTTTAAAGAATAACCCTTGTACAAAATATCTTTTTCTTTAGCAAAAGAGTTCCCTTTCAGAAAGCAGTGGAGGCAATGAAATGAAACAATTGTGTCAGTTACAGATGGTGACACAGAGTTGAAATAATTAGAAAATAATATTGGGGAGAAAGTGAGTTAAAATGTTTCTGCATCAAGGAGGTGCTATGATGAAGAATGCCCTGCCCAGACAGCATAGTGGAAGCAAATTAAGCAGCAACTTCCAAAGGAAGATGGATATCCTTCAACGGTGCAGATGGAGGCCATTCAGCCCATCTAGTCTGCACCGACTCTCTGAAACGGCATCTTACCCCAGCCCATCTACCCCACCCTATCCCCATAACCCTGTGCATTTATCATGACAAATCCACATGACTTGACACATCTTTGGAGGAAACTGGAGCAGCTGGAGGAAACCCACACAGACACGGAGAGAATGTCCACACTACCACGCAAATCCTCAAGGCCGGAAATGAACCCAGGTCTCTGGCACTGTGAAGCAGCAGTGAGAACCACAGCGCCACTGTGCTGCCCCAATTAGATACAAGTGGGGAGTCAGTCCTTTGGGGCAAGTGATGGAGGCTGAGGTGGAGGGACATCGGGGGTTTGGGACAGGGTAGAGGATCTGATTGGGATGTGATTTTGTGAGTAACTTCATTTTTTTTTTCCCTGATGGTGGCAGAGCAGGTGAATAGAATAGTTAAGAGGGCAAGAAGGACACTGGCTTTTATTAGTCATGCTGTAGAGTAAGAGCAAGTTTTCCTGCCTCAGACCAGATTGAGAGGATGCTCTGACTCTCATTTGGATAAGGGAAGTCCTATAGTGCCTCAGGCCTGGGTGAAGGATGTCACTGATTTGTCCTTATCCAATATGGTGGTGGGCGGAGGGGGGACACAATTAAATCACACGAAATCTTCCTGCTGCCATATTAGGGCCTGAGGAGGGGATCTGAAACATGGACGCTGTGTGGCCAACTATTGTGCCACCGTGCCACCCAGTAAATTTCACCTGCTGCCACGGTGGGAATTGAACCTGTATCCCTGGGGCAGTGACGAGGCATATGAAGCATAGAATCCTTACAGTGCAGAAGGAGGCCACTCATCCCATCTAGCTGACACTGACAACAATCCTACTGGGCTGTATCCCTGTATCCCCACATATTTGCCCTCCTAATCCCCAAACACTAAGGGGCAATTTAGCATCTACCTAACCCTGCACATCTTTGGAGTGCAGGAGGAAATCGGAACACCCGGAGGAAATCCATTCTGATAACTTCAACTAGGCTAATGAGGTTGACCTGTTAGAGTGTGAACTACGTGCCATCAATAGATCCAGGCAGTGGGCGATCGATGGGATCTTCCTTCCCCTCTACCGTGGCTATGTTCGCAACCAGGTGTCCCTGGAGAGGGAGCATGCGGTGTCCGCGGGCGCAGTTGATGCTTTCCATGCCCGCTGGGCACTGCAGGGGCTGGTGTGCATTATAGACCCTGATAATCACATTTTGATTTAATGTTTTAAGTCTCCTTTGGACTTTGGTTTCTCTTCAGGCTGTTTCCCTCTTCCTTTTGGGGGGGGGCTGGCCCTTTTAATTTGTCCCTAAGTTAATTTGAGTTTGTTAACTTGTTTGGTATGTAAAAGAGCGACCTGATGAATCCTCCCAAAGTTAATTTGAGTTTATTTGGTTGGTGTTGAAAGAGATGCCAGATGAATCCTAATTGATGGTTAAATCAAGGAGACTCATGCTCCCTGTTTAAAGCGGGTGTGTCAGATTCTCAGTCTGCATTCAGCTAGAGAGCAACTGGACAGCTGGCTGTGTGCAGACGTATGGTGTAAATAAAGTAACTTTGTGACGTGACTTCCGCCTCTGTGGAGTTATTACACCCATGCAGGCACAGAGAGGACGTGCAAACTCCACACAAACAAGCTGGGGAATTGAACCCGGGTCCCTGGCGCTGTGAGGCAGCAGGGCTAACTATTGTGCCACCGTGCCACCCAGTAAATTTCACCTGCTTCCACGGTGGGAATTGAACCTGTATCCCTGGGGCATTAGTTTGGATTAGTAGCCACAATACCATTGTATCTTCCAAAGTCAATGGGGCTAATTAAACCTCCAGACAGCCTATGTGCACAGTTTGCCAGGTCAGAATGTGATTGCCAGCTGATTTGAAGTGGATGCATCTTGGGGAGAAATGCAGGGCAATTAGCGTGATTGACTGTAGCTTTGCGTCTTTGGTGTGGCTGAGGCAGCCTTGAGCTGCAGTTGGATTCATTGTTAACAGCCCCAAGTGTCGCCCACTTTCTCATTTCCTCACCACAAAGAACTCCAATGTTTTCTAATTTAAAATAACATAATTGCAAAGAATTTCTTCCTTTGTAATATCAAACATAATCTTAACCTTTCATGTGTAATGTCTCCATTTAAGATATTTCATTCTGATTTAGGGATGTACCATCTTGGTGAGCAAATTGTTCTCTTTGAAGCTTAACATTAAATATATATTGCTCTCGGCTGCCTTATCGAGCTGCAGTGCCTGTCCGCTACGCAGTAAGAATTATTTATCACCACTCTCCAGAAGCTTCTGCAATGACCGATATGAAAATGAAAACACACGGAAGTGGGAAAGTATAACTTTGGTTTCTAATGTGAAGCCTACAGGGGTGAGCTGATTAAACTGTTCAGAAAAAAAAAATAGCAATTACTTTGCACAGCTAAAGGATTTACATTCCAGTTATGTTAAGGCTGGTTGGCAAGAAAAGCTGTCCCCTTTTTATTAATTCCACGAATATCCTTTGTTTAATCTGCACACCTCGACGTTGTTATTCGGTTTGGACAATTGGTCAGGGTGGGTTTAAACCTCCAGTTTTACTTTGCAAACTTAGCGTCGGGGATTTACAGCCCCTCCCTCCTGGGGTGTTACGGACCTGCAAAAGTAAGCGGCAATTTACATGGCCTGCTGCATCTGTTGTCAAAGAAGTGAGATGCCATTATTGTATAATCCTGGCCGGTATACAAAAATCGTAGGTAGAAGTAGGATTGGAATGATGCACTCACTGAGTGTTAAAATGGGCTGCGCGGGCTTGTAGGGCTGAAGGGCCTGTTTCCTCTGCTGTGTTGTTCTTTGTTCTGGCTTACCGCCTTATTAGTTCGAGTGTCATAAGTAGGCTTACATTAACACTGCAATGAAATTAGTCAGGGTATGCTGTTCAGGTACACTGAGGGAGAATTTAGCATGGCCAATACATCTAACCATCTTTTGCACTGTGGCAGAATCTGGGGCCACCGGGAGAAAACCCATGCAGATATGGGGAGAATGTGCAAACTCTGTGCAGACAGGCACCCAGGTCAGGAATTGAACCTAAGTCCCTCGTGCCGTGAAGCAGCAGTGCTAACCATTGTGTCACCCTGAATAGTGTTGTGGAACCTTTTACATCTGAAATAGAAGGCAGACTTGATTAACACTCCATCAGGAAGAGTCTGGCCACAAAGAACTATCTGGTATTTGATGAGTCAGTGAAACATCAGCTTAACAAATAATTAATTACATCACTGCCTTCCCAGCCCGTAACAAAAATGTAGCTTTTTTATGGACTTGTCACATTGAAGTAAAATCTTTAAATTCCTATAACCTTAAAACTCTGATCAGATTTAACCAACATTTATAAAACTTATTGCTGAAAGCAGCAATAAATACATGGAGGGGTTGCAGAGGGTGGGGGAATTCCCAGGATATTTTAAAAAAGTCGCCAGAACAGTAAAATCTAATTAAAAAAACATGTCAGACCAGTCGTGTTTATTTGCCATTTATCTGAAAGCAGAGGGCAAGAAAATGTTCCTCAACCATAACGATTTTTGATTCTACTGCAGAATATCAGGCTACAGGTTATAAGATAATGAGTTTGGGGTCCTCTGTGCCAAGCTTTCAGCCAAGGAGTGAAAATTCATAGAATCCCTACAGTGCAGAAGGACGCCATTCAGCCCATTGAGTTTGCACTGATCACAATCCCTCCCAGATCCTACCCCCACAACCCCATGTATTTACCCTGCTAATCGCATGACACTAGGGTCAATTTAGCACGGCTAATCAACTTAGCCCACACATCTTTGAAGTGTGGGAGGAAACAGCAGCACCTAGAGGAAACCATGCAGACATGGGCAGACTCCACACAGACAGTGACCCGAGGCCAATTTTGAACCTGGGCCCCTGGCACTGTGAGGCAGCTGTGCTAACCAATGCCCCATTAAGTGTATTTGAGCTCAGCATGCCATTCATAACACCTACAGTAAACACTCCTGCCTCATGTCACAAGCTGTTTAAGTCCTACTCAAGGTAGATGAACCCTAGGCTGATACTTCAGTGCAGTCCTGATTGAACACTGCCCTGTTGGAGATGTTGGATCTGACACTAAATTGTGGCCCTGTCTGCTCAGTTGGATGCAAAAAATTCCATGGCATCATCAAGAAGAAGGAATGCATGGTGGCACAGTGATTAGCACTGCTGCCTCACAGAGCCAGGGATCCAGGTTCAATTCTTGCCTTGGTTTACTGTCTGTATTTTCTCCCCGTGTCTGCATGGGTTTCCGCTCTGTGCTCCAGTTTCCTCCCACAGTCTAAAGATGTGTAGGTTAGGTCAGATAAATTGCCCCTTAATGCCAGGGGATTAGCAGGGTAAATATGTCAGATTATGAGGCTGAGGCCAGGGAGTAGCTTTGATGGGCTGAATGGCCTCCTTCTGTATTGTAGGGATTCTATGATTCTAAGAACAGGGAAGTTGTCACCAGTATGCTGGCCACTATCTATCCCTCAATCAGCAAGGGATTATCAAATCAGTGTCACATTACTATTTTATGTGGTTTGCTGTCTTCAAATTGACTGCTGCGATACAAGGGCATCTGGTGTCCTTGGGGAGCATGGACAAGATGGGTTGAATGTCCTCCATCTTGGCTGTAACTTTTCTACGGTTCTAACAGTGATTACACTTCAAGAATAAATTGGCTTTGAGCTGCCGGTGATTCTGAAAGATGCTATAAAATTGCGATTCCTTTTCTCTTCTTCCACTGTAGTATTTAAGGGAGTTCAGCACCGGCAGGGTAAAGCCTTTCCAATGAAATTAAACTAAGTGTTTCTTTAATAGATGTAAAAGGTCCCATGGAACCATCTGAAGAAGAACATCGGAATTCTCCCTGGTATCCAAGGAATGTTGTGTATAATTTGTTTGCTGCTTTTTCCATGTCTCAACTGTGACGATACTTTGAAAGAAATTAAATGTCTGTGAAGTGCGTTCTGGAAGGTGCAATACATTTGTAAAACTTCCACATTTTCTGCCAGAAAAAGTGTTTTCTTTTTGAACACTTCCTGATAAAGACTGGTTTCACCAAATACATAAATAATCCCCAACAGGGTGAAATTTCCAAGGATCTGTCACTGTGGTTGACTCACTGGAGAAGTACCATAGGTGACCAATCTCCTGCTGATGTTACAGTGACTAATGAATAGACACCAATATCTTAGTTATGTCTTTGGACAATGTGACAAATGACCTCATTAATCGAAATGATTGTGGAAGCCACAGAAAAGGCAGGATTTGTTTTTAATTCTGACGCGGCGCGGCACACTAGTTAGCATTGCTGCCTCGCACTGCCTGAGACTTGGGTTCAATACTGACCTTGGGTCACTGTGTGGGATTTGCATACCCTCCAGGTGCTCTACTTTCCTCCCACAGTTCAAAGATGTCTGATTAGCCATGCTAAATTGCTTCTTCATGTCCAAAGATATTAGTTGAATTACTGTATGGGATAGGATAGAGGAGAGGGCCTAAGTGGGATGTTTTTTCAGCGAGTTGGTGCAGACTCGATGGGCCAAGATGGCCTCTTTCTGCCATGCTGGGCTTCTATATTTCTATGAGATTTCTTTTAAATTAATTTACCTTCACATCTACTGGCCCTCTGCCCCCTTTAACCCTCACCATTGTTTCCAATCATCAACTCCTTGAGTATGCATCCAAAACCCATTAGTTGATCCTGCAGACTCTGAACTCCTTTTCCCTCTTTCCTTGATGCCCATTCACAATGCCCCGTCCCCATACTTCCTACCCTCCTGCTCCATGCCACCTTATCCATTTGAAAGCACCGCCCTGCAACAGAATTCTCTTTCCTGTCCAACCCCAACCTTCCCCCTCCTCCTCTATTTCCTTCGCCTCCCCAACACCCACCCAGCATGGATCCTTGCCATCCAACTCTATCTACCTCCTGCAACTTAAGTATCCACCTTCTGGCAGAATCCACTGCTTGAAGATTTACAACAATTGTTGATAGTTTCACAGCCGCCATGGCCACACCTTATCTTGACATTTCAAATTTATCCACTTGGGTTACATTTCACTAGCTGCTACATTGGGATTTGAACACATACACGCTTGAGAAGGAGCTTGGGAGCCAGCATTGCTAGCCAGTGACATTGCCACTTCGCCAATATCCTGACTGCAGAGGTTAGGGTCTAGGCAGTTGAATAGTGGCTGCCAAAGATGGTTTGATGAAAAATTAGGGCTGTGTACAAGGCCAGAATTCATGGCAGGTGGAGATGTGAGAAGGATTGGGCAAAGCCATGGGAAAATTTGAAAGCAAGGCTGCATAATTTAAAATCCCGTGTAGCCAGACTGGGTGGGAATAGGGGTCAGTGAGCATGTAATAGGGGGACATGGTGGCACAGTGGTTAGTACTGCTGCCTCTCAGTGCCAGGGACCCAGGTTTGATTCCTGGATTGAGTCACTGCCTGTGTGGAGTTTGTACATTCTCCTTGTGTCTGCGTGGGTTTCCTCCAGGTGCTGTGGTTTTCTCCCACAGTCTGAAGATGGGTGGATTAGGTACATTGGCCACACTAAATTGCCCTTTAGTGACCGATTGCCCTTTAGGTTGTGGGATTAGTGCGGTAAATATGTGAAGTTATAGGGATAAGACCTGTGTGGGATTGTGCAAACACGATGGGCCGAATGGCCTCCTTCTGCACTGTAGGTGGGGTTTCTACGGGTGATGGGTGATGTGGGAGTGAGTGTGACTTAACGAGCCCAACAGCAGAGTTTTGGATCTACCTAAGAAGCTGGAAAATGGGAGGCCAGTGAGGAGAATAGTGAAGTCTGATTGTTACAGAGCTACGGATCAGGATTCAAGTAGTATCTTGCAGTTTATATTTGAGCAGTTATTACCTTATTCACTGAAATAGCAAGGCTTCTCACTTAATCTTTGCTTCAACTTTTAATAACATGAGCCGATTCCAAATTATTTTGGACAATCACTATGACTACTTCTGTTGACAAGTCCAGGAAGGTTTAATAGGATATAATAATCCCAGAGAATATAAATTAGTGAGCCTCTCTGAGTCGTATGTCCTGCAGATATAAACTAGCTGTTGTTGCTATGCCTGACCTTGTTAATGCTTTTCTTGGTATTTTGGCCATTACTTGGTGCCTGTTTGTACTTAAGCCTTGTTCCTATTTAGCCTGAAGACCAAACAGATGCTTTGAATTAGACGTGTTCTGCTCTCTCCCCCATTCAGTTCCCCATCAATATTAAACCCTCAAACCAGGGGAAATTCTCTCTGCTTCTTGCCATCCTTTTATAATTTTAAACTGTTAGCATCCTTGCACCTTCCTAACAAAAGGTTCACAATTTTATTTGAGACCTTGTACTGAGGTTTCCAATTTTCGGCAAGCACATAACTGGCCTTATATCATTCTTATAGTCACTTGGTAATATGGAACTTGAATATCACTGACAAAGAGAGACATCTTGCCTAAGATTCTCATCTTGCATTAATCTGGACAAAAGCAAGAATACCAAATTTCAAATCATCACACGAATGTGCATTACACGTTCCCTGAGTGGTTCATGATAAACAGAATACAGACTATAATCTATCACTGCGCACTTCCAAAACCCAAAAGAAAATGATTAATGTTGAATGTGCTCATAGCTACACTAATAACTAATTGAATATAGTTAGTTTACTTGTAACATGCAGATAAATGCAAAATATTGTGGGTGCTGGAACCTAAGACAAAAACAGAAAATGCTTGAGAAACTCAGTAAGTCTGACAGTGTCTGTGGAGAGAGAATATGGCCAACATTTAAAATCACGATGGCATGGCTGGAACATTAGCTCTATTCTCTTTCCACAGATGCTGTTAGACCTGCTAAGTTCCTCCAGCATTTTTTGTTTGAGCTCTTAAGATGGCTCAGTTATGCTTGCTAGAAGCAACATGCATTCATACACATAAGGACCCATTCTTTGCAAGCAAAAAGAATAGATTCAAGACTTATGCTTCATTCGAATTATCTAGAAACTTGTCGTTCCCTGTTGTTTCCGCTGTGTCAATACCTTGGCTAGAATTGATATGCTAACAAATCAGCACCTTTTTTTCCTGCAATCCCCTTCTTGCCATTACTGACCTGCGGCTAACTCTATGGGCAATTATGGGCCTCTGGCATTACTGGCAGCTATTGTCTCCTGGTGGTACTGCTGAGCAATGAAAAGCTGGCACCCTCTGATGGGCAGGTGGGCAGGACTTCCACCTCCTACCCCTGGGTCCTTGATGCTGGGAATGTCCAGTTAAATGCCTGGTTGACACAATGCAGTGGGTCTCCCTATATAGAGGTGGCATCGGGCTCTCAAGGCCAGCAAAATCCTGGCCACCTACATTAAATTCCACCCCCAATTTCCAAACTTATCAACTATTTTGCTGCTCTTCTGCCTCAGAAAACAGAATAGAGAGACTGTTTGGTGCATCCCGGATTCTAAACTTACTTCAATGACATTTCATTAAGTTGGAAGAAGACCTTTCTTTTCAATTATGGACATCAATTATTTGAGGGAAAAAATAAACCTCTGGTGTAGAAAGAGGAAGTTTGCTGATTTCATGCTAAAATATGGGATTAATTCTTGAAATTTGATTCAATCTGCCCACATATTGATAGAGAAATTCTTTTAACATGAGGTTTTCATAATTTCTCATTCTTTCTAAATCAATTCCACTGGTTATGTGGGTAGTAATTATTGAGGTAATTTATACCTTTATTGACACAGTTAAAAGGGAGGGGGGGGCACATAGTTTCCTTTCACACGTTTTGAGCTGGGGTTTTTGCTCAAATTATGCCAATTATCCTCACTTTATGTCTTGCACATGCGGGCAGAGAGTTGAGTGGGGACCCCCCCCCCTCACCCAATCTCTGCTCAGACAAAAGCAAAACGCTGCAGTTTCCAGGAATCTGAGGCAGAATGGAAATTACTAGAAAAGAATTAACGGGTCAGGCAGCGTCTGTTGAGAAAAAGAAGCGTTTAATTGGCCTTAATTCCAGCTCTGTGTGACTGAATGGGCTTTGAGTGAGTTACGGGCAGCGTAGTGTTTAGCACTGCTGCCCATAGCGCCAGGGACTGGGCTCGATTCTCAGGCTTGGGTCACTGTCTGTGTGGAGTTTGCACATTCTCCCCGTGTCTGTGTGGGTTTCCTCCCTCTGTCCGAAAGACTGGTTAGGTGCATTGGCTTCAGTGTACCCGAAAATATGCCGGAATGTGGCATCTAGGGGATTTTCACAGTAACTTCATTGCAGTGTTAATCTAAGCCTTCCTGTGATGCTAATGCATAAGCTTAGGTGGATTGGCTATGCTAGATTGCCCCTTACCGTCAGGGTAAATATTTCGGTTTACGGGAATAGGGCCTGGGTGGGATTGATGTCAGTACTGACTTGATGGGCCAAATGGCCTCCTTCTGAATTGTATGGTTTGTATGATTCTATGAAAATTACGTCATAGAATCACAGAGTTTTACAACATGGAAACAGGCCCTTCAGCCCACCTTGTCCATCCTGTCTTTTATTTTAAACTCCGAAGCTAGTCCCAATTGTCCACTTTTGGCCCAAATCCCTCTATACCCATTGTACTCGTGTAATTATCTAAGTGCTTTTTAAAAGACAAAATTATACCCACCTCTACTACTAACTCTGGCAACATGTTCCAGACACTCACCACCCTCTGCGTGAAAAAGTTGCCCTTCTGGACATTTTTGTATCTCTCTCCTCTCACCTTAAACCTATGCCCTCTAGTTTTAGACTCCCCTATCTTTGGGAAAAGATATTGACTATCTAACTGATCTGTGCCCCTCATTATTTTATAGACCTCTATAAGATCACCCCTCAGCCTTTTATGCTCCAGAGAAAAAAGTCTCAGTCTACCTAGCCTCTCCTTAAACTGTCAAGTCCCGATAGCATCCTAATAAATCTTTTCTGCCCTCTTTCTAGTTTAATAATATCCTTTCTATAATAGCGTGACAGTATTCCAAAGGTGACCTTACCAATGTCTTGTACAACATCAACAAGGCATCCCAACTCCAGTATTCAATGTTCTGACCAATGAAACCAAGCATAGTAAATGCCTTCTTCACCACTCTGTCTACCTGTGACTTCACTTTCAAAAAACAATGAACATGTACCCCTAGATCTCTTTGTTTTTCCCAGTGCCTTACCATTAACTGATTAAGTCCTGCCCTGGTTCAATCTACCAAAATACATCACCTCGCATTTACTAAATTAAACTCCATCTGCCATTCATCAGCCCACTGACTCAATTGATCAAGTTCCCTTGCAATCCTAGGCAACCTTTTTCAGTGTCCACTTTGCCACCAATCTTGGTGCCATCTGCAAACTTACTAACCCCATGTCTCCTACATTCTCGTCCAAATTATTAAAACAAATGGCAAATAGCAGTGGACCCAGTACCAATCCCCTGAGGCACACCGCTGGTCACAGGCCTGCAATTTGAAAAACAGCCCTCTTCAATCACACTCTGGCTTCTGCCAAGAAGCTAATTGTGTACCCATTTAGCTACCTTACCCTGGATCCCGTAAGATTTAACCTTATGCAACAACCTATCATGTGGTACCTTGTCAAAGGCCTTGCTAAAGTCCATGTAGACAATATTAACTGCACTGCCCTCATCTACCTTCTTGATTACCCCTTCAAAAAACCTCAATCAAATTTGTGAGACATGATATTCTATTCACAAAGCCACGCTGATTGTCCTTAATCAGTCCTTGCATCTATAAATGCTTGGAGATCCTGTCTCTCAAAATACTTTCCAACAATTTACCCACTACAGATGTGAGGCTCACTGGCCTGTAGTTCCCAAGCTTTTCTGTGCAGCCCTTTTTAAACAAAGGCACAACATTTGCTACTCTCCAATCTTCAGGCACCTCACCTGTGACTATCAGTGATTCAAATATCTCTGCTAGGGGACCCGCAATTTCCTCCCTAGCCCTTCACAACATCCTGGGATACACTTCATCAGGTTCTGGGGATTTATCTACCTTCATGCGCTTTAAGACTTCCTTCTCTGTTATAAGTAGATTCCTCAAGACATCACTATTTATTTCCCCAAGTTCTCTAACATCCATACTTTTCTCAACAGCACCAACTAGCATTTCAGGTCAACTTCAATCAGAATTGGACAAAGCTTGAGTCGTAACAAGTTTTAAAAATAGGGCAATTGAAGGGAGTTTAAAAAGAGCAAAAGGGGAAGGCCCGTGATAGGTTGAAAGGCAGGAGAATTTAAATGATGAAAGGGATAATGGTGTAAGGCAAAAGAAAATGGTGATGGGACAAGGAAAGAGACAATTCTCTGGATAAGGTGTAAATGAGAATGGCAGGATCATGAGCAACTGCTGCTACTGGAAAACTGGATATCCCCCTTCAAAATAAGTACTCTTGCCTGAGTACTACTGTGGGGGACAGCTCATCCAAGGGAGGCAGCGGTGGCCAGCTCCCTGGAGCTGAACAAAAACAAAAACCTAAAAAACAGAGCAAAAAGGCAGTGCTTATAGGGGACTCCCTAGTGAGGGGGGCGGACAGGTGTTTTTGTGGACGCAGATGGGAGTCGCAGATGGTGGTATGTCTCCCTGGAGCTGGGATTCGGGATGTCTCTGGACGCGTCCCGGACATCCTGAAAGGGGAGAGTGAGGAACTGGAAGTTGTAGTACATATAGATACTACTGACATCGGCAGGAAGAGGGAAGTGGACATGAAAAGGGATTATAGGGAACTGGGTAGGCAGCTGAGAGAGAGGAAAGCGAAGGTAGTAATCTCAGGATTGCTGCCTGCGCCTTGGGAGAGTGAAAGCAGGAATAGTATGAGGTGGAGGTTGAATACGTGGCTGAGGGACTGGAGCAGGGGGCAGGGATTCCTGTTCCTGGATAAACTGGAACACTGGTGATGATTGGAGATTCCTACGATGATCAAGATATCCCGTACTCAATGTTCTGACCAATGAAACTAAATGTCTTCTTCACCACTCTGTCTACCTGTGACTTCATTTTCAAAAAGCAATGAACATGTACCCCTAGATCTCTCTCTGATCTGTAACTTTCCCCAAAGCCTCACTGTTAACTGAGTAAGTCATCCCCTGGTTCAATCCACCAAAATGCATCACCTCGCATTTACTAAATTAAACTCAGTATTGAGTTAGGGTGGTATGATCTATACGTGAGATGCTGGTCACTCAGTTTCATTCTGAGGACGGAAAGGTCAGAGAGGGAAGAGAGTGGAAAATGAGGATGACAGGCCACTTGAGATTCAAAGTCACACTTGCAAACAGAAGATGTCTTCCAGAAAGTGGTCAAGCTGTCTGCAATTAGTGTCTCCAATGTCAGGGAGATTCCAATGTCAGCAAGCAGCAACTATAGTAGACTAAATGGAAAGAAGTATTAATAAATCACTGTTTCACCTGGAAGGAGTTTTTGGGTTCTCAAATAGTGGGGAGTGAGGAGGTAAAAGGACAGGCGTTACATCTTCTGCATTTAGATGAGAGGATGCAGTGGGAAAGGAAGGATTTTGGGATGATTGACAAATGGATCATAGAATCCTACAGTTCAGAAGGAGGACATTTGGCCCATCAAATCCACACCAACATAATCCCACCCAGGCCATACCCTCATATCCCTACATATTTACCCATTATTCCTTCTAACTGATGCATCTCAGGACACTAAGGCAATTTTAGCATGGCCGATTGACCTAATACCTTTGGACTGTGAGAGGAAATCGGAACACCGAGAAGAAACCCATGCTGACATGAGGAGAATGTGCAAACTCCATACAGATTGTGACCCAAGCTGGGAATCAAACCCAGGTCCCTGGAGCTGTGAAGCAGCAGTGCTAACCACTGTGCTACTGTGCCGTTCGAATTGTGCTGCACAAACCTGTGGGCTGGACTTAACATGCCCAAAATCCTGCAGCTCCGAAAAGCTCAGAAAAGATAATGACAGAATGCTGCTCCTCTGCCACATTGCTTTCAGGCCAAATAATACCTCTTCCGGCCCTCACAGACACCTCGACAACATTATTGACCCTCTTATTTCCCCCCCATCCATCTGCCACTAAGACTGATCATGGCCCCCTTCCCACTCGCCCCCCACTGATCTTAGACAGAATGGCAGCGGACCCCCCTCTTCCCCCCCACTGATCTTAGAGAGAATGGCAGTGGAACCACCCCTTTCCCCTTCACTGATCTTAGATGGAGTGGCAACAGACTCCCCCCCCCCCCCACTTTCCCCACACTGATCTTAGATAGAGTGACAGCAGACCCCCCCACTTCCCCCTCACTGATCTTAGACAGAGTGACAGCAGACCTCCCCCCGTCCGCCCCTCCCGCCCTGCTTTCCCCTCACTGATCTTAGATAGAGTGGCAGCAGACCCTCCCCTCGCTTCCCTCTGGACACTAAGGTGCAATTTCGCATAGACTTTCAACCTAATCCACACATCTTTTTGATTGTAGGAGGAAACCAGAGCACCCAAACAAAACCCACACAGACATGGGGAGAATGTGCAAACACCCCACACATACACACACACACACACAGTGACCTAAGCCGGGAATTGAACACAGGTCCCTAGAACTGTGAGATAACAGTGCTAACTACTGTGCCATCATAACTCACCCCCACCCCTCCAAAAAATCAGCATTGTTCAACATAAAATAACATGATTATGTTTACATTATAAAGATAAGCTTTTTTTAATTGGAATGTGATTAAAATAGAAAGCACTGCTGTAGGTACCAAAGGGAACAGATATAAATGTGTCTGAAGAGCTGAATTTCTGTGTGATCTGCGTTAATTTGCCCTGAGCAACCTCATTTAGGTTTCATCTCACATACAGCATTCAACTTTTAGATATACTCCCTCCTAGTTGGCAAACAGATAAAAACATTTCATTGTCAATTAATTAAAAGGACTGACATTAAAGGAAGAATTTCCATTTAGTGCACCAAGGCTCAAGAAAATTGGAACAGTTAGGACAAACACCTAAATATCTAATTGTTTTAAACACATTTCATGTATAATCAAAAAATCCACGTTTTTTTTTCCCCTTTTGAACTACACAAAGAAATGGATATAACTTTATCCCAATGGCACCTCCTGTGAAGTACCAGTATTATGGAGTCAGGAAAAATAATTTCCGTCTCTTTTTTCCAACATGCCCAGTGGAATTCAGCTGTAGGCCCAATCATTACTGGCCCCCAGTTTCCTATAAGTCTTGACAGTCCGTGGTGCTGAGTAGGATTTATTGTCTGAACTCCCAGCAATGTTAGTACCTATCCAATTTTCCTGATGTTGTCGGTGGCGAACGGTGAAAAGCCCCTGACGGAATTTGCAAGTTGGAATATTTACTTGAGGCAAAAAAGGGTTACGTCCTTTTGATTGGTGAGGCGGTTTAGCAATTCTGGGACTGGGCTAGCAACCCAAAATTTAAACCTATCATTGCTGGTTGGGTAAAAATCAAATCAGTAATTCCAGTTATATATATCAGCTAGTGTCAAAGAAACATAGAAACAGAGAAACTAGAAGCAGGAGCCCTTCTAGCCTGCTCTGCCATTCATTAGGATCATGACTTGATCTTTAAATTCAATATCCTGATTTCCCCCCTTGATCCCTTTATACCACAGGAAGCACCATTTGCCCCCACCCTCTCACTAATTCCCGCAACAACTGCCCCCCCCCAACACACACACTCTCTCTCACCCTACATACTCTCTTAACAGCTTCACATTCTCTCATTCCCCCATACTCTCACCCCACTCACCTTCTCCCTCAGCTCTCTCTCTTGCCCCTCACACTATTTCTCTCTCATAAGGTCTTCAATTACTCACTCACAGATGCCAGTGGTCTCCTCACTAGTTGCCTTGTGCTTTACTCTGGCATGTATGGGGCGCATTCCAGGTGCCCTGGCCCCACTTCAAGCCACTTCTGCTCCCCAAACCACCTTCGGACCCCAGGCCACTGCTGGTTCCAGAGCCCCATGCCCCAGCACTTCCATTCTGCAAGCCTTGCTCCCAGCCCTCTTGTCCCCAGCTCTGCTCCTTGTCTCCCCGGGTGTTGTTCCTTAGCTCCCCAGCCCTCTTAGCTCCCTAGATCCCGAACTCAACACCATTGGTGTTTGCAGTTCCTCCAATCGTAGACTGTTCCCCTCCCAGCTTTGTTGTTGCTGGGTTTACTATGCAACAGGGTTTCCATTCCTATACAAACCACCCCACTGGGAAACCCACAGCAGGGGGCTGGCCATTATTGGCACCATAAGATCTTGTTGATGGGAATGGCCAGGAATTGCTGGCCAATATGTCTAATGGCTGGCGATAAGATCAGGAGCATTTTCCAGTTCACCGCACTATAGAAGACAATGGCAAACCAGCCACTCTTAATTATGGACCAATCCAATGTAAGTCCATACTCATCATACATAGATAGGGATCATGGGTAGAAGTGGGAACATCAAGATGGTGGTGCGGCTCATTGGGCCGAAGGGCCTGATTCCTGTGCTGTTTTGTTCTTTGTTCTTTGGGCATTGTACCTGAACGAGAAGAGAATCCATCAGCACTCCTTCACTCTCACTCTTTATTTCCTCGATTTGAAAGGCACCTATTGTCAGGATAAATCTGTTCAAGTGGCCTTTTGTTCCCAATGCTATCAGCTTACTGAATTACATCATTAAACTGTACATGCTGTTTTTGTTTGCTTTATTTATTCAACTGCAGTAAGGCAGTGTGCAACATTTGTGTGGTATGACTGTATGTTATATATGTCTGAATGGAAGTGTATATGAAACATTCACTGTTCTTAATTAATATTGTTGTGGTTATCTTATACTGGAGGTAAAATCATAGACACATTTTCACTTTTGTGTGGACAATAAAGTTCAAATTTATTCTAATCTATTCTGGTAGCACTGTTGCTTCACAACACCAGGGACCCAGGTTCAATTCCCAGCTTATCTATGTGGAGTCTGCACGTTCTCCCCATGGTATCTGGTTTCCTCCCACAGTCTGAAAGTCGCGCTGGTTAGGTGTATTGGCCACGCTTATTTCTACCTCACTGTACCCGAACAGGTGCCGGAGTGTGGCAGCTAGGAGATTTTCACAGTAACTTAATTGCAGTGTTAATGTAAGCCTATTTGTGATACTAATGAATGGACTTAAACGTTTATTCTATTATAATCTATTCTATCAGAAGTGGAATGAGCTCTACCAAAGGGAAAGCACAGGCACGATGGGCTGAATAACCTCTTCCTGTACTGTGTCATTCTACGGTTCTCCAATCCGATCTTTTCTGGATTCAGTCGCGTGCTCCCTCGCTGATATTTTCAGATCAACATGTACACGCTCTGCCTCCTGAACCTTCCTGAACTCTCCCGCTTCACCAGAAATTCCTTCGCCTGATGATCTGATAAAACAAATGGGCTCTTTCCATTCCACCTCCCCAAACCAGTCACAGGAACTCATTTGTAATTATTCTCAGACTCACTTTTCATTTATCACACAAGGAGCATCGGTGTAGGAGCTGCGGCATCGTATTAAAATTTAACCTTTGACATACAGCCCAAGTGCACCGGGTGGGGGTGGGGGCAGTCTAACTAACACACCATTGTGTGAGACCGGCACTAATAATGTCACTTTACAGTCCTCCATTTCCCAACTGACTCCCTTCCTGTACAGTACTGCCTTAATTATTGTTAGACAACTGAGTGTTTGAAATAACAATAGCCTATTATGCCCAGCCCAGTACAGCTCGAACCAGAGACTAGCTGACACTAAAAATACAGTGTACATCCTTTACTCTGTACAGGCTCTACTCTGCTGCGGAGTGACAGTAACTGGGGCCAAGGTTTCTCACTCCTGTCAAGGTGGGATTGGAGGCGATCAGGAAACGTGGAGATGGGAGTGTATGGGGGCAGTGGTATTAGGGGTTGATTCCAAAGGTGGGCAGGGGGTGGTGGCGGAGGCAGAAGGAATCTGGATCAATTACCCTCACAGTAAGAAGTTTCGCAACACCAGGTTAAAGTCCGACAAGTAAACCGACAAGCTTTCGGAATGCTGTTCCTTCGTCAATTGAGTGGAAAATTCTGATCAGGGCCTATAAAGTCAGTTTATAGGATACTGATTAGAATGCGAGTCTTTACAGCTAATCAATTCTTAAAGATGCAGACAATGTGAGTGGATATAGCATTAAGCACAGGTTAAAGAGATGAGTATTGTCTCCAGACAGGAAATGTTACAAGTTCAGGCAAGTCATCGGGGTTACAGATAGTATGATGTGAAGCCAAGATCCCGGTTGAGGCCATTCTCATGTGCGAGGAATTTGGCTATCATTCTCTGCTCAGCGACTCTGCGCTGTCGTGTCTCGTGAAGGCCGCCTTGGAGAACACTAAACCGAAGATCAGAGGCCAAACGCTCGTGATCGCTGAAGTGTTCACCAACAGGAAGGGAACAGTCTTGCCTAGTGATTGTTGAGCAGTGTTTATTGTGGGATTACTATCAAATTAACTTGTTGGGCTTTAACCTGGTGTTGTGAGATTCTTACTGTGTTTACCCCAGTCCAACGACAGCATCTCCACATCATCAACTACCCTTATCACAGAGATAGGTAGCCATTTGCAATTGCCCCCAGATCGGGGCATTGGGTGGTATATTGCCATAGGCAGAATGACCCACTGCATACAGAGGCCATGAGCTAAACAAAGATGACAGAAGACTTGAGGTGGGGCTGGTGAATTGTTGTAACAACAGTGATCTATCGATATCAACAAAATGAAGGAGATCGTCATTGACTTGAGGAAGTGTAATGGAAGACATGCCC
The DNA here is from genome assembly GCA_024679065.1 of Sphyrna mokarran. NCBI lineage: Eukaryota > Metazoa > Chordata > Chondrichthyes > Carcharhiniformes > Carcharhinidae > Sphyrna > Sphyrna mokarran. Next base: position 31,255,816 of record JAGIQG010000030.1, read on the forward strand.
CTGTCTATATCAAATTGGTTGAGAGCTTCAAGTGTCCAGATCACCAAATATTGTTCTGGTCCCTATAGTTAAGAAAACCTACCAACGCTTCTCTATTTCCTCAGGAGACTAAGGAAATTTGGCATGTCCGCTATGATTCTCACCAACTTTTACAGATGCAGCCTAGAAAGTATCCTTTCTGGTCGTATCACAGCTCACCTAATGAAGCACTCCGAAAGCTCATGCTGCCAAATAAACCTGTTGGACTTTAACCAGTGAGACTTCTTACTGTATCACATCTTGGCTCCTGCTCTGCCAGTCTCAGAAGAAACTACAAAGGGTTGTGAATGTAGCCCAGCCCATCATGCAAACCAGCCTCCCATCTATAGATTCTGTCAATAATTCGGGGTTGCATCGAGAAAGCAGCCAGGATAATCAAGGACCCCATGCAGCCCGGATATTCTCTCTTCTATTTCTTCCATCAGGAAAAAAATACCATCGTCTGAGGTCATGTACTTACGACTCAAGAACAGCTTCTTCTCTGCTGCCGCCAGACTTTTGAATAGACCTACCACAGATTAAGTTGATCTTTCTCTACACCCCAGCTATGACTGTAACACTACATTCTGCACTCTCTCCTTCTCAATGAACTTTGTCTATATAGCGCGCAAGAAACAATACTTTTCATTAATAATGTGACAATGATAAATCAAACCAAAACATACATAGAATCCCTACAGGGCAGAAGGAGGCCATTCGGCCAATCGAGTCTGCACTGACTCTGTGACAGAGTATCTTACCCAGGCCCTCTCACCCGCCCAATCCCTGTACCCCAACATATTTACCGTGGCCAATCTGTCTAACCTACACGCCTTTGGACTGTAGGAGGAAACTGCGGCGCCTGGAGGAAACCCATGCAGAGACAGGGAGAACATGCAAACTCCACACAGACAGTGACCCTAGGAATTGAAGCCGGTCACTGGCCCTGTCAGTCTTCTGAGTTACATCTGAACAGAAGGCTCGATCCCCCAAACAGTTTTTCCGATTGGAAAGACACCCCTTCACTGCTTGCCCCAGAAAACCAACTGAAGGGTTTCCCTCTGATCCAAGGCCTTCTCCCCTCAGTAATATTTAATCATTTTTTTGTCCCTCTGGTGTGTCTCTATGTTGAGGTGCCCTTGGGGTTCCTCCCACTATCCCAAGTAAGGTGTAGAGGCTCTCAATTGGGAGTTTGCTGCCATAAATATTGTTGATCCATTGTCAGTCCCAGCAAGTGCAGACTCAGGACCCTCCAATTAGTCCAGGCACGGGATCCGGAATCACATGGATCCTAGCGTGGGATCCAGAAAACTCCTGCTTGTTTTCCTGGACATGAAAGAGCAAATTCCGTGATCCCACAGAGAGGATTGTGGCTGATGAGAAACACAGCTGTGGTCACCAAGTTTAAAGTTTATTTATTAGGGTCACAAGTAGGCTTACGTTAACAGCAATGAAGCTACTGTGAAAACCCCCTAGTCGCCACACTCCGGTACCTGTTGGGGCACACTGAGGGGGCATTGAGCGTGGCCAGTGCACCGAACCAGCACGTCTTTTGGACTGTGGGAGGAAATGGGAGCAGCCGGAGGAAACCCACGCAGATATGGCGAGAACATACAAACTCCACACAGACAGTGACTCAAGTCAGGAATTTAACCCAGTTCCCTGGTGCTGTGAAGCAGCAGTGCTAATCACTGTGCCAACCCTTCTCAGTTACACGGGGGCGCGGTGCAAGTGGTTCCCAAGGCTTTCAGTCAAGTGCCGCTGGGTTAAAGGTAAGGAACCCACGCCCTTTTTGACAGCATAAAGCAGGGAAGGTTAAAATTCCCAGCCACTTTGAGAAGTCAGGGAGAAGCTAATTGTATGAGGTAAATGGGTAGGGTGGGGTAGTGGAGGGGTGCCAGAGTTCCGGGCAGAGTCAGCCAAGGGAGAGAGCAAGGGATAGTCAAAGGTAGGGATAGGGTTCAGTATGGGCATCAGGGGGTTAATCAGGGGTTGTGGGAGTGCAAGTTGGAGATGTAGGATTATATTTGGTGGCTGTAGGGTTAATTTGGGAGATCAGTGGATGGTGTGGGGAGAGAGATGGTTGGGCATCATTACTATTGTTACCCAGTTGTCTGAAGTGGTTTTAATTTTTCTAATCTTTCCATAGGAAATTACAGCTCAGAAACAGACCCTTTGGCCCTTCTTGTCTGCGCCGAACCATTTTTTGTCTCATCCCATTGACCTACACTTGGACCATGTCCCACTACATCCCACTATCCTGTGTAACTACTCTGGTAAATGCTGCATTTGGATATGGACTGCTTCAGTATCTAAGGAGTTGTGAATGATGCTGAACACTGTGCAGTCATCAGTGAACATCCCCACTTCTGATCTTATGGATGGAGGGAAGGTCATTGAAGAAGCAGCTGAAGATGTTTGGGTCGAGGACACTAACTTGAGAGACTCCTGCAGAGATGTCCTGGGACTGAGATGATTGACCTCCAACCGTTAAACCCATCTCTCTTTGTGCCAAGTATTATTCCAATCACTTTTATTATCTTTGCTTCAGCTTAGCCACAGTTCCAGCCCATTTAAGCAAAAGACATCTCCAGATCAACCCTGTACATCTCCATCAGTTACATCCCTCTAAGATGATGACAATCTCCATAACAGCACCATCTGGATTCAGTCAGCCAATCGCACATGCATCTTTTAATATCGCTACTGATTCCCACTTTATATATTCTCAGTGCCAGCCTTTCCAGGGAAACTCTATCTAAGACTTTACTGAAATCCATGTAAGTAATTAGCCATAATGCATTAAGGATCATGAGCATCTCAACCCCATTACTCCACATCCATCACCTTACCGCTTACCTTGAAGTTTTTTGATTGGATATCCTCCAGTTAAAGACACAAACTGACTATAGTTTTCTTTCTGTCCAGATGCTTCATGATCTTATCTTTGATAAGGATTTGTACACACGTGTCCATAATGGGCACCAAACTCACTATTCTGCAGTTTCTTGGGACGCTGTCCATATTTTTTTTAAATTAAGATTTATTTCTCCAGGTTCCAGATACTTCTACAATATTCTGTGGTTTTTGGCAGATTTATGTCCAAGTTCTTACATCTCCTTGCTTACTTTTATGACTTCTCAGATGCACCTTATCAGGTCGTTGTTTTATTGACATTGTATTTGTACAGCTGTTTGGCAACCACGCTGCTAGTAAAGGTCATCTCTGGTCACTTCCTTCTATTACTTTCCGCACACGTCCTCTTTCATTCTCCAAACCTCTCCTCCTTCAGTATCTACCCTTGTGCAATGATGCAAGCTCACAGACTTCACCTTTATTAACTAACCTGGAGCAGCCCACTAGTTGCCCAATCTTACATGGTTTCTACATGTCTTCAGACTGCCTTCTGCCTGAGAGAGCACTCCATGCACTGGGGTGATTACTCACTCTTGGTCCCAATTGGACCCTCAAGTCAAGTGACCCTCTCCGACTGTGTTGTCCTTAGAGAGACAATCACGACATTTCCCCTCTCCCCCCTTTAATTCCTTTAGACAATCTTCAATAATCAAGTTACAGAGCCCTAAACTCTAACATTACACATGAGCTGGACAATTATAAATCAAGTCTTTGAGGGGTTTTTCTGTTTGTAATGGAGCAGTATAATTCTGCAGTCTGAAATGCTTCTTCAGGATTGACATTAATAGAAACTGCAATAACCGGCACCTCTTCTGGCACAGGTAATTCATTGTTACTTATTTCCATGGAGACATCATAGAATTATAGAATCCCAACCATGCAGAAGAGACAAAATAACCCATCGAATCTGACAGGATAACTTAACCAGGCCCTATCCCCTGCCCTATTCCCATAACCACACATACTTTCCATGACTAATCTATCTAACCTCAACATCTTTGGACACTGAATCAATTATGTCTATAACAGGTCAATTGAGTACTTTGGTACTTACAGATTTGATGAAAACATTTTTTGTTGACAACGTTAAATGCAAGAATGCTTCTCTCTACCCCACAAGTGATCCACATGTTTATGAATGACCTGTTTCTCTTTCTGGATACTGGATATGACAGGGATCCAGTCACATAGTTCATAATTCCAGAGATTTAACTTGATTCATGACTGAAACTTCATATTATGACACAGTGTCATATTATGTACTTAATTTGGGTTTTTTATTGGTGCAATGGTGATGGCTCATTGATAAGACCTTGAGGTTCCTGTGTCCAAATATAAACTCTTTTGCTGTAGGTTTTAACTGTTCCGAATATGATCTTGCATGGAGCTCTTCCATTGCAGGCTTTCTGCTTTTCCATTTGTGTGACCAATTCTGGCACATAATCTCAATTTCTTTCCATCTGAATTCCTACTGTCAATTTTAATATTTTAATCTGTTCAGTGAATTTCTCGTTATCAAGCTTCCTTCTTCAGACTCTTATTCTCCTGATTCAAATCTTGTCTAGAATGGGTTTTATTTTCTGTTCTACAAAACTCTAGTGCGGCCGCACTTGGACTATTGTGTGCAGTTCTGGTCCCCACATTATAAGAAAGATGTGGAGGCATTGGAGAGGGTACAGAGGAGGTTTACCAGGATGTTGCCTGGTATGGAGGGCAGGTCTTATGAAGAGAGGCTGAGGGATTTGAGGTTGTTTTCGTTAGAAAGGAGGCGGCTAAGAGGGGACCTTATCGAAACATATAAGATGATTAGAGGTTTAGATAGGGTGGACAGTGATAGCCTTTTTCCTAGGATGGAGAAAGCTAGCACGAGGGGACACAGCTTTAAATTAAGGGGTATGAGTTATAGGACGGATATCAGAGGTATGTTCTTTACTCAAAGAGTGATTAGGGAGTGGAATGCCCTGCCTGCAGCTGTTGTAGATGCGCCAAGTTTGGTGGCGTTTAAGAGGTTAATTGATAAGTATATGGAAGAGAAGGGAATGGTTTAGTTTGGAGGGGCATTGCTTTTTATTTTGGTCGGCACAACATCGAGGGCCGAAGGGCCTGTTCTGTGCTGTAATGTTCTATGTTCTATGTTCAGCTTTTTCTCCATTGTCTTATTAAATTCTCCTTCTTAGCTTCTTTCTGGATCTTTCAGTCTTCTTTTTATGGGGCCTTTCATTGCCCCGTTCTGTTGACTTCTATCCCCCACTCTGAGATCTTCTGTTGCCTCCTCTTGAAGTCTTCATTGTCTATGGACTTGTTTTGAACTCTATCCGGGATCTCCCCGACTTTTCCTGTCCCTTTGTATCTTCTTGTGGTTTCTGCTTTAAATGCTTCGTCGCGTTAAATATATTACCATTCTAAATGCATGACCTCTTTAATGCATAAAAGCAAATTATTGCAGATGCTGCAATCTCAAATCAGAAGAGAAAATGCTGGAAAATCTCAGCAGGTCTGGCAGTATCTGTAAGGAGAGAAAAGAGCTGATGTTTCGAGTCACGGTGACCCTTTGTCAAAGCTAAAAGGCAGAAAAAGTGGGAGATAGTTATATTGCCGGGTGAGGGAATGAAAGATGAGTCATAGGCCCAGAAATCAGGGGAAAGGCTGCTAATGGCAGCCCATTGAGAGAATAAAGAGTGTGAACGGCCAAACGGCAGAGAAGCTGAAATCAGAGGAGAAGCTGTGACAGATGATGATGTGGAGTATTATGGGTGAGAGAGAGATAAAATTAAAAAAAAAGGAAGGGAGAGCAAAAGGGGAGAAAAGTTAAGAAAGGGGGGATAAAGTAGGGGGAAAAAGCAGGGGAAGAAAAATGAAGTAAGATAATAAAGAAATAAATGGTGGAGAATAATATAAAATTAAATAAAATGAAAACTTGGCTATTCTCACCCTTTATTCTCTCTATGGGCTGCCATTAGCAGTCTTTTCCCCTGGTTTCTGTGGCTACGACTCATCTTTCATTCCCAGCCCCCTCTGCAGTGTAAACATCTCCCACTTTCTCTGCCTTTTAGCCTTGACAAAGAGTCATCTGGACTTGAAACCTCAGCTCTTTTCTCTCCTTACAGATGCTGTCAGACCTGCTGAGATTTTCCAGCATTTTCTCTTTTGATCCCGCTGGTGCATTACTGCTTTAAGACTGTCATCTTTTGTCAGTGCTATCAGCAGCTGCTTGTTTTCTACTCTTTCCTGCACATTTGGCATTTTGACATGTATCTGCTGTTCCTGCTTTGAACCTTTTGCAAACTTTTAAAACTTGACTTTTTTTGCATTTTTAATGTGAAGTTCTCTTAGCGATTGATTTCTGCACCTTTTTTTGCTTCTGGAAGTTTGAAGTGTTCATTCCTACTTTTGATGTGTCTCTTTCTTTTGTTGATTTCACAGCAAGATCCCGCGTTCTCAAAATCCAAGGGACCACACTGAAAACTTTCTAACCCTTCTTTTAAGGAGGTTGAAGATTTCTTTATCAAACTTCAGAGCCTCTGTGCCTGAGCTCCCTCAGTGCAGGGATTACTACCCGAAATCTCCAGATGCTTGGATTGCCAGTTCACCAGCCTCAGCAGCTTCGAAAATGAAGCTGGATTTCTGGAGGCCATGCTGCAATTCCCTGAGGCATTTTTCCTTTTCATCCCAAAACAGTGCTCTCTATGCCTTCTTTCCTCTTTTTAGTAAGAAAATCTTTGCAGCACTTCTGTTTCTTTTAAGATTCTCTTTATCATAAGAACATAAGAAATAGGAGCAGGAGTCGGCCATCCAGCCCCTCGAGCCTGCCCCGCCATTCAATAAGATCATGGCTGATCTGAAGTGGATCAGTTCCACTTTCCCGCTTTCTCCCCATAACCCTTAATTCCCTTGTCTATCAGAAATCTATCCACCCGTGACTTAAATATATTCAGCGAGGCAGCCCCTACCACTTCAATGGGCAGAGAATTCCAAAGATTCACCACCTTTTGAGTGAAGAAATTCCTCCTCAACTCTGATCTGAGCCGCCCCGCACCTCCCCTTATTTTAGGGCTGTGCCCTCTAGTCCTGCTATCTTTGCTAGGTGGGAAGAGTCTCTCAACCTCTACCCTATCCATCCTCTTCATTATCTTATACGTCTCTATAAGATCCCCTCTCAGTCTTCTAAACTCCAATGAGTACAAACCTAGCCTATTTAGTCTCTCTTCATAATTCAACACCCTCATCTCCGGTATCAGCCTAGTGAACTTTCTCTGCACCCCCTCCAAGGCCAATATATCCGTCCTCAAATGCAATGACCAAAACTGCACACAGTACTCCAACCACGGCCTCACCAGTACCCTGTACAGCTGCAAAAGTACCTCCTTATTTTTATATTCTATTACTTATTACTCCTGAGTTTGATGATCTGCAATTGTTCCTAAATCGGGCAAAGCCTTGAATCAAAAGTTCTCGTTTGTGTTCAAATCTTTCTGCCCCCTTGTCCCTTCCCATCTCTGTAATCTCCGCCAGGTCCACAGTACTCCCGTTAATTCAGCATTCCAGTTTTAATTGTTCCACTACTGATGGCCTCACCTACCGCTGCCTAGGCCCCAAGCTCTGGAATTCCCTCCATAAATCTCTTTGCCTTTCTACTGTAATCTTCCTCTTTAAGACACTCCTTAAAGCTGAGATCCTTGACGCCTTTTGGTTAACTCCTATACATGGCTCAGTGTGATACTTTCTTCTATAATGCCTCTATGAAGCACCTTGGGATGTTTTATTACATTATGGTGCTATATAAATGCAAGTGGCTCTTCTTGTGAAGAGTGCCATAATCTATATCTGAAACACCACGGCCGAAATTTCACCACTGTTCACGCTGGTGAGATTTTCCTATCCCGCCACGGTGAACAGAGATTTGGCTGGCCCCCAGATTCTCCAGCTTTGCTGCAGTGGAAGTGTGGTGTGAACAGTTGGTAAAAATCATGCCCCTTAGCTCCCTCACCTAGATTAAAAGGGTTATCTATCGCTGGTGAGATAAAACCGGATGGTTGGTAAAACTCGAAGCATAAAACTCGGCATTGTTACTGTCTGTGTTTGTATCTTGAACAGATCTGACTTTCAGTGACTGTACTCCATCCCTCATTTCTCTTTTTCTCTTCTTATAACACAAACATTTTCATTATCTTTCTTTCTGTTCCTGGAAGAGGGGAGAGCTCATACTTGGGACTGTAAGAGTGATGATACAAAGCTGTGAGAGAATGCACGGTGGCAAAAGAGCCGCACAACACATCAATCAATCTCCAAAAAGCTGGTTTAACTAGTTAGGGTCACATTCTCGCCTCTAAGTCTCAAGGTTCTGGTTTCAAGTCCCACTCCAGGACTCAAAGTCAAAAGTCAAGTTTGCCACTCCAGTACTGAGGGGACACTGCATCATCAGTGGTGCCACTGTTTTATTTTATTCGTTCATGGGAAGTCGCTGGGAAGGTCGCCATTTATTGCCCAATCCCTGAGGGTATTTAAGAGTCAACCACATTGCCGTGGGTCTGGAGTCACATGTAGGCCAGACCAGATAAAGAGAGCAGATTACTTTCCCTCAAGGACATTAGTGAACCAGATGGGTTTTTACAACAATTGACAATGATTTCATCGTTACATCATTGGGCTATTAATTTCAGATTATTTTATTGAATTCAAATTTCACTATCTGCCGAGATGGGATTCGAACATACGTCACCAGAGAATGACCCTGAATCTCTGAATTACTACACCAGTGACAATACCATTACACCACTGCTAATCTTTTGAATCAGATTCTAACCTCATATCCTCCGCCACCTCCCGTGTCCGAGCCAATATTTACCCCTCAGTCGACATCCCTAGTTATTATCGCATTGCTGCCTATGGGAGCTTGCTGTGCACAAAGGAATGGCATCATTTCTTACATCGATTACATTTTGGAAGCATTTTATTGGCTGGAAAGTGCTTTGGGACATCAGCTGATCAGGGAGATCAAGAATGAAATGTTAATCTTCCCTTTTCAGTCATCGGGGAAATGAAGGGGTGTTTTTGTCACAAAGTATTTGACTCTTTATCTAATACAACGACACATTGACTAACTAGTCCACGCTGTGGAACAAATGGAGAATTTGAGTTTGGCACATTACTGGAGTCTGTCCACCAGCCAAAACCCTGTGTAGCTTCTAGCTGCCAAAGAAACTGCAACATGAAATATTCTTGCCACAGGCTTTGGGTCAAGATGTGGAGATGCCGGCGTTGGACTGGGGTGAACACAGTAAGAAGTCTCACAACACCAGCTTAAAGTCCAACCGGCTTATCTGATAGTAAACCCACAAGCTTTCAGGGTTTGCCATTCACCTGACGAAGGGGCTTTAGCCTGGTGTTGTGAGACTTCTTACAGGCTCTGGGTGCCAGTGTGGACACACAGGAATACAGAAGGTTTAAATTGATTTGATTTAATTTGATTTATCATTATCACAGGTATTGGGATACAGTGAAAAGTATTGTTTCTTGTACGCTATACAGACAAAGCATACCGTTCTCGGAGTACATAGGAGAGAAGGAGAGGGAAGGGTGCAGAATCTAGTGTTAAATTCATAGCTAGGATGACCCTTGGATCAGAGGGAAAAACCTTCAGTTAGTTTGCTGGGGCAAATGAGGAAGGGATGTCTTTCCTATCGGAGGACCCCCCTTTTGAGAGTTTGAGCTTTCTGTTCAGATGTAGCTCAGATGTATCACTGCCTCACTGTACCAGGGACACAGATTCCTTAGGTAACTGTCTGTGTGGAGTTTGCAAACTCTCTCCCTGTTTGCATAGTTTTCCACTGAGGACTCCGGTTTCCTCCTACAGTCCAAAGGTACGTGGGTTAGGGGATTGGTCATGGTAAGTAAGTGGGATTCTGGGGATAGGATGGGTGAGAAGGTCAGGCTAAGATACTCTGTCAGAGAGTGGTTGCAGACTCAATCAGTTGAATGGCCCCCTTCTACACTGTAGAAGATTTGGTTTAATTTGATTTATTATTGTCACATGTATTAACATACAGTGAAAAGTATTGTTTCATGTATGCTATACAGATAAAGCTTACCATTCATAGAGATGGAAACGAGAGAGTGCAGAATGTAGTGTTACAGTCACATCTAGAACATAGAGAGAGATCAACTTAATATGAGGATGTTCATTCAAAAGTCTGATGGCAGCAGGGAAGAAACTGTTCTTGAGTCGGTTTGAATGTGAACTCAAACTTCCTATCTTTTTCCTGACGGAAGAAGGTGGAAGAGAGAATGTCCGGGTGCATGGGGTCCTTGCTTTTCCGATGTAGCGGGATAGAGTCTGTGGATAGAAGGCCGGTTTGCGTGATGGATCGGGCTACTTCACGACCCTTTGTAGTTCCTTGCAGTCTTGGTCGGAGCAGGAGCCATACCAAGCTCTGACACAACCAGAAAGGATGTTTTCACTACTTCAATGTTGTCATTAACAAAATCAGGTTGGAGAGGGAGTTGGCCACACAGTCAATGTTGTATAAGGAGTATAGTAAGGGGCTGAGAACAAAGCCTTGTGGGCAATGCTGTTGAGGATTGATTGTGGAGGAGATGTTGTGCCTATCCTTACTGATTGTGGCCTGTGGGTTAGAAAGTCAAGGATCTGGTCACTGTGGTGATGAAGCAGGAGAGAGAGGTGTTAGTGTTGATCCAGTTGAAACTCTTGCAGCGGAGACAATAAAAATATAACAAAACTTACTCTAACTTATAAATCAAAGAAAAGGTTTGATAAAGAAACTTCATTACTCCAAACTTGAGGCCTCACCCTCGGCCACTCCAAATAAACTCACAATTCCCAACAGGTTCTTAGTTGCATTGAGTCAGCTGATCATCACATCATTCTGTCATTGGTTACATGGTTTAATGAGTCAGCTGACTCTTCCAGCTTGTTACTATTGGCCACATTACATCAAATCCAATGTTACATTCTAATAGTGTGAAAGTGCATTTATAAAGCACAATCTCAGTGCAGGTTACAATGACAGTTGTGCCGTAAAAAATGCAGCAGCCAATTTCTGCACAGCAAGATCCCACAAACAGCAATGAGATAATGTCCAGAAAATCCACCACGTGGTGTTTGTTAAAGGCTGAATATTGGCCGGGAGAATGTACGGGATCTTCTTTGAAGTATTCCAATTGATTTTGTCCATTCTCAAGAGTCTCGGTTGAGAACTTTGTCCAAACGACAGCTCCTCCGATTATCTTCGGAAGTGTTTCTGGCAGGAATAAATTTCACATTACTGAAATGGGGAATCTCGGACAGAATCAGAACATTGGTTTTCCAGCCAGGGAGTTTGGTTACGCTGCAAGTCGATTTCGCTCCCAACAGAAATTCTCCACTGCTAAAGGACATCACCTGTTCCAAAAGGCCAGTGAGTTCCTTTGTTTTAAAACTGTTTTGACTGATTTATTATTCATTATTATTCAGAATGAATAATGAGCATTGTAGATACTGCCAAACACAAGATTCCTTTCCTTTCTTTCCCAGCAGTTCCTGTGTTACACAGGGGTGGCCACAGTGATGGATGATCACAGTGCTTCACACCGAGCATCACCTTACAGCCGATGCCCTTCATGCCAGCAACCTTGCCCATTGATCTGGGACTGGCACCAAGATACACTGATTCATCTATACCAGGGGTTGGATTCATGTGTGTCAGGTTGTCAGTCATAATTCACAAGTTGTGTGTCTTCAATGGTGCTGGCACGCAGAACTGCCTCATGCATTGCACTTTCCCACTTATGTGCGGACAGTTTGATATAAACTTTGGTTAGAATTTTCCAGCTGTTCATGCAGGCAGGATTCTCAGCCCTGCCAGAAGCACATTCCATGGGTTTCCCAGCGACATAGGGTAACATCAATGGGAAATCTCACTGACAGCAGCAGGACTGGAGAATCCCACCACCAGCGAACAACAGACCGACTTCTCCCACTAGCCAAAATAGCACGAGGGGGCACGGGCTTAGGGTGAGTGGGGTAAAGTATAATTTGGATGCTAGAGGGAGTTTTTTCACACAGAGGATGGGGGGGCGGGGGTATGGAATGCGCTGCCAAGTAAAGTGGCGGAGGCAGGTACTCTGGAGTTATTTAAGAAATACTTAGATGGGCACATGAACAGAATGGGAATGGAGGGGTATAGAAAACTGATTTAAAATAGGGATCATGAGCCTTGGGAGTCCCTGGGAAGTGTGTAAATAGATGATGATATTGATGTATTTGTTTTTATCCTACAGGTGCTTTGGTCCACCTTGTTGTCTAACAAGGGGCATACACGCGATGGGTCGTGAGAGGGCTGCTCTTGGATTTTTTTCGAGAGTATCCTAGTGCTTCACGTCGTTAGTGTACGCTTGACCTGGACCATTTGATGGGCAACACGACAGCTCAGTGACTATCGCTGTGCTGTGCAGATACATGGATTTGGGCCTGTGTCTGTGGGAGTTTGCGCATTCTCCCCGTGCTTGCGTGGGTTTTCTCCGGGTGCTCCGGTTTCCTCCCACATCCCAAAGATGTGCTCTTAGGCTGATTGGCAGAACAAATTCTCCCTAAATTGTCTCAAATTTGGTTCTAATGCATAGATCTATAAACATAGACAGGGATGACAGAGATCATGAGTAGAAATGGGAACATCGAGGTAGCGGGGTGGGCTCATTGGGCGGAAGGGCCTGTTTCCTGTGCTGTTTTGTTCTTTATTCTTTGTTCTTTGTTCAGGAAACACGGAGCTAGGAATCCGAAAAATCTCACCCAATATATTCCTCAAAGGAACACAGAAGTGCCACTAGTTTCGAAGTGCGCAATAGGTTTATTTAGAATCTCTTATCATTCTTATCCCAGCCTTAGCTTCAAGAAACTTCTCTGTTCAGTCTAGCACTGAGTCATCACCCAGGCTTAATCAATCGAGCACAGTGGGAACAGATCAGTTACCAGACTCTAAGAATTGCACACAGAGCAAACACAACAGCAGATATGCAAATGGCACTGTCCTCATCCCAAAAGAATTGGCCAGCAGCATGGGTATCATGATGGCCATGCTCGATATGGGGAATTGTCAACAGATCTCCCTGTGGGCCTCATGGGATATGAAATCTCCTACTGAGTGAGCGGAGACTCGTCCAATAGGAAGAGAGCGATTGGAGTTTAAAACCAGCCGTCTCTACCTGGATTGGACCAGCCCATCAGATCTGCTCCAACCCAACAATTCAGCATTTTACCAAGGCCCTATCCCTATAATCCCACATATTTAGCCCACTAAGCCCCCTAACTTACATGTCTTTGGACAATAAGTGGCAATTTAGTAAGGCCAATCCACCTAACCTGCATACCTTTGGGAGGAAACTAGAGCAACCAGAGGACACGGGGAGAACATGCAAACTTCACACAGACAGTGAACCAAGGCTTCAATTGAACCCAGATCCTTGGCACCATGAGGCAGCAGTGTTAACCACTGTGCCACTTTGCTGCCCAAATGATCTGACAAATTGTTTGTCCCACCCACTATGATTCCCTCTGTGGGTGAGACCAGAAAACTCACCCCATCCTGTGTTAAATAAATATGACATGCCAACACAATGGTTAGCACTGCTGCCTCACAGTGCCAGGAAACTGGGCTCAATTCCCAGCTCAGGTCACCGTCTGTATGGAGTTTGCACGTTCTCCCTGTGTCTGCGTGGGTTTCCTCTGGGTGCTCTGGTTTCCTCCTCTAGTCCAAAGCCGTGTTGATTAGATGCATTGGTTGTGCTAAATTCTCCTGCAGTGTACCCGAACAGATGGCGGAGTGTGGCGACTGGGGGATTTTCATTGCTGTGTTAATATAAGTCTTACTTGTGGTTAATAAATCTAAAAAATGCTAAATAATGATATAATTCTATGAACTCACCACCTTATCCTTGTTTTGTTTGAAGTATGTCAGTAGAATCTTCTGGATAGTGCTTCAGAGTTACATTTTTAACTAGTTGACCTGAGTTGATTTTCACTTCCAAACACCCACCCATAGATCGAGGGATGGGGGGACACTCCCCATGACCTGCTTCTCTCAGCTTGATCATTTGTCTAATCTGACATCGATTAACTTCCCCCATCAGCGTCTTCATGAAGAATTGGTGTCATTGTCCACCTGAGTGTATTTTCTCTCTTGCCTCACCACGAGGCAGGTCAACAGGAGGTTAGAATGAGAAGCGAACCACAGAATTAAAGAGCATTAAGAAGTTAATCCTTTTGTTGACTTGCGTTGAAAACGTATTTCAAGTCAGCCCTGCACGAATGAACCATTTCATTTTGTTCCTTTTTACAGCTTTTTCTGATGTGACAAGAAATACTCACTATTGAAGCCAGCACCTCTGAGCCTCTTCCTTCTCCTACTTGGATCTTACCATTGGCGATGGAGAATATTGGCTCTGAATCTCCAGCCCAGCTGGTGGCGGGACAAGATGGGGTGCCTTCTTCGGAGACCTCCCCTACTGACCTCCCTTCCCTTCCCTCTCCCCTAGCTTCGCCTCCTCTCCCAGATTTTCTCCTCCATCCTACTCTGTCCAACCTTCGCAATGGTCTTTGTCCAGGCTAGTTCATGGAACCGTAGAATCCCTACAGTGCAGAAGGAGGCCATTTGGCCCATCAAGCCTGCACCGACAACAGTCCTGCCTAGACCTTATCCCTGTTGTCTTCCCCCTGGGATGGCCTGCTGGATGAGCACCAACTCTGGATCCTGATGGACCAGCAACCAATCAAATGGCCGACATCTTTTGGAGGTGGGACTCCCTCTGTATGGAGGTGCAAGCCCCATTTGAGCAAATGAATGGTCTTGCTGCTGTTAAATGGCTGTAGAATTAGCCAGCCAAATAGAAGCAGGTTGACTGCCATTTTCTAATTTTTAATTTGAAAATGTATCCCATTAGATGTGTTCCTCTGTCTCCCCTCAGATGCCGCGTGGTCCGCACACTGTCTGCAGTCTTTCCTGTTATGATTTTTTTCTGCCATTAGATACTTGGACAGAAGGAGGTGTCAGAGCATCGAAACAGACCAATAATTAAACTTTTAACCAAGGGCTCATAACCTGCTTTAGCCAGATTTTGACAAGAAATGTTTACACTGTCACACACCAGCTTGGACCATTATTACTGGCCCTTCACTAAGGCTGAATCAATATTCCAGAATTCTATGACCAGCACCATCCCCAAGAGTCATTCAATCATTCAAGAAGGTGACGCCACTACTTTCTCAGGGCAATTTGTGTCTTGCAATATTTGGGGAATGATTCATTCATTATCAATGTTCAATGTTGCACTTTGCTGCTTCCTTCTTAAGACACACAAATGATTTTGTAGAAACCCTACAGTGCACCGACCACAATCCCACCCAGGCCTTACCCCCATATCCCCACATATTTACCCGCTAATCCCTCTAACCCATGCATCTCAGTACATGGAGGGCAATTTTAGCGTGGCCTATCAACCTAACCCACACATCTTTGGACTGTGGGAGGAAACCAGAGCACCTGGAAGAAATTCACACAGAGACAGGGAGAATGTGCAGACTCCGCACAGACAGTGACCCGAGGCCAGAATTGAACTTGCGTCCGTGGTGCTCTGAGGCAGCAGAGCGAACCTTTGATGCGTGGAACGGACGGAGAGGCGAGGTCTCTGACCTCTTCGGAAGGGAAAGCTGAGGGATTAAAATTTAAAACTCTGAATGCTTTTGCTTGAGTGGATACAGAGAGAATGGGCAGAGAGAATTTTCTGCAGCAGAGGTGGCTCACCACTGGCTGGTGGTGGGATCTTCCAGTCCCGCCACTGTCTATGGCATGTGGTGTGGTTCATCCGTCCTGTTGCTGGAGAACCCGTCACGGGGAGGGGCGGGGGGAGGGGGGGGGGGGGGGGGGGGGGGGGGGGGGGGGGGGCAGGGGGAGCTGGTGGAACGGGGAAGCTCCACCCATCTGTTGGGAGGAGCCCAACTGGAGGACTTCTATATCAGATTGTCACCAATATAAATATAAAACACAATAATCTCATAACAAATGCATTGCCAATTGAAATAGATTCCATAGTAAAATTCAAAACAATGCTGGTTAAATAACTGCAGGGGAAAGAATGCTGGGCTGAATGGAAACAGTGGATGAATTAATTAAATAAATTGTTTCAAAGAGCTGGCACAGGGCTGATGGGCTGAATGGCCTCCTTTTGTGCTATATGTTTGATTGATTCTATACTTAGCTAAGATCCTACTGCTCCCTGTCTCATGAAAGTAGTGAACATGCCATCTGTATCAAACAAGTTACTTCCAAGTCACAAGAGTTCTGCTACCTGCTATTTGAGTTTATCTTCCCGGCCTGCAACTTGAGAGTCAAAGAGAGAGAAACGTAGAGACAGGACAAGAGATGGAGTATGTGAAGCATAGAATCCCTACAGTGCAGAAGGAAGCCATTCGGCCCATTGAGTCTCCACTGACCACAATCCCACCCAAGCCCTATTCCCATAAACCCATATATCTACCCTACCAATCCTCCTGACACTAGGGTCAAACTAAAATGGCCAATCAACCTAACCTGCACATCGTTCGGACTATGGGAGAAAACTGGAGCACCCAGAGGAAACACATGCAGGCTCAGGGAGAACGTGCAAGCTCCACACAGGTGGTGACCCAAGCTGGGATTCAGCCCTAGTGCTGTGAGGCAGCAGTGCTAACTACTGTGCCACCGCGTCGCCCAATATAGGTCACGTTATAACTCTGCTTCGGTGAATGACTTTTGCCCAAATCTTCCCCTGTATGTCCTCTGACGCTTCCCTTAACTTTATTGCCAAGCTGCCAATCACAGAAGGCCCCAAACAGAACCCAACCTGAAAACAATGTGTTTATATTGTCTACATAAAGCAGAATAGTTATCCATCGAAATTAAATGATCAAGTGTGTTTTTGTTGATCATCTACTTTATAACTGGTTTGTTTCCGGGATCTCTAGCATTCTACTAACTGAAACATGCAGTCAGATCAGCAGCTTGTCTCTCTTTGAATATCAAATCAGCAATCCAAGAACCCAGTCACCAGCTTACCAGTCACCAGTCACCAGATTCCATATTGAATCTAAAATACTGCATTGCCTTGGGAACCAATCTTTTAGAAGCTCAATGTAATTATTAAAACAATATTATTAGTTCCAAAAATACACATTGGTCGGAATTCCCCAGTCCTTCACGCTCTTGGAATTTTCCAGTCCCGCTGACAACGCACCCACCTGCTATGAGTTTTCCAGCAACAGAGGGGTGCATTCAACAGGAAACCCCACCCATTGTGAGGAGATCTGTGGTTTCAGACCTTGTATATCCTTTAGGCAGATCCAAACTGGAAATGGAAGGTGAAAACGGTGGGATTTTGTAAACCTTCTCAGTGTTGGGATCTTCTGGTCCTGCTAAAGGCAAACTTCAGGCAGAGTGGACCCCATTTTCCCCCCTCCGATCTCACACAGAGAGCTGTTGGATGCTCAACACTTACCTCCTCACTAACTGGAGTACCCAAATCGGACTTTAGTGGGGCCTGTCTGTTCTGCGCCGATTCTGGACTGGCGAACGCAATGGTAAAGGGGGAAGAGCTGGTAAGGTTGGGTGTGCAGCCCATTAAGTCAATTTAAATGCGCGCAAATACATTTAAATGACCGTTGTGTCTGCTTTTGGACGCAGTCCCGATCGTGGCCATTTTCGGGCCTTGGTAAAGGGGGAACTGGTATGGAAGTAGGCACAGATCCACTCTGCCAAGTTTTCTCATCCAAAAAAAGGCACAACCTCATGGTAAAATCAATAGTGTCAAAAAGGTTTACAGCACAAAAACAGGCCCTTCAGCCCAACTTGCCCATGCCATCCTCTTTTTTTTAACCACTAGGCTAGTCCCAATTGCCCATGTTTGACCCGTATCCCTCTATACCATCTTACCTATGTAACTGTCCAAATGCTTTTTAAAAGACAAAGTTATACCTGCCTCTACTACTACCTCCGGTAGCTCATTCCAGACATTCACCACCCTTTGTGTGAAAAAATTGTCCCTTTTGTATCTCTTCTCTCTCACGTTAGATCTATGCCTGCTAGTTTTAGACTCCCTGAACTTTGGGAAAAGATGCTGACTATTTAACCTATTTACGCCCCTCATTATTTTGTAGCCTCTATAAGATTACCCTCTAAGCCTCCTTTGCTCCAAAGAAAAAAGTCCCAGTCTATCAGCCTCTCCTTATAACTCGAATAATCAATCCTGATAGCATCCTAAGTAAATATTTCCTGCACTCTTTCTGGTTTAATAATACCCTTTCTATAATAGGGTGACCAGAATTGTACACAAAATTCCAAGTGTGGTCTTACCAATATCTTGTACAACTTCAACAAGGCATTGCAACTCTTATATTCAATATTCTGACAAATGTAACCAAACATGCCGAATGCCTTCTTCACCACCCTGTCCACCTGTGACTCCACTTTTAAGGAGCTATGAATCTCTTCCCCTCGGTCTCTTTGTTCTATAACACTCCCCAACACCCTATCATTACTTAGGTAAGCCCGGCCCTCATTCGATCTATCAAGATGCATCAGTCATGTATAGTCAAAAACTTTTCTGTTTTATCCCATGGGAGCTTGTGGCTTAATTCTTCAATAAATCACTAGGATTTTGGATTTCCTTTGTTTCAGAGATAAATTAGTGGTCTCCACCTAGATCATAACAGTGTGACAGTACGTTTCCTAATCATGTTCCTCAGAGGTATCTACCCATATCATTAAAAAATAAAGACATGCATTTATATAGCACCTTTCATGACCACCAGACATCTCAAAGTGCTTTACAACCAATGAAGTATAAGTGCAGTGTAGCCCCCGTTGCAATGTTGAAAACACAGCAGCCAACCAATGCGCAGAAAGCTCCCGTAAAGAGAAATATGACAATGACCAGGGTAAGCTGATTTGTCTTAGTGATATTGATCGAGGGATAAATATGGTCTAAGACACCAGAGACTTAAGACCATAAGAAATAGGAGCAGGAGCTGGCCGTTCAGTCCCTTGAGCAGTTCTGCTGTTCAGTAGGATGGCGGTTGATCCGACATTCCTCATGTTCACTCTCCTGCCCTTTGCCGGTGACCCTCGATTTCCTTACCGATCAAAAATCTATTTCAGCCGTAAGGACTCCATCCCCACAGCTCACTGTGGCAAGGAGTTCCAAAGAGTCACAACCCTCTGAGATAAGAAATTCCTCTTCATCTGAGTCTTAAATTGCTGCCCCTTCATTCTGAGACCATGCCCCCGTTCCTAGACTTTCCCACGAGGCAAAACATCCTCCCAGCATTTACCCTGTCAATCCTCTTAAGAATCTGATATGTTTGAATGAGATCACCTCTCATTCTTCCAAATTCCAACAATACGAGTCCCAACCTATTCAAACTTTCCTCAAAGGACAATCCGTCCATACCGAGGACAACCAGTTCTCTAATCTGCTTCCGTTTAATAATAATTTTCCTTAAATAAGGGGACCAAAATGGCTCACAGTGCTCCAGATGTGGTGTCGCTAGTATCTTGTGCAGTTGCAGCAATGTTTATATTCCAATCCCCTTGAAAAAGGGTGAATATTCTATTAACCTTCCTGATTCTCTGCTCTACCACGGAGCTACCTTTCTGTGTTTCATCTACAAGTATCCCCTTCTCCCTTTATGTTGCAGCTTTCTACAGCTTTTTTCTCCTTTTAAACAATACTCTGTTCTTTTGCTCTTCCTCCCAAAATAAACAACTTCACATTTTCCCACATTATGGTCCACTTGCCAACTTTTTGCCCACTTACTGAACCCATCAAAATTTCTTCGTAAGCTGTTTTTTCCAACTTGCAGCTTGTCTTTCCACCTGTTTTTGTGTGTAATTTGCAAACTTGGCTACAATACATTCGCTTCCTTCCTCTGAGTCACTTGTTTATATTGTAAACGGTTGTGGTCCCCGCAGCGATTCCTGTGGAGCCTCACTGGTTACAGGTCACCAACCTGAAAAAAGAACCCCTTCTCCCCGCTCGCCGTTTTCTGCCCATGAGCCGATACTATATCCATGCCAATATACTGTCTCCCTTTTCTTATGCAAAGTAATTCCATGGGATCTTTTACATCCACCCAAACAGGTAGATAGGGCCTTGCGTAAAGATAATGAAGGGGATGGATAGGGCAGAGGTTGAGAGGCTCTTCCCGCTTAGCAAAGATAGCAGGACTAGAGGGCACAGCCTCAAGATTAGGAGGGGGGGTTCAGATCGGAATTGCGGAGGGGTTTCTTCATGCAAAAGGAATCTTTGGAATTCTCTGCCCGATAAAGTGGTGGAGGCTTCCGCACTGAATATGTTCAAGTCAAGAGTGGATGGGTTTTTGACTGACAAAGGAATTAAGGGTTACGGGGAGAAAGCGGGAAAGTGGTACTGAACCACTACAGATCAGCCATGATCTTATTGAATGGCGGGGCAGGCTCGAGGGGCTGGATGGCCTACTCCTGCTCCTATTTCTTATGTTCTTATGTAATCAGAAAAACTGATTTGACATGACCTAACCTGCTATTAACATCATGCTTCTTTCCATTGCAATCAAAGCTCCATCTACTGCAGGGGGATGAGGAAGTTCCTCTGACGTGAATGGTGATAAGATTCCGCTTTGAACCTCTGCCAATGCAGCTCTCCCTCAGTGCTGCACTGGACAGTCAGCTTAAATTTTTGTACTCAAGCTCTGGAGAGGGACTTGAACCTAGAGTCTTAGAGGTGAGAGAGCTAACAACTGCACCACAGCTGACACAATAATGTAAGCATCTGTCATTACTATGGAAGCCACTGTTTATGACATATTAATATTTGTTGCAAGTCCTTCCTTATGCATTTCCAAAGCTCGGCTGATTTAACTCCAAATCAATTCTTCAGATTCAATCAACTGCTCGAAAATATCTTGGACAAGTCATGTTACCAACAAAGAGGTGCTGGCAAAATCTCACACCAGGAGAACTCTGCTGACCAAATCAGGAATTTCTTAGGCAAATAATAAGGAATCATGACTTAGAAAGTGTGACGCTGATGGGAACGATCAACAATAAAGGACGGTAAACAATGAATGATCTTTCAAAGGAGTCTTTCATGAAATCTTTCACGAAATGGATGAATGGACCACCAATAAAAATTATCCCAAGACTCTGAAGCAAGATTAGCAAGGAGGTCCATGCAGGCCCCTTTCCCCTTTGGGCATGGTACCTGAAGAGAGAAATTGGTGACGTATCAATTGATTTTAACATCCACAAGTGTATGGATAAAGCATTTCAGCACTAATGTGCCCATTACAATCATTCAGAGCTGCACACATACATTCGAGAGCTCGAGGGAACAATAGGTAGTAGGTACAGAGGAGTAAGTTTCTCACTCAGGGGATGGTGGGTGAGTGGAATCAGCTGCCATGAATGGTGGTGGAGGCAAACTCGTTGGAGTTTTTTAAGAGACTTCTGGATGAGTACATAGGATTTAATAGGATTAAGGGTTATAGGCAAGCCTAGTAGGTAAAAATATGATCAATGCAACTTGTGGGTCGAAGGGCCTGTTTGTGCTGTAGTTTTCTAGTGCTTCACGGTGTTAGTGTACACTTGACCTGGACCATTTGATGGGCAACACGACAGCTCAGTGACTATCGCTGTGCTGTGCAGATACATGGATTTGGGCCTGTGTCTGTGGTCGTTTGCGCATTCTCCCCGTGCTTGCGTGGGTTTTCTCCGGGTGCTCCGGTTTCCTCCCACATCCTAAAGATGTGCTCTTAGGCTAATTGGCAAAACAAATTCTCTCTAAATTGTCTCAAATTTGGTTTTTAATCCATAGATCTATAAACATAGGCAGGGCTCACAGGTGGAGATGGGAACATTGGGGTGGCGGCGCGGGCTCGTTGAGCCGAAGGGCCTGTTTCCCGTGCTGTTTTGTTCTTTGTTCTAATAATAGCTAACATGAAGGTTATATTACCAACTATGATGTGGTAGATGGTGTGGCTTCACTTGTTGAGACTCTACCTCATTGCTTTCTGAAATCTATGGCTACAAGTCCAGATACCACCTCACATAAGGTCAAGGGATTAAATAGATTGGTAAACTTTCAGTTTGGGTGTAATAATTTGTTCTCCAGGCAGAGGAAAAGCACAGACATTTTACAAGTACGTCGATCAGAGACAATGTTAAATATCTGCCCAGATTCAGGGGAACACTACACATAAGGAAATAAGGATAGAAACATGGAAGCAGGAGTGGGCCATGCAGCCTTTCGAGACATTCAAAATGATCATGGATGATAATCAATTTCAATAATCTACTCTTCCTTCCCCCCTTATCTCTTGATCCTCTTCGCTCCAAGAAATATATCTAATTTTTTTTTGAACTCAAATAGTTTCTGTGGGAATGAATTCCACACATTCACTACCCTCTGGGTGAAAAGATTTTTCCTCATCACAGTTCTAAAAGGTTTATCCCCTTATCCTCAAACTATGATCCCTAGTTCTGGACTCTCCAACCATTGGGAACATTCTTTCTGAATCTACCCTGTCTAATCCTGTCAGGATTTTATAAGTGACTTTGAAATCCCCTCTCAGTCTTCTGAACTCAAGTGAATATAATCCTAACTGACTTAGTCTCTCCCCATATGACAGACCTGCCATCCCATCCTGGCAAACCTTCGCTGTACTCCCTCTGTAGCAAGGACATCCTTCCTCAGATAAGGACACTAAAACTGCACACAATACTCCAGGTGTGGCCTCACCAAGACCCTGTATAAATTCCTATATTCAAATCCTCTTGCTATGAAGGCTGATATACCATTTGCCTTCTTTACTGCCTGCTATACTTGTATGTTTGTGTTCAGTGATTAATATACAAGGACATCAAGGTTTTTTTAAGTTTACTTACTAATGTAACAAATAGGCCTACATTAACACAGCAATTAAGTTACTGTGAAAAGACTCTAGTCACCACCCTCTGGTGCAGGTTCAGGTACACAGAGGAAGAACATAAGAACACAAGAACATAAGAAATAGGAGCAGGAGTAGGCCATCGAGCCCTTCGAGCCTGGCCCACCATTCAATAAGATCATGGCTGATCTGAAGTGGATCAGTTCCACTTTCCCGCTTTCTTCCCATAACTCCCAGTGACTATCGCTGTGCTGTGCAGATACATGGATTTGGGCCTGTGTCTGTGGGAGTTTGCGCATTCTCCCTGTGTTTGCGTGGGTTTTCTCCGGGTGCTCCGGTTTCTTCCCACATCCCAAAGATGTGCTCTTAGGCTAATTGGCAAAACAAATTCTCCCTAAATTGTCTCAAATTTGGTTTTTAATCCATAGATCTATAAACATTGACAGGGATCATGGGTAGAGATGGGAACATCGGGGTGGCGGCGCGGGCTCGTTGGGCCGAAGGGCCTGTTTCCCGTGCTGTTTTGTTTTTTGTTCGTTGATCTTTGTTCTCTTAATTCCTTTATCAATCAGAAATCTATCTACCCGTGACTTAAACACATTCAACAAAGTAGTCTCAACCACCTCAATGGGCAGAGAATTCCAGAGATTTACCACTGTCTGAGAGAAGAAGTCTCTTCTCAACTCTGTTCTAAAGTGCACCCCTCCCTTATTTTGAGACTGTGCCCTCTAGTTCTGGTTTCCTAAGTGGAAAGAATCTCTCCACCTTTTCCCAAAAATTCTTCCTAAAAAGGAAGAATTTAGCACAGCCAATGTATCTAACTCGCACGTCTTTGGACTGTGGGAAGAAACTCACACAGACACATAGAGAATGTACAGACTCCACAGGAGAGTGATCCAAAGCAGGAATTGAACCAGGGCCCCTGGCGCAGTGAGACAGTAGTGCTACTGTGTTGTCAATTCAAGTAATAATCTGTGTTCCTATTATTTTGCTGCCAAAGAGGATAACCTCACATTTACCCACATTATACTGCATCTGCCCTGCATATGCCCACACACTCAGCCTGTCTAAATCACACTGAAGCATCTCTACTTTCTCCTCATAGCTCACCCTCCCACCCAACTTTGTAAATTTAGAAAGAAAACATTCAGATCCCTCCCACAAATCATTAATATATAATGTGAACAGTTACGGTCCTGGTACACATCACTGGTGGAACCCCACTAGTTGCTGACTGCCAATCAGAAAAAGTCCTATTTATGCCAAATCTTTGCTCCCTATCTGCTAAGCAGCTTCCTATCCATCTCAAGGCAATATCGCTTTTCGGCCTTTTGGCTAAGATCAAGTGCAGTGTCAACATGCTGTGTTTGGTTGAAATATTTAGGTTACACTTTAGCTTCATTTGAAGCAATTTTTAAGAGCATCATCTCGGCCTTTTGGCTAAGATGCAAATGAGATCGAGCCTTGGAGGAGGAGCTATGCCTACTCCAATCAGCTTGGATCATGTAGATCCAGCCCATGACAGGAAGTGAGAGTCCCGTCTTGTCAGCTTGGATTGGGAATGTCTCAACTTGTTGAGACTCTAAATTGGACTTGATTGGATTGAATTGGAATAAAAAACAAAAGACATTATCTGCAATTCCATTGTGCTTCAACTTTACAAAGTAGTCTGTTAAGTGAGGCCTTGCCAAAAATCTTCTAAAAGCCTAAATAAATCACATCCACTTGCTTCCCTCAGTCAACTCAACCTGTTACATCTTCAAATAATTCC
The DNA here is from genome assembly GCA_024679065.1 of Sphyrna mokarran. Taxonomy (NCBI): domain Eukaryota; kingdom Metazoa; phylum Chordata; class Chondrichthyes; order Carcharhiniformes; family Carcharhinidae; genus Sphyrna; species Sphyrna mokarran. The sequence continues at coordinate 31,280,466 of JAGIQG010000030.1, forward strand.
AATCCATTCATCAAGCATGATTTCTTTTTTTGTAAATCCATGCTGACTTTGTCTGATTAACCACTGCCTTCCAAGTGCCGAGCTCTGAAAGCCTTGATGATGGACTCTAGCAACTTCCCCAGTACCGACGTTAGGCTCGCTGGTCTATAGTTCCCTGTTTTCGCTCTGTCTCCCTTTTTGAATAGTGGGTTTACTTTGGCTACCCTCCAGTCTGTCCTTAGTAAAATCTCTGTTTAAAATTATTGCTATATAAGTTTCCACATGCATTTCCTAATTGTAACCATATCTTATCTGCTCAGCTTCCCCATTCGTAAAGAAAGATATCTGGCCTAGATTCCGTGATTGAACTGTCACACTTTGCAGCAAAGAAAGACATCATTCAGCCCACTATATATGTGCCAACTTTTTGTTCGAGAAATTCAAAACTAAACTCACTCCCATCCCTTTCTGCCCATTGCCCTCTGCTTTCCTTTGTTTTAATACACCAAACTGGATGCAGTTTGTCCTATGGAAAGAAAAGCTTGAATGGTAAGGTCTTTAAAATTATGAAGGAGCTTCATAGGATAGACATAGAGAAGTTGTTTCCCTGTATGAGCGAAGTAAAAATCTTGGGATGTACTAATATAACACAGTCGCCAATAAATTCTATTCAGAGACTCAACGAGAAACATCTTTACCTCGAGAGTAGTGAGAATGTGGAATTCATTACCACATGGAAATAATTGAGGCAATAGTAAGAAAAGTGCGATGAGTGGGAAAAAGGAAGAGAGGGATATGTGGAAAGGATGAGATTAAGTCAGGTTGGAGGAGGCTTGTGCAGAACATGAACAGATTTAACAATCCCTGCCTCACTGAATCCCTCTGGCAAAGCACTTCAGACTCCTGTAGGTCGCCTATAGTGTCCCATTAGCCCAGAGGTTGCTGGGACAATACGTTTCAAATGTGCGAATGTGAATTGGCTGCCCATCTGGAAGTGTTTATACTGCCACAAAAGGTCCACTTAAACATGTGAAAAAACATACTTCAATAGATTCTACTCCCAGCATATGGAGGGTCAGATCAGGGGTTTGTGAACACTGCAATGTAAGGTAAAAATCTCCCTGCAATAACATGTACCAAAATAAATCCCATTCCTTCCACATGGAGATTGTTACCGGCCTTAGAAGTATCGCCAGTAATACTAAAGAACTGAATGGACTTGATTATTATCGTGTAACATGGATTGAGTTGAATTTTGGCTGGCTACCAAGTTTGATAAATAGGTAGCCTCATTGGCTATTTAATAAAAAAGATTTTTTTGCCTCCCAGCAACTAAGTACACTCTTAAACAACAGCTTAACCCATTGTTATCTCTCTCTTAACCTCGTCAAGTCCTTTTTGCATCCAGTTCCCAATTGTGAAATGTTTAAGAGTCATCAGTCTGGGACTAGTGCAAGAGTGAACAATCCTTTTAGTTTCTTTGTAATTCTTTTACAGGGCCAAGCCAGCAATTGTTGTCCATCCCTACGAGAAGATGGTGATGAATCTTGACTTGCTGGAGTCCACATGGTGTAGCCGAATGTGCCTTTATCTTGGCTTTTTGTTCTTTTTCGTTTTTTGAGGTTTTGCACTTCACAGTCAACCACATTGCTGTAGATCAGGAGTCACATTGTAGGCCAGACCAGGCAAGGATGGCAGATTTCCTTCCCTAAAGAACATTTAATTTCATTTGATTAGATTTGATTTATTATTGTCATATGTATTAGTATACAGTGAAAAGTACTGTTTCTTGAGCGCTATTCCATTCACTGGGAAGGAAAGGAGAGAGTGCTCAATGTAGTGTTACAGTCATAGCTAGTGTGTAGAGAAAGATCAACTTAATGTGAGGTAGGTCCATTCAAAAGTCTGATGGCAGCAGGGAAGATTCATGGACCAAATTTTTTTAATGCCAATTTTTAATGCTTTCACAGCCACTGTTACTGAGACTGGCTTTTAATTGCAGGTTTATCAATTGAATTTAAATTTCACCAGCTGCCATAGTGGGATTTGAACCTGTGCTCCCATGAAGCTGGGCCTCTGGATTACTAGTCCAGTGCCATTACAGCAATGCTGCGGCTAAGTCAATTGAGGTCATTTTCTTGCCTTTCCTTGTATTCCGTCCAAGGCCTCTTCATGATATTTTCATCTTAAACGTTTCTCCTTTCTAGGAAGATAAAGAACTTGCATTCACATAGCACTTGCCATGATCCCAAGGTTTTTTCAGAGCATTTTACAGTCAAGAGAGTATTTTTGAGCTGTTGTAATGCAGGAAACACCACTCCCAATTTCTGCTCAACAAACACTTCTAAAGAGGAACGTAATAATTTTCTTTATTCATAATGGGTGTTGCTACTTAGCCAGCATTTATTGCCCATTTTGAGTTGCCCTTGAGAAGTTGGTGGTGAGCTGCCTTCTTGAATCGCTACAGTCCGTGTTCTGAGGGTTATCCACAATGCCATTAGGGAGGGAATTCCAGCACTTTGATCAAGTGACTGTGAAGGAATGGCAATATACTTCCAGGTAAGAAGTCTGATAACACCAGGTTTAGACAACAAGCTTGTGAGTTTCCTATCAAATAAATTGGTTGGACTTAAACCTGGTGTTGTCAGACTTCTTACTGTGTTTACCCCAGTCCAACGCAGGCATCTCTACAATATATTTCCAAGTCAGGATGGTGAGTGGCTTGGGGGGAACTTGCAGGTGGTGGTGTTCCCATGTATCTGCTGCCCTGTGTCCTTCTAAATGGAAGTGGTCATGGGTTTGGAAGGTGCTGTCTGTGGATCTTTGATGAATTGCCGCAGTGTATCTTGTAGATAGTACACCACTGCTTCTACTGAGCGTCGGTGGTGGAGAGAGATGATGTTTGTGAATCCGTGCCAATCAAGCAAGATGCTTTGTCCTGGATGGTTTTGAGTTTCTTGAGTGTTCTTGAAGTTGCACCCATCCAGGCAAATGAAGAGTATTCCATCACACTCCTGACCTGTGCTTTATAGATAGTGAACAGGCTCTGGGGAGTCAGAAAATGAGTTACTCACCATAGTATTCCTAGCTCCTAACCTGCTCTCGTTGCCACTATGTTAGTGTGGTGAGTTCAATTGCATTTCTGGTCAATGGTAACCCCAAGGATGTTGACAAGTGGGGATTATATAGTGAGTATATAATCTGCTTGTAGTCATTTTGGCTGAGGAATAAATATTGGGCAGTGAATGGGGAAGATTTTCACTGCATTTTAAACAACGCCATTGGATCTTTTACATCCACTTCACTGATAGATATCACTAGGATCTAAACCAGTTGTTGAAGATAAAGCCAAGGCACCATGCATTTCTTTACTCAGAGAATATGTTGACTTGTTCAGTCTCACAGTGTTCCTCCCACTCAACCCAGTGTCCCAGCTATCCCCTACTTATATGTGGCTAAAGACAATTAATGCCCAGCACCTGTTTCTCTTACCCTTGATAACGTAATTGACATTATCAAATCTTAAAAACGTAATTGAAATCACATTGACAAAAGATATGCAGCTTGGTTTTCAATGTTTTCATTTGATTTATTTTTGTCACATTTATTGGGATACAGTGAAAAATATTGTTTCTTGAATGCTTTACAGACAAAACATACTGTTTGTAGAGTACATGGGGAGAAACAAAGGAGAGAGTGCAGAATGTAGTGTTACTGTCATAGCTAGGATGTAGAGAAAGATCAACTTAACATAAGGTAGAACCATTCAAAAGTCTGATGGCAGCAGGGAAGAAGCTGTTCTTTGAGTCAGTTGGCACATGATCTTTTTCCTGATGGAAGATTATCCTGGCTTTCTTTCCAAGGCAGCAGGAAGTGTAAGCAGAATCAATAGATGGAAGGTAGTTTACATGTTGGAGCGTGCTATATTCACAATTCTTTGTAGTTTTTTTGTGGTCTTGGTCAGAGCAGGAACCGTACTAAGCTATGATACATCTGGAAAGGGTGCTTTCTATGGTGCACCTGTAAAAATTGGTGAGAATCGTAGCAGACATTTTCCTAAGCCTCCTACAAAGCAGAGGCATTGGTGGACTTTCTCAGTTATAGTGTGGGCATAGTGCAGGGTTGGCGGGGGGGATCCGGACACGCAAAAATTTGAAGCTCTTGCCCATTTCTACTTTATTTCCCTTTGTCACTGAGAAAGCAAAATTCGACTCAATGGCATCAAATGGTCTTGCACCAAGAGAGACGAAAAAAACCCAAACACCTTCCTTCTATCCAACTCCCGCTGCTTACCTTGAGAGAGGGAATCTTCCCCATTGCAATGTTTCTCCTGAGTGTCGTAACGCCACACTGTAACTTAGCCCGCGTTGATGGTTCAAGGCTGTTGTTGTCTTCACTGCTGGCAGGTGTAAACGATTACTGTAACTAGCACGCTTAATTTGGGAATCCCATAAATCCTGTTAGATTGCGAGGCTGTGAGATCTGACACCAAGTGCTATGTACTGCCATCCTGATCCAACATAAGAGATTTGCCACCCACTATTTCCTGGCAAGGCTCCAGCTGACCGCCAATCAAATGATGAGTGGCATCATACTTTTGGATGGATGCCAGGAGATGGATTTTGATCTAAGATAATTAACACTGACATTTGGTGTATATGAAAGAGCTGTTTTGTTTAAATCTGTTGAATGAGTGAAGTCAGTCTATGAATCATACAAGGCTGATTTAATGAGCTCCATCCTTCTCTTGATAAATTGCCGCTGCAAATCTCGCAGCAATGCATTCTAATTCCAATAGTTTCTCTTTACGGTGCGGTCCGGTACTTTCAAAGGGATTGTAGGAAGATTGATGAACTTCAGAGGCTTCTGACTGGAAGGTGGTGGAAATTTCAGAGAGCCGATGCTCTGAGCTGTGAGTGTGGCTTTAGCAGGAACTGTTCCCAAGCGGGTTCGAGGCCAGGTTACTGTGTGAGGAGCCACAGCAGTGAGCAGGGACCTACTAAATAATAAAGTGCGGAGGAAGTGTAGCAAAATAAGCAATCACAATGAAACAGGGGTTAAACAAAAAGGGCTGTGGGCCAGCATGTGTGGAGCATAAGCATGTATACAAATAGATATTTTATACTGTATGTCATAGGAGCACATTTCATTAGAGGCATAGGGCAACTACATTCATCTTCATTAAATCATCCTTTCAAAACATCTGTGATGCTGTACGATCATAAAGCATAGAGTCATTGAATGATAGAAAGCAGAAAAGGCCATTTGACCCCCTCATGTCAGTGCTGGATCTTTGAGTATCCAATTAGTTCCATTTCCCTGCTCTTTCCCCATAGCCCTGCAATAGTTTCCATTTCCAGTATCTATCTCACGTTTGGGGTCTTGGTGAGGCCACACGGGAGTATTGTGTGCAGTTTTGGTGTCCTTATTGGAGGGAGGATGTCCTTGCTACAGAGGGAGTACAGAGAAGGTTTACCAGGCTGATTCCTGGGATGGCAGGTCTGTCATACGAGGAGAGACTAAGTGGGTCAGGATTATATTCACTGGAGTTTAGAAGAGTGAGAGGGGATCTCATTGATAAAATTCTAACAGGGTTAGACAGGTTAGATTCAGAAAGAATGTTCCCGATGGTGGAGGAGACCAGAACTGGGGGTCATCGTTTGAGGATAAGGGCTAAACCTTTTAGGACTGAGGTGAGGAGAAATTTCTTCACCCAGAGAATGTGTGGAATTCACTCCCACTGAAAGTAGTTGGGGCCAAGATATTGTTTGATTTCAGGAAGAAATTAGATGTAGCTTTTGGGGCTAAAGGGATCAAGAAAATATGGGGAAAAGTAGGATCAGGATATTAAATTTGATGATCAGCCATAATCAAAATGAATAATGGAGCAGGCTTGTAGGCCTGAATGCTCTGCTCCTGCTTTTATTTTCTATGTTTCTATGGTTTTTTTTAAAGTTACTATTGAAACTGTTTCCTACAAGGCAATGCCTTCCAGATAATAATGGCTATAGATTAATGAAACTGAATGGTTTGTTTCTGTGTTGTAATTTCCATGTTATTTCCATACAATAAATTTACTCATTTAGCTGATGCTTCCTGTGACATAAGGAGTTAATTCTAATTGAATAATATGTTAATGAGATGCAGGATGCGTCATTACAGGAAGTGATGCATTATCGTGTGATCTTGTCCCTTTGGTTGATCCTCATTGAAATCATTTTTTCAGAATAAGTTTGTGTTTTCCTTATCTCAGCACATTTTGTAAATATTCGTGCCAGTACAAGGAGAGCGGGAGTATTAAATGGTGGCAGCGAATGAAAGAAGAAGTATAGGAAGGCGCTGCCATGATTGGTCAGCCTTGTGTAGGCCACAGGTCTCAACCAAGCAGAGGCATCAGTAAGTTAAAGCCAACAGTTTGTCAGCTATCACATCACATCAGGCCTTGTGGTGAAGCTCAATGGTGAGTAGGTCAATATGCTGTTGTATGTAATGGGTGGCAGAGTGGAGGATATTCTAGTCAGGCAAGTAATATAAGCTTTTGATGCTTACTTCAGTCAGCCAAAAAATAGTTGAGCGGGCTAATTTAGCATGTCCCCAATGACCAGGTGAAAGTATTAATATATTTATCAATGATCTATATAGACTTGTAGACAGCCTGTGAATAGAGTTGTAGAATCTTCTTGAGAAAAATAGAATTCTTTTTAGAATCATAGACTCCCTACAGTGCAGCAGAGCCCATTGAGTCTGTACCAACTCTCTGACAGGGTATCTTAGCCAGGTTTTCTCCCCTGCCCTATATCCATAACGCCATACATTTCCCATGGCTAATCCATCTAACCTACACTAGGGGGAATTTAGATAAACAATTCACCTAACCTGCACATCTTTGGAGTGTGAGAGGAAACTGGAACACCTGGAGGAAACCCAAGCAGACACAGGGAGAAGGTGCAAACTCCACACAGACAGTGACCCAAAACTGGGAATTGAACCTGGATCCCTGGGCCTATCCCCCAAGACCCTGATTGCCCCTTTTGCAATTCCCCAGGCCTTCCCTACTCTCCCACACTATTGCCCCTTTCACTTACTGTGTCTCCTGTTCTAAGGGCTTGGGCAGCTCTGTGCGGTACCTCTTCTGGTCACTATTGCTAGAGTGATGAGAGAGCTGGGGCCACTCCAACTCTTTTGAGTTTAAACAATTTTACGAACTGAAGAGCAAAGCAAGAAGGTGAACTGCTCCAATCAAAAACAAATCACAAATGAAACTTAAAACATTAAAGCAAAACGTGATTAACACATTGATAATGCACCCCAGTCCCTGCAGTGCCCAATAGGCATGGAAGACCTTCGTAGTGCAACTGCTGGCTACTCCAAACGAGGGAAGTCCTGCCTTGAGATTATCAATCATTCGAGAGTAAAATAGCATTGGGATTATTGGAACCATCTCTGCTGACTTTTCAGGAACTGTGCCTCTGCCACCCTAGAAATTCAGGCCAAAGAGGTACTGATGTTATCTGATATTCACTACGATCCAGTGTGAGCCATTGTCATTGTTATAGATACATCTTCTACAAGATTGCAAGCTGTGATTGTTCAGATGTAGACAGATGGAAAGTGTAGATCTGTTTACCATGCATACCATTCACTTATAAAGACTTTCAGGCCATTGGAAGAGATTTTACCAAGCTGTATTACTTGAGACAAGAGAACTATTGACTTAGACAAAGTGATGGAGAAAGAGGGTGAGTACATTCCAGGCAGATGTGTAATTATAGCAAATATCATAAAGCACAAAACCTACCAGGTCTTCAACCAGGAGACCCGGATTGACCTGAGACAAAGCTCAATCTGGATAAGCGTCTGGACTCAGTCCACATCCCACAGTTCTGCCACATCCAGGTAGATGTTATTGGTGAGATGGAACAGACTTGGGCTGGTTTCCACACAGAACACAATCAGAGTAGTCATCCAGCATATTGAACAGACCAGAGACGCTGCATTCATTCATCAATCCAGATGACTACCAGATCAGTGACTCTGATGCACACACTCATTCCTCTCCTGCCCAGAAGAGTCTAAAAGAGCATCCACAGGAATCAATTTTCTAAACTCTTCCGAAGGAGCCGAGGACCAGTTTGGACAGACTAATGAAAACACCACAGCAATTATTCCTATCAAAAAGAAATGGAAGAGCTTGGTGGGGTTGGGAGGGGGGGAGGTGTAGTATAAGAGGTTAATTCCTGCAGTGTGATTCGCTATACATCACAAGAAGAGATGCAATGCCACTTGATTTTGCTCGCTTTGAGTCGCATGGCGTGTTGAAGCCATAGTAACACTTAGATTAGCATTTCCTTTAATCTAAATATGTTGCATTAGCACAACAAGTCCAAGAATATTATATCCATAGGTGATGGCACAGTGCTATTGTCATTGGACTAGTAATCCAAAGACCTCCCCACCCCCCCTAACCCTCTTCAAAACCCACTACAGCAGATGGTGAAATTTGAATTCAATATAAATCTGGAAGTAAAAGTCTAATAGTGAACATGAAACCATTGTCATTGCTGTAAAAGCCCTCCTGATACACCACAGCCCTTTTGGAAATCTACTGTTCTCACCTGGTCTGACCTACTAGTAACCCCAGACCCACAAGAATGGATTATATGGTCTTTGAAAAACTAAGGGCCAATTTGGGATGTGCAATAAATGCTGGTGTAGCCAGTGACATCCACATCAGAAGAAGGAATTAAAACAAAGTGTGCTGTTGCCATTTATGCAGAATGTGGGATCAAGAAAATAATCAATTTTTCTTCATTCATTCATGGGGCATGGACATCACTGGCTGGCCAGCATTTATTGCCCATCCCTAGATGCCCTTGAGAAGATGGTGGTGAGCAGCCTTCTTAAATCCATTCCGAAGTTCTTTTGAATTTTGGTGATTCTAATAGACGTTCAACATGGACTGAGATGTACAAACAACAGGTAGTTTGGGAGAAGATGGCTAGCTATCAGTGGTGGACAGTTGAAGGTTGAAATTCTTTGGACCTGAGACAAGAAAAGATGTTGCTGAATGGAATGGATGGAGTGTGTTTGGGCAAAGGATCAACTGGAGTGATAACATCTTGGAACTAAGAGATTTGGGTTTCATAATGGCCCAGGGCCTGACACAAGATCAGTGGAGGAGACCTCGTGTTGGCATAGCAACCAGGCCTCCCTGAATTACCTACACCCCACCACCACTGCTCTAGAGACAGATAGAAGCTTCCTGTACTTGGGGCACGCGTAGTAGGTACTCAAGATGTAAGGTTAATGATGTTGATTTCAATAGTAATGAGACCACCCCCACCCCACAACCACCCACACGTGTGCACACACATATACAGCACTGTACAGATGTACACACACACAGTTTCTGCACCCTTGCAATGTATAGTTCCAAGTGATCTATTCGTGACCTGCATTTAGGTCTGTTGAAGTTTACTGTTTAAAGCAGAGAAACATAATGTCGGGGCGATAGTGTTGGCTTAACTTCAGACTGAAGTGACCTGCCTGTGACCTGCACAGGGACACAGCCTTGAGAGATCCATAAACACCAAGTGAGCAAGTCTTTGAATCATATGAATCTTTCCAGCATATCTTGTCCAGATGTACAAATGTGTTGAATGAAAATGTTTTTTCTGAAATATTAAAATGAATATGGTGCACTTTGAACTGCCCCCATGTCATTAAGAAAGAGCATGTGTTTACACAGCACTTCGTCCCAGAGGCAGCAATAATTCGCCATCAATGAGTTATTTTGTGAGGCTCGCGTTATTATCTGCACAAACACACAGTGATCAATTCACACACAACTAGCTCCAACAGACATTGAGTGAAACAAATGGCACTTTAATCTGTTTCTGGTGCTGTTGACCGAGAGGGAAACGTGTCCCACTTCTTGCCTTCCTTCCAGCACCGTAGCTTTTATATTGCACCAGCAACTGATCTGTGACAGCTCACACAAAAGATTGAAATATCAAACTTGGTTATTTGCTGAAGGGTGAATCTTGAGACTTGGGTCAAGATAGAAATAAACATTTTACCAACCAGACCTCTCAAGAAGTGTAGCTAAAAATACATTCCAGCTCTTTCATTGATTTAAGGCTTTAAACACGTGAATTTCCACATTTGTGAAGAATACTAGATCCTAGCAAGTTGGGTGTCCTCAAACGGAATCACTGATCACTAAAATCTAACATAGAGCCATGGGACAGAATTTTACCGGCACATCCATTTGAGTTTTGTACGATCCCATCCGAGGCCAATGGAGAATACCGTTCTCTGAGCCTCGCCCACCCTTGGAATCGGGGCTGGTGTGCCGGTAAAATTCTGGCCGTAGAATCCTACTGTGCAGAAGGAGGCCATTTGGCCCATTAAGCCTGTACCAACAACAATTCCACCCAAGCTTTATCCTCATAACCCCATGTATTTACCCTTCTAATCCCACCAGCACTACGAGGCAAATGATCATGGCCAATCTACCTAACCTGCGCATCTTTGGGCTGGGGTAGGAAACAGGAGCCCCCGGAAGAAACACACACAGACACGAGGAGAATGTTCAAACCCCACATAGATAGTCACCCAAGCCGGGAATCGAACCAGTTCCCTGGCATTGTGAGGAAGCAGTGCCAACCATTGTGCCGCCCCATCTTGCTGCAGTGAACAGAGATTTGACTTGTCAAAATCTCCTTGCAGTAGGAGCAAGCAATAAGATCGTGCCCATGAACTCAGAGGAAGACTAGTTTTTCCATGTCCCCTATTTTTAATCTTCCTATTCTGTTGAAAGCTTGGAAATATTTTCATTATCGTCAGATATTCAGTGAATTCACAGACAGCACTCAGTTATTTTAGGTTTGGTTCAACGTAAATTGCCCTGGAGCAAGGGAAAAAAGATCCTTTCAGCATCCACTCTGTCAAATCCCCTCAGGATCTTACGTTTCATTAAGATCATCCTTCATTCTTCTAAACTCCAATGGATATGTAGACCCAACCTGTCTAACCTTTCCTTATAGGATAAACACCTTATCCCAGGGTTCGGTGGAGTGAAACTTCAATGAAGTGCTTCGAACACATTTATATCATTTCTTAAACAAGGAAAAACTGAGTACTCCAGATACGGCCTCACTAACATCCTGTACAACTGTGAAAAAAAGATCCCTACTTTTATATTCCATCCCCTCCGCAATAAACAAATTTGCCTTTCTAACAAAAGCAATAGAAATTTCCCAACTCTCATAATCTAGCTGAGGAGCGAAAGGCCAGCCCAACATACGCCACTGTTTATAAAGCCTATGCTTCAAAGAACAAACAACAAAACAGCACGGGAAACAGGCTCTTCGGCCCAACGAGCCCACGCTGCCACCCCGATGTTCGCACCTCTACCCGTGATCCCTGTCCATGTTTATAGATCTATGGATTAAAAACCAAATTTGAGACAATTTAGGGAGAATTTGTTTTGCCAATTAGCCTAAGAGCACATCTGGGAGGAAACCGGAGCACCTGGAGAAAACCCACGCAAGCACGGGGAGAATGCGCAAACTCCCACAGACACAGGCCCAAATCCATGTATCTGCACAGCACAGCGATAGTCACTGAGCTGTCGTGTTGCCCATCAAATGGTCCAGGTCAAGCGAACACTAACAATGTGAAGCACTAGGATACTCTCAAAAAAAATCCAAGAGCAGCCCCCTCACGACCCATCGCGTGTATGCCCCTCGTTAGACAACAAGGTGGACCAAAGCACCTTAGGCCTTACACTAAATTCCTTGTTCAAAAGCGCAAACATCTTTCCCACCTCATTAACTCATATTATTTCTCCTCATTCTGCCACGTTTGAGTTTTTTGGTGTTGTAAAGGAGAAACGAGTTCTGCTTCTTCATAAAACACCTTTATTTCTTTGAGCCAACTTTGCACACAATTCTCCACTAACAAAATATTGCCGCCTGTAGCTCCTTTATATATCAGTGACTTCTACTGAATAATTGACATCAAATTAGGACTTAACTGGAAGATCCGTTAACCCACTCCTAACATACCAAACAAATTCTATTACTACACTTTTTGTGTTATCTGTAAATTTCAAAATTGTTGCCTGTAGTGCCAGGTTCAAAAACATCAGCAGACCTTACACTGAAACTGCAAGAAACTACAATGGGTTGTGAACATAGCCCATTCCATTTCACAATCCTATCTCTTACCCATTGACTCCATTTACACTTTCTGCTCTCTCAGAAAAGCACGCAGCATAATCAAGGACTCCAGGCACCCTGGGCACACACTCTTCCACCTTCTTCCATCAGGTAAATGATACAAAAGTCTGAATCCACAAACCAGCCAACTCAAGAACGGCTATATACTACCATCCAATCCATTCAATAACCATTCGGCAAAGCTTTCTGTTTTCTGTCCTTATTGTCAGTACCGTTCTTAATTCCACCGGCTTTAGCTTTGCTCACAGGCCGTATACGGGTGCCTAGCTGGGATTTTCTCATTGTTTCCATTAAGGGAATCTTCCGGATCCGTGAAGTTGACCCCCCAGCAGCTCCCCCTTGCAAATATGGCCAGCCAGCAACGCAAATTGGTGTCAACTTTGGTGGGACGGGAATATCGTGCCAGCAGCTAACAGCTAACCACCTTCGCTATGGGAAAACCCACCACCAGAAAGGGTTTAATCAAACATCCATACACACAGCCCACACCATGGACATTCTCTGTTCTGCCTTCTTCCATTGGGATAACGATAGAAAAGTCTGAGGTCACGTACCAACCGACTCAAGAACAACTTCTTCCCTGCTGCCATCAGACTTTTGAATGGATCAAGTGTGGCCACATTTGGAATATTGCGTGCAGTTCTGGTCGCCGCATTATAGGAAGGATGTGGAATTGTTGGAAAGGGTGCAGAGCAGATTTACCAGGATGTTGCCTGGTATGATAGAAAGGTCTTATGAGGAAAGGCTGAGGGACCTGAGGCTGTTTTCATTAGAGAGAAGATTAAGAGGTGACTTAATAGAGACATATAAGATGATCAGAGGATTAGATAGGGTGGATAGTGAGAGCCTTTTTCCTTGGATGGAGATCGCTAGCATGAGAGAATATACCTTTAAATTGAGGGATTTAAAGATATAGATGTTAGAGGTAGGTTTTTACTCAGAGAGTAAGGGCACGGAATGCCTTGCCTGCAATAGTAGTGGATTTGCCAACTTTAAGGTGAGAGGGGAGAGATACAAAAGGGTCCAGACAAGCAATTTTTTCACACAGAGGGTGGTGAGTGTCTGGAAGAAGCTGCCACAGGTAGAGGTGGGTACACTTTTGTCTTTTAAAAAGCATTTACAAGTTACATGGCTAAGATGGGTATAGAGGGTATGGGTCAAACATAGGCAATTGGGATTAGTTTAGTGGTTAAAAAAAGGCAGCATAGAGAAGTTGGGATAAGGGGCTTGTTTCCATGCTGTAAACCTGTATAACTCTACGACTCTATGATGTGTCTGTATCTATAGGTATTTTGAAGAATTAGAGGTGATCTTATTGAAAGGTATAAAATCCTGATGGAATGGATCCTGAGAGAATGTTTCCTTTTGTGGGATGGATTCCGTTGTCTGTTTGGGTACATTGAGGGAAAACTCAGCACGGCCAATGCACCTAACCAGCACGAAGGATTGGTGGGTATAATATGTAGGGATATGGAGGTAGGCCTGGGTGGAATTGTGTGCGGTGCAGACTCAATGGGCCGAAGGGCCTCTTTCTGCACTGTATGGTTCTTTGATTCTATCATTCTGTATCTTTTGGACTCTGGGAGGAATCCGGAGCAGACATGGGGAGAATGTGCAGACTTTTCACAGACAGTGACCCAAGCCAGGAATCAAACCCGGGTCCCTGGTGCTGAGAGACAGCAGTGCTAATCACTGTGCCACTGTGTGGAATGTGTTGAGCTGTTGGTTACTGTCCTTCACTGATGGGGAGCTTCCACCAGCTCTGCATGTAGCTCCATGTGCTCCAAAGAACCATATTCTGTCATCAAAATAATGATTTAGATGAATGCAGCCTTTCCAACATTCTCAAAATAAATAAAACATACATGACCTGTCCTGTTCCCTCCCCATTGTACAGTGTGTTATATATTGTTCTCAGGCAGCTAGCTCATTGCCTGATTTAATGATTTGACATGAACTAGTTTTTAACAACATATAAATTCCAAGACTTTTTTTTATCTATACTTGAGCAACATTAAGATAAGGATTCAGGATGAAATTGCTCCATAAAGTCTCTGCTGACTTCAGGGAGTACGTGGTGTATTCAATCAACACCAAACCATCTCCTGTCTCCCTGCAACCCCCAACCCCCTGGCTTCCTACGTCACAACAGCGAACATACTTCAAAAATACTTAGTTGGCAGTGATTGGGATTTTCTGAGCCCATCTAGTTCAAAAAGGTCCCTTAGAGAAGGAAAGCTACCATCTTTACCTGGGCTGCTCTGCATGTGACTCCAGATCTACAGCAACGTGACTGACTCTTAAATGCTTTCTGAGAAAGGGCAAGTAGTGACACCTATACCCTATGAATGAATATATTAAAAAATGATATATGGGAGCATTGTTTCCGGTAATGGGAAAACGTTAATCTGGAAAGGGAGGCACTCTCTTGAAATTGATTCTCTACAAATGGACTTTACAATTTTGTTACATTGACCATTATGGAAATGCTTTATATGCTTCCAAACATAAAAGATGTGACTAACTCCTTCAAGACAAATCAGCTGGATAAGTATTGTTTTTAATTCATTTATGAGGCACGGGTATCGCTGGTTGGCCAGCATTTATTACCCATCTCTAGTTGCCCTCGAGAAGGCGGTGGTGAGCTGCCTTCTTGAATCGCTGCACTCCATGTGCTGACCCACAATGTGTTAGGAAGGGAATTCCAGAATTTTGACCCAGCGGCTGCAAAGGAATAGCAATATATTTCCAAACAGGATTTGTAGGTGGTAGCGTTCCCATGTATCTGCTGCCCTTATCATTCTGGATGGCAATGATCGTAAATTTGGAAGGTATTATCTAAGGATCTTTGGTAAATTGCTGCACTGAATCTTGTACGTAATACACACTGCAGCTACCGAGCATTAGTCATGGAGGGAGTTGGATGTTTGTGGATTTGGTGCCAACAAAACGGGCCTGTTTTGTCCTCGATGGTGTCAAGCTTCTCAAGTGTTGTTGGAGCTGCACCCAGCCAGGCAAGTGGGGAATATTCCATCACAGATTGGGTAGAGGACTGAGGGTTATCAAGCTAAGTGCTTACATAGAAACTAGAAGCAGGAGTAAACCATTTGGCCCTTCAAGCTTGCTCTGTCATTCATTTTGATCATGGCTGAGTATCAAATTCAATATCCTGATCCCCTCTTGCCCACCCTCCCAGATCCCTTAGTGCTGAGGACTAGATTTAATTTCTTCTTGAAATCACAACTTTACTTGTGATATCACTGAAGCTGCAGAGTTAGAATGTTCCGGAAGCCAACTCCACTCCAGAGACTTGAGCATGGAGTCCAGGCTGACATTATTGAGAGGTGCTGCTTTCTGATGGGATATCTGCCTTGTTTAGGGAAAGTCTCACCCGATGAAGGTGCAAACCCCGAAAGCTTGTGGGTTTACTATCAAATAAACTCGTTGGACTTTAACCTGGTGTTGTGAGACTTCTTACTGTTGCTTATGGGAATACAGGAGAGCCAGGGTCCTCTGCAGAGCAAACCAAGGCAAGATGCCCCAAGCAACCCTTCAGCTAACACTCAAAATGATTGAGGTGGATCCTTGATTCATTTGATCGAGCAAAACAGGTCATAGCAAGCCAGGAAAATTTCACCTCTTTGTCGCCTCTGTCTGATGACACCAGCAGCGAAGAGAGAGAACTGAATGATGAGACGGTGGAGCTGATCCACACAGCATGCCTCACTCGCCTGCCTCTTGCAACAAGAGACCGTGTACCCTTGATTACCAGATGGGTGTGACTCCTTCTTGGCAGTGCCAACGTTGAGTATCGGTTTTATCTGCCAACTGGCACGCCACATCAAGCAGACACCTGCTCCCTCCTCTCAAAACCCCAGCATTAGATCATTCCAGGAGGTAATTAACAAAGCATAATAACAGCTTTCCTCCTCCCTGTTGCTGGGAATGCAATCAATCCCAGTTACAGACAGCAGGAAACTCATGCCTTAATGCAATGAATTAACTAATTTCTCCTCCCATCTTTTTATCGAACGTTATGATAGGTATTAACGTGCCATATTCATCAAAAGCTGTTTGATTCAATCCTGAACAGGAACAATTGCAGAGCACGCGTAGAACTAAATTCATCCAAACTCCCGTCCCAATGATCTAATGAAAAGTTAGTCCTGTCCTGCTGTTATTACATGTATGTACATCTTGATTACAGAGAAAATGGGAATAGCAAATAGATTTATTCATTCCAGACTGACAGATGAGAAATGCATTCTAATAACCGGAGAAAATGAGCAGTAAAGTTCTTCAGGATCAATTAAATCAAAGCAATTAGTGTTTGACACAGTGTCGGAATAATTCCAGGATCGTACACAGTTCAATCGCTTGACTGCCAGTTACATTCCCAGTGTCCCATCCAACAGCCAACTGGAGAAAGGCCACTTATTTCAGCTCTCAGCCTTCCTGTCTCAACCTGTCTCCTCTCAGAAAGCAGCTGCTCAAATATACTCACAACACAAGATTAAACTTGTGCTTGGTATAGAATATTGCCACTACCATCAATCATCCGATCTAACATTGCTTCCATTTTATCAATTTATGTATTTCCCAGTGGTCAAATTCAGGTTCCAAATTCATGAAGATGTAAAAAGATTGAGGTCAAAACAAGACAAAGAGCGAAGTAGGAGAGGAAGGGAGAAAGAAGGGAGAATCATAGAACCCTACAATGCAGAAGGAGGCCCTTTGGCCCATCAAGTCTGCACTGACCACAATCCCACCCAGGCCCTACCCCCATATCCCTACACATTTACCTGCTAATTGCTCTAACCTATGCCTCCCAGGACATTAAGGGGCAATTTTTAGCATGGTCAATTAACCTAACTCACACATCTTTAGACTGTGGGAGGAAACCAGAGCACCCGGAGGAAACCCACATAGACATGAGGAGAATGTGCAAACTCCACGCAGACAGTGACCCGAGCTGGGAATCAAACACAGGTCCCTGAAGCTGTGAAGCAACAGTGCTAACCACTGTGCTACCGTGCCACCCAGGGACAGGGAGAAGAGAAGATGAGAGTTAGATTCTTTTGCTGAGGAATTTCCAGCTACACTCACCCCAAGACAGGAAAATTCCTTCCAAGGCGACGGATCTTAATGTGGTCCGCATCCTGTCCACTATGATTCCTGTGAAAGATGGAATGGAAAAGTTCCATCATCGGTGTTATCAAACCTCTCTAATGGGGTATAAGTTTAGCTCTTCCAATGTGGAAATTTAAACATTGGATTCAGAGATTATGGGAGTCTTCATTTTCCAATTTGTTCTGTTTTATTCACGGGGGAGATGCTGTAGTGGTAATATCATTAAACTACTAATCCAGGAACTCAGCTAATGTTCTGGAGATCTGAACTTGAATCCTGCCAAGGCAGACAGTGGAGTTTTAATTCAATACAAAATATCTGGAATTCAGAATCTACTGATAATCATGAAACCATTGTCAATTGTTGGAAAAATCTATCCTGTTCACTAATGTCTTTTTTGGGAAGGAAATCTGCTGTCCTTACCTGGTGTGGATTACATGTGCCTCCCAAGCCACAGCAATGTGGCTGACTCTCAACTGCCCTCCAAGGGCACTTGGAGATAGGCAATAAATACTGGCCAGTCATCAATGTCCGTGTCCCACAATGAATAAACAAAAAAAAAACAAGAGAGAGTGCACTTTCCATGTCCACCTTGTTAATACCTTTCAGTATCATTCAAGTCATCTCTCAGTCTTCTAAACTCAAATTAAAACAAGCTTAGCCTTTCCAACCTACCTTCATTAGATAGCCCACTCATTCCAGTTTTCAATCTAGTAAACCTCATTTGAATGGCCTCCAAAGCATTTATATCCTCCCTTAAATGAGAGATAAAAACCTCACACAATATTTGTGGTTCGCACTCATCATCACAGCCTTGTGTAAATGAAACATAACATCCTTACTTTCCAGCTCAATTCCTCTCATAATAAAGGATAGTTTTCCATTTGCCTTAATTATTCACTGTACCTGTAGATTAACCTTTTGTGTCTCATCCACTGGAACACCTAGATCCCTCTGCACCTCAGAATTCTGCAGTTATTCTTCATTTAAATAATCCTTTAGTTTCTTATTCTTCCTGCCAAGTGAACAATTTCACACTTTCCCACATTTACTCCATCTATCAATTTTTGCCCACTGTCTCAATCTATATATATCCATTTGTGATTTCCTTATGTGCTCTTCACAGCGTACTTTCCTATGTATCTTTGTGTCATCTGCAAATTTAACTCCCATGCCTTCACTTTCCTCATCCAAGATTTAAATTGTACAATGCTGAGGCCCCAACACTAACCTCTGCGAGACTCCACTCGACACATCCTGCCCCTGAGGCATCTGTGTTGAGATCAGCGAGGTGGGGTTGGGGGGGGGGGGGTGGCTGGTTTTTGATTTTGTTTTATTTATGATTGTCACATTTATTAGGATACAGAGAAAGGTGTTGTTTCTTGCACGCTATACAGACAAAGCGTACTGTTCGTAGAGAAGGAAAGGAGAGAGTGCAAAATGTAGTGTTACAGTCATAGCAAGGGTGCAGAAAAAGATCAATTTAATGCCAAGTAAGTCCATTCAAAAGTTTAAGGGCAGCAGGGAAGAAGTTGTTCTTGAGTCAGTTGGTACATGACCTTAGACTTTTGTATCTTTTTCCTGACGGAATAAGATGGAAGAGAGAATGTCCAGGGTGCATGGGTTCCTTAATTATTCCGGTTGCCTTTCCAAGGCAGCAGGAAACGTAGACAAAGTCAGTGGATAAGAGGCTGGTTTGAGTGATGGATTGGGCTACATTCATGACTTTTTGTAGTTTCTTCTGGTCTTGGGCAGAACAGGAGCCATGCTAAGCTGTGATACAATCAGAAAGAATGTTTACTATGGTGCATCTGCAAAAGTTGGTGGGACTTTTGCTCATATGCCAACTTTCCTTACTCTCCTGAGAAAGTAGAGGCATTGGTGGGCTTTCTTGATTATAGTGTCGGCATGGGAAGACCAAGACAGTTTGTTGGTGATCTGGACACCTAAAAACTTGAAGCTTTTGACCATTTCTACTTCATTCCCGTTGATGCAGACAGGGGCACGTCCTCTACTATGCTTCCTGCAGTCGATGACAATCTCTTTCGTTTTGTTGACATTGAGGGAGAGATTATTGTCGTCTACTTTTTGCTTGGCGCCCAATCTCGGTACAGCCGGACTTTGCTCGTGTGTTGAGGTGCAACGTCCTCCATGAGGTGTTTTTTGGGGACAGAGTGTGGTAAGTTCTGGACAGAAAACCAGCCTGTTTTTCTGACGAGAATCACACCATTTTTCTTGCCAGAATCAATGCTGCCATTTTTTGATAAGATTCTCCCCATGGTCAAATAGGAGTCAGAATGTCCCATCAAGTGGGGAACAGTCACCTGGCTATGATTTCTACTGAATTGGCCAATTAGTGGCCAGAGGGTAATATCATTGTCCAATTGAGAATGGAGTCAACACTCTCAAAGTTAGAGAGCTAATAGCAGGTTATCCAGCACTGAAAAGCACAGTGCCTTTTCAGGTTAAAAAAGAGAGGGGTTGCCCCATCATAAAGAAGCCTTCACTTAAACACATTAAAAATTGGCTTCGAACAGCCAGGGATTGTAGAGAAGGAATGTCTATTCCATTCCCCAGGACTGCTTCTGGGAAGCCACCTCCAACAGCTGTACTCTTCCCTGGAACCTGCAGAGAATTTCCCAGTTAATCCCTGACGAAAGGCTGTTAATCAGTCTTTAATGAGGT
Source organism: Sphyrna mokarran (assembly GCA_024679065.1). NCBI lineage: Eukaryota > Metazoa > Chordata > Chondrichthyes > Carcharhiniformes > Carcharhinidae > Sphyrna > Sphyrna mokarran. The sequence goes on from JAGIQG010000030.1 coordinate 31,300,505, forward strand.
CAATGAGCTAGTTTGGCGCTCTGAAAGCTTTTGCTACCAAATAATTCGGTTGGATTTTAACCTGGTGTTGTGACACTTCTTACTGTATTAATAATGAGACAATAATAAATCAAATCAGCAGGCACAGGGGAGGGGTGAAAAGATTTGTGAATTTAATTTTTCTAAAGATTTTCTTCTGCGTTTTTCCATTCATTCATGGAACATGGGCATCACTATATATAGTCTATTACCAAAAGAAAGAATGCTGCAAAATCTTAGCAGGTTTGGCAGCATCTGTAAGGAGAGAAAAGAGCTGACATTTTGAGTCTAGATGGTCCTTTGTCAAACCTTCCAGCAGTAACTTGCTTTTGTATTTATTGTCTATTCTTAATTGCCCTTGGAGGTTAGTTGAGTCAATGACATTGCCGTGGGTGGGGAGTCACATGTGGGCCAGACCTGATAAGTACGGCAGATTTCCTTCACTCAAGGACATTTGTGAACTAGAGTGATATTGCTTTCAGTTTTCTAGTGAATCCTTGATCCCACAATGTGGGTTTCTCAAGGTGGTTTACACTGCCACATTGCTAAAGGCTGCTTTATAGGCAATATGGTCAGTAACCTAAATTATCCCCTTTACACATGGAAATGAGGAGTTGTTATAGGCAGGCTCCCTGATGGTTTTGACAGAGTGGAGCAGGAACTGGGGGAGAGTCACTGGCAGTGTGTCTGGGATAGGACTGGGTATCTCTCCCATAGTGGAACACAGCCTATTTACTGGGAGGGTTTTCATTACAATCTCACTGTCAGTTGAGTTAAAGAAAGGCTTCCATTTCTACATTATCTCTCACAGTTTTGGGATGTGTCAAACTGCTTTATAATCAGTGAAATGCCTCGGAATTGATGTTAATTTTACACGCGACAAGCAGCAATTGTAATAACAGATCAATCACTTGTTTTGGCCAGAAACCCCCTCCTTCACCCCATTTTTTGAAATAATGTGGGCCTCAGTTTACTGTGATCGGGTAGGCAGCTACTGCACTGTTGGGGGTGCAACTTTTCTTTGTGCTCCAGCTCTCTGGATGGGGTTTGACTGGGGCAGCACAATGGCACCAGTAGTTCGCACTGCTACTTTACAGTGCCAGGGACTTGGGTTCAATTCCAGCCCCTACAGGTCACTGTCTGTAGAATCTGCACATTCTCCCCGTGTCTGCATGTGTTTCCTCCGGGTGCTCCGGTTTCCTCCCACACCCCAAAGATGTGCGGGTTAGGTTGACTGGCCATGCTAAATTGCCCCTTAGTGTCACAGGGGATTAGCAAGATAAATACATGGGAATACCGGGATAGGGGCTGTATGGGATAAGTGTTGTGCAGGCTCGATGGGCTGAATAGCCTCCTTCTGCACTGTGGGGATTCTATGGGCTGGATTTTTTGATCTTGCTCGGGTGAGATCGTAAAATCCCACCTGAGGCCAACAGAAATTTCTGGGAAACTTGTTTGCCCTGATTCCGGAGTGGGCGAGGTGGTAGGTTTTTGGCACATAACTCTATACAGCATGTGCCTTTGCTTTAGAGAGCTGGAATTGGCAGCTGACTCAGACAAAGATTCCCATGCAAAGTGGTCCAGGTTTCGGGATTTCTGCATTTGGCCGTACCGAGTTGTTAACTGATGAATCAAAACTTCAGGATGCCAGTGAAACGGCAGCGAAAAAACAATCGTGAACAATCAGACCAACCGATGGAATACTGACTCTTCGGCAAACAAAGAGCTGGCAAACATCCCACTGTCAGGATGGATGTTGGAGCAGAACAGGAAGAGTGTTCTGTCTAGTGATAAGAATCTATAGGAGTTCTAACAATGGGTTTCTGATTGGTTTAAATTGTTGACCACGACACTCTCTACAGGGTTTCTAATATGCAAAGCAGGTCATAGAGAATAGGAGAGAATTTTCTTTTGTAAGCACAAATATGTCCGTGTAAAAATATGCAGCTTTGTCTTTTTTGCCAAAATGTCAACTGCTGTGTGTGGCTGTGCAGAGCTGCTCTTATCTTGATGAGAAGTTACCCAGTCCCATCCTTTCATTCTTATAACATAATTCTGACAGCTTGCATACGTTTACATTGCTGAATATAAATCTGTGACATTCGGAAACTATAAACAGCCAAGAGGAAATTGAGATTATTTCATACAGATGCATCCAGCGGTTAACTGCTCGACAAGTTTTCCTTTCGATTACACTCTGGAAGAAATAGGAACATTTGGGGGCTATTTTTTAAGAATGTTGGCGACACACATGACCTTGTCAGAGGCTAGTTTTGAAACAAGTTATATCACACTGTATGGTTAGATTCGCTGAGGCGTTAACAGAGTATAATTAATTACTCTTATCGCATTGAGAACCATTAAGTGAGTGTCAGACTTTATTTTTAAACACAATTGCTGGAAAGCAGAAATTTATTGTGTTTGCTTTCCCAGAGACTGGTGTTAAGTCATGCGCAACTCTCTCGCTAATGGAGGCAGAGTGGAGCACAAAGGAATTGCTAAACTGAAACAGATCAATGTCCACCTCGCTTACCTATAACCTGGGAGTCACATTTTAGAAAGATAGTGAATAATTGACTGATCAGAACTATTCATCTCTTGTCAATTTGTCTGACATGAGGCCTAGGAACACACAATCATAGAAACTAAAGTAGGCCATTAAGCCCTTTGACCTATTCCATATTTAATCAAGTCTCGATATCCTCTACATCCTTGGCTAGCAAACATCTATCAGCCGTACGTCAATCTCAAACTCGCTAAGGCTCCTTAAATAGCACCTTCCAAGCCAGTGACCTCTACCACCTAGGAGGAAAAGGGTACCAGATACCTGGGAACCAGCAAGTTTCCCTCCAGGCCAGTCACCATCCTGACTTGGAAATTTGGAACCATAGAACCACAGAAAAGTACAGCTCAGAAACAGGCCTTTCGGCCCTTCTTGTCTGTGCCAAAACATTTTTTGCCTTGTCTCACTGATCTACACTTGACCATATCCCTCCTCATCCCTCTCATCCATGAACCCGTCCAAGTTTTTCTTAAATGTTAAAAGTGACCCCGCATTTACCACTTTATCCGGTAGCTCATTCCACACTCCCACCACTCTCTGCGTGAAGAAGCCCCCCCCCTAATAATCCCTTTAAACTTTTCTCCTTTCACCCTTTACCCATGTCCTCTAGTTTTTTTCTCCCCTAGCCTCAGTGGAAAAGCCTGCTTGCATTCACTCTATCTATACCCATCAAAATCTTATACACCTCTATCAAATCTCCCCTCATTTTTCTATGCTGCAGTGAATAAAGTCCGAACCTATTCAATCTCGCTCTGTAACTCAGCTTCTCAAGTCCTGGCGACATCCTCGTGAACCTTCTCTCACTCTTGTATATTTATTGGCTGTTCTTTCACTGTCACTGGGTCAAAAGCCAGGAGCTCCCTCCCTAACAGCACTGTGGGTGTACCTACATTACAAGGACGTCAGCGTTTCAAGAAAGCAGCTCACCATCACCTTCCCAAGGGCAATTAGGAATGGAAAACAAATGCTGGCTTAGCCAGTGACACCTGCATCCCCTGAAAATAATTAGAAATTATTAATTGAGTAAATATTATCTCTCCGTAGGGCAGAGTTTTACATTTGCTTCAGCCTTTGAAGACCTATTTCCTAACCCCTCAAATAGCTTGGTTCTGGATTCTCAGCTTAGAGTTCCTCAGTATCACAGAAGGTCTATAGCTTTTCAATTCCTTTTAAAATCCTTTAAAAAATCTTCAATTAAATCATCCTTTAACTTTCAAAATACTTGTTTATGTTATGTCCCATCGTAACCTTGAGATTTGGGATTCTGATGAATTTACACTGCCCTCCTTACTAGACCAATATATCCTTTCTAAGGTGCAGCACCCAGAACTATGCACAGTGCACCAGTTGAGACCTAACCAGGATTTTACATAACTGCAGCAAAACATCCACCCAAAGGTGTGATAAAAATCCGAGTGGTGAAGATCTTTAGGGACAGTAGCACCAAAATCATTGAGGCAAGATTGCTACACTCATGCCATATTCTGTGCTGTCACCAAAAATATTCTTCTCTGAAAGAAATCAATCTAATATGCAATTGAATGAAATAATGCAAAACATCTAATTGCTTCAGTCTTAACATTTAACTTGACTTTTACTTGTGGAGAGAGTTGTTCTGGCTGTTCTTGGAGCAACCACACTGTAAAAATATTTAGTTAATGGAATCTGACCAAGGAGATGATTTGACAGCCTCTTGTTGCATTACCTTTGCGATGAGCAGACAATCCACCAACAGATGTAAGAGACAGTTACATGGGTTGTAAGTGCAGTACATAGAAGATAGAACATTACAGCACAGAACAGGCCCTTCGGCCTTCGATGTTGCGCCGACCAATATAAAAAGCAATGCCCCTCCAAACTCTAAACCATTCCCTTCTCTTCCATATACTTATCAACTAACCTCTTAAACGCCACCAAACTTGGCGCATCTACAACTGCTGCAGGCAGGGCATTCCACTCCCGAACCACCCTTTGGGTAAAGAACCTACCTCTGATATCCGTCCTATAACTATCACCCCTTAATTTAAAGCTGTGTCCCCTCGTGCTAGCTTTCTCCATCCTAGGAAAAAGGCTATCACTGTCCACCCTATCTAAACTTCTAATCATCTTAAATGTTTCGATTAGGTCCCCTCTTAGCCGCCTCCTTTCTAATGAAAACAACCTCAAATCCCTCAGCCTCTCTTCATAAGACCTGCCCTCCATACCAGGCAACATCCTGGTAAACCTCCTCTGTACCCTCTCCAATGCCTCCACATCTTTCTTATAATGTGGGGACCAGAACTGCACACAATACTCCAAGTGCGGCCGCACTAGAGTTTTGTACAGTTGCAACATGACGTTGCGGCTCCGAAATTCAATCCCCCTACCGATAAAAGCTAAGACTCCGTATGCCTTCTTAACAACCTTATCGACTTGACTGCCTACTTTCAGGGATCTATGCACAAATACACCAAGATCCCTCTGTTCATCAACACTATTAAGAATCCTACCATTAGCCCTATACTCTACACATTTATTATTCCTGCCATAGTGCATTACCTCACACTTTTCCACATTAAACTCCATTTGCCACCTCTCGGCCCAGCTCTGCAACTTGTCCAAGTCTCTCTGCAAACTATAACACCCCTCTTCACTATCTACCACTCCACCGACTTTAGTGTCATCTGCAAATTTACTAATCCATCCTTCAATACCCTCATCCAGATCATTTATAAAAATTACAAACAGCAGGGGCCCCAAAACAGACCCCTGAGGTACACCACTTGTCACCGAACTCCAAGATGAATATCTCCCATCAACCACCACCTCTGTCTTCTATCTGCTAGCCAATTCCTAACCCAATTAGCTAAATCACCCTCTATCCCATACATCTGCATTTTCTGCAGAAGTCTTCCATGGGCCACCTTATCAAACGCCTTACTAAAGTCCATATATACCACATCAACCGCCTTACCCCCATCCACCTCCTTAGTCACTTTTCAAAAAACTCAATGAGGTTAGTAAGGCACGACCTACCCTTCACAAAACCATGCTGACTATCTCCAATCAATTCATTACTCTCTAAATAACTATAAATCCTATCCCTAATAATTCTCTCCAATACTTTGCCCAAAACTGCCCTGTGTAAACTTGAGCTTCTCTATTCCTGCATCATGTCTCTGCTTGGTGATTCACATTGACTTCTAATATGGTGACTTTTCAAATTTAACATTCTCATTTTCAAACCCCTTCAATGGTTTGCTCCTCTCTATTTCCTTCAACCCTGTAACCATCCGGGACCTCTGTGCTTCTGTAATTTTGACCTACTGCTTCATTTTTTTTCTTAAAAGTGGAGGTGTGATGATATTGTGCCATTAAGAAATGTTTCTTAACCATGTTTTTCCTCAGGATGTTCTAGCAGTCCTTGGGACTTGTCAATGCCATGTTGTCTGTAGCTGGTGTCCTTTATTGTTACTGAAACAGTACAATTGACATCATGTTGGTCTTAATCCGAACTAAGGCAGTGTTCTGTTGTTTCTGTGTTCCCCTGGGATAGCAGTGTAGATCTTGACTGGTAGTGATTGACAAATCAGATCATGTGGTTTGAGGCAGCTATCTTTACAGGGAAGTCCAGTTTTAGTAATTTTGGTTTAAAGAAGCTGCTTGAAGCTGAGACAGCCAGCCATGTTTTCCCTCCTCTCTGGAGTTAGAGGTTTTGTTGTCTCAGTGGCTGTTTTTTTGGAAACTGCCAAAAACTGGGTTTACCTCTTTGTGGTTTTGCTGCTTTCTTCTTTGGAAACTGCTGTTGGTTCGCTGTCTCAAAGTGTTAAAATCCATACTTGAGCATACTTGTTTTTGTACTAAGTTATGAGAACATAGAACATTACAGCACAGTACAGGCCTTCGGCCCTCGATGTTGCGCCGGCCAGTGGACCCTCTAACCTAAACTATTCCAATATCATCCATATGCCTATCCACCGAACATTTGAATGCCCCCAAAGTAGGCGAGTCCACAACTGCTGCAGGCAGGGCATTCCACGCTCTCACCACCCTCTGTGTAAAGAACCTGCCTCTGACATCCGTCCTATAACTACCACCTCTTAATTTAAAGTTATATATATATGGGTATATATCTACAGGATATTATTTTACATTGAAATAACAGTGATAGCTAGCTGTTAAGAGTTATATTGTGTCATATTTAAGTCTTGTGATTGGTAAAAGCTTCGCTAATTCTTTTTGTTTTATTCAAATGGTGTTTTTAAATAAATTTTGTCTTATAAAAGCTTCCTAGTGGGTCACTTAATTCATACCTGGAATGAAAAGCCTTATGCTAACCAATGTCAAAATCAAATGTAAAAGTTAGGATCGAGGCTAACTTCACAAAACACTTTGGAATCTTGGATCTGGATTGTGAAAATAGGTACAGAAACTCTGGGGATGCCTGAGAAGGAGAGTGTTGGATATCCCTCCCCATCCCACCATGTACTCCTAGCTAGGCACTAACATAAAGATAAGTAATGGACTCTGGGTGAAGTAGTGGTTAGGCTCTGTGGAGAGAGATTGGTGACTGGCAAATGGATTTGAGTGTCACTGGGCAGCGACAAAGAAAATTGTTTTCCTTGGTTATTTACATCTTCTCTTCTGGTCTCAAACTCCAGTCTCTGAGTGGAACCAGTAATTGGTTAGTCTGCTTCAGGGATAACCAATGCAGGAGGGGGAACCACAAAGCAGGAGTTAGACAATGTGTTTGCACGTACAATTGGTTAAGTGGACGCCTCTCACTGTTTCCTATCCAACATGGCATGTTATACACTTTGAAACAAAAGTATGCACCGTCTTGCTGTGCACCATTTTGGACACCAAGCAGAGCTTCCGAAAAGTGAGTGCTGTACGCGTGATTTCTGGATGCAGGAGTCAATGTGAAAAGGAATCACTACCGTAACTAAACAATATCGCACACAGAGGGTGGTCTTTAATACAATCGTTGAGAGGGATCTTACCCACTGCAGGGCCAATGAGATCCCTAGTTCACCTTCTCTGGGAAAAGTCTGTCTTATTGAGATATTTAAATGGACAGCAACAAGACTTCCTGGAATTCAGTACCTCTAGGGTAAAAATCCAAGTCTCTCCGAGAGCGTCCAGACTAGCAGAGACCAATGGCTGTGCATTGAAGGCAGGTTGTTTGATTTAAATGGAGTGTGGGGATAAAATACTGCAAATTAAAACAAAACAAATAATTTCTGGCAATGTATCGGCCCAGAGGCTCAGGTCAGCAAGGGACCCAGGCTACTGGTGAACGAGGGCAGGATGGGGTTGATATTCTTGGCAGCAAGAACAGAGGAGGGGTTCTTAATGATGATGTTGGGTCACCTTAAGGCTTGTTTGGCCACATGTCTCTGATGCCAGGTTCCTAGATCAGACACAGAGAGACTCACAATTAGGAACATTCTGCCCCTCTCCCCCAGCAGAATGCCAATTGGATTTATAGACTTCCCACATCTTGCCATTGGTTGAAGATCAGTGGTGCTCGAATGAAGCAATTCTCCCCATTTAACCATCTCAGTCAAAGGCAAAGAAATCCGCAGGTCTGCCCACATTCTCCACTATATCCAACTCACCTCGGGGAGGGAAACAAAATTCTGCCATTTTACCCACTATTCAACCGTATTTATTGCATCAGCACATTAGACTGATGCCCCTCCCCACCTCCAACAATTAGTCCAAAACTTCTTATACAAAATATGCAAAATGTGGGGAGAGGAGCTCCAATTGTTAAATTATTCACTCTGATCCACTGCAGCTGATTTGAGGTCAGAGTCCTGGCCCCTGGAATTGGTTAAAGAAAGTACATACTTGCTTGAGACAAGCAAGAAACTCGACCTCAACTCAGGGGTAATTTAAGGTGAGATTTCCTCATATTAAGACATTAAGAAAAGTACTTCGATGTTGAGAGAATTGCAAGTCACACAAAAACCATTCAGGTTAGAAGAATGAGTTGAATCAATTCAATAACCTCATGTGGCATATGTTTTGTTTTAATTTGCAATATTTTATCCCCATTTAAATCAAAGGTGTCATGGAAATTTCCATTGGCTTGACATCCAGTGATTGATTGAGATCAAGTTAAGAGTTTATGGAAGAGTTTTGATAGGGGGGTGGTGATTTATTGGGTTGTTATAAATTAACACAGCTATCGTGGAATGAACCAGGGACTATATCTCCTCACTACGCAGGGGTCACAGGTCAAGTTTACAATCTCTGGGCTATATTTTCCTGATGTAAAGATGCCGGCGTTGGATTGGGGTAGTAAGAACTCAGTAAGAATTTAGCAACACCAATTATTAATCCAACCGATTTATTTGATAGTAAATCCGCGAGCTTTCAATCAAATAAATCGGTTGGATTAATAATTGATGTTGCTAAATTCTTACTATATTTTCCTGACAGGTGAGTTTCCCTGGTTACTTCGATTTATTTGAGACCATAAGGTTTTTTTTGGATGTTTTCACAACTGCATTTGTTGCGTGTGACAGTGAGCAGGATTCCTGGAGAATCCTGCGGTGGGTGATTCCTGGGACTCGTGATGTGTTCATGACCCACCAGATTTCCAGCTGTATCTGCTTGACAATCGGCACAAAGACCATTTAAATGGTCATTTGAATATAATTTAAATGAGATTTTGTGGGCCTGGGACTGAGGTCTCTGAGCCTGTCAGCATCTGCCATTTCCCCCACTCCCAGAGTGTTTCACTCCAGCAGCAATTACAGTAGCCCCCCATTTTCGTGTGTTAATTTATAACAACTCAATAAATCACCCCTCCCCATCAAAAGTCTTCCATAAACTCTTAACTTGATCTCAATCACTGGATGTCAAGCCAATGAAAATTTCCATGACACCTTTGATTTAAATGGGGATAAAATATTGCAAATTAAAACAAAACATATGCCACATGAGGTTCTTGAATTGATTCAACTCATTCTTCTAACCTGGATGGTTTTTGTGTGACTTGCAATTCTTTCAGCATCAAAGTACTTTGCTTAATCACTTAATATGAAGAAATTTCACCTCAAATAGCCTCTGAGTTGAGGTCGAGTTTCTTGCTTGTCTCAAGTAAGTATGTACTTTCTTTAACCAATTCCTGGGGTCAGGATTCTGACCTCAGTGGATCAGAGTGAATAATTTAACAATTGGAGCTCCTCTCCCCACACTTTGCATATTTTGTATAAGAAGCTTTGGACTAATTGTTGGAGGCGGGGAGGGGCATCGGTCGATGTGTTGAAGCTTGATGCAATAAATATGGCCCCACCCTGCTGCAGTGAAGTGATGGGGAATTGGGGTCTCCCAAAGAGTTGGTCAGTGGAGGCGATGCCTCATGGCAATGCCAGCCTATGCCCCCGGCACTGCCCAGGGGGCAAAATGCTGGTGCCCTCTTGGCACTGCCCATCGGGCATGGGACAGTGTCGATGGGTGGGACATTTTGGGGTGGGGCCTAGTGGGTCAGGGCTGGTGGGGGCAGGGCCTAGGGCTAAGTGAGGGTGGAGGTCTTGTTGCCACTCTGCAATTGGGATTGGTGGGTGAAGGGGGGAGGCCAGCAATCAGGGCTACCTTGGAGGAGGGGGGGGGGGTAATCAGCCTGAATAGGGACAGGAGTCGGCATTGCAGGGATTTGGAACTGAAGGAGGGGTTGTTTCTATTAGGGGGGGTAATTGGTTAGGGAGGCTGCAGATTTCAGAGCTTCAGGAGCGGAGAAGTTGGGGAGGGATCAGGGAATTGTCAGGAAACCAGCCATCTGGCTGTGGGGTTGCAAAGAGTCGATATTGCAGAGATCATGGGGCTGGCCAGCAGTCGGAAGGTCATCAATGTGGACCCACTGTGCATACACCAATCTCAGCACTGACAGATCAACATGTGCGCAGTGGCCCACTCAGCACGCTGATTTCAGCCTCTCCAGTAGGAGTACAAAGAACAAATCAGCACGGGAAACAGGCCCTTCGGCCCAATGAGCCCGCACCGCCACCTTGATGTTCCCACTGCTACCCGTGATCCCTGTCTAGGTTTATAGA